>JAENPR010000294.1:0-705333 GCA_018135685.1 Themeda triandra | reverse complement strand
TGAGGATGGTCACCGCAGTCCATAAGGAGCATGACCACTTACTCAGTCCCCACGTCGATCAAGAAGGATGACCCAGGTGTCCCAACCATTCAATGCTCCATCAACAAGCTCTTTCAATAAAGCCGTCTCCGTGACACCGGATCAAGGCCAACATTATGGCCAAGGTAACTTATGAGTATCTATATGGCACTATGCCTTTGGAGCCTACCTATGCACAAACATGCAGATGGCGCACGGACATTCCGGTCGAAGGAGAAGTGAAGGATGTCCTCATCCAGATAGATGACCATTATGTCCCTACGTACTTCCTAGTCATTGACATGGGAGATGACTATGATCCTCCAATCATCCTAGGAAGACCATTCCCGAACACCACCAAGAGCTATCATCTATATTGGGACAGGAGAGATCCATTTCCACTTTCCCACCGAGAAGGTACGCCGCTACTTCAACAATAATTATATAATCACCGAGGAGCCCAAGAAGAAGAGCAAGGAGAAGGCAGCGTACCCACGCGTAACAAGAAGAACATCACTACGATGGATGGGCCGACTATGAGGGAGAAGTGTCAAGATATGAAGATCGTACTCGTAAGAGAAGAACATTGTAGAAGAACCCGAAGAGGTGCTACCGTAAGAGAAACAAGTGGTCCAAGAAGCTTCCTCCTCAAGGTCATCCTCTCCAACAAAGAAGGTGTGGAAGGTAAAAGAAAAATCGAATCAATTCCTACACACGAGGCGACATCATCGAGGCGCGGCCAATGCGCCCTTGAAAAATGAGCGAACATGACAAGTCCTGTCGGAGGACTTAAAACCACCGAACGCCGCGCCAAGAGGTAACTTGGTATTTATCAGCAATTACTTTTCAGCATTATATTTTTACCTTAGCATATTTATTTCCCTACTTGCATCTTAGTTGCATCTTTACTCTTTTATCTCCGCATTTGAAAAGAAAATAAAGATGTTGTGCATTTGCATCCGTAAAATCGTTAAGCCCCATGTGGATAATCATTCACTGTGGTGGCACAAAAATAATTTCTCGCATATTTATTTCCCGTCTCGCATTCCTTAAATAATAAAAAGATAAAAATATTTCTTGTGATCCTGTTAGAACAAGTCTAAGTTAAGAAAGTTCTAGACAACCAAGGCCTAGAGGTTTTATCACTAACGCTTAATTAGTTCCACAAGCTTTGTTGTCTATTTGAGCTTCATAGAACATCAAGGATCAAGAAGAGCTAACAAGCGAAGGACATCCAATTCCCGTCGGAGTGCCGCTCGCGACATTGAATGCCGTCTCCAACAAAGAACTATCTACAACACTCCCGGAGGACTAGAACGTCTTCGCGCTCCTCACAACATCGCGTACTATGTCAACATCCACTGGGGGGAGAGCATCCCCCGTGTACCAAGCTAAGTGTCTCCAACTTATCTAATTATGCTTTATTAAAGTATGCTTGTTGGAAAACAACTAAAAAAGATGCATAACCATAGAAACCTTAAAGATTTCCTTATTTATCTTTTCTACTTTTGGAGAGCTCTTGCAACTGTCTTTAAAAGTGATCCCTAGAATAAACTCTACGGAGATGATGAATAGTTGCTTCCGCCATAATTCCTTTCAAGTACCTAGTTTTCAACCTTGCACTCTCCCGAGTTTTGGACACAACCGTTTAGATTTGAGATTTGCTTTGAACCCGAAACTTGTGGGTAGTGAATACTTGATCTAAGTCTAGGGTGGTTGACGGGTATGATATGGGAAGGTTTTGAGTCAGTCATTCATCTTGTTCCTAGAGATACTAGAGTTCGAGAATTTATTCCGTGAAAATATTAAATTCCCGCATGATGAGTTCCTTTATGATGAGAGTTCAAAATTCCTACCACGTGCCCATATATTCATGCTTACTAGATTAGGAAAGACCCATGCGTTTATATAGATCATATTGTAGGTTTGAGTGTAGACTTTATAGGCATTGAGTGTGGTTATGCTGTGGACCCATAAGGAATTATCACGCAGTGGTAGAGTCAATACTATGTGCTCTCCACCCATTGATCTATGCTACTACGTCACCCGTTAAGCATGCACCCATTTTATAAATGTTATATTCATTAAATTGCTACTTGATTCCTCGAAGTACCACCCACCTATAGATCTATATCCACCACATATTGTGCTATCTCTACCCGGAGATATGCACTTATCTTTCTCCTACCCTAGGAGTACGCATTACCCATATTGTCTTCTACCCTAGAGATACGCACTTATGCCGCCTCCTACCCCTTGATGCAGCATCCATCCATTCATTCATCCACATATACATACCCATTCATTTCACATCATCGAGAAAAGGTTCTCCTATTACTGAGTGAACATCTAGAAATAATCATTACCGTTTCATTGCCTACATAAAAGCTCCAACATCATTATCATTTCCAAGTTATACACTCCTGTGCTAAAGTTTCGTTTTTCGACAGGATTGGTTATTCAAAAAAAAGAAAAGAGAGAAAAGAAAGAAAGAAAAAAAGAAAGAGTAGCCAAGTCCTTCCATTCAAGAAGTTTCAAAGGTTTTTCGAATAAAGGGAAGTCATGTTATCCCCAAGGAGCAAGTGTAAAAGTAGATGTTCACCCAGAGTTGAGTACCCCTCATAATCATTTTCTTATCACCATCATACTATCATCATCCTATTATCATCTTATCATCCATTTCACTTCCTCATTCATGCACATATGACTTTATTATTATTTTAGTTCCTATTGGATCCATGTCTTAACCCGTGCAATATATGCAAGTGAGTTTGAGTGTCTCTCCACCTATGAGCTCCACATAAGCCTATTAGAAGTAGGGTGAGAGAGAGAAGGCACTTTTCACTATGCCTTAGTTCCACAAATACCACATATTCGAGAAAAGAGAGAAGGCATACACTACTCATGCCTTAGAAAGGATCGGAAATACCACAAATGAGAGACTTGAAAGGTTCATACAAGGAACTCTCGAGTTTTATTTCAAAACCTTGCAAAAACTCCGGATATAGTTGATCAAAGAGCGAGAAACATGGCGCTTGACTTGGACCGTTCTATCTTTCAACTACTCAAGACCCAAGTGACGGTTACAAAGCCCCATGGTGAAAGGTAATATGAGTGAGTTTTGAGTCAGGATAGTTAAAGCTCAATCCGGAGGAGAGTTCTTGTTTGAACGCATGTGTACTTGTGAGGAGTGAAAGCATTGTAGCAACTCCCGATCCATCATCGAGTCTATCTTTGCTCGTGGACGAGCAAAAGGTAAGCTGGGGAGTTTGCTGGACGACGTTAAGTATCAATTTTATACCGTCAACGCAGCAAGAGAAAGGACTAATATGAGTTCACCCGTTAGATAGGTTACACGATGTATTCCACGAGTTTTGGTGATTGTCTATTTCGCAGGGGGCTATCGAAAGAGAACCAAAGGAGGCCCACACATGTCATGATTACATAGAGATAAAGACCGAACGGGTAAAATTGTATAATCTAGAAGACCTTGGCTGGCGACCCCCGCGCTGGGCCCCACCGGTGCGCCGCCGCCTGGCCGACCTGTGTAGGAGCTCGCCGACTCCCCATCTCCACCAATCGCAGGAGTCTCGTGATCCCGCTCCACCGCCTTGAGGATGAATAATTATCGTCCATTTAGGTCGGCTTGATCCGAGGGCCGCGGGTTCATCCTAGGGGCTATATATTCGAGCTCCTGCCCCCGGGTAAAAACCCAAATTCATTCTCTTCATTCATCCGAGAGGATTCAGAGAAGCCGTTAGCCACCATCTCACTTAGTAGCTCCATAGTTTAGTAGCATAGCTACATAGGAATAGATCTAGAGGGAATCAAGCCTAGCTTGGAGTCCGGATCTCGTCGGAGTTCTTGGTAATTCCCCTTACATTCTTGTAATATTCATCATTGTTCGTGATACTATGAGTAGTACTTTTATTCTATTCTATTATATCGACTTGACTTTGCTCTATTTGATTATGTTCTCACTTATATTGTTCTTAGTTTACTTTGATTATATGTTTAGCATAGTTGGACTAGAATTATGTTTATGCATAGGATCGTATAGCGCTTGCTCATTAGATCGATGGGTGAGTGGTAAATATTGTGTAGGCGTGGTGCTCTAGACCGTATTTATCTCAAGGACACCCTATATTCCTGGGATCGTGAGGTAGATCGCGGAGGACAGGGCCGCTGAGTCCTTGTAGCCCTTTCTCCCGAGTATAGGTCTAGCGTAACAAACCTATTACATTGAAGTCATTGCTATGTCTCTGTCTTCTCCGGTAATATCACTATGCATAGGTGTAACCTTTTCCCGCCATGATTGCTAGATGTTCTTGCACTAATCATTGTATGCTTTGACTTTATAGTTAGAATAACATAGGATTATACCCTAGATCATCCTAGTCCATGCTAGTGTTATAAGCTTAGAGTGCTAAGTTGAGATGGCTGATTACTATTATTTTATGTGGCTAAATGCTCTCATTTATCTTATGTCATTTATCATTCATTCCTATATTTTATGTGACACTTACCCCGTATGAGATGATCGATACGTACAAGGTTAAGCTCTCCATTATTGCATGTGCATTGCTCATCACTCATTATCCAAGGCATTCCCTTCCTAGTGGTAAAAATTATAAATAACGATACCTGATTACTCCCGGTTAAAATGCTACGATGATATATTCTCAGGCGCTTGCGGAACCCTTCTTATTTCAGCTTGCACTTAATAGACATCAACAGAGAGGGCGCCCGGATTGGTGACATAGCTCCGGATGGTCATCACGGTCGAACGTGATGGGCGCATCGGGACCGCCGAGGAACTTTCGTTCGTTCGTCGCCTCGACGCTGCTGCCTGGTCAGTTGGCCACCGTAGATCATGAAAAAAATTGACAATGGGAGAGAACATTGTCGTCATTGCCGTTGGCCCCGTCGCCACCCTTATCTTCTTTGGCTCGTCCCGTCGGGGATGCCTAGCCTCTGGAAGTGCCTCAAGCATGCGTCATCACGAGGGTATGCTTGGCCGGCCCCTTGTGGTATGGGCATGGCTCTTTCAAGATCTTGTCGAAGACAGCCCGCGTCCGGAGGGGGTCGAGGCTTCTTGCGCTCGGCCATGACGACCTCGTTTCCCGACCTCGCTTTGCCCTCGCTGGTTGCCCTTTTTCTTCTTTGCCGTTCTTTCTTCCGCCCTTGCTCGAGCCCTCGCTGCCGTGTACGGTTTGGGCTTGCCCCCATCTCCACCGAAGAATGCTCCCACGCCGCGCCGCCACCGCGTAGTCGGCGACAACGGCCATGAGCTCATCAACGGTCTTTGGGTGGTTGCGCCCTTGGAAGTTCCCGCATGAGTTCCTTGCACGTGGTGCCCGAGACGAACGCTCAAGATGACGCGTGGTCGGGGGATGTGGTAGCTCGGTACGCAACTTGAGAAACGCCAAGCAAAGTCCCGAAGAGACTCTCCGGCCTGCTGTTTGCAGTTTTGGAGGTCCCACGAGTTGCCATGTCGAATGTAGGTACCCTTGAAGTTCCCCTCGAAGATCCGTACCAGTCGGCCCCGGGCCATAGATCAGATTGGGGGAAGCCCTCGAGCCACCGTCGAGCAGTGTCGTAAAGAAACAGGGGGAGCCGCGATATGATGGCTTTGTCCTCTCGAGCCCTTCCTACCGGGCAGCCAACCGAAGTCAGCTAGCCAAAGCTCCGCTTGGTCTCCCTGTTGTATTTGACCACGCCGTGGGGTCGAACGGGTTGGGCAAATGCGGCGTGCTGCGGATAGCCCCGCTGAAGACTCGAGGGCCTCCGGTGGCTCGTGAGCCCGCTCGTCCCGTTGCCGTTGTAGTGTCCTCCTCGATGGGCGTTGTAACCACGATCCCGCCGCCCACGCCCTTACGCCGCCTATTGTCGTTGATATCGTGACGCGCGTCTTCGAGGCTCTCGGTTGGTCGACGACAGCGGTTGCGACCGGGGCCCTACCATCTCGAGGGGGTACCCCTTGATGGACGAGCGCAGCCCTCTTTCGTGCCGCGGTGGATTGGCCGGCCGCCGAGGCCGCCTCACGTCGTCCTCGAGGCCGAGCTCGGCTTGCCGGGCGGCCACGACTTGGAAGAGTCCTGGACTCGTCTTCAAAGCCGGGTTTGAAGGCGCTGGCATGTCCCGCACAAGATGGCTGCGGCGAGAACATTTTGGCTTGCCGAGGGAAGGGGCTGGCTCGACCGGTGCCTCTAGCCGTCCGACATTGACGATGCGTTTGAAGACGCCCCGTGCCTTTCCTTCGAGCGCCTGTGAGCTCGAGGCGAAGAAGCCGGGCCCGCTGCAAGGCACGCTTGAGCAGATCCGTGTTCGCGCGTTCAAGCGTCCATCTTGGCTCGATCTCCCCGGGGTGGGCCCACCGCGGCAGCTCGGCATCGTCTTCTGTGCCGTGAGTTGGCGTGCCTCGTGGTGGCTCCTCGCGGAGGAGGAATCACTTGCAAGGCTCCCGCCGCCGGCGCCCCGGGCCGGTTGACGGCGGCAAACGGCGCCGTCTCGAGTTTGTGTCCGACGAGGCATCGCCCCGAGGCGAAAGCACTCGCGAGCCGGATCATAGCACTGAGTCCGGGTTGTCGGAGTCCGGGCCGGCGCCGGACGGCGGCCCAGGCCTTCCCCGTGCTCCTCCTCGACCTAGCCGGCGCATGTTTCCGACCGTGATGTTACGCCGTGACCCGGCACTCTATCAAATCCGCGGTCCACCGGGACGCCGGCCATACGATCTCCAAGTTCATGGCGGCACACAAGAGGGGGCCAGTGGCTCTCTCCTACGACCCCATTGTGGACCTGGATCTCGTTGGCATATGTGGTGGCGGCGTTGGTTAACCCGAACGGAGCCCGCGGCGAGCCCCTGTGAGCCCGTGCGGTAGGAAGTTGGGCGATGTTGGTCGTGCGTGTCCGCGGTGCCGCGCGGCACTCCGGCGAACGCATGGCGAACGTGAAGTCGTGGTTCGGGCTGCGCCACCGCCCACGAGCCACACTGTGTCTCGCGCCGGTGCCCCGTGAGGGTGTACCATGGTGTTCGACGGGAGCGGTGCGTGAGCGGGCGGCTCTGCGTCCCGTGTGGGTAGGCGATGATGCTGGTGCCGGTGGCGCTCCGCCTTAGCGGTGAGCCATGGTGGCGCGACGGCGCGCAACCCCACTCGAGCGTGGTGGTGAAGCGCTGTCCCCGCTGGCTTCTTCCGATCAAGAGCAGGGCCATGTCGTAGCCTCGTGCCAAGCAACACGAACTCCGCACTCCCGAACCGCATCACCGTGGCGAACGGGAGCGATGAAGGGGGGAAGCCATCCGAAAAAATGGCGGGAAATCGAGTGAAAACACGCAGCACCCCTACTCGGCGTGCCAACCGTCGGTGCTTCGCACTCGGGGTGTCACACCAACGAGTGAATTTCTAAGCGTGTTCCCTATCCGATGGTGATGCAAGAAAGACACGGGCGATTTATCCGGTTCGGGCAAAGAAGGCCCTACGTCCAACAGGGGAGAGAGTTCGTGTTATCTTGCACCAAGTGCTTGTACAGGTGAATACAAGCTAGTCCTGGGACTTAGGCGTTGGAAGAGTGTTGCGAGTGGGTGTGAGTTGTAACGTGCTTGCTATGCCCCCCGGCGCCCCCTTTTATAGGCCAAGGGGAGGCCTGTGGTTACACCGTAGTTAGGGCGATCGTGGGCGTGACGTCGAGGCGCGGGCATCAGTCAAGTCGTCGAGACCGTGGATGCCTTCCGTAGCGGAACCGAATAACTAATTTAATTACGAAGCACTAATCAAGCCGACGTGGCAACTTAATTAGAACTTAGTAACCAAACCAGCTTGCGTCCGTGAAATCCCGAAGGATTTCAAACCACTCTACAACAAACCTAAATCCACAGCTCAGCAAGCTCCCATTCACCGTTTTAATTACATTTCACACATAGGATTATGATAATCCAAAGCATAAATAAAAGCGGAAGAAAAACACTTTTGATAATACACACTCACACCTATTCTTTTAAATACAAAGGCCGCCAAAGGGTCGACTCCATCAACAAGAGGTAGAAGAGAGGTATAAGAGTTGACTTGCCCGAAATCTAGTCCTCCCGTAGCGGGATATAAGTCCACCGTGGTCACCACGGCAAGAATCTCCAAACCTACAACAACATTGGGAATTGCACCCCGAGTACATTGTACTCAAAGCAAGACTTACCCGACTAAAAGAAAATAAAGACTCTTTGGTGGATGCCAGGCTTTATAGTGGGTTAGCCGACCTTTGTTTGCCAAAAAGATGAGCTTATTAATAATCATTTAGTGACAAAAGGACTCTAGCTTATCCAATTAAGTTGGATCCTGCCATTACTACATTAGCACCCGCAACTACTTCATCATTTTAAGGTAGAAGCAATCAACATTATATCATAACAAAGATTGGATCGAGTAATCATTAAACCATCATGAGAGAACATAACCAACTCGCATTTCAAATCTTATTTGCGGCACCGTAACCGCCGGTCAAGTTATTCACTATCCAGGAACGATGGCGATTATAATCGATTGCAAACCGGCGGCGGGGTATTCCTCACACAAACCAGGCACGCTTTGCAAGAGCAGCCTTAATCACCTTGATCTACTCGGAAAAGACGCGGATCAACAACTCACCACCATGACCAAGGAAACTCCCCCTGTTGCGGTGCAAGCGCGCGCCCCATCAATTGACACCGCCCCATCTTAAGGACTCACAAACCGGGCCCCGTTTACTCACCACCCATCGCCAAGATGGATACCGGGAAGTTGAAACCCGGCCCAAGTAGATTCAAGGCTTCGCGGTTGGGCACTACACGCCCTTCCAAACCATCCGTGAGGCGTTGTTCAAAATGATCCGAGGACGCTCGTGTGCCATAGTATATTAGAGGTGATTTATCATGGCCACATGGTTATGTTCATATCCAACATCTCATTCATCTCAATCCAAAGGGTAGTAACACCTACCATCGCGAGTGATAGTTGATCACTCGGCTTCTACCGATTAAGAGAGCAGGCCTAAGCATGTAGTCGATCCTTTATGTAAAAGTAGGATATTTCTGGTGGTAGGGTAGTCCTCGATGCAACTATGTTTTCAAGCAACGCCTATAAACTTAATGCATCATAAGGAATAAAAGGTAGGGGGATGCTCCGGGCTTGCCTTATTTAGAAGATCGAGGTTGAGCCCCGTGTACTCGACTATTACATGTCGGGTTCCCGGTGCTCGGATCCTTCGTGGGATCTCCGTTCACAACTTGTCCTTCGATCCTCGACTCCACGACGAATGTTCTACTCGCGATCCTGGAATGATGCATGTGCATATGTATGAGCACGTGATTGTCGGTGTATGCATGATCAAGGATGATAGGTGCTCATGTATAAGTAGCTTGTTTAACCTTCTTCCTATCACTAGCAAACAAGCCGTGAAAGCCAAAGACTTAAACCTAACTATAATCATCCTAACCCAATCATCATGGCACACTAATTAACAATCAATCATACATAGCATGATTCATATAGGCCATTAGCCTTAAGCCCTACATACAAGCAACACTCATTCAAGCTTCACTAGGATGTAGACCTACAACTGGCAGTCTAGTAAATGGATGAACACCAAATTTCAACAGTAGATGGAACAGCTATAACTCCTAGATTATTGATCCAATGAACACCAAATTTCAACAGTAGATGGATGAACTAATCAGCTATCTATCATATGAAGACAAGTTTCCCAGAAAACCAACCTATCAATAGGTTAGGCATGGCATCTTGGAATCGACTCTAAACTAACACACTATGGGTTGAACAGCAACCCATAGCTAGGCACACCCTAAAATCCTATAAAAATTACAATAGGATACACATGGAAATACAAGCCCATCATCCAAATTTCACCCCATTTGGATGATCCTACTGTCCTACACAAAAATAACATGGCAGCACAAATTGGAAGACCTAAAAATACTTTGTACTACCAACTTGATCAAACTATGAAATCTATCACATACAGAGCTGCCTACTGGCATATAATGAGCCTACAAAAATTATCAACTCCAAACTAGGCCCCTATAAATCATTTATGAATTATCTCGAGACACAAGCAATGAGACCACTTGAACTACAACTTCATAATCTTACACAGGAGGCATACATGATATAATTATCATAGATAAAGCAAGACAATACAAGACTAACAAAATAAGAATCACATTTTTCCGAGCAACCTATGAATTACTATGCATTTTCTAAGATTATAAGCATTTCAAGAATTAAATCTAAACTCAACATAAAAGTATCTCAAACATGGCATTTCATATTTTCTATGCATAGCTCATCTAATAAGAAAATTACTGCAACTTGAATCACTCCATTTGGACCGATAATGAGCAAGATATGAATTTCTAAAGGATTAACCGAATTTCCGGAAATCCTTTTTCATAATCCGAATAGGACAAGCCATTTTCAGAAAAGCCCCTAAGGTTTCTAGGAATTAGCCGAGCCCTGATTTGTTACGCCGTGTCCGGGCCGATTTGCACAGGGCCCCCCCACCTTCTTCGAATTCCGGGACAAGGTCCTGTCACTTGGAGAACAGTGGCGTGGCGGCCTCGCCGTTCCGGCGAGCATGGGCATCACCGGCGGCCGGGGAAGGCGGCGGAGTCACCCGAGGCCCAGCGCACCCGTCTGCGCCGCAGATCGACGCGCGGTGGCTTGTGGCCACCCGGCCTCGCGGTCCGATGTGACCGGGCGGCGGCCTCACGCCGACGGCGGTGCCGCGGCCCGTCGGACGGCCAGGAGTGGCCGCGGCGGACACGGCGGTGGTTAGCGACGCCGGTGCGCGGGATGCGGGAGGGAGAAGGACCGAGCCGGGGAGGCGACGGTGGCGGTGGAGCTCCTATGGCGGCAATGGCGGCGCTGCGCTGGTGACGAGGGGAGATAAGAAAGGACGAGGCGAGGCAATGGGAAGGCGGAGCAATGCGGGGCGAGCTCTAGCGCGGACCCGTGCGCCAATGGCGAGCGGCGGCTCGGTTGAGCTGGCCGGCCATGGCGGCCCGTCCATGGCGCCGCGGTGCGAGAAGGGAAGGAAGAAGGGAGTCAGTGCAGTGAGGTAGAGGAGAGAGTGGGGAATGTGGAGAGGAGGGAGAGAGAGAAGCCGGGCGCCCCTCCTTCACGAGGCTGAGGTGGCTAGAGCGAGCAGAAGGGCCGCGCCACGCGGCGGGCGAGCTCTGTCCGTGGTCGGCACGATATTTTCCTCTTCGCCTATTTCCGTGACGGCCATTGACCTTCCCTAACAAAAATGCTATTTCCATTACCTGACATACAAAATTTCTTACCCTATATCTCCTAAACTAGGCTGAATTAGAAGAAACTTTCTATATGAAAACTGATCCTCTTGACGAGTAGATCATTTGGTCTAAAAGGAGTTTGGTCAGATTCCCACTAGATTTGGAGATATAAAATTCCAAATGAAAATACCTCTAAAATTCCTGAAAATAGAAAAACTGCCCCAAATCAGTCGTTTTCTGCCGTTTTGGAAATCTTGCACTCATTTTAATGAAAAGTGAGTATTGAGACTTTTGATCCTTATAAAATTCTACACCGAAAGGTTTAGGGCGCATCGCCATGCAAAACTCCTATCAAGCTCTTTTGAAACGGTCAAAGCAGGCACTTTTATAGGCCTAACATGATCAATACATGTAGGAGCAGGATTAATCAAAGTTGTTAACATAACTGCACTAGGTTCATTTGGTGTCCTAATCATGTCTAGATTATTTTAGTGGTCAAACATCAAGCACTTGTATTACTTTATCATACGCACAGCAGATCAAGCATAATCAAGCATCAAGGTGAAATGGACATGTCAAAGCTGTGATGCACTGCAAATGATATGATTATGCCGGTGATGTGCAGAGCTAAATCATGATTAACATCCTGGATGTTACAGCCTAACCCCCTTAAAAGAAATCTCATCCCGAGATTTGGTGGAAGTAAATTAGTTTTCGAAAAATGATACCTCACATAACGAACCTTCATTCTTACCACTGCCATCACGCTTATCCAAAACTTCTCATTACTTGTCACAGCCAAGTGTCTCAGTTCCAAGTTACATAATCTTAATGCCTAAGATCCAATGCATTTCCGGTTATAACCTGTCGGCTCCGACGTTGTGTTCCAAAGACATGAAATAGTTTCATCCAAAATAATTCAGCTTTGCTCAGGTTATGACGCTGGAGACCCGACAAGGTCACATTCCGCTCAAGAGGCATACCAAACATAGATAACCTCGATGGAATCCAAATTACCACTAAAATTGATCCACTCTTTGCACAATGCGCACATTCGGTGCAAACGGTGGATACGGAGTTTCATTGGCAAGGATCGCCAAATGAAATAAAGTCATCTATTCTTCACTCGACTCGTTGGTTAATCCATACTTACTCCCTAGCGAGTATCTTCAAGCATAACTTGTAACCGACATGTCCTCTTCTAAGGAGATGCTACCATTACTATGTCAATCCGGAGTATGAAGATGACAAAGTATAGTATGATATGCATTTTCATAGAACCTGAGACTATATTCCAATAGGGTAGGTTAGCATATAACATGACCAATCAACTACCCAACTGGAAAACGTCGAGGGTTACTTGAGAGGAAATCTGCTATTCGCATCATCAAATACACATCAAAAGGTGCTTCAAAAATCCATAGTGTTAACCACCAAGAAGCAGAGCAGAGATTTCACCAAACGGAAACTACGTGACTCACTTCAGGGATGGCAACATAGGATTTTGTTAGCACAAGCTCGATATTGGCACAGCCCTTCATAGGAACACCGGCTACAAAATGCCAATATGACCCAACCGGACCAGGAAATTTCAACTTGTACATGTAGAAGTCAAAGTTCTTAGGTCAAAGATATCCAAATCTTCTCATGTAGAAATCAAAATTCCTAGGTAAAGAACTCCTTATCTTGCGTAAAACCGCCAAACTTTTCCTTTACGTAAGCAGTCCGACAACCAAAGTGGATTCTCGTAGCAAGCATCTACGAGGCACCCTTTTCTTGCATAGGACACGTGCTCTCGGGTTAGGGGTCCACTACCTTGGATATACCAAAAGTACTCTTCCAACCATACCGGTGCCAAGCCTTACTCAAAAGGTACAAGTACTGAGCCAAATTTCATGTCCCGACAATGCTTGAATGACACGTAAGACCCATATTTATGAATCCAAGGTCGTATCGATTTACTTATGCCCTGCATAGCCAATGCATGACGGATTCGGGCATACTGACTACCGGATCCTCATTCAGGTGCAAATCCACTAATACCACAAGCATCCAAATCCACGTAGAAACTTCGTCTTATCAGCAGGACATATTAGCTCAATAAATACTTTGGTCCGATGAATCTCCTCCATCGATTCCCATAAGGTAAGGGTATCTTATAGGGCATTAGAAGGGCTAACCCCCTTAAAAGAATTCTAACTTCGATAAGGGGTACCATGGAGTAGAGATTCATTTCACTAATCGGGTAAAACCTTATATCCAACTAAACCGACGGCGGCTCGCTCTAACTACTCCAACGCTTGTGCCGGCAAGAGTGATCCCAATATGAGCAAAGGGACAGTCATCACAAGCTAGAGCTCAACCAATATTTCTCGTACTTCGCTCTCAAAGCTCTCGAAGCTTGACGCATGGTTGTTCATCTTATGAAAGATCGCCAAAATTTAACATTTCGCGTTTAAGATCAACGGACCTACTACGATACTTAGCATCTATCCGATAGTTAACCTCGACTCGAAGGGTAGAAAAGCTGGTTTCGTGTTATCATCTATTCGATAGATAGCTCTACTATGGCCATCCTTAAGAATACGCAAGTCGATCACAAACATTTGGTTGGTTAGCTATCTACGTTTGGGCTCGAGAGTAAACTCTCATACTATCACTGATGGGTTGCCTTTCAGCATTAAAGGCTTCACAATGGTCACAATTAACGCCGATATAGGCACTACCCATGAAGTATAAGAAGGGACAGCAGACACTAAAGAAATCAAGACCTCTGCTAGCTCAATGCTCATCTGATCTCATCCAACACGAACAGGGTACATCTCTATGAATACCGCAAAGAGAAAGAGACCTACAACACGAGGTAGCATGGTTTCTCGGAGAAACTCTCAATTGAGTCCCCGATTTACCAACTCTCGTAATCTACATGTTAATGTTGCGGATCTATTACATTCGAGCTATCCTTTGTCGCATTGCGAAAAGAAAGCTCATCGGGTTAAGCCTCAATTGACTAGGGAACGCGGATCGAATGAAACTTGAGGTTAGTTTGCGTGAAATGGCATGTCGAGGTAACCCCTATAATGGGTCGAGACCAACAACTATGATACCGCGCGTGCCGTCTTGAGCAGCACTACATGTGTGTGCACCCACAGGTGCTCTCGGTTTTACGTCGCGGCACCTTGATTATTAGTCATGACACCACTACAGATTTTTCCCATCGAGCTGCAATCTCACACAATAGGATGGTTATTGCACGAACATGCATTACGTGCAAGCCAATAGCGAAGTATACCAGGATACTCGCAGGTGTTGTAAGATAACAAGGAAGGGAAGACTGGATATAGGTTCAACATATCGCACACTCGGTACGTCTCATACCTAACGTATCAACTTTTTCTGGCACAAGGCTGGTCCAGGAGAAATTGATGTAATCAGGGGTAACTCTTCCTAAAACTGAAGTTAGCCGCTAACACACCAACTAGTGGGAGTAACAGTTAACATATTTCCCATGCAAAGTTAGGCTACCAACAACGTCATGATATTTATTCGAGTCAGACTAGGAAAAGCTCCCATATCGTCTATCAATAACCCTTGTGAGAAGGTCTACAAAATAACCATAGCAGCGGTTGACATTCTATACCATCTTTCCACTGCGCACTCTGATAAAACGCCCCCAAGAGGTAGGCGCAATAAACATGTATAATCGCAGGGCGATTAACGCGACACGTCCTATCACGGACAGAGTGACGAAGCGATCGCATCGAGTGGGCGTGAGATTATCAGACTCCCATTAACACATTCATGTTCTCGAGGATCGTCTCGTCCGTAATGTACTAACCATATCCAAGCGAGCACGTACTATACATACTTAGGCCCTATCGTCATGAAGAACTTGCGAGGAACAATTCATTGTCGAAGCGGCAATGAAAAATCTCGCTAGTAGACACAATGTTAGCAAGCTTCAGATAACACTATTTTGAGGTGCTGGGGATTGCAATAATAGGATAGGAATAAGCGACTATCCAAAAAGAGTCGCACAATGGAAAAGTTTTGGCTGACGTCTAAGATATTAGTCGTGATCAAGAGTTACAATACCCACATGGTTTCTAGTATACGCATCCATGTGCCGCGGTTCACATGATGGCCGTGCGGCACTATAACAGCTTAGATCGAGACAATGCTACTAACTGGTGGACTATAATATAATCTACTGAATAATTTAGGATATACAAACAGACGTCCTGCACAACTAGGCAATGCGCACAAAGCAAGATCAGGTCAAATGAGGAGTTTTTTTTAAAAAAAAAAAAATCAAGGATAGAATGAGTATCGTGGAAGCGAACGCAACGGATGTCATGTAGGTTGTCAGAGGCTATTTGCAAGGTGATCGTTAGCTACTATACTTGCTTAAAAAGGATTGGCCTAGACGCGTGACAGTGAGAAACCAACTTTGACGTGTCATCATCGGTCGGGAAGGTATGAATCGAATTTTCGCAAGAATGAGATCGAGTTAACATTAAAACGATGTTGAAATTTCAAACCCAAAATGCTAGCGGACTAACGTACTTGTTCCAACCTACTACTTGGGATAGATACGCTACACTGACTCAGCTTGTCATGACCACAAGTTCCGATTGGTACATTAACAGTGGACTAATCTATCTAGATCACACGTCGTTACCTATGTCAAACCAGGAAGCACTAAACCCACGGGCGGCTTAGCCTTAATACTACTCTACTTAAGTATGGTCCATGTCTTCCGTGCTCGCAGTATTCCCAGCATCAACCTTGTCGACGTTGAGCACAACTTGAGTACCCTCTGGATTAGCAGTTCCAGGAGGATTGTGGGGATGCTGGTTATACGCCCATTGGATTTCTGTATTGAGAGCAGCATTCTCGGTCACCAGCACACTCACCCATTAGCTCAAGCGATGTTCTTCGTCCAAGCTGCATTATGTTGGTGCACAACTGTTCCATTGCATGTTGCCTTTGACCAAGTAGGGCAAGCACATCCACCTCTGACTTTGCGCTGCAAAGGCTTCAGGCATGGCAACACTCTTCCGGTCATCTCTGACGCAAATCTCTCAGGACCTTGCAAGCAACTATATTTGCACCTTCCTGAGGGTTCCTGCCTCGAGCGATAAAGTGGCGGTCACACCAATGTGACGCATCTTCGCTCTTGACGGGAATCAAAGTTTCGACAGAGAATAAACTCGGACGTTGACTTTCCGATTCCTTGCTCCACTGATAGCTAGGCTCTTTACCCGTGGTATAACCCACCGAGTGCAGAACTCGCCAATAAAGAGACGACATTCCAAAATCTTTCAGAAACTTCTTGGCACCACGTGGCTCACGGGTGACAAGTTGTTGTTGCCGAGCTGTTGCCTTGATTGACTTAAATTTGACAAGCTTCATTCGTGCCATTTGTAGAACCGGAGTACAACTCTCATGAGATGAAGGTTATATTGGTCAATTTTTATTGAAAAGAGAAGTATTCATTGATAAGGAGAGAAATAGTGTCTTTCCCATCACCCCATGAGATGATCATATGACATGATGCATGTACGTTCCGTACGTCCTCACCAACCTAGAAAACGATAGATTCTAGCGTTTTAAGCGGTGGCATACATACGACATCTATACGGCTCTCAAATATCGGAAACTAGTCGAGCTACACGAACTTGCGTGGTTAGTGTACCTGCAGAAAATTCCATTTCAGCCCAAAATCCCATATGAATGCAAGCGACGTAAAAACTCGGCACCTTAAGAATAAGGTCAAAACTTCGAATACAAACAACTCCTATTCAACACCCTCCTCCACACAGGCATATCCCCGATATCCCTGCATGTAGGTGCATGCTAACCAATCATCGTCAGAAGACGACATCCCACACATGGGACACTTTCTTCACATGTGAATAATCCGGTGTCATATAAGCACTCCCCTAAATCGGCAATGTATCCGATCATGCTCTCACAACTCACACCTTACCTTGGGCGTAGAGGAATATGAAACCAAACATAACCATTCAAGTGAATGGCCCCCATACATATCCGTCGTGTATGAGCGCGACAAAAGAAAATATGATGCAATACCCATAGTTAGCTCGTTAGATAGCCACCTAGTAGTCCTTAAGCTGGGCATATAGGACACGACCACCGGCACACTTTAGTTTGAACACATAGGTTTTCCAACACCTATATAACTATAAGTTGACAAATAGTTTTGTGAAACCAACTTATTTTGTTTTGAAACACCCAAGTGAACGGTAGATGCTTGAACCATGGAGCGATACCGGCGTAGCGGAACCGACCAACTAATTTAATTACGAAGCACTAATCAAGCTGACGTGGCAACTTAATTAGAACTTAGTAACCAAACCAGCCCGGTAGTCCGTGAAATCCCGAAGGATTTCAAACCACTCTACAACAAACCTGAATCCACAGTTCAGCAGTTCCCATTCACCTGTTTTAATTACATTTCACACATAGGATTATGACAATCCAAAGCATAAATAAAAGCGGAAGAAAAACACTTTTGATAATACACACTCACACCTATTCTTTTAAATACAGTGCCAGCTCAGGGTCGACTCCATCAACAGCAGGTAGAAGAGGTATAAGAGTTGACTTGCCCGAAGTCTAGTCCTCCCGTAGTGGGATATAAGTCCACCGTGTCGCCACGGCAGTAATCTCCAAACCTACAACAACATTGGGAATTGCACCCTGAGTACATTGTACTCAGCAAGACTTACCCGACTAAAAGAAAATAAAGACTCTTTGGTGGATGCCAGGCTTTATAGTGGGTTAGCCGACTCCTTTGTTTGCCAAAAAGATGAGCTTATTAATAATCATTTAGTGACAAAAGGACTCTCTAGCTTATCCAATTAAGTTGGATTCTGCCATTACTACATTAGCACCTGCAACTACTTCATTATTTTAAGGTAGAAGCAATCAACATTATATCATAACCGCATTGACTGAGTAATCATTAAACCATCATGAGAGAACATAACCAACTCGCATTTCAAATCTTATTTGCGGCACCGTAACTGCTCGGTCAAGTTATTCACTATCCAGGAACGATGGCGATTATAATCGATTGCAAACCGGCTGGCGGGGTATTCCTCACACAAACCAAGCACGCTTTGCAAGAGCAGCCTTAGTCACCTTGATCTACTCGGGAAAAGACGCGGGATCAACAACTCACCACCATGACCAAGGAAACTCCCGGCTGCCACAGGTAAGCGCGCGCCCATCAAATGACACCGCCCCATCTTAAGGACTCACAAACCGGGCCCTTGTTTACTCACCACCCATCGCCAGCATGGATACCTGGAAGTTGAAACCCGGCCCAAGTAGATTCAAGGCTTCGCGGTTGGGCACTACACACCCTTCCAGCTATCTGTGAGGCGTTGTTCAAAATGATCCGAGGACGCTCGTGTGCCATAGTATATTAGAGGTGATTTATCATGGCCACATGGTTATGTTCATATCCAACATCTCATTCATCTCAATCCAAAGGGGTAGTAACACCTACCATCGCGAGTGATAGTCGATCACTCAGCTTCTACCGATTAAGAGAGCAGGCCTAAGCATGTAGTCGATCCTGTACGTAAAAGTAGGATATTTCTGGTGGCAGGGTAGTCCTCATGCAACTATGTTTTCAAGCAACGCCTATAAACTTAATGCATCATAAGGAATAAAAGGACGCAAAGTAAATCATTTGCAAACTTAGGGGGGATGCTCCGGGGCTTGTTTTATTTAGAAGACCGTGGTTAGAGCCCCAGGTACTCGACTATTACATGTCGGGTTCCTGGTGCTGGATCCTTCTCGTGCGGATCTCCGTTCGCGACTTGTTCTTCTGGATCCTCGACTCTATGATGAATGTTCTACTCACGATCCTAGAATGATGCATGTGCATATGTATGAGCACATGATTGTCGGTGTATGCATGATCAAGGATGATAGGTGCTCATGTATAAGTAGCTTGTTTAACCTTCTTCCTATCACTAGCAAACAAGCCAAGAAGCCAAAGACTTAAACCTAACTATAATCATCCTAACCCAATCATCATGGCACACTAATTAACAATCAATCATACATAGCATGATTCATATAGGCCATTAGCCTTAAGCCCTACATACAAGCAACACTCATTCAAGCTTCACTAGGATGTAGACCTACAACTGGCAGTCTAGTAAATAAAGCATAACTGTAGATTTATAAATCCTATGGGCACAAAAGAGTACAATCTAGAAAGCTTATGAAATTGCCCATAAAACATCTTAAGACATCAGAGCCTAATTCTCAAATTAACTAGGCCTAAAGCAGGGAACATCAGGACTGGTCCTGACAAAACAGCATTGTAACAATTCTGCCAACCAAATTGCAACAGCTATAACTCCTAGATTATTGATCCAATGAACACCAAATTTCAACAGTAGATGGATGAACTAATCAGCTATCTATCATATGAAGACAAGTTTCCCAGAAAACCAACCTATCAATAGGTTAGGCATGGCATCTTGGAATCGACTCTAAACTAACACACTATGGGTTGAACAGCAACCCATAGCTAGGCACACCCTAAAATCCTATCAAAAATTACAGTAGGATACACATGGCAATACAAACCCATCATCCAAATTTCACCCCATTTGGATGATCCTACTTTGTCCTACACAAAAATGACATGGTAGCACAAATTGGAAGACCTAAAAATACTTTGTACTACCAACTTGATCAAACTATGAAATCTATCACATACAAAGCTGCCTACTGGCATATAATGAGCCTACAAAAATTATCAACTCCAAAATAGGCCTCTATAAATCATTTATGAATTATCTCGAGAAACAAGCAATGAGACCACTTGAACTACAACTTCATAATCTTACACAGGAGGCATGCATGATATAATTATCATAGATAAAGCATGACAATACAAGACTAACAAAACAAGAATCACATTTTTCTGAGCAACCTATGAATTACTATGCATTTTCTAAGATTATAAGCATTTCAAGAATTAAATCTAAACTCAACATAAAAGTATCTCAAACATGGCATTTCATATTTTCTATGCATAGCTCATCTAATAAGAAAATTACTGCAACTTGAATCACTCCATTTGGACCGATAATGAGCAAGATATGAATTTCTAAAGGATTAACCGAATTTCTGGAAATCCTTTTTCATAATCCGAATAGGACAAGCCATTTTCAGAAAAGCCCCTGAGGTTTCTAGGAATTAGCCGAGCCCTGATTTGTTACTGCCTGTGTCTGGCTGATTTGCACAGGGGCCCCCCACCTTCTTCGAATTCCAGGACAAGGTCCTTGTCACGGGGAGGAACAGGGGCGCGGCGGCCTCGCCGTTCCCGGCGGCTGTGGGCATCGCCGGCGGCCAGGGGAAGGCGGCGGAGTCGCCTGAGGCCCAGGCGCACCGTCTGCGCTCGCAGATCGACGCGCGGTGGCTTGTGGCCACCTGGCCACGCGGTCCGATGTGACCGGCGGCGGCCTCACGCCGACGGCGGTGCTGCGGCCCGTCGGACGGCCAGGGAGTGGCCGCGGCGGACGCGGCAGTGGTTTGCGACGCCGGTGCGCGCGGATGCAGGGAGGAAGAAGGACCGAGCTGGGGAGGCGACGGTGGCGGTGGAGCTCCTATGGCGGCAATGGCGGCGCTGCGCTTTCGGTGTGACGAGGGGAGAGGAAGAAAGGGCGAGGCGAGGCAATGGGAAGGCGGAGCAATGCGGGGCGAGCTCTAGCGCGGACCCGCGCTGCCAATGGCGAGCGGCGGCGCTCGGTTGAGCTGGCCGGCCATGGCGGCCCGTCCATGGCGCCGCGGTGCGAGAAGGGAAGGAAGAAGGGAGTCAGTGGAGTGAGGTAGAGGAGAAAGTGGGGAATGAGGAGAGGAGGGAGAGAGAGAAGCCGGGAGCCCCTCCTTCGCGAGGCCGAGGTGGCCAGAGCGAGCAGAAGGGCCGCGCCACGTGGCGGGCGAGCTCTGTCCGTGGTCGGCACGATATTTTCCTCTTCGCCTATTTCCGTGACGGCCATTGACCTTCCCTAACAGAAATGCTATTTCCATTACCTGACATACAAACTTTCTTACCCTATATCTCCTAAACCAGGCCAAATTAGAAGAAACTTTCTATATGAAAACTGATCCTCTTGACGAGTAGATCATTTGGTCTAAAAAGAGTTTGGTCAGATTCCCATTAGATTTGGAGATATAAAATTCCAAATGAAAATACCTCTAAAATTTCTGAAAATAGAAAAACAGCCCCCAAATCAGTCTTTTTTGCCATTTTGGAAATCTTGCACTCATTTTCATGAAAAGTGAGTATTGAGACTTTTGATCCTTATAAAATTCTACACCGAAAAGGTTTAGGGCGCATCGCCATGCAAAACTCCTATCAAGCTCTTTTGAAACGGTCAAAGCAGACACTTTTATAGGCCTAACATGATCAATACATGTAGGAGCAGGATTAATCAAAGTTGTTAACATAACACTAGGTTCATTTGGTGTCCTAATCATGTCTAGATTATTTTAGTGGTCAAACATCAAGCACTTGTATTACTTTATCATATGCACAACAGATCAAGCATAATCAAGCATCAAGGTGAAATGGACATGTCAAAGCTGTGATGCACTGCAAATGATATGATTATGCCGGTGATGTGCAGAGCTAAATCATGATTAACATCCTGGATGTTACACCCTCTTCTGACCGGTTCGAGCCTGTGGATTCCTGCTTTGGTCCGGTTCGAGCCTGTAGCAGCGTGGGTGATGATGACCTGCTCGTCCTTGCCTGACGTGGGCTGGCGTAGTCGAGGCATGGGAAATGATGACCTGCCCGGGAACCCCGCCGTATGGCCGTCGAGGTGGGATGGACAGGGCACAACGCGTCTCATGCTCCAGTCATGTCCGCCATCATTCCTCGAGCGGTGGAAGACTGCTTCGAGGGGTAGGTGGCCCGAGCGACGGGACTGAGCAGCGGATTTAGAGGTACGGAGAGTTGACGATTGCATTCCGAGGGGGTGCCGTACGCGGCATAGTGCTCAGTGTGGCATAACAGTGGCGCCTGGCACGCCCGAATCCCGGGTATGGGCGGTAAAAAGGGAGAAGTGACCGGCGTACTTCCCACTGTTTGCGCGCTGTAGCCATGGAGTTAGGCAGGGCAGGAGCGCTTTTCACTGTTACGCGCCCTGTAGCCACGTGGGTGTCCAGGGGAAGCGACCTCGAGAGACTGACTCGAGCTCCCGTTCGCTCGAGGGGTTTCCGTCACCATCTCGAGCGGTCGTTCGCTCGAGGGGTTTCCGTCATCTCCTCGAGCGGGTGAGCGGCCATACCTCGAGATGGTTGATCCACCTGTTTATCCCTGGGCCTGGTCGTGGGCCGGCCCAGTGTGGCGCGAGGAAGTGGATAGGGATTCTCTTTATTTAATCTTTGGGGCTTAGGGGGGAGCAACACAGGGTTTGCTTACTTCTAAGCCCCTAGATTTGAGACCCCCTAATCTAGGTACCCGACATTATTGTTGCAAACGTGGGGTATTCTTCTAGTTCTTCACTTCTAAGGTTGAGGGACGGAGGGAGAAAAGTTAACCAGGACAAAAGTTTAGGTTAAATAGATCTTTCCTATCTAAAACCACAAGAGGTGTGATTTGCAAAATATTAAATAGTTGAGCAAGTAAGGCCTTGTTTAGATTCCAAAATTGGGAGTCCAAATTCAGGCGTTCACACACTGTAGCGCACTGTAGCAATTTCGTTTGTATTTGTGAAATATTGTCCAAATATTGATAAATTATACTCAAAAGATTCGTCTCACAAAGTACAATAAAACTGTGCAATTAGTTTTTAATTTCATCTATATTTAGTACTCCATACATGTACCACAAGTTTGATGTGACGGAGAATCTTCTTTTTGCATAGTGCCAAAGTTGGAAGTTTGGGGTGAACTAATCAGACTCGGACGATAGTTGAGTTTGGTTTTAAATATGGTGTACATACATTGTTTTTGCTATCGCTCTCAAACTATGGAGTACTCCTCTAAAATGCTTAAGACATAGTAGAATGTGATAAACTACAGTTGACATCAAGGTCTTTGGAGATGAGCAAGAACAGGGGTCTTTTTCGAAGGTTGAATATCCAAAGCACAAGAATCAGAAAATTGAAAAATACATGATTGAAGTTGCATTATCCTGAAGGAATTGAGAACGCATGAAAGTTCTAATGGAGTGTTGGATGCAACATAGGAGAAAGATATTTAATATAGTTTCCAACATGATGGATTTCATCTCAGAATTTCCTCCTATATTGCTATGGAAGAGCCATCTCATAGTATAGTATTATAAGATTTCAAGATGGCTAAGCCTTTAATCCAAATGACCACATGGGGAAAAAATGGATATTGAAGCAGGCAGGAAAAGCAACAGAACAAAAATGAACGGTTCTGCACAACAAAACAAACACCAAAATTTACAAAACCAGTATGACATATGATGTTTATTGATGAACACTATGTGGGACACTTATTATTCAAATGGACAACAATACGTTTATGTCAACAATGTACAAAGGAACCTTAATTTAGGGGTGGCTACTTTGACAAATAATACGGCAAGCTGTGCACATATAGGACGGCCGGATGTATCCGGAAACAATAGGAGAAGCCAAGAGCTGGAGGAAGGTAACTGTGTGACTTTTACTGCACAGGGTTGGCTGGCTCAAGCATGGTGAGCTAGCTTCTTCACTATTGAGGCCATGTACTTGCCCTGGTGCTCTGCAAGGGCGAGTTCTGTCTCACTGGGTTGTCTGCTGCCATCGCCAGCAAAGACGCCAGCACCATAGGGGCTGCCTCCTCTGATATCATCCATGTTGAACATGCCTGAACCAAAGGTGTAGCCAATGGGGACGAAAAGCATTCCATGGTGCGCTAGCTGGGTGATGGCCGTCCAACTACAATAAACAGAGCATGGTCACTGATCAGAAATAGCTAGTGAAATCAGATACTTCTATTCTGCTACAAAGATTATATAGAGAAAAATTATAAGTCGCAAACAAGTAAGGAGAATAAAACCAAGGCATAAGGATTTCTGTTCTTTCAGATTCTTTTTAAGATCACAGAACACTAGTCCCAGCCTTTGTACTAGAGAATTACGATTATGATTCTACGGCAGTAGCAACACCGTAAATTAAGTAATGATTATTGTTTATGCTTTAGGATTTTTTTTTCATTTTCTTTGCATTGTTTTCCTTAAGCTATTAACCAGACTATGAAAGCAATTAATAAAGGTATAATCTGGCTCGTTCAAGTGAAGAAATTGAAACTGGCTACCAACTGGAATAAGGAGCATTTGCCTAAAAACAAGCAAAAATATCCAAAAATCCCTTTGGAGAACAAGGGATAATGTTTTGAGCAATTAGTAGTTTTGGTTAGCCTTTGTTTGCATGCAAGAATCTAAAGAGCCAGAATTTTGATTTCTCATAGGAATTTCTCAATCATGCATCTGTTTAAGTTCGTCCTGATCTTAAAAATCTTGAATTTACTGCCCATGCTTAGGACTGTACCACACACTGCAGTTTTGATCTGCACTACGGCAGATATTGATCAGGTACACCTAAACGTACTCCATACCATGGCATTAACTCAAAAGAGTCCTTTTTTTACAAATCATATCCAATGTCCTTAAATTCATCTATGACCCCTCCGTGTTGTTAATAGTCTCACTGTACAACACCTTGATCATCAATAATGGAGAAAATAGTGTGATGAAATCTTAAATTGCTACAAATACGATTCTTCAGTTTCATATTTTGTAACAACCAAATTGTTATCATCATTACCATGCCGCAGACATCTTGCTTTAGAAGCACTTGATAGTGATTTATGGAAAGTCATCAAAATAATAACAACATTTCAGCTTCGGTTACACGTGTTACCGCTCATTTTGGTAAATTGTTTGTCATTTTGTAGATTATTATACTATTTAATAACATTTGGTAGTTGTAAACTCACATTCACTGACTGAATTAACTACATCAGGGGATGGAATGGAAGCGCAAATGATCAAACATACAATAAAAACAGGTATTCTGATAATTGGGGGAGAAGGAACACAAACTACTTCAAACAAAGCAGAAAAATGAGTGTGTTGCTAAACTAATCCATGACTAGATTATCTCACACATGGAGCCTAAACCATCGGGCAGTGAAAACATCACAAATCCTTCAGCCAGTTAACCAATCATATTATACTATTGGAGGCTTGCTTAACCCTGAGCAATTCAGGAGGAAAAGAAGTCGTGGACCTGTATTGTGGGTTCAGTTAAACACTTCTACAGCAACAAAGTATACATAATAATTAATCTCAAGAAGTATGGCCTGTTTTCAGTTTTAAGAAACGACCTATCAATGGAATGGAATAGCAAGTGTTGAATTCTTCCTTCAATCAAGAGCATGTAGCGGGTATTAAAGAATAGAAACCTGGATGAAAGTGTAATAAAAGAGTGTTGAATTCTTACGCCGTGGTCTCCTGGCCCCCGCCCTGCGTCCCGGTGCTGACAAAGAACCCGGCGGGCTTTCCCGCGAGCTTCTGCGCCTCCCAGAGCGACCCCGTGGAGTCGAAGAAGGCCTTCATCTGCGCGGCCATGGCGCCGTACCTGGTCGGGAAGCCGAAGAGCACCCCGTCGGCCTCCTGCAGCTCGGCGGCCGACGCGATGACGGGGACCGTGGGGTCCTTGGGCGGCGCCTGCATCTTCTCCAGCACCTCCGGCGGGAGCGTCTCGGGGACCCGCCGCAGCACGGCCTCCACGCCGCCGTCCGCCGCGCCGGCGCCCGCCGCCGCGCGCCGCGCCAGGGACTCCACGTGCCCGTACATCGAGTAGAACACGATGTACAGCCGCAGCTTCCGCACCGTCGGCGAGGCCGCCGCGTTGGCCGCCGCCGGCTCCTCCTCGGGCGCCTCGCGCGGCGCCGCCGCGGCGGACGACGAGGACGGCGCGGCGGCCGGCGGGTGGCGCTTCTTGCTGGGCACGCAGCCGCCGCCCTTGCCCATCTCTGGCGGCCGCTGCCGGGCTAGTCAACGGGCCGGCGGCGGCTCGGTCTGCCCTCCCTGCCCCGATCCAATCCAACCCAAGAACCACCGTCCCCGTCCCGTCCCGTCCCGCCCCGCTCGCCGCCGCACGCGGGGAGACCTGCGCAAAGAAGCCGCAACTCAGCGACGCGGATCTGAGGGAGGAATTCGCGGGTCCCCAGAAGGGTTTGCCGTGATCAGGAGGAACTCGAAAAATGCGATCTTGGGGACGGTGGAGGGGCAGAAGAATGGAATGGACCTTGGAATTCGGCGGGGCCGGTGGTGGTGGAGTGAGGAGACAGGGGAGATGTGCCAGCTCAGGGAGTGAGGCGGGGCGCTGGAGTCATGGAGAAAAAAGTCTAGAAGGTTTGGTTCACCTTCGATGGGCCAAGTTCTTTAAGGATCGTTCGGGGTAGAAGTCTAGAAGGTTTGGTTCACCTTCGGTTTGGATGGGCCAAGTTCATGCAAAATGGGTGTGAAGAAGATCGTTGTTTCATTCCGTTAGTGTGATCATTAAGCACTAATGACCATCACTCCTTTTGCATTCAATGGCACCCTTCACGGACTTCTTAATTTCACATCCAATCTCAATCCATGACACCAATAAATAAAGGCTTATTTTGATGGTGTCGTATTTGCATCAATTCATATATATTAGGGTGTATTGGACTGGAATTGAATTAAGTTATACTTTAATCTACCCCAGTGGATTTAATTAATACAAATACAATGACATCCAAACATGGCCTAAGATCATGTTTGATTGTGGTTTTATGAGAATCTGCCTAGCTAGCCCAAGCAAGGATTCCTAAGCGTTGGATTTTGGTGGTTAGAGTTAAGCAAATACATGCCCTAATGGCATGGCCTCTCGTTTAATATAAACATACCAAAAAAAGGACTACCATGTAATATAGAGTAAAATGAAACGAATCACCCTAAACCCTAATCACCCACTGTCTCTGGTGGAAATTTCCATCTACGATTTTATAAATATTTTAATTCTACGACTTGTAGAGGGTTGATAATCATGTCTAAAGACTTTAGTTCACTTCTTAAAATGTGTCGCCACATCATTAAAAGCGCTTATTGCATTGAGACTAGCATTAGACCAGCCTTTGTGGGATTTCAATTGAGTTTCGTGGCATAGGATGGATGAAGAGAGATTATAAAAGTTTTATATGTTTTATAATGATAAAACTTATCTATATTGTTTTTAATATATGGAGTCTTGAAATCAGTGGTATTAAACTGGCACTTGCATTAGGAACAAGAGTTTATTTTTCACAATACTCGTTTGTAGTATTGTTAAACATTTATTCAGGGCCTGATTGGTTGGGCTCCAAAATTTGCCATGCCAAAGTTAGGGCAAGCCAAAATGAGGGCATGCCAATTCTACTTGCCAAAATCCTAGACAGGATATTTGATGTTTGTGAGTGACAAAGTTTTGGTTGGGCAAATTTTGGCTACAAACCAAATGACCACCTAAGTTTTGGTAGTGCCCTAGTTTTGGCTGGGCAAATTTTAGAGCTCAACCAATTAGGCCCTCAGTATACAAGAGGACAACGAGAGTTATATCAAAATGAACTTATATATGTTTGTATGTATTTGTTCGAGCCAAATACATATTAACCTAGGTACACAAATTTGGGTCGGTTGTATTAGCCTCCAATGGATAACCAATAAATCGAGAGGGGTGTTCTATACATTGCAATAACCTGATGATATCATATGCATTGCTGAAGAAGATATAAGTAGCAGAAAGAACCTAAAGAAGTAGCAATAATATAGCATTCATTAGCATTAAGATATAATACAATGGTATATGAATAGTGATATGACGAACCAAAAATACAAGATTGAGCTATTTTGAAATCAAATGGTGTTTTTCGCAGCAGTCCTAAGGGGTTGCTCCTAGTTACTGCAAGGGGCGTTGAAAAAGACTACAGATAAACAGAGAGAAAATGAGACACCTATGTTATTTATTCAAGAGCTTTTGTAGAACTATTCTTCTTACATTAGGTGAGAGCACCATGCAATTAATCATATGGGTTTCCTTTGGCTCATAAAATATTGAAAGAAAATGATGATAGGTAATCACAACCTTTTGCCACCTATGGCCGCCGCATCGTATATCAACGAATAGTTTAGATGTTGTAAAAAAAACGAATAGTTGATAGATTTCACTTTTAATTCGGAAAGAAAAGAAAACAATGTAACGTCATGATGAAGTAAGAAAAAATAATAATATTTGTAACCAACCAACAAAAATGGCTACTTGGACCTTTTTTTTTTTTTTTTTGAGGGGATGGCTACTTGGACCTTTTGTGAAGAAACAATAGACTGTTTTTTTTTTCATTCAATACAAATAGGTACTCAAGCTCCTATCTATTCAAATTTGATATACCAGATTGTAGCAACGACTGTGAATATGACAACGCTGATGACAACGAGGAATCCTTCAATCCGCCTTTGTGGTTCAATAATATACAGAAATCAGAATTACTAATGATTGATCAGTCATGGAGATGACGGCCGGCAGCCCGGCATGATGCTGAGGACCGATTGAGAATGCCAGCAAGGCAGCACTTAGTAAATGGGCAGTTGGGCACGATGAACCGACGACGAATGGAATTGTCCAGGAACGACCTTGCTTGCTTCTGATGTCAGGGAGATCCTGCTTCTGCCAAATGGAGTGAGTATACAATGCTTCATTTCAGCCGCTTTGTTAGTTGGTAGGTGAGTACGCCTTCTAGAAGCGGCCGGCCGCCGTGTCGTGCTGTTTGTTTTTGTGTGCAGAGTGTTCTTGCTTGTCTGACTGGCAATTCTTTTTGCCACCAACCCTCTCGGTCCACGCTGAACATGGCGCACTTAATTCGTAGATGCAATATATGAGTATATTACTAAACGGTAATCGCACTTCTTTTTATTTGGCAGGACAAATAGATAAAGTGTTGTTTGTTTATGAAAGTATGTTTCATGACGAGAACGTACATATTTAGTTTGATAAATATTAGTGACTTTTTATATAAATTTGGTTAAACCTGACATAACTTAGCATATCAATGTTTTTGAATTGCATCTTTTTGAGACAGAGGAAGTACTTTGCTGCCTCCTTCCTGAAAAGTATGCGATCGTATTCCTGTCTTTATTTAAATTAGCCAGATTTAAGCAATTTATTTAAAAAGACAATTATTTTATATTTATGAAACCAAGATATTAAAAATAAACATATTGTGATAAATATAATTCATGGTAATTATTTGAGATTATAAAAAATTAATAACTTGCTATAAAGTTAATTAAAAACAGACTCAGCACTAGCTATGTTGGAGTTACATTCTTTTTCTTTAGTACCTAATGCTGCTGGTCAAAGTTTTGAAATGCTTAAATTTTTTTTTAATTACACAGTACAACGCAAACGCTCACAATACGCATGCACACTTACCCCTATGAACACACGTACACAAATCCTACCCCTCACCCCTATGAACACACGTACGCAAATCATACCCCTACCCTATGAGCACCTTCGAAGGACTGAGCACCCGGCAGATCTGGAGATTCTCGAAGTCACCACTGGCTCCTCGTCGTCGACGGGAGTGTCGCTTACCACTTAATGCATAACGCCGGTAAATCCTTGGGAAAATCTCAGAAAAAAGTGCGAGCACCAGGATTTGAACCCTGACGGGTAGCGTCCCACTGGACCATCCTACCATTGGACTACAAGCCAATTCGCTTTGAAATGCTTAAGTAGCTAGCGACACATGTAGATGAAAGACCCAACTTTATTCAGCATTGAAATTTGAAATGGTAAGGCCCGTCTAGTTTAGAAGAAAAATAAGATAAACAGATCAATATTTGAGTAAAAAAATCTACACCTATCTCTACATGTTATTTGCTTTATCTCAACCGTTTTGTTTGGCTAATTGGGTGCGCTTACTATGAGGGTTACCGAGTCTACTCCATATTGTAATCATGTAATAAAATCATCGGACATATACATCGGTTGATGTAGAGATTAGATTGTAACTTTTTCATTTGTTTGATGAAAAGAACACAAAAATATGTGACAAATACATTATGATAGAGAAACGTTTAATAAATTTAGTATCATTAAAATAACAAAAATGATGTCAGGATGGCCGAGTGGTCTAAGGCGCCAGTCTCAAGATCTGGTCCTCTTTAGGGCGTGGGTTCAAATCCCACTTCTGACAATGGTTTTTCATTTTTTAGTACTTATTAAACACAAATATATATTTTTTCATTTTTTCTTTAGTATTTATTAAATAAAAATAAATAAAATAATTAGACAGCATCATAAATTTTTTTGTACTTGGCATGTACGCGATCTGACAAATTTTATATTTTTCTCATTTTTTTATTGATCACATATAAATAGTACAAATAATTTGGAACCTATCTTGAATTTTTTTTGTACTTGACATGGTCAGGTTCCACTTTAGACCTTTAGTTTAATATACCAGTAGTCAGGCACGCATTTTGCAACCTCTACAATTTTAGGTGCTCTAGTGGATGACTGACTACTGGGGCACACTCTTAGTGACCCCCAGTCTAGCTCCATTCCATTAAGTTTTTACATATTTATAATTTTTTTAGTTCTTTTTTAATTCAATAATTCTATTAGTCGACGTCTTATCATATAGTAAGGTGTGGTTTTTGAATTGTTTTAATAAAATTCCTTCTTTATCTAAAAAACGGGGGCCGCAAGGCGGAAAGTTAGAATTCACGTGTTGGGCTGCTTTTCGTTGGTACAGCCCATTAAGGCATGTACAATGAACACCCATGAACTAACGTGCTAGACTTGTACTGGTTTCATGTGACATTTCGATTTACAAAATGTGGTGTTGCAACGAGGACAAGTAAGTTAATTAAACAATACTCCATTAGTAAATAACTCACAGGTATAGATTATTATCTCTTAATCCATTTATACTTTAGTTTCAAATGACCGCTCAAGATTGCATGTACAAGTGTACAATATAGATTACTAGCAGATACCCCCGTGCTTCGCACGGGGCGGCAAATCAGAATTTTAGCATTATATATGCATGGAACAAAATATTAGCAAAATTTGTTACAAATGGGCTGTCATTGGAGCAGCTCGTACAATAATGTTCGTATAGTACATGGATGTTTCAGTTGGATATGGAGGCTCATTTTGCCTAAGAACTTTCTATGTTTGACATAGCTGTCCACCAAGCGAGCGAGGCTTTTTGTGGGATGCCGCTCAAATAGACTTGATTTTGGTCATGATAGATAAAACATCGAGGACCTGGAACCGGCAAATCTAAAAGTAAGTAGGTTATAGGTGCAAAGGTCAAAGGATATACATTTGCAAACCAAAGAACCGTATGAGTAAATGAAAACTAAATTAGTAAATATGGCTTGTTGCTTACTGGTTGGCACTGCAATGTGTTGACTATAAGGGAAGTTAGAATTGGGTAGTCAATTTCTGCACACATCTGCTGCGTCCAAATTTGCCAATATGGTAAGTGTGTTTCCATAAATTTAGGTTAAACTGAAGCAAACAACCGGGTGTAAGCTCAAGAAGCTAATAAGAGATGACATGGGAAAATATCTGGAGGGGGGTAACAAAATTATGGTAGACATTATAGCATCCCAGTAACTGAATGTGCACAGTTCCAAACATGCAGTAAAACTGAAATTTGGAGGACCACTACTTAGGAGTTCAAAAGGTTCTTGTATCAGTCTGGCAACGGGAACCTTTTTTCGTAGATAGTAACATAGGCTTACCGTTGAACCAAACAGTATGTTTCTCACCAAAAGCTTTGTATGCTCTTAGCTAAATTACATCTGTGCAGGATTAACTCCAATACTGTTGCTCTTTGATAACTCTCGGATGGCAGGGGACATAAAAATCTAATCTCTAAATTTGGTTGTCATACCGTGTGTGAAGGTTCAGGTTCTAATCTCTAAATTTGGTAGTCATGCCGTGTGTGAAGGTTGAGGTTTAAGAGATCGAGCTGCTCCCAAGTTTCTGCAAGACATTATCATGGTGCTTGGTTTACATCCGAAAACCTATGGTCATGGAATGGTTGACAATGACAACAGATGGAAAGCAAATATTAAGCATCTATATTAAGTGGATGCAAAATAGATGCATAGAACAAAAAATTAATATAGGAATGAACAGATGTCCACTAACCTTCTATAATTCCTGCACTTTGTAATCCTCTCTACTTAGTTTTGATCACTGTAAGTTACTTGACGTCAAGTGTAGCCAATGTTGAGCTTTTGTCTTATGCCTGCAAAGCGAAAAGATAAGAGGAAATAAGGCAAACAGATGATTTGGATCTCCTCAGGCTCAAAATCATGCAGCACCTGGTGCACAACCATGTAGATATAGTTGGCATAATATTCAAGCATAATATCCACTATGTACAACTAAAAATAAAGTGTGACTTTTGGTGGTACTGTACATTAATCCTGCTTTCCTGCTGCATATCTATGTTGGCAATAAGTGAATACTGAACACAGAAGACGCTGATGTACATCGCCGATGTTCAGCGCCCCAGCTGAAGTAGTTCTGTTGCGGTGGCGCAGCTGCACGCATCGGGATGACCTGGTTTCACATTCCTGCTAGGGGGCTATCACTGCAAGAACGGAAACAGTAAAATTGATTTCAGAAACCTGAATTTGTATCTTCTGAAGTCCTCTTGCTAGTGCATTGGTAGGATCGAAGATGCACACCGTTGTGTAGATTTCAGAGCTCCACTATGCAAGACGTTTATAAATTATGAAGCAATAGTGAGCTGGATAAAACTCGGAATTTAGAAAGCACATCAAGTTGTACGGTACTGCAGGGGCAACACTAAGAGACGACAAAATAAATTAGTGGGAGGCACAGTGGGTCAATATCACCGCTGCTTACCTCACTGCTATGGAGCACGCCGATTTCGCATCTGGATGTCGGCAAATCGAGGGTACAACGCGAGGGCTGAGGGCGTCGTCGCCGAGATGTAGACCATCCTGGCTGAGGCTGGCCTCATCGACGATCGAGGCAAGCGACCGGTTCGCCCAAGGACGAACGGCCTGTAACAAAAACTCTCTTCTTTCTTAATGAGGCACGTGCTTCGCACGTTTTCGAAAAAAAGAGGCAAGCGACCGGTTGGCGCCGGAGGGGAGGGGGAAGGGCGGGTGACCGCAGTGGCACGCTCGCGATGGGAGTGACGCAGGGGCGAGGCGAGGACTCGACGGTGGACGCGAGTGGGCTGGCAGGCGCGGTGGCGGTGCGGCTGTGGAGGGTAGGCGCTGCTGCGGTGCAGAGGCGTCGCGGCCTCGGTTGCTGCGGCGGTGGAGAAGAGAAGGCAGGTCTGTGGGAGTTTGTCTCTCTCTCGGTTTTTGTTTTCGTTTATTATATCGTCAGGTGGTTGGAATGGCCTCGTTGCTTCCGGACCTGGGAAGCTTGTGCGGGCATGGCACGCGAAGACGGGGATGCTCGTTTACTGCTCCCGGAACAGTGAAATGTGAGGAGAGACGGAAATTTAGCTTCCTCGACTTTAGTAGGTATGTATAGATTTGCAAAAAAAGACACTAAAAAAGATTATTCGCAAAAAAAAAAAAGTGTACAACTTAGAACCCACGAGCTCTTATTAGATAAAATCCAAGACGATCAAGTGTATGGGAACGTTTGTACATTGAGACATAAGGATGTTGCCATGGATAAAAAAAACTTTTGGGCAAAACACAAAAGATGGAGTGGCCGAATTAGTGAAACACATCTTTTAGCTAATATGTGAATATTTTTTTTTTTAGAGAAAAGGGGAAACACCCCGCTTTTGTATTACCAAAAGCAAACCATCATTCAAGTTTGTAGTACCAGTGCTTAAAAGCACGACCTCATCCTTACAGGTTCAGAATTGACTGAGAACGAGCTAAGCTCGACAGACACAGAGTTCACTACTGCTCTCTCAACGCCCAACCTCACATTATCTAATATGTGAATATTCGTGATTGACATTGTTAGCATTCGATATGCACTTCACTTACTGAATACAATCTTTATCTGTATTTTCATGTCTAACTTCAAATCGAAGGAAAAAGATGTAAACAAATACTAAGAGATTAGCAATATTTGTAATCCGCGTATCTTCCTACACATTCCCACTGGCGTATGGTTTAGATCCTTGAATATACAGGCAGATACGAATTTACTGCATATTTAATCTAGTAGGTCAACACAAAGAAAGAATTTTCTGGAAGTACAAAAATAGAGAAAAGAACAAAAAAAGTGTGACAATTACATATGATAGAGAAACGTTTAATAAATTTAGTATCATTAAAATAACAATAATGACGTCAGGATGGCCGAGTGGTCTAAGGCGCCAGTCTCAAGATCTGGTCCTCTTTAGGGCGTGGGTTCAAATCCCACTTCTGACATTTTTTTTTCATTTTGTAGTATTTATTAAACACAAATAAATATTTTTTCATTTTTTCTTTAGTATTTATTATATAAAAATAAATAAAATAATTAGACATCATCATGATTTTTTTGTACTTGGCATGTACGCGATCTGACAAATTTTATAATTTTTCTCCTTTTTTTAATTGATCACATATAAATAGTACAAATAATTTGGAACCTATCTTGATTTTTTTTTGAGGTTCCACTTTAGACCTTTAGTTTAATATATACCAGTAGTCAGGCACGCATTTTGCAAGCTGTACATATTTATAATTTGGGACCTTATAATTTTAGGTGCTCTTGTGGGTGACTAACTACTGGGGCACGCTCTTAGTCTAGAGACCCAGGTCCGAGCCCCGCATCTTTTTTATTAAAAAGCGGAGGTGCAGTCTAGCTCCATTCCATTAAGTTTTTACATATTTATAATTTTGTTAGTTCTTTTTTAATTCAATAATTCTATTAATCGACGTCTTATCGTATAGTAAGGTGTGGTTTTTGAATTGTTTTAATTTATTACTCAGCACCTTGGTTGCCTGATCACCCGATCGTACCTGCCCACTCGATAACTCAACCATTCGCCACTAAATCCCTCAAAACACATACTTGGCATGTACAAATTCCAATTTAGAGCTTAATTTATATCTAGATATAGCCTTGTTCTTTGGATCATTTTTGGCTGACTGATACTGATTTGTTGTAAGAGAATATTGTTAAATAGCTGACTCATAAGTGATGATAGAACAAGAAAACAAGACGACTTTTAGATAATGCAAGAGAAGTAGGTGTATATATGTACATTAATTGCATGCACATATGGAGACTTTGAGATGATGCAAGAGAAGTAGGTGCATTGATTGTCTAAGAAGTAACCGAAGTGGTGGGGATATAAGGGCAATCCCAACCCATGATTTTGAAGGATGGTTTCTAGAGAAGGAAGAAAACAATAAATTTTCTATAGAAACTATATCCCATCTTACTCATAGTTTTCATAATAGTTTCTATATAAAGAAGAATAATTAATAACACCACATCTTTATCTAAAAAAATAACACCAGGCTGTTGTATAATCAACATGATTACATCTCTTTAATCTATTGTACATTTTGTACAAATATGTTGCTATCCAACCATATTGTCAATCATAACACTCCATAAATATAAGTTAATTAAAATAATAGGCAACATAGTTGATAAAGAAACAAGACAAGCTCATGCTATCATTACAAAAAAAATTATCAAATCAGTAGCAGTACGTATAGTAAAAAACCAATAAGGCCAACAATTCTAGATGATCTGTTGCCAAGCCACGCCTGTGATCTGTGGCTACATTTTGTAGACTTCCTCCTCCAAACCACCGTTGAGGAAGTCTAACTTCACATCTATATTGTGCACCCACTACCTTCCATGTGCAGTCACAGCTACAAAGTAGCCGCACAAACTCAAGATGAGCCATGCGCACGAACAACTCATCGAATTCGATGCCCTGCCCTTGGCGAGCCTTGTGCTTGATCATAGTCCCCGTCGCTGTGACTGTTGCTGGCACGGCATGCCCTGTCGCCACCCTGCGCCCTCTTATCGCATCTCGCTAGCTATGCACCGGTGCAACAATGCCGCCCCTCACCGTGTCCATGCATATGCCGTCCACCTGCACCATCGCTCGCCACACTAGACCACGCGCATAACGTCTCTTATCCCACACTGCCCACCTGGCCTCGCACTACATGGTGATTTCTCGAGGCAGTTTCTTATTAACACAACAAGTATGGAAAATAGAAAGTAGTTTACCTGTTGAAACTGTGACTAAGTCATTCCCAAAGTTCATGCATTCCCGGTTGAAACACTAGATGGAGTTTTGCATTACTCCATCTCCTCCTCGTCAGTCGTCACGAGTCTTGTCGGGTCGAGACTGAACCCGCACCGCCAAAACCAACCGACCTACTGCTTCCCGGGCGCAACCGACCCGTACTCCGACCACACCCCCTCGTCTATATAAACCAGAGACCCGGCCTCCCTTGCGCGTATAAATCTCTTCTCCAACCTCGGGCACCAAACCCTAACCCGCTCCTCGATCCGCCGCCGCTGCCGTCGCCGCTCACCACCACCCAAACCTGCCGCTCGAACGCCTCAAAACCTCCGTATATAACCGGCCCCGTTTGAACCCTTCTTCCCCGCCGCAATTCCTCACTCTGCTGCGGGGGGTTCGCTCGGGGCTCTCGATCGGGCCATGGCTGCGCTGGGGATGAGCGGAGGCGCGATGGGGGTGGGTGCTGGCCGAGCTGATGGCGCGGCAGCGGCTGTGGACGCGGCGCGGCCGGTGGACCTCGCCAGGCACCCCTCTGGCATCGTCCCCGTCCTCCAGTGAGTCTTGCCGTCTTGATCCGTGCCCTGCGCGATCGATCTAAACCTGAACGCCTGCGTGCATAGGCCGGTAGCTCCTGAATCGGACGGGGTTTTACGGATCTAGGCGCGGTTTGATCAGTTTTATCGTGTGCTTGCCGGTGCTTTTATAAAATCTGATCAGACACGGTTTACAGATCTGGACTGTTAGATCGCACCTGGTTCTTGGTTCTTGTTTTGATCTGTCATAGACATACGGGTCTCGCGGGGGTGCTGCTGCTGGCCTCTTTGAGTAGACTGTGTATATGTGTGTGGGCGAATTGTAACCATGATTGTTTTGATATTGGGGATGGTCGCGATTTGTTGCGCACGGGAAAATTCATGTCTGATTCGGTCAATATTTCACCTTTGGAAAGTTAACTCAACTTAGGAAAGTTTTAGAGAATGTGCTTGTAAAACGGTGTGACAATGACAAGGAAATTGTTTTTGTGGATGAAGGTGAAGATACAATTCGGAAACTTATCCTGGGATTAGGTTGTTTGAAATTTTGATTTTAAGAAGAAAGGACTTCTAGACAATTAGTGACACGTCTGTGCCCACTTTTACATAGAGTCCTGACAATCCTTCCTTCGATGTGTAAGGAACATTGTCTCGACACTCAATTTAGGCTGCCAGTTGGATCTGAAAATGATCGCTCTACAGGCGCGTAATGCAGAGTACAATCCAAAGGTACAGTTATTTGCTGAATTTCTGGTTCCTTTGTAAATGTAACACATGGAACTCATGTTAATCGAATCTGAAAATGCCATATATGTGTTCTTTTGCAGCGTTTTGCTGCAGTCATCATGAGGATAAGGGAACCAAAAACAACAGCGCTGGTCTTTGCCTCTGGGAAGATGGTTTGCACTGGAGCAAAGAGCGAAGAACATTCTTGGCTTGCTGCAAGGAAGGTAAATGCCACTTCTGATGCGCTTTTATTGTTCCATATGCTTAGCAATGCCGGGCCTATTCAGCTTCATCGATGAATTTTGCTATAGAATAATTCTCATCTGTTGTTTCCTAGCACAGTATGCGCGGATTATCCAGAAGCTTGGGTACCCAGTAGTCAAAGTGAAGGTAATGCCTCTGCCGCCTCGGATTCATTTCAGGCTATAGACTTCCTGATTTCTCAATTTAACACAATCGATTTTTTCTAACAAACAGGATTTCAATTTCAAGATCCAGAATATGGTTGCCTCTTGTGATGTGAAATTTCCAATTCGTTTGGAGGGCCTTGCTTTTTCTCATGGTCCCTTTTCTAATGTAAGTTGACACGCTTGCACAATCTCTGCATTATCTGTCTCACTGTACGTAGTCTCAGATCTCTACTGCCTTGTCATCATGTCAAGTTGCATAACAAGACCAAACAAGGATGCAGATTTTATATATATGAACTTAAGCTTCTCTTTGAGTTGATACTTTCAAATCAAGATAGGTTTGTCTGTCAAGTAATTGACTCCTGCTGTTTTTTGCGTCATGACTCCTCAATCCTCACGCAATGATACATTACATTAATGACTGCATTTTATTTACTTTTAGTTCTAATGTGCCTACCTTAGGTCATGGTGAAATTAAGTGCATTCTGCATTCACAATTGCACATATTATAGTTCTGTTAACCTTTTGGGTTTCTTGATATTGGCAGTATGAGCCGGAGCTCTTCCCTGGGCTGATTTACCGTATGAAAAACCCCAAGATTGTGCTCCTCATTTTTGTCTCTGGCAAGGTCGTTCTCACTGGAGCCAAGGTGCGTGAAGAAATATATACTGCCTTTGAGAACATTTACCCCGTGGTAACTGAGTTCAGGAAATGTCAGAAATGGTAAGTCCGGCGCTGGTTACAATGCTTGTCCATTGAATACATAATTAAACACAACCAGGTCATTGTATCTGACGCAAATTTTTCTTTATCAACAGAGAGGAGGCAGTTCATCAGCCCAAGGTGATTTCTGCTGGAGCAGATGCACAGAACTAAAAGATCTGCTGACTGCCAAAATTATCAGACATGAGCTGTCGCTTGTGTCATTCTAATTTCCCCTTTGTACTTGTGGGTGGTGGCCCTGGATATTAAGGCAATGGAAAAAAACTTCTGAACATTCTAAGCAAAAGATGTCTCCTGGAAAAAAAATCTTGTGAACAATCAGCAAAAAGACGTCTCTTTTTAGCATGAGATCTTCCTGTGACCAAAAGTGTTTTGCGAGTAGTGCTCCTATATTTTACATACTGTGGCAGTGTGACCAGATCCTATGTAGAGCCGGTGAAATTAGGCTAGAAAGGATGGCTGTCGTGCTGTGGCTAGCTAATGCCCATGCCGCCTCTCAAGGCGGCCCATCATTTGGTTGTTAGAAGGTAAGGGGACGCAAACTGAGTGGAATCATAACTCGGAATAGAAGGTATTTGGTGAGATTGCACAAGCAGTTGCCAAACAGAAAAAAAAAAAAAACCGTTTGGTTACCTGCGCAGACCAACGTGTGGGTCTGCCACTGTAATCCTACATCCACCATGCCAGTCTTCGAAGTGAAGCTCAATTTGAATGTATCTGTGCCAGTCTGGATCCACGATACACCCACGCAATTGCACCGTTTGTGCAAGCTGTGTAGTACATATAGATAACCAAACACACTACTCAGACAGATTGATACGGCTCCACTTATTCAGAGATGACATACATAAATCTGCAAGGCTAAGGAAACTAAACTGCAAGAGTAGGTGTGGTAACCGGTAAGAATACAATCACGAAAACTGATAACAAGTTTTCAGGAGCCTGGAGCTGATGAAATGAGATAATTAATTAGCGCTGAGAAACCACAAAATTGATCATTATCTCCAATTACATAATACATATAGTCAAATATGGTAACCAGCAGAAGAACAAACAAATAGTTTTGTGGGAGGAACATTTGTGTCCGCCATGATGGGGGTGCTGTGCAAATTGAAGACAACCTCGATCTTCAAAGCTGGAATGAGTGAATTACTCATTTTGGTTTGCATATGTGTACGGCAGCATCATGGCTGCCTATCGAGTCAAAATGTAGACTATCATTTCCTTCAACAGACTGCTAGGCATGTCTCCCATTACCCATCAGTCTCCTATGAATCTAGTTACTCTAGAAAAAATAAGATAATACTGAAAGGCTATTCCTCCCATCCATAAAAGAAATAGGATGGGCATACGTAACCTTTTAGAGATTTCCTGAAAGGCTAGCACTCCACTTTGCTCATGAATGCCTCATTGGGCCTACTGAACCTAATTTGATTAGAACACAAACCGAATTCTTATCACTAGTGCCATGCAGCGCAACAGCATTGATGGTTACAAAGCATCTTATGAAATTAGTACCTGGAGAGCATGGTAGGTGGCCCTTGTTTATCAAATGGAAAGGTTCTTATGAAAGGGCTGCACCCGGCTGTTAACGATAAATCAACACTATTCTATTCAGGTGTGGATTCTTTCCTCCCCGGTGCCTGTTTGTTTTTAAGAAGGCTGCACCCCACAGACTTCATGACCTTTGAATCTCTCGCGAAAAGAAAAGAAAAACACCCAGTTAGTGTAAAAGTAAGAAGGAGTAATAGAGTGGCTCTGGGTCTGGAAACAGCCAGACAAGCTTTCCCCCAAATCATAATAGATATAATCACCAATTGACTATATTATGTTGATCTTTAATAAAGAGATAAACAACAATTATTTGTAGTGATACGAACATGGAAACGTGTGTATAACTTCTCCAGAACATGAAGAACTATATGTTTGATGGCATTCTTGTAAATGTTTTATGTACAATATATTTTCAGACAATAATATGACAGAGTTCAGAATCCTGAAGAAAATGTGAGCAACACAGTGAGAATGGATTTTTTTCTTCTTGAATATACAGGAGACTTGTGTGACATTTCATTAAACAAGAAGGTCCAGAACATGCATGCTACTGAATACAAAGACCAACTCTAGCACCTGCTTGGCACCAGAGCAGCACGCCACAAAGTTCCTTGCTGTTTTGTTCTAAACTCTGATCTGCTGTATCTCTTTTGGTTTCCCACATGCATCCCTTGATGCTTCTTTTCTTTGTATGTTCTACACCCCTTCTCTTTAATCAAAAGGCAGCGCTCCTGTCATTTGTTTCCAATAAATAAATAAATAAAATTGGCCCACCAGTTGGTATGAACAGTTGGCACCCTGCTCCCGCTAGAGAAAAGGTGGGACCAGATGCTCTCTTTGTCAACGACGGCTTTGCTTAACAAGCACTTATTTGAAATCAAGTAGCAAGTGTTGCAAACCCTTATATACTTTATTGTATAGATATATCATAGCATTTCAGGTTCATTTCACTTACCAATTCCCTCATTATTGGCAGAACCTTTTTGAGATAAATATGTTCAACCATGAGTTATTATGAACGTCGTTGGGGCTGTATAGATGAGAGAGAGTTGACGAAACGGTGGCTGAAGTCGTGAACAGTACCCGCGCTACAGTACCCGCGGGTACTGTTCACAGGGAGCGGCTGTGAGGGAGAGAGGAGGCTAGGCTTGCAAGAGGGACTTCCCGATCTCCCGGCTCCCTAAGGAAAGCCGAGCAAATTTGATTGCTCTTGCTTTATTTATATTGTGCCTCATGGGCTGATTATAAAGGATATATAGGACTAATGCCTCTTGTAGCTAGACAATATGGCACTATTTCTATAAACATAAATAACTAAGATAATTAACTCTAATGGGCTAAGGCCCAATAGGCCATTGACTCCTCTAACACTACACCCCACCTGGACATGTAGCTCGTCCTCGAGCTGCAACCTAACGACGACTTGACGAAACACAAACCTAACATCTAAAAATAAGCCTTTTACATCTCGGCCTATTTTACTAATCTGAAATAGACTTGCACTCTTTATTTTTGACTCCCGAAGATACCACAGACACCCTCTGCGTCATGCACGTGTGTAGTCACCTGGATCCCATGGAGCCCACCGGAACGAGAGGGGAGCACATGGACGGCCACCGGAAATTGGCCGCAACAACAGCCAGCAAAGGCGCCCTCGTGGCGGCAGGCGACGAAAAACGACAGCGTTTGGCAAAGCGCTCCCACCAATGAAGAGATAGATGGGAAGGGGAGCGCCTTCCAAACCGCCACAGACGCAAAGGTGGAGTTTGCCGCCCGCGAACAAAGCAGCTTGCCCGCCGCCCGTGGGGGAAACAACATGCCGAAGATCCCCGATGCAACAAACGAAATCGCGCAGTCTCACTACAGCCGACACCTGGCGTGTGGTCGGCAGCGGTGCCCCAGTGGTCGGCAACATCGCCTCGGCGGTCGGCAGCAGTGCCTCGGTGACCGGCAACTCCGTTTCGGTGGTCGGGAGCAGCGCCTTGATGGTTGGCAGCAGCGTCTCGGTGGGCGGCAGCGGTGCCCCGGTGGGCGGCAGCGGCACCTCGGTGGCTGGCAACGACACCGAGTAGGGCTGAGTGGTCGCCGACGTGTAGACAGGTGTTGAGGAAGCGGTAAGCCACGCTGGTAACGGAGCCAGCGACCGGTTCGACGGCTGTCCCATGAGGAACGTGTGAATCTCGGCCACCTGCTTGCCGAGGTCGAAAACCGCCGCCGTCAATTCCGCGTTCGACATGACGGAACCGGCGGATGAGGATGCCCACGCAGTCAGCGGCGGCGAGGTCCACATCGAGATCAAAACCGAGATCTCTGATACCAGATTGTTATGAACGTCGTTGGGGCTGCATGGATGAGAGAGAGTTGACGAAACGGTGGCTGAAGTCGTGAACAGTACTCGCGCTACAGTACCCGCGGGTACTGTTCACAGGGAGCGGCTGTGAGGGAGAGAGGAGGCTAGGGTTGCAAGGGGGACTTTCCGATCTCCCGGCTCCTTAAGGGAAGCCGAGCAAATTTGATTGCTCTTGCTTTATTTATATTGTGCCTCATGGGCTGATTATAAAGGATACATAGGACTAACGCCTCTTATAGCTAGACAATATGGCACTATTCCTATAAACATAAATAACTAAGATAATTAACTCTAATGGGGTAAGGCCCAATAGGCCATTGACTCCTCTAACATGAGTACTAGATTACTGGCTTCTGCAGTAATGCATAATGGATTATGCAATTGCCAATTGCCAACTGCTAAGAACATATATCGGCGGTTTCTTGAACAAGATTTGAAGGACCTTTTCACCTCTGCTGTAGCACTGTGTGTATACAATCCTTGGAAAATCATGACCTATCCTAGTGAATGCAATCTCAGCCTCTTGGGCAATGATAGCAATTAGGCAGAGAACGACTTTTATAAAATAAAGACATATCTATGATTACAAATAGATGCTGAACCATATTAAAATGGACAAAAAGAAGATGAGAGCAACATGAGATTAGAACTTTGTCTGACCAAAAGATCTTCCGAAGTCCATTCCATGTTTCCACATTGCAAAGTAGCTTTCTATGAAGCTAGCTAATACATTAGTTTATTATTACTCCATTCTGGTCAATATGTGATGGAAGTTAAGTTTGGACTCGATCAGAGAAGCACGAGTATCTCTGAAAGTTTACTTGCATCCCCACCATTTAATAGACCTCTGCTTACTACACTCTTATACAATAGCAAAATATGTGACCCACAATGGGTTTTGACAGCCATGAAGAATTAAGATACTCAAATTTGATTCCGTTGGTCTGAAATTCAGAGTGCACACGAGAAAAGCTTAATTTTTAGGCCTGGACAACAGGCTGAATTCAGGTCATTCTAACTAGCCGCTGACTGGAAGCAGGTGCTCAGGAAATTAAACTGAAACACTACCTTCAAGTCGAATCAGAATCTGTACACCACTTTTATTTTTTGTATTATTGAAAGCTAACCGATATTTCTACTACAAGTTTAACAAATATTTTTCCCTCAACTTTTTTTTTTATCCAGTCTTCAAGCATCACCATGGGTGAAGTAAGGCAATCATCTTTTCATCCTTTCGCAGTTCCACTAGGACAGAAAAAAAGTTCTAGTAGTGACTTTAGAATAGTTCGTTTCTGTTTAATTTGAAAAACAGAGTTCCTGCTACTTGCGTTAAAAAAAGCTTTAACATAGTTTAGCATTAGACAACAATGAATACTAAGTGGAACCCATAGAATACAAAGAGACGACGACGACGACGACGACGACAACAACAACATAGCTTTTTTATCCCAAGCAAGTTGGGGCAGGCTAGAGATGAAACCCAGAAGAGACACGTTACAGGGCAACCCAAAAATCATGGTTCAGGCACATTGATAGCTAGTCTCCAACCGCTCCTATCTATAGCTAAATCCTTGGAGATATTCCACTCCTTAAGGTCTCTCTTAACCGACTCGCCCCAAGTCAGTTTAGGTCAACCTCTACCGCTCCTTACATTATCGACCCGTTTTAGAACCCCACTACGCACTGGCGCCTCAGACGGTCTCCGTTGGACATGTCCAAACCATCTCAACCGATGTTGGATTAGTTTCTCCTCAATTGGTGCAACCCCGACCCTATCCCGAATATCGTCGTTTCGGACTCTATCCCTCCTAGTGTGCCCACAAACCCAATGCAACATACGCATTTCTGCTACACTCAGTTGCTGGACATGTCGCTTTTTTTTGGGCCAACATTCCGCACCGTATAAAAGAGAATTGCACAATAATAAAAGCATCATATTGGAATCTGAACTCATGACAACTGCTCACACAGAGTGACAACTGACAAGTGATGCTTCTACTATACCATGTGAAACATTACAATTTAGGTGCAGGATTATTGGTTCAATGTGCTGCAATCCTCCAAGAGGATTTGCAGTTGTTGGCAGTCCTTATCCTAATTAATGGAGTTACGATATTCTGAATCAGGTAATCTCTACATTGGCATGATAATGACAGCGGCCCTTTGAATGCTTCTCAAGTTATTGTGTAGCATACAGTGTGTTGAGTGTGACCCAATAGTGGCAATATTCTTAGCCTGCTCCACTGAATGATCAAACCATGCGCCCTACTGCAGTGGTCAACATTTATATGCTCTTAGTAGCAGCCAGGGACATCATTTTCAGTACCTTAAACATGCAGCCTTCATACACATACCAAATTCCAAACACGTAGTACATGCTGACTTGACCAAGCATGGCACTTGGCATATATGAATACTGCTTCAACAGGTACCAGTACTATATAGTAAAAAGCTTTTGTCTTTTGGCGACACAACTGAATGCATGGTTCCAGACAAGTGCTGATTACAGGTCCACAGCATCCAGAACTCAGCAAAATTCTAGCCTCTCAGGGGTGACTCGGCATGTAATGGGCACGTCGAACTCAAGGTGACTCGGCATCACACTACCACTAGCATAGATGAGCAGAGCAGAGTGCTCCTAGTTTATAATTATAACTGAGGTGAACCGGTTCACACTTTTCTGAATGTAATTTCTCATGGACTCTGGCATCTTTTTCAAAGAGGGAACCTTCCATTTCAGCAACCAATTGTAACCACTCAAACGCGGCTTTCCTTCACCAACATCACCTTTTGCTTACCACCTAAAAATATTTACAGGGCACAAATTAAAAAACGCTTCCATTCATTGAACCAAGCACTTTCCCTCAAAAAATTGAACCAAGCACAGTATAATTTGCCCCGGTCCGTATCCGGACCCTTTTATTTGTCTTTATGGCAAAAATTCTACCCCACTGGGGCATGATCACCCAACACCTCCCCCAGTAGTGCCATATCTCTATCTCATCCAGTACGAAGAATCTGGAACTGGGTCCAAGTCTATCACAGTATTCGGATCACAGAACTCAGAATCTTGCAGGCCTGCAAACTAATCTGATGGGGTCCATGGAATTGCACCTCACATATACAGGAGCACAACAGATGATGCATGTGAAAAAGGAGGTGGCCAGCAGACAGGCAAAGCCACCTTTTGTGATCCACCAAACCGGACAAGAGCAGAGCAGTATGTTTTTATTTTTCTATCCAAACAAATACGAATCAGGAAGAGGGGTTGTTGGGATGGTGGTGGTATAAGATGGAGTAATAAGACTGACGCTGGTCCAAGTCGCCGTCACCGTCGCCGTCGCCATTTGGGCAGGGCTAGCTCTTGCGAGGATTGCAACAGCTCGATCTCCTCGCATCAGTTGCCTGGGAAATTAAACGCGATCGAGCGAGAGAGGATGCTGAAATTTGCGGATCAGACAAGGCGGGGACATGGGTGGGGCTGACCTCGTCCTTGTGAGGTCACCTCATGAATCATGATGGGCTGCGGCCACCCGGCCGGCCCGCGCCATCGTTTTCACGGCGCCTGCACAGATCACTATCACTGCGGTGAGAATGAGAATAGACGAGAGCGCCTTCCTTGCAGCTAACCAAGTACCAACCTACTGTTGGAGTATATAGGGAGCGTCACTAAAAGGTTGCAGAGCTGCTAGGAAAGTAGGAAGTGAGGTGAGTCGATCAGCGACTCCAAAGATACCAGCTACCACCCAACAGTGGGCAGGGAGTCAAGCCTGTTGGAATTTATATGTGGATGGCTTTCAACAATCAACAAGGACGAAGTCACCAATTCAGAATTGGGTTGACCTGCCAAGACCCGGTACTTCAATCCAATTCACACACCTGGTGCTGGTGGCATATGATTCCTTTCACTAGCGAAAAATTTGTTTTGGGAAAAAAAATCCTGAATGAAGTTTGGTGCAACAACGCTGTTTCATCACTTATAATGTCTGCATTTCATACACAAATGAGACTATTACAAAATGAAAATCAGTTTGATAGAGAGAAAAACCCCAATGTTAGTGGAACAAACAGAAGTTTTTTTTTCATTTGTTATAATCTCCTTTAACAAAAGGGCCTACTGTCTTCCCAAACAAAAAGGTTACACACGAAGACAATGCGAGAAGGGTCATAACTAACAAAGGTGCTTGAGAAGGATGGTGTATAAGCAATGAAAGAATGGACAATGCATGGACATTATATATGGAGAACCTTGACTTCGTTATCCATCGGCATCGGCATGGGCTTCACCAGCAACAGCTAGCAAGGCGATCGATCCTCTCTCGCCCATGTTATTTATTGAGTGGTGCCAGGCATTTCCTATAGCCATTACTAGTACAACAAGCTCGGCATCGTATCTCCTTCCATGCTAATTATTTGGTGGTCTTCCTGCGGCCAAACACTAATGGTGACCAATATTGCAAAGAGTTGAGTTACACTTATCCCATGCAGTGATGCAGTCAGGAGGGGCATGATGAGTTGGTGTGTCTAGCTTGTTTGCATGTGAGATCAAGGATTTCCCTTGTACTTATTTTGGTCTAGAACATGAAAGATCATTATTGAATTGGCCCCTAACCTTTTCTAGGCTGTTCCTAAGAGGGTCATCAAGCGTACGGTGGGGTGGACGACTAGTTTGGATCTTTGACATAAAAAGGTGCTTTCCGTCAGGTACTAGGAGAGAATACATCCTTTTAATGGGATTTTGGATGAAGGATTTTCACTGTGGTAGAATGTCGTTGACCAATATATCTGGTTTCCGTCCTCTTTGCCTCCATGGAAGCGAATTTGAAGATCTTGGGGCTCTTAGTTTTTTTTTCTTAGAAAATGAAAGAAACTTTCTACCTCTGCGTGTCCACATAGTTTCAATGACATTGCTAATGAATCAAAGGAAACAAGAAATGCAACAATTATGCATGATAGAGTCTATCATTACATTTTTTATCTATGAAAGATGAAGGGCTCCATCGCAGCGCTCTTTAAATTTCTGCTCGTTAACTGAAAGACTCCTTTGGGTCATCATCGCGCTGTATTAGTGTCTAAAACCGCAGCTATATGATGGCTTGAAAATAACATGCATAAAAGATGTATATTTGTAATGTTTAAAGTTTAAATCATTAAAAAATATTTGTTGTGCTGTAAAAAAATCAATGTTGGACACTCTACCGGCTTGCTAAGAGAAGATTGAGGGCTCTCATGCACGAGCAGAGTTGTGTGAAGTTGAACTTGTTTGGCTAAAATATGTGTAGTGGGGCTGAAAAACATGGAATGGAGTAGTCTCAAACATTGCTTAAATGTAAATAAAACTCAAATGAAACTCACACCGACACTCTAGCCTAAAATAATACTCCCTCCATCCAAAATCGGAGTCGTTCAGGGGCACAATGACCAAGGTGGGGTAGCACATGTAGATGGTGGCATTAATTCAGTCAGTGAGAGGAGCCACATACGGACGGTTGAATAGTCCGTGGCTTAGACGATTCGATTCTTGACGAAAATAGTTTTTGGTATGATGACTCCGATTTTTGAATGGAGGCAGTAGTCTCTCCATTTCAAATAACCCATATCGCATTCTGAGAAATCAAATAATCTAGTAAACTTAGAGCAAATGTATACTTCAAATATCGATATTTGTGATACTAAATAAGCATCATTAGATTTATCATATCATATACTTATATGATAAACTTATATGTACAAATGTTGATACTATTTTGGACGAAGGGAGTGACCTGTACATGAGCATCACCAGGTAGATGACCGACATTGGAGAAGCGCGGCTAACAGGGTACCATTGGGCAGTTGGGCGCATGAGACACATGTGTCTTTGTTCATGCCTCCCGGTACGTACCCTACATGCATAATTCATTCTCCTGGTGTAACGGGCTACCAGCAAAGTGCGGCTGCCTTCCGTTCCCTATGATAGCAGTAGTACTACCGGTGCCTTTGCACATAATTGCGTAGCGTTGCGTTTAATTAGCTGCTCCTGTACTGTTTGAGTGTGTTCGTGTGTTTTGTTTTCTCCATCATGATGAAAGCTATGATATGATACGACGATGCTGCTGATGATGCTGATAAAGCAGGGAAAGTGATGTCCCACTGGAAAAACGTCCTGCTCCGGCTACCTCCCTCCGACTCTTCTCCCTCCAGCGGCCGTTGGTGGAGTTGGAGGAGGACGACGGGGGCACAAAGCAAAATAGCATCGCCACCAGCTTCGACAGTTCTCCATCATCCTCCATCCTCCCTCTCGTCTCTCTTCCTTCCTTCGTCCTGACGGAAGCCGGTTCGGGCGTCCTGCTCTTGCTCAGCTCGACAGCTCGACGGTAACCCCGCGGAAACCGTCATCTTCTTGGTTGCTCTCGGTGGTGCTCTGTTGTCCCTCTGTTTCGCTGCTGCAGCAGCTGGTGGTGCTCTTGCTTCGCCTTCAGAGAGGCGACCCCGTTCGTTCTCGGTGCCCGCCGAAGAGGGAGTTGGAGATTGAGATCGGAAGGCATACGGATTGTTGGTTTCCATGGGGAACTGCATGGGAGGCAGCCCCTCCTACGTCAACAAGGTCTCCTCCACTGCAAAGCCAGGTCAGTGAGTTCCTCTGTCTGCTGGTTCTTGTCTTGCTATCTCTCCATCCAGATGTCCATACCAATACCATGCGCTTGATTGAGCACCGTCTTGTGTTCAACCAATCCCCTGAATTTGGAGCAAAGAAGTAGTAGTTAGAGTATATGCTTGTTGCTTGCTAGGAACTCTGTTTCAGTTTTCCAGGCAACCCAAATCCAGAACCAGAGTCCATCCAGAGGATTAAAAACAGCAAGCTCGTTTAGTTCTAATCTCAAATGAATCAGTAACAGTGCACTTTAGTCTAATTTCCCCTCATCACATCACAAATAAAACAAGTTAATTATGAGCAAGAAGCTAGTACTAATTAATTAGTTCCCTAATAAGTAATTAGTTAATTGCTAATTAGTTAGCCGTTCTATTTTTGTTTTATCTCCCCTTCTGACGACGTTCTTGGTTTTGGTGCTTCAATTTGTTTTCTCGGGGATTCGTGGGTGAGCAGAGGAACCTCCTCCAAAGGTGCAGGTCCAGAACCCGTCGGAAGTGGACCGGAGCGACGACAGCAAGCTGCCATCGACCCCGGGCGAGGTGGAGGCCCTGCGTCGCGGCGCGTCGGCGGCGGCGCGGCGGAACCCGCTGGTGGCCTTCTCCTTCGCCGAGCTCAGGAAGGTGGCCAACGACTTCCGCAAGGAGGCGCTCATCGGCGGCGGCGGGTTCGGCCGCGTCTACAAGGGCTCCTTCGCGCCCCCGTCCGGGGCGGCAGACCTGCCGGTGGCCATCAAGGTGCACGACGGCGACAACAGCTTCCAGGGCCACCGGGAGTGGCTCGCCGAGGTGATCTTCCTGGGCCAGCTCTCGCACCCGAACCTTGTCAAGCTGGTGGGCTACTGCTGCGAGGGCGACCATCGCGTGCTGGTGTACGAGTACATGCCGCTGGGCAGCGTGGAGTCGCACCTCTTCTCGCGCACGTCGCCGCCGCTGCCGTGGGCGACGCGGATGAAGATCGCGCTGGGGGCGGCGCGCGGGCTGGCGTTCCTCCACGACGCCGAGCCGCGGCCGGTGATCTACCGCGACTTCAAGACCTCCAACATCCTCCTCGACGCCGAGTTCAACGCCAAGCTCTCCGACTTCGGGCTCGCCAAGGACGGGCCCGTCGGGGAGCAGTCCCACGTGTCCACGCGCGTCATGGGCACGTACGGGTACGCGGCGCCGGAGTACATGATGACGGGCCACCTCACGGCGTCCAGCGACGTGTACAGCTACGGCGTCGTGCTCCTGGAGCTGCTCACGGGCCGGCGGTCGCTGGACCGGTCGAGACCGCCGAGGGAGCAGGCGCTCACCGACTGGGCGCTACCCGCGCTCCCGCACAAGAAGCGCGTGCAGGGCATCGTCGACCCCAGGCTGCAGGCCGGCGGGTGGGGGGACGACGACCCGCCGCCCGCCAGGGCCGTGCAGAAGACCGCCATGCTCGCGTACCACTGCCTCAACCGCAACCCCAAGGCGAGGCCGCTCATGCGCGACGTCGTCGCGTCGCTCGAGCCGCTGCAGCAGCCGCCCGAGGACGCTGCCGCCGTGTGAGGCTGTGTTCTCTTGAGGCAACGTCGTCGACCGGAGAGCCAATGCCAGGTGCTGACCGCCTGGCCGGATGAACAAGTGCAGCAGGAGGCCGGCCGGCTGTGGTCGGGCCGTCGGGACTGTCCTTGTCCTGCCCGGCTGTCCGTTCCGTGGAACGAAAAGGAACCAGGCAAGGTCCTGATGTGATTGATAGAAGTTGTATCATATGGTCGGTAGTGCAGTAGCTTAGCAGCTAGGAATGGGCAGAGACGACGATACACGCATCATTGCTTCTCCATTGTTTCCAGTTAGTTATTGAAGCGACCGGTTCCGGTTCCGGCCGGTTGTGCTCAACAACCACCACCTGGTTAATGCTCGACAACAACTAGCTAGCGATGATGGTACAAACCAACACCAAGGCACCCATGCAAATTTGGAGCTTTTGCATTACATTTCTCGAGTTCAACCCTCTAAATTAATTAAGACCGTACCTATTTTCGAATATAGGCGTTAGCGACCGGCGCCACAAGCTATGGTGCCAAAGTTAACACGCCTCGGCATCAAAGGCCATGGCGCCGACCTTGGAGGCATCAGTGAGATGGCGTGGTAGGGAGCTCTGTGTTATGGTTCACGGCACCAAAACCACAAATCTTGGTGTTGACTGTTGAGCACGGCGTAATCTCCTATGGAGTCATGTGCGAGCAATTTGCAAACTGACTTCGTAGATTGACGACGTACAGTAAAATTTTACCATAACTTCAGATGTCAATACTAACATATTCTTGCTTGAACAGAGAATGACTCACGAATAGGTGAGAGATACTCACAATCATGCTTTAAGCTTGTAAAAATGATGGATTAGTCCCTCCGACCCTGGTCAAGGAAACCCTTGACATAGGGTTTGAGGGGCTAATTCATCATTTTTGTAGGTATGCGTGTTTATAGGGATGAGTATGCGTACGTGTCGAGGTACATTTGCGGGTTATTATCAAGATTGTGACATCAAAACTTTCGCGGGGTTAAATATAACCATATGCTACACTTAATTGTTGGATGATACTTTGTGGGAGGTAGACACATAGCTTGTGCATGCACATTTCGTGCAACCTCCATAGGTTTGGTCACGCAACAAGTTGTTTTAATAAACATTATAAATATGCGTGACGCAAACTAGTATCAAAATAGGCACTCCTATAGCACACTGATAAATAGTTTTTCTTTAAGGGCACTGATAAATAGTTATAGCAATGATGAGATGTGAACTCGGATTAATTTTCTATAGAATAGAACTCAGATTACTTAGCTAGTTAGCTGGGCTGTGGCCTGTGTGGAGAGGATCCGCGGAGATAGTACCTTCGTGCGCACGAGCGTGTCAGGTCCACTGGGCCTCCAATGGCCAGACCTTCTCATCGGCTGCAGCATTAGTAGAGGCGGCCGCTTTGTAGCCTGATGAGGCAACTGGACCTCGACAATCCTCCGAACCTTCACGTTCGCGATCTTGTGGACCTGCACGCTCATCTAAAAACAAAAACACACGTGTCCATTTACCTAGGCAAGCTTTGGCTCAAAAAAAAAAAAAAAATTGACTAGGCAAGCTTCGGTCTTTTCTATATGTTCCTTTTCTAGACAATAAACCTCTTTTTTACATGTTTTCTAGATAAACCTGCTTAGCTTGAGAGTAACCTACGACTCTACTAGTAAAGTAGCACCGAGCAAGAGATGTTAAGTAATTTTTTAAAGTAATTATAGGTGTGTTTGATTGGAGGAATCAATTTATCATAGATGAAGTGATACATCATGACCAATTGACCATTCCTCAAATTTGGTGCAATATTCTCGTTATTAGCTTTTGTAAAAAAATAAAGTTATTATTAACTAACTCATTCTATTTCACAAACCAAACAAAAAAAATAGAGAGCGAGATGGTGACATACCACATCATTCCACATTTCCACCAACCAAACTATTGATGAGCATGCAGCCCATAGTATGATGGTCCAACCATAATGCACAACATTATGGCCCAGTCCAAGCACGATACGGCCCGGTGTTGTGTGGGCCTAGGTTGGCCCAACCTAAATAAATAAATAATTATGTGTGTACTATAAATTGTTTTTTCATGATTTTAATATATTTCCTCTTTCCATCAATGTTGAGTGTATTTTGATTTTGACAAAGTGAAGCTTGATAAGTTTGACACACAATTGGTTAATTTATATGCATGTCCAAATGTAGAAGTTGAATCAATAATGTAATGTTCAAAATTATTTTATAATGATATTAATTTTTTAAACAATTGAGAGTATGATAAAAGAGACAGAAAATGGCTCAAATATATTTTTGTGGCCTTTTCATTCTAAATAAAAAAGGCCCTATGTTGCTATAGGCAGCGGTAATAGTGTAAAACTTACAATTATGCTAATAAGTGCAACAATTGTAGGTAGTATCGATGAGCATTTTGATGGATTAATAAAGTAAAAATATTGTCTGGTGATCGTGTGTTAGAATCCTAAAAATAACATGCACCAGGCTGACATTTAGCATTACACGTGCTATTTTTATCTCCACGTAGTAGCTTATGGTACTATCACGTCATTTTTCGGTCGGCGATAGGAAGAGAACGCGACAGTCGGCATTGTGTTCATTAAGCTAATAAGCTAATTACTATGTTTACCTCATTAATTCTATAGGTGTTCTTAGGGCAGTCCCAATGGAAAGTTTCTAGCACAATATCCAACAAAGATAAATTTAATTTTAGACTCTATATCTCCAATGCATGGTTTCTTGTAGTAATTTCTGTGAACATAACTTTTAATGGCCATCAACATCTATTAAAAACTGGGTAAGATCCGCTGTGGCAAGCAGCCAAGCACTCGTGTACGAGACCACGCCGCACCGTCCTTTTTCTGCTCTCAGTCTCTCTCTCCTCACGTTTTGCCAAGAACAGAAATACAGCCTTTTCAAAAAAAAAAAAAAAAACAAAAGAACAGAAATACAGCACCAGAGAAACACGTCCTCTTCCTCTCCCAAATCCCACCTCTAAGTCTAGGAATCGGGCTATGCATGTGACACCATCGGGTTCTCCATCTCGAGAGCTTTCCATTCTCCTGTGGGGCTCTCACTAGCGTGGAATATCGAAGGAGATCGGTGAAGGTCGCCCTCCACGGCCGCCTTCTCCCTCCGATACTCAAGTGAAGACGAGGATCTGGGCATCTGGTTGTGCATGTACAAGGCGGCGGATACGTCGCGGGCGTACGACGAGGCGGCGCGGTAGCCGGCTGGCAGGCAGCGCGGGCGTGCGTAGCGGTGGCCGGCGACCCCTCGTGGCGGACGGCGAGCAGCCGGCGAGTGAGCACGCGCCACACGGGTGGCGCGAACCAGCGTGCGCGGCGGCTGGCGGGCCTGCGCGTCCTGCTCGACGGGGCGCGTCCTTGTCCCGACAGCACGTCCTGCTCCTACCCGTTGCCATGAGCAGAGCTGCAGCGCGGCGACACACGAAGGCGGCGGCGCAGGATCACGACGGAGGGCGATGGAAACGAGTGGTTTCTCCCCAATGGCATTCAGGTCGTTTCGATGAGCATCGGTGCGAGTGTCAACACCGTTTCCCGACTAAGAAATCGTTTCTTCAAATTGTACCCTATCTTCTCATTTATTTCTTTGCCACATCAGCAAATTGCTAAGCTGTCAGGTGTAATTAAGAAAGATAGAAACTACCATTAATACTCATTGGGACTGCCCTTATGTGACAGAGGTCTAATGAAATATTCTAATAGCATTTAGAGTTTGAGAAGACACTTTGTTTTTTTATTAAGTGCAAGCTGATGATGAGTTGTTAACATGCTCATCAGTTAAATGCTGATGATGAATTGGTAAGGATCTAGTGTTGCTGTGTTCAGGAGCAACCATTACTGTTCGTTGGCTTCTGCTCACCAATCAACACTCGATAGTGTTTAGCGGTGCTAAAAAATATCATGATAAATCAAATAGAGGTGTTTAGTGTAGCTAATTATTAGTCACAATAGTGGAAAAATTGACAATATTATAGTGGTAGACCTCTTAAAAGCTATAGCGGGCTATTTAAACCCATGATTGACGTATACTTAGATGGATTGTTGAGGGTTGTCTTCATGGTGAGCATGAGTTCACACAATATTAGTTAATAAGTCATATTGGAGGAGAGAGAGTTGCTTCAATGAGCTCATAAACAGAAGCTTGATTCATCAAGCGCTTTTAGGAATTTTTGGCGTGTCTACCAGTCGGGTGGACCCAATTCTTTGGTTCATTATAGACTCACGTATCTAGTGTGGTATTCCTAACATAATAGTTATTGGTCCATAAAAAATTGGCATCTTCAACTTTTGGCCTCTCCTTCTAAAAGCAGGAGGGGCTAGCGGCCGTAGGGGGCTTATGCCCTCCTCCCCCAATGCTAAATCCTTTGGTGGGTCTGGATGCCTGGTGACACAAGTTTGAAAAGATCAGTAAGCATTTGCACCATGTAAATATGTGGGCACTTCTGGGTCATTCAGGAAGCATGTGTCATGTGGTTAATCGTACATAAGGCTTAATTTTTATTATTATGTCTGATCTTATATGGAACCTGATTGCTGTATGCGTTTTTGTGATATGGTTTCCACTTTTGCTTAGTCAAGTGAGATAGAACTTGGCCCAGTGTTGTGGAGTTTTGCGGTTTATTTTATTCATGCTAGCAAAATGCTACGTCATTTTCTTGAAATGTACTACTTTATGATCTGGCAGGGCTTGTTTATTCCCTCAGCTGTTTCATTGGTAGTCCCACTGGCTCTGATGTCCCTCACCAGGTTCTTAGCCAGTACAACTATGGTATACAAAATGAAACAATGCTAACAGTGTCTCATCTAACAATTTTTATACATTGTGAACAGTGAAGCAAATGGGTCATCTCAAAAATCTTCCAGCTTGCTGTCATCAGAGCAGATGGCTCCTCGGGGACAACTTGTATTAGGTGTTGGTGTTGGAGTTGGAGCATTAGTGTTTGTTCCAATCTTTAAAGATCTCACTGGTTATAACATCTACAAAGTGTTATGATTTGGGAATATACAAGCAATGCAACAATAGAGATTTCATCAATGTCTCGATCCAGTCATCCAGCTTTACATGGGAGCTCTATTAAGAAATCTATTGACGTTGGACATAGAGATATATATGAGTTTAGCAAAGATCTATTGCCAACTTTGTATACACTTGGTATGGAAAACCTAACCCCTTCAGTCTGAATATACTTAGATCCAGATGATTGAATTCTCGAGAGTCCTTATATAGATCGACTCACTTGATAACATCCGGGAATTAATACTCTCTGTCAAGCAACTTAGTGCGACAGATTTTGTTTTGTTCGAGTGCTTAAATGCACTTTCCAACCTCTTTCTCTGGGCACGCATTGAAGTCGTGGATATATCCTCCTAATGGGGGTTGGCAGGGGCCATGCCCCTCTAAACCCACCCCCTCTAGATAATAAAAGCATACAAAATAGAACTAGATAATACTGTGAAGCACCTTAGAAAGACTGAGACATAAATCTTGAGGCACCCTGTCTTGCTGATAAGTTGTCGGCTACCACTGGAAAAATAAAGCCTTTGATCCTAGAAAATGCGAGCATCCATGTCAAATTGATGAATTAAGCTACATGGTCATCACGAGGAACATAACCAGTCTTGTTTACATGTTGAGTCTTTTTGGTCGCCCCACGTCAGTTCGGAAGACTATGTCACATTGCTCCAGTTTAACTCTTCCTATCAGGTAAGGGCTATGTTGAACTAGCGCTAGGCCTCAACGGGTGGGACTGGGAGGATATTCCCTCTTTCTGTGCGTATTTTGATTTTGACATAGTCAAACTTGATAAGTTTGACCCACAATTAGTTAATTTAACTGTTTGCATGTCTAAATGTACAAAAGTTGAATCAATAATGTAACATTAAAAAAATATTTTATAATGATATTATTTTTTCTTAACAATTGAGAATATGATAAAAGAGAGAGAAAACGGATCAAACATATTTTTGTGACCTTTTCATTCTGAAACTATATATGCCGGTTGCTAAACAACTACAACACTTATGCTAATAAGTGTAATACTAGCAAAAATACTCGTGCGTTGCAACGGGAGAAAAAATGCTATCAAACGTTATTGGAAAGTCTTTCTATAAAAATGCTAAGAACGGGATGTTACATATCTATTATGTTTTACCCTTTCTATAAATTTTGGAGACTATAATTTATCTTATGATGACCACATGATGTGCATCATATGCCTTGCGAGTGTCGAATGGCGTTTGTCGTTGGTGTAGATGCGTAGTCCTCCACGATGGCGTCTGGACTCGTCTTTTTTGTGTGCAACGGTGTTGTCAATGTAGATGTGAACCCGTTAAGGATGGCGTCCGGGCTTGCCTCCCTTGATGCAGTTGTATCGTTGGCGTAGGTCATAGGATCCATTGCCAATAGGCTCCATAGTTGTCCTCAATCGCCCGATGTAATGATGCTGTTAGTGTAGGCGGGGAGCCGTTGTCGATGGTGTCGTGCCTCGCCTTCTAAGTGCAGGGACATTATTGATGTAGATTAGTGATGGCTTCTATAGTTATCTAAATGTTACCATATCCGATGTCACATAGTCTTGGCATCTCATGCCGACAAGTGTGGCCGGCTCCAGACGAGGCAGGAAACACCGAATGTTGTTGATGATAAGCATGGCTGGCCATAGCCCACATTACTTCTCACCCACCTTGAGGATCGTATTTTGGACTGGACGAGATCATATTATGGACTGGACGGCTATAAAGTTAATTTGTCATATGATTCGTGTTCCATCATTCGATTCCATTTCAAGTTGCAACATTGGTGTATTTGATTTCGATACAATTTGAAGTGTTTGATTTTTGTTTAATTAAGTTAAAGATTTGTTGACATATATTAAATTGGGAGAGGTATATGGTGAAGTGTCCAATGTGGAGACGGAAACAACAAATAACGTGGGATTGGGGGCAAGCATAGATTATATATTAGTTAATTTATGATCGGTTTGAGTCCTATCTAAAAGGAACAGCATAAAATTTTATCGTTTTATTATTAGGCCATAATTCGAATAGAGATCGGAGACGGACGAATTGTAGGTACTAGTATCAACGGGCATTTCCATGCATTAATTAATAATAAAGTAAAAATATTGTCTGATGCTCGTGTGTTGGAGTCGCAAAAAAAAAAAAAAAAAAACATGCTGACATTTAGCATTTCACGTGGTACGTCGTTTATCTCCACCCCTCGCGTGGCGTGGATATATACTTATATATGGTACTGTCACGTCATTTTTTCTGTTGACAGGAAGGGAACACGACAGTTGCACTGTGTTCATTAAGCTAATAAGCTAACCACTGTGTTCACAATTTGCGGTTGTGTGTTGCAATTGTGTCGGTGTTCTTCTCTGTGACAGACAGGTTCAATGAAATATATGCTAACAGCATTTAGAGTTTGAGACGACACTTTGTTTTCTTATTAAGTGCCATAAGATGAACTGTTAACATATGCTCATTTAATTACGAGAAATTTTACAATGGTTGTCGAAAATTGAACGGCTCACACCGCTCGATCCGACGGTTAAAAAGGCATAGTAACCAAGAGTTACCAATTTAGTAGTTACGGGTACTGTGTGTATTAAATGGTGGGCCCATACACACCAGTACGTATCGAAATTGGTGAGATCGCGTCTAAAAAAATGTGATAATTCTAATTTAAAAAAAATTAATCTAATTAAGGGTATTATGGTAAATGTTAATAAAAAATAATGTTTGGAGTACTTTATGGAATGATTGAAGTAGTACTTTATTAGCGGATGAGGAGGACGACGATGTCGTCCCGTCGCTGCCGTCCCACTCCAAGACGACGACGGTGACGACCGGCACAACGGCCACGTCGAGGGGTAGAGCGGTGCTACATTGCGTCGCGGCTGCGCTTTGCATGCCGTTGTACCTCCCGCGCCGCCTCACCATCCCGGACATCGCGGGGCACCGCTAGTGCCGGCCCTACGCCGTCGCCTCCGCCGCGCTAGCGCCGGTCCTCCTTGCCTTCACCTGGACGACCTCACAGCCTTCATCAGTTCGTGATGCGTGTGGTGTGGGGTGTGGGCGTACACCCTTGCCCGCGAGCTGGTGGTGGTGGCGCTGCTGGTGTCCATCGGGTACGTGGTCGGGATCAAGCCGATCGATCGTGCTGGGCATGACGGTGCTGGCGTGGGGGGACTCCCTGGCCAACCTAGTCTCGACGTGGCCATGGCGGTGCACGGCGGCGCCAGCGGCGCACAGACGGCGATCTCCGGGTGCTACATAGGCCCGCTGTTCAACACGGTGGTCGGGCTGGGCCTGCCGCTGGCGCTGGCGGCGGGCGCGCGCCACCCGGCGCCGTTCGTGGTGCCCCCGGACACGGCGACGTACGAGGCCGTCAGGTTCCTGGCCGCGGCGTGGGCGCAGTTCGTGGTGCCCGTCAGCGGGATGCGGATCGACCGCATCTACGGGGTCGGGCTCATCGACCTCTACCTCTGCTTCTTCGCCGTGCGCGTCTTCGAGACGGCTCTGGAGCTAGGAGCCTCCGCCGTGACTGACAGTGACACTCCCTCCCTGCTAGCTCTCGCGTTCGTTCGTCTGTTTCTATTCTATATACTGATTGATGATCGCTGTTGTAACTTGTAAGGAATTCAGATGACGATGGTAGATCTATTGATGGTAAATAATTACATGGTTTGCAAGAAAATAAATGTTTTGCAAAAAGCCGAAGCGTTTTTCTCTCTCTCGATATCCTGCTGCGCATCGGGGAAGGGCGAGGATGAACGCGGCGACACCAAACGGGGAAGGGGAGGTGGAAGAAACGATTACCATACTAACCTTACACTTAAAAAGTTAATTAATGTTAATTATTTGCTTAGTCACCAAGAGTAACCGGGAATTACCCCCAACCACCGTAAAAGGGCTCTTTAATTACATACTGATATATATGATGAATTGCGGGTTACTGTTACTGTGTTCAGAAGCAACCAATACTGTTCGCTGGCTTGCTGCTCATCAATCAACACTCAACAGTGCCAATGCGGCTGAAAAAGATCGGCCTTGTTTAGATTGCCTCCAAATTTTAAATTTTTTCACTCTCTCCATCACATCAATTTTTAGACTCATGCATGGAGTATTAAATATATATAAAAAAGTAATTAATTACATAGTGTAGTTTGAAATCACGAGATGAATCTTTTGAGCCTAGTTGGTCTGCGATTGAACAATACTTTTCAAATAAGACAAAATAGTTATTATTCATTAGGTTGAAATTTTTTGCAATCTAAACAAGGCGCTAATATCTACCTTGCATTATGCGGTGAAAACTGTGCACCACGTTTATCACTACTGCGCTCTCACTCTCCCCGTGAGTCTCAGCGATGAAAGATACACACCACGTTCTTCGCAATTGCTGCAGCATCAGCAGCAACTAGTGGCACTGCTGCTTCTGATCAAATCGATTTCAGGGCTCTCCCAACAGTGCAGGCCGCCCGCCATCGATATCCGTGCTGACCGCCGGTGAACCGTGGTCGACGCCGGCGGCCGCGCGCTGCGGTGCGTTGTCCGGAAATGATTCTGGCGTTGAACAGGCAGGCACTTGGGGTTGGGGTGACGGGTGCATCATGCATCGTACAGAAATAGTAAAGGGAGCAGAATCAGAAATGAGAGCACGTACTGTATTGCATCATCGTAGAAAGGGGCGCAAATAAAGGGCACACTGTGTTGGCTTGGCCGGCTTGCAGCTCTGCAGGAGTGGCACCTCGCGTGTCTTTAGCTTCCGTTGGCCACGAGGCTGGCCGGCTCACCATGCCCATGCACGTGTTGGCAGCATGTCCATTGTTACTCACTGTGTACCAGCAAGTAATGGCCCCATTAGTACTTAACTTTTTTCTTTATCATCATGAGATCTATAAGTCAATAGTGATATATGATCTATTGATAGCTATATTCGTATGCTAGTATTTCCCTGATCCAATTATGCCATATAAAGTTTAGTCTCTAATTCTATGCGTGACACGGAAGAGCTAGAGCGCTCGAGCCGCTAGTGGAGTAAAAGAAGATTGCTTCCTTTGACAAGCACACAACCATTATATTGACACGACTGAAACAGCTCAAGAATACTAGTCCATATACAATGTTTGTGTGTTTGGAATGGGAACACCAAGCAATGCAAGGCCACCATACATGTACCCATTATAATACCATAGAGTTCACCTGCTAAAACATCCATACCATGTTCATTAGAAAAAAATCAAACTATGAGAACAAGGTACTGCAATGTTATCTGCTAAAAAAATATTACTCTTTTGCTATGAATCTGAATAACACTATTTGAGGTAGAGGAAGTAAGTATGAGAAAACTTGTTTCCTCTTTTATAAGCTATAGGGTTGGGCATTTTTGGAATGATAGGATGAGTTTATATGGGCTAAACTGTTGAGCAAAGGGTGAAACATATACCTAAAAGTGGGTCCATGTATATGACAACAAGTTCACACTTGCATGGAACCCACTCTACTAGATAGATATCCAATTTACTATAAACGAAAATTGGTAACAAACTTATGGTAGCTCTGGAAGGTCTCTGGAAGGTAAAAACTTGTCAGATACAATACTTTCCAGATATAGTCAATACTTATTGTTCAGCTAAGAGAAATTGGAATGGTAGTAAGACTTGCTATATACTATGCATTAAGTCTAAACTATCTAATTTTTTTACTGCTATTATTTTGGTTACTATGACGTGTTGTGTTTATTTTTCTTGGTACTAAACCACCACAAAAATATCGGTCATCTTTATATTAGTTGGTAGAAATTGGGTCACAATGTCGCAATCACCAATTATTGTCTGATGTGCAATCACCAATTGCCTGAGCGATGAATGGCATAGTATTTGATAAAAGCCAACCAAAAAGCTTTTGGGAGGTTCTTTTCTAGGAGCCATACTGAATTTGATTTTGGGCTCTTTACAACGTTTGAAGGAAGACAGAACAAATCACTAGGCCGGTAGGCTATTAGATTCTGGATGATCTTTCAGTAATATCTTGGATTCTAGTTTCAAAACCTATAACACTTTAAATTTTTGGTGTGCTTGTAATAAGCGTGGAACTATGTTGCTTGTTTGAAGAAGGTGAAGACATAATTTTCCACTATTTTAAACATTCTATATATAGTCAAGAATGAAAAAGGCTTTCCAATTGCATTGTTATGGCTTATGCTTACCAAACATCATCAGTTAATGGTCAAGTGACCATCTGTCTTGTCCATTTATTTTCCACAACGCTGGTGTTTATAGCTGAGGTTGATCAATTATCCAAAACTCAGGCCTTTCTCCATTGTATATGTACCGATATTTCTCCATGGAAGAACTAAAAAGAAAGTTGATTGAATTAACTGTGCATGGCTCAACTCAAGCAGAGTAACTACCTACCTCATTTCGACATGCAGCTGTGGGTAACAAAGCCAAGGTGATTCAATTTGGTAAACATTCGGGATAATCAAAACCTTAGGAATGTTGTAGTACATTATTACCTTCTCGCTCTTCCCTCTTTTAATTGACTTGTATAATTGGGTGAGTTGATCTATCACCGCCTTATTCAATTCTTCCATAATCTTATAAATAATTAGTACAAATATAAGGGATAATATCATTCTACTAAATTTGAGGAATGAGCCAAACAATACACGATCTCATCACAAGGTGGTTTCTCAAGAAACCAAACACTACATTTATCTTGCATATAACTCATGGCACCAAAGGTACTTTATTTAAACAATCAACTTCCTTATACTGCTCATGTGAGCCATATCTAAGGACCAATCTAATTAGATTTAGGAGTCGCTATAATAACCAAATGCATGTGCATATAACTATTATTACACAATGTACCTCATGCATACAAGTGCAAGTATAAATGATGATCATGTATTTATATGAATGAATGAATGAATGAATGAGCCATTTCAATTCTTCACAAGTAGTCAATCATCAACTAACCCTACATTGATCACACAACCCACTAAGCATGCTAAACATTTGACATACACCCAACTAAACCCAACTAGTTGCTTGCACGCTTTATAAATGAATTATAAGCGAATTACAAGTGAACTATATTCTAGATTAAAAACCGACCCAAACCAATCACACCATCAGATCATATGCATCTCAAACAGCCCTAAAAATATTTGGGGCACCAACTAACTTAATAATTAAATCAATTTCAAGCAATTTAAGGAATAGCTATAACAGGGTCTACTGTTTCTACCTTACAGAAAATTCCCATAAAATTACAGTAGATAGCACGTAGCAAACCTAGTCTACCATCCAAATTTCAACCCAATTGGACAATCCTACTGTCCTATACCTATACAAAAATAACAAGCAACAGGGCAGATTGGCACCTAAAAATACTTTGTACTACAAAGTATGCCAAACATCAAAAAGCATTACATACAGAGCTGACCTATAGCATATAAATGGCCTACAAAAATTATGAACCCCAATTTCTACTTATATAACTCATTTATGAATTATTTCCCACCTAGCTCCTAAATCGAGCTTGAACTACAACTTCATATTTTCACACAACAAGTGACCACACTAATCACTCAACAGCAAGGGCATCTCAATACAAGATCATACAAACAAGAATCACATTTTTCAGAGCTCCCTAGAATTACTTATGAATTTCCTAAGATTAAATCATAACCAAGAATTAATTGAATCTACACAGCAAAGTTTCACAAACATGTTTTACTGCATAGTACACCTCATAAGAAAAATAACGCAAGTTGAATCACTGGATTTGGACTAAAAATGAGCAAGATATGAGTTAAACAAGCATTTAACCAATTTCTGGAAATTATATTACGAAAATCATATAAGACAAACACTTTTTAGAAAAGCCCCTGGACTTCCTGGAAATTAACTAAGCCCTTATTGGTGAACTGTTGTGTGTGGCACTTTGCAGATCTGCCCCTCACCTTCCTCTCTTTCTAAGCAGGAGGTCCCTGCGCGGGAGAGGACAGGGGCGCTCGCCGGAGCTCGTCGCGCCGACGGCACAGCGGCTCGGCGGCGGCCCCAGGGGACGGCGGAGCACCGCGCGGATCCCGCGCACCCGTCCGTGCCCACGTGACGGCGCGCGGCGGCCCGGGGTGGCCAGGCCACGCCGGCCGGCGGGTCGGCAACGGGCGGCGCGGTGGCAGCCGGCACCGGCGACACTTGACAGTGGCTAGGAGGCGGCGGAAGGGCGGCGCGAGCTGGCGAAACTGGTGGCGGCAGCGGCGAGCGGAGCGGCGACTGCGGGGTGGCGTGCTGGCTTCTAGTGCTCGACAATGGCGTGGTGGTGATGGCGGCGCCGGCCGGGCCTGCTGTCGCAGCGACGAAGCCGGCGGCGCTTTCGCCGTGGCTGAGCAAAGAGGTGAGGGGAAGAGGAAGAGGAATGAGTGAGGAGGGAGAGAGGAGCCGGGCGTCCCCTTCTCACGGACCAGCTGGCCAGGACGGCAGGACGGCCACGCCACGCGGCGGGCATGCTCGCCCGTCGGCCATGGGAAGGCGACACGGGGGCCTGCCTGTCTCCTTGGTGAGGATGACAGGTGGGTCCCTCCAAAATTATTTTTATTAATTTTGAAAGTGAATGCGCACGTTTTTAAAGCGGCTATAATTTTTAAACTAAAAACGGAACTAGCAAAAATGTTCAACACGAAAATTCCTCTCGTTGAGTAGAACATTTCACCTTTAAGAAGTTTGGCCAGATTCCCAATCATTTTTGAAATATAAATTCCCAAAGAAAAAGGCTTGAAAAAACAAATAAATAGAAAACAGCCCCTAAGGCTGATCTTTTTCCTTAAAAATATATGCCTTCCACCCATTTTCACAAAAATAAGTCTTTGGAAGTTTTATTCCTTATAAAATTTCCCATCTAAAAGCTTTAGACCCCAAAAGCATTTGGAATGCCCGAGAAACACTTTTTAACAAAACCAACCAAGACATTCAATAAATCAAACAAGTCAACCTATTGATCCAAGCATAACTATCTAAATCAAGCCACTAATTGCAATCCTTAAGGAGGATTCTTAATCATATATTACTACTATACTTAACACTACCAACATCATTTGCAGGCATTCATCAAAGATAATCTATTCTATCAAAATAAGCAAGCATACACTGGATAACAGGATGATAATGCATGCTTATGCAAATGATGACATGCTTAAGCAAGTTTAATTAGTGCTTAACACTGGAGGTGTTACACACATCTTCTTGTTTCTTTGGATAGTTCCTACAACACCTCTTGTCATGAGATGGGCCAAACCTGTTGTAGTAGTAGAAGCCCTCGGTTGCCTCGTAGTTATTGGCAAGCTTTTTCTTTTGTGAGTTTTAGTTGTTGTAGAGGACTTGGAGGATATTTTTGGTACATCACCTTATCTTCATCTTGTAGAAGCAAACTTTAGGTTAAATAGGAACACTTCTTCATCAAATGATACTTAGAGAGAGTTGGGGCATCTCGCATCGTTAGAGCACTTCCAAGTTCCAATCCTTGCCATCATTCTTCTTTCACTTCAAGGTCTGTGCTACCCCTTCCTCAGCCTCCTCTTTCTTCATGTTTGCACTCTTTTGGGTCTATCCCCATTTATTTCTCCTTCATTGCACCTTCTTCAATGTTGGCTTCTTCTTCAACATTTCTAGTTGTGCTCTGTCACTGCTAGCTATGGTCATGCCCATCATCTCTTTATTCTTCATGGAGGTGATTGACATGCTGGCTGAGGAGATGTGGCATGTCCACATTTGTATAGTAGATATCAAGGAGTTCATCCACGTCCTAATGGAAAAAGCAGGTAAATAAACAAAAAAAGGACCAAGTCATCATCATGCAACAACCATGTTCATCCTTCTACTTTTCTAACATAGGGGACATAGATCTAGAGTTTGATAATGCCACCACTCTAGTTATTTCAATCTTTCCTATATGGCATGCCTAAATTACCCCAAAGAAAGTCTTAAGGATTACCTAAAGTAGCATAGATCCAAGAAAGACAGGGGGCCTCCTATCAATATAGTCTGCTAGCCTCCAGCTTGAACTATTAATCAACCCTAGTAGAGACAAAACAATAAACCAAACCTCGGAAACTGCTAGAACCATCAAGACCTCTCAAAAGTAGTGCGCTTGGAAAACATGAAATTCTCACATAGATCCGAGAGTGGAGTGAGGTAGAGAGAAAAAGTAAGATATGTTAGAAAGGGAGATGACCTAAGGATCAAAGAGGTAGAGGTCATCCAAGAGGTCCCATGGTGAGTGACTAAGCTTCCAGGACCCTTGGGGGTAGTAACAGGGCTCAAGAGATGCCAAGATCATGAGATATATATGAGTGGCACTAGACACAGTTTTCACAATTGGTGGTGATGCTAGGAGCGCATGAGGTGGTGGTGGGAGGAGGTGATGGAGGGGACACAACTCATTCATCATCCAAGAAAGAATACAATGTTGAGCCAATGAGAAGAAATAGGAATAAGCATGCATCCTTGTGTCAACCAATCACCATCAAGGGTTGACTACCGACCAAGCCCAAGAAGAGCATGAGCGATGTCCCTTCCTTGATCATCAATATGGATGGCGTATCATTAACTGCAACTCTTCGCCATGTTCTTTTGGCTTTGTTTTCTCTTTAAGCCCCCCGTCACTGGCAAATCCCTCCACTCGCAATTACTTCCTCTCTATAAGGTAAACTAAAATCAATCCTTAAGAAGAAGTAATGTTGAGTAAATGTTCAACCCAACTTTTCGAAGCATAGAATATGACCTTTACCTCTATGACAAATCTACCCTTGTTATTATATCCTTCGGGTATTGCTAATCCTCTCGAGAGAAGAAATGATTGGAGCACAAGTTCTAGGGAAAGGACCACTAGAAGCATCTACTCTTCATCCTAGGTGCTCCGGTGATAAAGTTACGAACCCGCAACATGCACACTAAACAAGATGGAGCATCACAATTAAAGGTTCACTTCAAACCGTTGGAGAAGGAAAGAACATGGATGACCCCTTCCTCAAGAGATAGCAACTCAAGAGGTGCAGTTCTCAAGGTCTCTACCTTTGAGATCAAATGATGACCGAAGGAGTGAACATGACAAGAAGTCCTATTCGAGGGCTTAGGGAGGTAACTTGGTACCATATTTCCCACTTCAAAGTATAAGTTTTTCCTTTAGCATATTTACTTTGTTGCATCTTAGAAAAGAAAATAATTTTGTCTTGCATTGCATCTAGAAAATGCTAAGCCCCATGTGAATAATTTTGTGGTACGATGGGTGGCATAAAAATAAGTTTCCATCTTAGTTGCATTTTTCTCGTCCTACTCGAAAAGATTTATGTGTTAAGAAGGTTCTAGACATTCAAGGCTTAGAGGGTTATCACTTTAATCGGTTCCACAAGCTTTGCTTTGTCTACCTCACGGAATTTGAAGGATCAAGAAGAGCTAACACTTCCCTTGTCAAAGTGTTGTCTTCAGACAGCCATTATCCCCGACACTCGAGAGGAGCAAAGTACGCCTTCACTGCCCGCGTCGGCAACACCAACAGACTACGTCAACATCCGGCTTGGGGAGAGCACCCCTTGTATCCAGCTAAGTATCACTAGATTATCTATCTATCTATCTATCTATTTGTTAAGTTTGCAAAATAAAATATAGGAGAGTATGTGAAAAGTCAAAATGAACCCTACGTAATAAGCTCTTATATGGAAATGATGAATAGTTGCTCTGCCGTAATTCCTTTCAAGTACCTAGTTTTCAACCTTGCACTCTCCGAGTTTTGGACACAAGCGTTTAGATTTGAGATTTACTCCAAACTTGTGGGTAGCGAATGCTTGATCTAAGTCTAGGTAGTTGACGGATATGATATGGGAAAGTTTTGAGCTATGATGAGTTCGTTTATGACGAGAGTTCAAAATTCCTACCACAGCCATATATTCATGCTTATTAGATTAGGAAAACCCATCTCTTTATATAGATCATATTGTAGGCTTGAGTGTAGTCTTTTTAGGCATTGAGTGTGGTTATGCTGTGGACCCATAAGGAATCAGTCATACAGTTAAAGTCAATACTATGTGCTCTCCATCCATTGATCTATGCTACTTCTGTCCTCAGAAGCATGCACCCATTTTATAAATACTACATTCATTCTGTGCTACTTCTGTCCCTAGAAGTACCACCTACATATAGATCCACATCCACCACATATTGTGCTATCTCTACCCTGGAGATACGCACCTATGCTGCTCCTACCCTGGGAGTACGCATTCCCCCACATATTGTCTTTGTCTCCCCATCCTGGAGATACGCGCTTATGCTTTCATTTCACTTCATCCAGGGAAAAGGTTACTCCTATCCCGGGAGTATTTGCCTACATAAAAGCTCCAAATCATTATCATTTCAAGGTGGAGCTATGAGTGTAAAGAGATGTTCTCCTATGAATCCACGTGGCTAGATAGAGGAAGAGGAGATAAAACCTAGTGTCCTCAGGGCTCTAGGGTTGTGGTTTGTGGTGGGAGGAGGTGAAGGGGTACATGTTGAGGAAATAGGAAGAAGCAGGTTCTTTTGGCTTTGTTTTTCTTTAGGTCCTTGACTTTCACATGATGTGTCACTAGTTACTAGTTAGATGGAAGTGCACTTACTCACTTAGACTGGTAAAACTAGCAATATTTTATTTGGACCTATTTATATTTGATGCTCGTGGGGGTCGACCACTTTGACTCACATGAAATATGCGATGAAATAACTTTGTGTGTTTGTGGTGAGTTTTGTAGCCCTGCGGGCATGCAATTTGAACCATGGGAAAGATGGTATTAGGTTTTGTTGCATTTACTAGTCTAGAAGAGATGGAGAAGATTCAAAGGTTTTGAGTCATAATTCTTTATTTTAATACAAGTAATGGAAGGAAGTTATTAGTGATATGGACCTAGGATACCTCACCATCAGTATATCATGCTACCAAAAGAAAGAATATAGAGCTACACCTCGGTAATATTGGGCTTTCGTGTGGTAGAAACTCAAAATTGCAAGTGCATTACCAATCAGAGCTATGCACCGGAGTTATAATGAAAGGTAGTTCTGGTGCACAACTCCGATGGGCACTGGAAAACTCCAATGAGTATAATTTTGCTAGAGAACTTCAAACATGCTCTTTGATAAAATATTCTGGTGTGACACCTTCGTGCACACTAGAGCGAGAAAGGTGCATTGCCCTATTTTTAGTCTCAAAACATAGTCCTTGTATGAAGCTTTGGTTCACACTCTAGTGCACCACCAGAGAGCTTCAATTTTCTCCAAATAGCTCCAAACTCATCCAATTAAATGCCTTTGAGTTTGGTTTTGATTCCATTGATCATTGGGCCTCATCTAATCTACCTAGTGCTAGTTTAATAAGTGTGCATCACATCAGTCACTAGACTCATCTAAGTCAAGCTACCCACTCATACACCTGCCCTTAATAGTATGGTTCAAGGAGAAAACAAAGATCCTATTACTACTCTAAGCGTCTATCAACTGTTAACACTGAAATTTGGTAAAGGAGATGACAGGTGGGCCCACGATTGACAGAGAGACAGATTCGGCAAATATGTGTGCGGTCGGCTAACTTTCCATATTTTCGGTAAATGATCAAGCGGTCGGTTGTTCCTGGCGGAGCGATGGCTTCGTTAGGGGAGCAAGAAAGGAAAGGAGGAGCTGTCCTAGAAAGGAAGAAATCATAATGATCAAGGACTCCGATTATGGTTAGAGTCGAGTTTATGTGTTTTTCCAATTTTGTTTGATAGATCGTAGTCGTCTAGGACTCATGTATTGTCTAGGGTATAAATATAAGCCCTCGACCATTGTAATAAGGGTTCACAACCAATTCAATACAACCGGCTACGTGCCACCTTTCGAGTCCTTCTAGTCGTGTCGTCGAGTTCTTCGAGAGGGCCAATCGATCCGTCGACCTCCGTAAGTCCCGGCAACCTTGCTATCATGTCTAGTATCATGCGGTGGATTTAGATTTGATGCAAGTAGTCTCATTGTTTTAGCTTAGAACATGCGGTAGATCTAAGCTTGATCATGGGAAGTTTTTGCTGGTGCCTTGTATCGTGCGGCAGATTAAGACATGAGTAAAGATAGTTATCGGCTCTTTTAGATTTGGCAAGATCTAATTGATTCATTAAGTTACCACGTGTTGCACGTTTTATTTAATGTTTATTTATTTGCAACACTCTTTTGCCCAATCTAGATTGATACTCTTTTCGGCTCTCGATCATCCTTCCATGTTTATTCAATATAGAGTAGATCGAGCTCGAGATAGCCGAATTAGATCAATCAAGATTGTTACATGTCGCGGGTTCACACAAGTTAAAGCGTTTAGATCTTAGATAAGGCTTGGGTATCGTGCGGTAGATGTAGGCTTTGCTTTGCTCTAGGTTGTGATAGCTTGCTTGTTCCTTCTTCATGGACCCCGATTCGGCAATCTTGCCGATACGGTTATGCTTACACATGTAACGAGTATTTATAGATCTGTTTGGGCAATTATGTGCTTTTAGCTCTTTATTGTTAGATTGTATCATGCGGTGGATTGATCTAAGAGTAGAGGGTGGTATATGCTTATAGCAGGTCGTATCATGCGGTGGATTAGCTTGCTTTAGCATGTGCTCGACGGGTTTATGAAGGCTAGACGTGCGGCAGACTAGTTGGAGTAGCCTATGCATGTGTTATCTTAGTAGATTTATATTTATAAGTTACTTATATTTAATTGCTCGTGCTTGATGATGCTTTAAACCTGAGATATAGTTTGATATGCTTTAATGATTTAATCTTGTTCAAACATGTCTTCATATACACGTATTCGGCAGTTCAGTTCTATTCACATCATTCATGTTACATTAGCCGAATGAATTGCAAACATGTTGGCAGATAGCTTCTATAGCTATATGTCGTCGTAAGTGGCTTCAGGGCCGTAAAGATGGAACTGTCTGGTCTCACCCAGCATGTTCCAGTTTTGATCTTACCGTTTCATCCCTTGTCGATTTTCAGGTCAAATCGACTGGCACGCTTCCGGATTCAGACGCCCGGGCACCCGATTGAAGCTAGGCTTTCCGGCTTGCTGTGTGTGAGACACAGTGTACTTTTTGTGTCAACACACTTTTTGACATGCCCAGTGGGATGACTTTTCAGTTTAAGATGGGATCGGAGATTGACAATAATCACGTTCTGAACGTGGTGATCAACGCCAGATTGTGGAACAGGCAGTGGACCAGCACCAGCAGAAGTGTTTGATGTCTTTCTCCAAGAACAAGAGTGGCAAGGTGATCATAAAGCAATCACTGCCAAGAGTTCTTCTCGCCAATCAGTCTGATATTACTGATGAAGAGGAGATGCAGAGGGTAGTCGGGGTCATCTATAAAGCTGTGGGAGATACCATGTTGAACCACAACACAGCTTTTCTGAATACCTTCCGCAAAGTCATGGTTGACACCTTCGGTCCATCAGTTGACAAGCGCTTTGAAGAGAAATTTGAAGAAATTGGTGGGCCAATGTTTTTTAACACCCAAAAGTCTTCAGGGAAGCCAACTGGGGGAGGAGAGATGATCGGTTCAAGCAAAGATGGAGCTGTTTATGATGAAAAAGAGAAACCTCCTATGGCCGAGCAGCAAACTCATGGTCAAGCAGCTTTTGGTGCAACAACAGATATACCTGCATCTGCTTACAAGATCTCCCCCCTGGCAAACAAAGTTGCGAAAGAGTGTTTATGGAGATGGGTACAATGAGTTTACCGATTACGGTACCCTTAGTGCTTTGCCGAATCCGGGGTACAAGAGTGCATCGAGTACCTTCGGAAGACAGGGGATCCCAAGATGCTAATGATGTTCTCCTAAGCGGGAATGGCTGATATGATGCGACCGGTTCGGCCCGAAACCAAAGAATCGTGGCATATGCATATAGATCTCCTTTTCCGAGTGGTACAATAGGGTAGCTCTTCCACCAAGAGTAAAGCTACCAACAGATTTGACTAAATTCTCTCGGTCAAGATGACACCAAGTACCATTGAGCACATTAGCGAGATACTTAATGCAACTTGGAGAGGCTGCTAGTGATGAAGCTTGGAGAATCGATATTTTCCTATGTCTCTAACAGTGGCTGGCTTTCACATGGTTTGCATCACAAATGCCGGCTAATTCCATTGGTACATGGGCGTAAATTGGAGCAAAAGTTCCATGCATACTTCTATACGGGGACCAATGAGAAGAAAATGGTTGATCTGTGGGCTATGAGGATGAAGACTACTGAAACACCAATGGAGTATCTTCGCAGATTCAGAGAAGCCAAGAACATTTGCTACTCTCTGAATATACCCGATGATCAGCTCCCACAGTTGGTCATTGCAGGTATGTTGCCACACATCAGGGATAAGCTATTCGACATGGAGTTTGAAGACCTTGGGCAGCTTGCACAGAAATTGACAGCAATGAGTAACCAAGCCCAGGGATTCAAGAGAGATGCTCGCTTTCAGAAGAACAGTGCAACTATTGATATGTACCAAGGCTTTTTGGAGGAAGCATCTGAATATGGAGATGAAGACGAAGTAGCTGCTGCAGAGCTGAATTGGACGAAAGAACCTACTTTGGTTAGTCAGCAATGGGTAAAGCAGCAGAAAGGGTCCTATGATTTTGATGTCAGCAAAGCAGACAGGCTCTTTTTATATCTGATAAAGGAAGGACGCATTAAGTTGCCAGAAGGACATCCCATGCTGCGCCCAGAAGGAGTGAAGGATAAAAAGTATTGTGGGTATCATGATACTAGCTCCCATCATATCAATGATTGCCGAGTGTTCAGAGTGAAAATTCAGAAAACTATTCAAGATGGACACTTGAGGTTCGACGGCAAGATGAAAGTAGATAATCAGCCGTTTCCCCAGAACATGATCTCTTTCTCTATAGGCATGGTTGATGCTAGTGAGTCCAAAGAGAAGGGAAAGATGAAAGTTCTAACCTCTGAAAGAGCCAAAGAAAGTGGTGCTGTTGACCCTGATCGGCAAGTTACCAAGGAGGAGGTGCAACAAGTTCGGTTCAAAAATAGCCGAACAGAAAAGGGCCAAACTTCAGATGCAGCCAAGGGAGATTGCCGAATGCATGCCAAGCCAAAACACAGAGTTACAGCACGACACTTGTTGAATAAATGGCAGAGAGAGAAGAAGCTAGAGTATGATGGGGAGCAGCAGTTCATTAAAGAAGAGCGCAGGTTCATGGTAGAGCGTCGAAGATATGAGGCAGAAGTGCGCTAAAGAGAACAAGAAGAGTACAGGAGAGAGCAAGAACAGTCTCATTGTAACTGTTCCTTCTTCAGACACTGTTGGAATGAAGGCTTGAAGTTGCTTGCTAGGAACAATTGCCCTGAATGCAGTGATCAATATTCAGAGTACAGGGCAATCTCGAGTCAACCGTCCCGTCCATGATAGACTTGGAATCGAGTTCCCGAGGACGATCGGCGCTTAAAAATGAACAATTTTGATGGACATCAGAGGAAAAGATTTGCAGATCAAGCTTGGGCTCATAGCAGTGCTCACAATGCAGAAGAGAGCTCATATAGATGGCAAAGGGGTCAGTGGTGCCCTCCTGGTTTAAGGAAAAGCCAGAAGAGAAGAGTTCAGCGTTTGAGGAATCAAGAGCTGAAACAAGAATTAGCCGAAAAGAAGCTGATATGGCGTCCTAAGAAAAAGGATGATGGACAAGGTCCTTCGGCTGATGCTAACATGGTGTTCTTCATCCCATTGGAGTTTAGAGCTCTCGAAGACCAAGATGTTCAGGATGAAGTATATTCTGATTTTGATGAAACTGAATACCGAGATCTGATGGCTCAATTGGTGTTGACTCGGCAAGCAGTCTTTGATAAGCCAGTTAAAAATCGTCACTTGAAGCCCTTATATTTGAAAGGATATGTCAATGGCAAGCCTCTGACCAAGATGCTTGTTGATGGAGGGGCTGCTATCAACATTATGCCCTATACAACTTTCAGAAAGCTTGCGATGACAAGTGAAGACCTATTGCAGACTGACATGATCCTCAGAGATTTTGCTGGCAATGCTTCTGATACTCGTGGAGCTGTGCATGTTGAACTGATGGTTGGATCCAAGACTTTGATCACAACCTTCTTTGTTATTGATGGCAAGGGGCATACAGTATGCTTCTAGGAAGGGATTGGATCCATGCAAACTGCTGCATACCTTCCACCATGCACCAAATTCTCATTCAGTGGATTGGAGATGACGTTGAAGTTGTTCAAGCTGATGATTCGGTAAGTGTCGCTGCTTCGGAGCCTGCTTACTGGGAGTATGATGGACTAGATTGCCTTTCGGGTAAACAGTGGAAAGAAGGTCCTGTTAACGTGTTCAACAGAGATCAACAGCCGATCCAAGCAGTCGGCTCTGACAGTAATTTTTAATGGGCAATCCAATCGATGGCAACAAAGGCAAGCTGGGTCGTGGTTTCATGTCGGCCGATAAATTGGAAGAAATTGATGTTGGAGACAGTTCAAAACCAAGGCCGATGTATATCAGTGCAAATTTAGACCCAGAATACAAGTTGAAGCTAGTGGAGTTGCTAAAAGAGTTTAAAGATTGTTTTGCTTGGGATTATACAGAAATGCCTGGTTTAGATCGATCAATTGTTGAGCATAAACTGCCCATTAAACCTGGGTTTCGTCCTTTCAAACAACCTCCACGAAAGATTTATAAAGAGGAGGTATTGGCCGATGTAAAGAAAGAGGTTGAGAGATTAATAGAAGCAAACTTTATTCGGCCATGCAGGTATGCAGAGTGGATTTCAAATATAGTGCCTGTATACAAGAAAAACGGAAAGATGAGAGTCTGCATAGACTTCAGAGATCTCAACAAAGCTACTCCTATGGATGGTTATCCAATGCTAGTTGCCGATTTGCTAGTGGATGCAGCAGCAGGTTATGAAGTTATCAGTTTCATGATGGCAATGCTGGCTATAATCAGATTTTTATGGCAGTAGAAGATATTGCAAAAACTGCATTCAGATGTCCTGGCCATATTGGTTTGTTTGAATGGATAGTCATGACATTTGGGTTGAAAAATGCTGGTGCAACTTATCAGAGAGCCATGAATTATATTTTTCATGAGTTGATCGGCAAAATTGTAGAAATTTATATTGATGATGTGGTGATCAAATCCAGAAACTATGAAGGGCATTTAGCCGATTTAAGGAAAACTTTGGAGTGCACAAGAAGACATGGTATGAAAATGAATCCAAATAAATGTGCCTTTGGAGTATCGGCTGGTGAGTTCCTGGGATTTTTAATCCACAAAGGAGGGATAGAAGTTTGGAAGAAGAGCATGGAAGCAATAGACAAGATTGTGCCCCCTACTAACCTCACAGAGTTACAGTCATTGCTGGGCAAGATTAATTTTGTGAGAAGGTTCATATCCAATTTGTCAGAAAGAGTGTTACCTTTCTCTCCATTGTTGAAGCTAAAGAAAGATCAGAAATTTGTTTGGGGTGACATACAGCAAAAGGCTTTTGATGAGATCAAGCAATACATGAAGGCACCACCAGTGTTGGTACCTCCACAACTTGAGAAGCCTTTCAAGCTGTATGTGGCGGCTGATAACCTGACAATAGGATCGGCCCTTATGCAAGAGTTTGATGGAAGAGAAAGAGTAATAGCTTACCTTAGCCAAAAAATGTTGGATCCTGAAACAAGGTATTCGGCTATAGAAAAACTCTGTCTATGTGTTTATTACTCGTGTACCAAATTTCGACACTATCTGTTAAATGCCGAATGTGTGGTGGTATCTAGTTTTGATGTAATTAAGCACATGTTAACAATGCCAATTTTAAATGGAAGGATTAGCAAGTGGGTATTAGCACTCGTCGAATTTAATCAAGTATGAATCGGCAAAAGCAAAGAAAGGACAGATAATTGCCGATTTCATTACTCAACACCGTGATCTATCTGTTGAGGTAATTCACATTGCCCCATGGGCGTTATATTTCGATGGATCATCATGTGATAAAGGTGGTGGTGCTGGTATTCTTTTAATATCTCCACAAGGAAAAGTGTTTGAATATGCTCTTACGTTTGAATACCATGTCACTAACAATCAGGCAGAGTATGAAGCGTTACTTAGAGGAATTCGGCTGCTGATAGAAGTAAAAGCTGTTGCCGTTGAGATATTTGGTGACTCTGAATTAGTAATCAATCAGTTGACAGGGAAATATGAATGCAAGAATGATGTATTAAGGGAATATCATGAAGAATGTCGGGGGCTTTTGAAAAGTTTTTCGATAGTAACATTGCATCATATCCCTAGAGAACATAATGGAGAGGCCAACAGATTAGCTCAGACTGCTTGTGGTTATCGTGAAAGTCAGGAGGCCTTTGCTATTGAAGAGAATGTTCTCAATACTGATCAAGCAGATAATGATTGGAGGAATGACATCACCAATTATCTGAAAGACCCATCTCAGAAAGTTTCCCGAAAGCTTAGGTACAAGGCCCTCAAATTTGTGCTTCTTGATGATCAATTATATTACAAATCTATAGATGGGGTATTGCTCAAATGCTTAAGTCAAGAAGAGACCAAAAAGATTATTTTTGAAGTTCATGAAGGAGCTTGTGGTGCACATCAGTCGGCTTACCGAATGAAGTGGATAATCAGAAGGACTAGGTACTTTTGGCCGACTATATTGGAAGATTGTTTTGAATATTACAAAGGATGTCGAGACTGTCAAATATTCGGCAATGTTCAGAGGGCACCTGCATCTGCTTTGAACCCCATAATCAAGCCTTGGCCATTCAGAGGATGGGGCATAGATTTAATTAGGCAGATTAATCCTCCATCTATCAAGGGGCACAGGTTTGTGCTGTTAGCAACAGATTATTTTACCAAGTGGGTTGAAGCAATCCCTTTGAAAATGTTGGGGGGAACAACCTCCGCCAGGACCCCCCTACTTAGCTCCGCGGCCCTGGCATGGGCCAAGACACGCAAATGAGTCAAGCAGCCGTGGGCAACCTTCGCTGCTGTGCTCTCACGCGCAGCGAAGGTCGTCAAACCCGCTTCAGTAACTCAGCGAAGGTACGTCTGACCTTCGCTTTCGTGTTCCCCAATTCCTTTTTATTGCACAGGTGTACGACAGTTTGGTGGAGTTTCTCGAAACCTTCGCGATGAGCAAGGTTTCCGGAGACCATTGCAGCAGTCGTTCTATCCGCCCAGTGCCCGAGGCGACGGGAGACCTCCGGATGAACGTTTGTGAGGTTGACACGGGGCGGTGTTGAGGACTCGACACGTGGCGGTAACAGGAGCCGGCGCGTGGAGTACTGGAAGGCTCGACACGTGGCGGTTTGAGATAGGGTTAGAGAAAGATGCCTCTAAATGTATAATGTACCTAAATGCCCTTGTTGAGGCCCACTTGTAGTGTGACAAGAGTTGAAACCCTATTGTAAAAAGCCATTTGACCCCTGGTATGGCCTATAAATACCAGGGGTAAGGCAAGTGTAAAGGGGAGGACCTAAGACATTTTTGGTCCCAATTAATGCAAAATCCCAAGGAGAATCCCATAGACTCTTGACCTATCACTATTTGTCTGGCCCCCACACTCTGTCTGGAAAACCTTCGCCCTCCTCCTCCGGACCCCGGCGAAGGTAGGGGGGCAAGTGTTTATACCAACTGTTGGCGCCGACCGTGGGGATCGAACAAAAGAAGCAAGCCATGGCTCCAAACCTCAGTGAACTTTCATCAGTGCAAGGAACCAACGCGGATCCGACCCTCGCTAGCGGAGGTGTCGTTCCGCCAAATCCTCTTTCAGAGCAACCTCCGATCGAGCAATCTGCAAACCTGGTAATTGATCCCAACCCAGACCAAGTCGCATCCGGAAGTCGGCAGCGAGCGTCGGTGGTCAGGGACATTATTATCCAGCCACACCCTCATACCTCCGGAGGTGGTATCGCCAATGGATCCACGACCGACAGTGAATCTTCGGAGGAAGACAAGTTGACAAGGCATCTCGAGCAGCTCCAGGAGAGCATCCTTGCTGGCAAAAGGCACCTAGAGCAAATCAACAAAGAATCAAGAGCGGCAACCATACGACGCAGGACAGAGGAAGCAGAAGCAGAGCTTCGCCACATCGAGCAGAGCATCAGAGCTGCCGAAGCGGGAGCGGAAGTGAGGAACTACAGAGACCCGGCCCTCCCCGTGTGCCACCCAGTCGCACAACCTCCGCCGGAGCAACAGCAAGATCCCCACCCACCACGCCCGGAGCCAGACCTCCGCGCTAACATCCTTTACCCGGCGGCTGTCGGCGGATGTATTCCAGAGCCAAGAGTCGCGCCCCGAGCTCCGCATTATGACTCCAAGTCCCCCTTGTCATACGACCTTCGGATCACCGAGTGGCCCCAGGGCTTCGCCATGCAGCATCTGCCATGTTATGATAGCACCTACAAGCCGCGCCAATATCTAATGTCTTATGAAGCCGCCGTCTCAGCTGCCGGAGGTGATGAGGACATCATGGCCAAAGCTTTTGTGATCGTGGCTAGGGATATCGCTCAGACCTAGTACAGCAACCTCCGGCCTGGATCCATCCGATGCTGGGATGACCTCCGCGAGTAAATCTGCACAAACTTCAAAGGTGTCAGCCGATCCGCGGCCAAAGCTACCGCCCTTCTCAATTGCAAGCAAAGAATTGACGAACCGTTGCAAGATTGGTGGAAAAGATTCCTCAACACCAAGAATCGTACCCCGGGTGTCACAGATGAAGTCATGATTTTGGCAGTGACGAGTTGTATTCAGCCAGGACCATGTTCATCGAAGCTATCAAGGAGAGAACCGAAAACCATCGCAGAGTTGTATGACATCATGGAAAAGCAGATCAGAGCAGACAACAATGAACGCATCAAGTCTCTGTGGGGGTATAAACCCCTATACCCGCACGACCCGACTTTAGGCCTGCTCGGACTGAGACCCTTGGCCCAAGAGCACAAGGCCGACCAGGGCCCAACTCTGGTCGGCTACCTTGGAAGACAAGGAAGGAAGGGCGGACTAATTGGCGCTTCTGGTCGGCGGTGAGGATATCGATCACAGGAGATAGGATCGGATAAAGGTTGTTACCTTATATGTACATTTGTGCCCCGGAAATATCGGGCTTGTAATCCTGCTCCCCCACTATATAAGGCGAGCAGGACACCCTCCCAAAACTCATCTCCATATCAATACACAACTCTATCAAGAGCACAGGACGTAGGGTATTACACGTATCGTGGCCCGAACCTGTATAAACACGGTGTCTTGTGCCTCTCGATTACATCTTGTTCGCCATCTAGCGTGCCTTACCGATCAATCTACTACCTTAGGCATACCCTAGGTAGACCGCCGCCGATATTTCGTCGACAAAGTGGCGCGCCGAGGTAGGGGCGTGCGTTTAGATCTCAAGATGAACAGGGATGGTTTCATTCCCTGCCTCCATGGACCTCGACGACATCGCTCCGATCACCTTCGGCTCTTTAGGCTCTGTGACGTAACCGAGGTGGCGCCGGCCGTCGAGGCGATCGCACTCGACGCTCGGGCGCAACTCCACCGCAAGGACGAGACTCTGACCTCACGGAGAGGCTGCTAAGGCCGATGGTCCGACCATCGATCCCGCGCTATCAGAGACGCCGGATCGATAACTCAGATCTGATCGAGATGATTGATCACCATGGAGAAGGATTGGCGGAAACTCTCGCCCTCGCGGAATCCGCGCTTAAGCAACTTACCGACCTCCGGGTCGATGATGGGTTTATTCCCATACAGCGGTGAAGGCGCTGTAACACTCAGGGTTCCCGGTCAGATCCAGATCTATTCAGATCAGATCACCCGAGGCCAACGCTCACCCGCCCGCCACACTCTACGCTGGACGACAGATCAGAGAGATCAGGTAGCCCTTTCATGTTTGGGCTCAAGAACGCCGCCGCATCCTACGAGGAGCTCTTCCCTCCATTGGTCCCTCAGCATGCTGGTCGGACCAGGCATCCACCGACCTCGCCCCACTTCGTCAATATGATCACCTCAGGTGGGATGCCTGACGCCGCAGCACAGCCATCGGACACGGAGGAATCAAGCACCCCATCGCTCCCCTCCGCCGTAAAAGCAGCCCTCGAGGCAGGATCTCCAAGTCAACTCCTCGACGCAATTGGCTATGCGCCTCCCGCTCCCCCCGAGACACCGAGCTCCATGACAACACAAGTGTCGCCAATGGCGATGGATGTTGATAAGATCGCCGATTACGACACTCCAGATAAGGAGATTCACCAGTCGGTTGCCGAGCCAAGCAGAGAAGAGGATAGCCCAGAGCGCCCTCCAGGCTTTGGCAACACCGTATTCATGGTCAGCAACGACGAGCCGTCCATCGACAACGAGACCCCTGATCAACGCCGTGACCGCACCACACGCAATGCACACCACGCAGTTCGACGCAATCGCGAACGAGACGAAGAGCAACGACGGGCCGATCAGGCTCGCCATGTCAACCGCAACTTGGCCGACGAATTTGACCTGGTCAGACAGCGTCGGGTTCACAAGACTCCGACAGCTAATATCGCGGTGGCCAAGAGCAAGTTGGAGGCAATGCCCCATACCCCAGCAGTCCAAGAAATCATCGACCACCTGATGGCAGCTGAAGGGCAGGTAAATCGCATGCGCCGGGCCGAGGTACCTCCAAAAGTTCCGGCAGCGTCCGCTCAACGCAGCCGCCGCCCAGAGTTAGGGGAAAGATCCGCAAATCAAGACCCAAGCAATAGACCGGCGCACTCTTCAAATCGCTCCAGCAACTCCAGTTCCGATTCATCCAGCCGCGACGTGCGATCCATAAACTGCGACCGCCGCCGCGATCGCCGAATAGGCGCCGCCGCGACGACTCACCACGACGACCCCGAGAGCGACGTGGCCGCCGAGCTTTCTGTGATGATGACGCCGATCAGCACCGGCACAGGGATCGCTACGACGACGATGATCGGCGCTACGATGGGGGACATTTTGAGATCCCCGGCCCCAAGCCATATTCTGACCGACTCAGGGAGGTGCATTGGCCGCGGAACTTCAAGGCCGGTGAGGTGCAGCCATACGATGGCCGCAAGAATCCCGACCAGTGGCTCTTCCTGTATGAGACCGCAATCCGAGCAGCAGGAGGCGACGAAAGTGTGATGGCAAACTACTTACCAGTAGTCCTGGGCCCTTCTCCAACAAACTGGCTCATGTGCCAACATGAGGGCTCAATTCATAGCTGGCCTCAGCTTCGCCGAGATCTTTGTCCGAGCACTTCAGGGCTACGTGTCATCAGCCTGGCTCCAAGTACGCCTTGGCCCAGATCCACGACTACCCCAACGAACCTCTACGCGAGTACATACACCGCTTCAATGACATGTGGACGACGGTAACGGACATCACACAGCAAGAAGCCGTCGAGCTCTTCATCAAGGGGCTCACCCAACCCCGCAATGAGAAGTGCAAGATCGAACTCCTCCGAACTCAGCTGAAGACGGTGGGCGAAGCCCTGAAAATCGCCGGCGAATGGACACGTGTCGACGCCGCCTTGCGATCCAGCAAAGAGGACGGTACATCTCGACGACCACCCCGCCGTGACGACGACGACGACCGCGATCGCGATCACCGCGCGTGGGACCGCGGAAACCGCGATGACAGACGCGACTATCGGCGCTCCGAGCGGCGCAGCCGCAGCCGTGAGGACGGCCGACGCGATTCCCGCCGCCGCGAGCAGCGTAGCCACAGCCGCGAGGATGATCGGCACGGACGAAAGCGGAATCGACGCGATGATGGCCAGCGCTACCGCGGAAACCGCGTCCACAACGTCAACAACCAAGATAAGCCATACGACGATGGCTACGACAAGGTCCTCAGCCAAGACTGCCCAAGGCACCCAAACAAAGGCCACACGATGGGTCAATGTTGGGGCTTTGCCAACATTTTCAAGAAAGCTGCAAATGCTGTATGTCTAGACACAACACAGTTGTGGTCGATCTCATCCCCATTGTTGGGGACTGGTCGGCCAAGCCGCCATTTTTTCAGTCGGGACTAGTTAGCCGAGCTAGCACAGTCTCGTCCCCGTTGCTGGGGACTGGTCGGCCAAGCCGCCATTTTTTCAGTAGGGATTGGTTAGCAGAGCTAGCACAGTCTCATCCCCATTACTCGGGACCGCTTTCGGCTAAGCCGCCATTTTTTGCCTAGGGGCTGGTTAGCGAGCTAACACGGTTCCATCTACAAGATCTTGGGACCGGGTCGGCACGGCCCGCCGTCATGAATTCGGTACAACAAGTCTCTCGGATCCCGATACAACTTGTTCCACACCTTATATCAGGCTCGGGGACTACGTGGGCCCACGTCACTTCGCAGTGACTTGGGCTAATTTTTATGCTGCATTCCACGATGGCATGATTGTTTTTATGCGGTCAAGAAAACTTTTTTCTTTCGACTGTGGGCCCACGTCATGGGACAGTTGGTAAATTTTTCTTTTTGCACCAAAAGAGCAACATGCATCTTTCGTTCAAAACAGCATGCAGAAGCTCAAAGAGCCTGACCAGTTACTGGTCGGATGCATGCAAGTCTTCAAATGCCTCAAGACACATGATGCTCGGGGACTAGCTGTGGGGGTATAAACCCCTATACCCGCACGACCCGACTTTAGGCCTGCTCGGACTAAGACCCTTGGCCCAAGAGCGCAAGGCCGACCAGGGCCCAACTCTGGTCGGCTACCTTGGAAGACAAGGAAGGAAGGGCGGACTAATTGGCGCTTCTGGTCGGCGGTGAGGATATCGATCACAGGAGATAGGATCGGATAAAGGTTGTTACCTTATATGTACATTTGTGCCCCGGAAATATCGGGCTTGTAATCCTGCTCCCCCACTATATAAGGCGAAGCGGACACCCTCCCAAAACTCATCTCCATATCAATACACAACTCTATCAAGAGCACAGGACGTAGGGTATTACACGTATCGTGGCCCGAACCTGTATAAACACGGTGTCTTGTGCCTCTCGATTACATCTTGTTCGCCATCTAGCGTGCCTTACCGATCAATCTACTACCTTAGGCATACCCTAGGTAGACTGCCGCCGATATTTCGTCGACAGTCTCAGTCTTCTCAACCTCCGCAACGACAGCAAAGAGAACGCACTTCCAACCCTCGCAACGACTACCCTCGCATTGACATGGGAAACGTGAACGCTATTGATGGCAGTAACGATCAGCAAGCTCGGCAAAACCCTCGCCAGCCCAGACAACCTCCGCCACAGGTCGACAGAAGGCCGGCCAACTCAGATCAGCAAAGACAACAACCTTCACAACCTCATTATTGCCATTTCTGTGGAAAAGGCAGCGACCATTACACCAAGCAATGTGTTTGGTACATCAAGGGACTGGAATGCAGGGATGCTCATGCTCCACCAGCTCCACACGCAGGAACGGTCAATCACACTCGCAGAGCAGCGCCAAACCCCTGCAACCGTAACCAGGGATACAACCACAACCACCGAGCTCAGCAACCCCCGTATCAACAACCAGCATACTACCCGCAGCCAACCTTCGCTCAGGGCCAATATGTTCACAATCAGCAGCAACAATATTACCATCGCCAAGCACAACAACAATACCAACAACCCCAGCCAATTGCACAACAGGCTCAGGTGCAAGCCTTACCTCCGCCACCACCTTTACCGGCATTACCTCCGCCACAACCAGTAAAGGTTGAGGGCGAAGCGCAGGGAGCACAGATCGCAGTCAACAATCCCACAGCCACCTACGGGGTCATCATGGCAATCTCCGGAGGTTCAGGAGAGCATCACGGCAACAAGAGGCAGCGCAGAGAGCACTTTCGCCGGGTCAACCATGTAGCCAGTGAAGGACCATACAGAAACGATCATTGGTCCCATATTCCCTTGACCTTCAACAACTCAGACCTCAAGCTCAAGCAGTACCCGCATACCGACGCGATGGTTATAGAAACAAACGTCTCAGGTTGGACAGTGACAAAAATCCTTGTGGACAACGGCAGTTCCGCCGACATTCTATTTGCATCTACCTTCGATGGCATGAAGCTCGACAGAAACTCACTTCAACCGGCAGGACATCCGCTCTTCGGGTTCGGAGGTCAGCAGATCAGGGCAATCGGAAAGATCACCCTACCAGTGTCCTTTGGCAACAAATCCATCGCTCGCACGGAGCACATTACCTTCGATGTAGTTGACATCCCATATAACTACAATGCTATCTTTGGAAGAGGTACCATCAACCAGTTCAATGCCGCAATCCATCCTGGTTATCTTTGCATGAAAATGCCAGCACCCGGAGGTATTGTTGCCATCTAGGGGACCAAAACACGGCCAGAATAGCGGAGCAAACAGCCACTCCGGGGCAGAAGAACGTCCATTACCTCCAAGAGAAGGAGCAGAGACAGCGGCAAGAAGAAGAGCGGAAAGAGCAACGAGAAGCAGAGCCGAAAATAGACGCAGCTTGGTTACCTTCGCGTGCACAGCCGGAGGAAGAGACGAAAAAGATTCAGCTATTCTCGGACGATCCTGAAAAGAAAGTCATCATATCAGCTTTGCTAGATACCGAGCTTGAAGCTCAACTCATCCAGTTCCTCCGCGATAACAGCGATGCCTTCGCATGGTCGGCTTCGGACCTCGTTGGTGTAGACAGAAAACTCATCGAGCATCATCTAAACGTCAGCAAAGATCACCCTCCGATAAAACAAAAGCTCCGCAAAATGTCGGAAGAACGGAAATAGGCCGCCAAAGCGGAGGTAGATCGCCTGCTAAAAGCGGAGGTTATTCGCAGGGTCAAGTATCCAACCTGGCTCTCTAATGTGGTGCTGGTACAAAAGAAGAACCTCAAGTGGCGAATGTGTGTTGATTTCACAAGTCTCAACAAGGCATGCCCGAAGGATTGCTTTCCGTTACCCAGGATAAGCACCCTCGTGGACGCGACAGCGGGTTGTGAACTTTTATCTTTGCTCGATTGCTTCTCCGGCTACCACCAAATCTGGATGAACAAGGATGACGAAGAAAAGACCAGCTTCATTACCCCCGATGGCACTTTCTGCTTCAGAAGAATGGCCGAGGGGCTCTGCAATGCGGGGCCAACCTTCGCGCGCATGACCGCGGAGGTATTCAAAGACGATCCCACAGTCTCGGCTTACGTTGACAATATCGTGATCCAGAGCAAACTCAGAACCAACCACATAGCCGACCTGGCAAGAACCTTCGATAAGCTTAGAAAGGCGAAGCTCAAACTCAACCCAGAAAAATGCATCTTCGGAGTCAGCAAAGGGAAGCTCCTGGGTTGTCTTGTCTCAGCTAGAGGAATCGAAGCCAATCCAACAAAAATAGATACCATCGTCTCCATGTCACCTCCGACATCAAGAAAATCTGCCCAGCGCCTGACAGGCCGTTTGGCATCGCTCAGCAGATTCATTTCGCGATCTGCAGAGCGAGGGTTACCATTCTTTGAGGTTCTCAAGACCTGCGAGCCCTTCAAGTGGGGTCCAGCACAGCAAGCCGCCTTCGACAGCCTCAAACAATACCTGCTCAAGTTAACAACCCTCACGAGTCCAGAACCTTCAGAACCATTATTGCTATACGTTGTGGCATCGCCCCATGCGGTCAGCGCCGTGCTGGTCAAAGAAACCCTCGAAGAGCACCAAAGGCGGCAAATCCCTGTTTACTATGTATCGGAGGTCCTCGAAGGCCCCAAGAAACACTACTCGGAGCTCGAGAAGGTTGCTTATGCGGTGGTTATGGCTGCAAAGAAGCTCAAGCACTATTTCCAGTCTCATCCTATCACAGTACCTTCGCAGTTCCCTCTGGACAACATCTTCAGGAACCCGGAGGCAGCGGGCAGAATCGCCAAGTGGGCTTCGCAGCTCAGCGATTACACGCTAACCTTCGTCGGCAGACATACGATTAAATCACAAGCTCTAGCAGATTTCATTGCAGACTGGACCCCAGATCCTCACAACAAGGCAAAAGACATAGAACCTCCGTGGACAGTGCACGTGGACGGAGCATGGGGAGCCCAAGGGGCCGGAATCGCAGCAATCCTAACTTCACCTTCGGGAGTTCAGCTCAGATACACCGCAAGACTTGAATTTCAATGCACCAACAACTCTGCCGAGTATGAGGCCATCCTCTTGGCCCTCGCGAAGCTTCGTGCTCTCTCCGTGCGCCGGGCGATCATCCGGACTGACTCTCAGGTGATCGCCGGCCACATTGAGAAATCTTTAAGGCAAAAGATCCGGAGTTACAGAAATACCTTCACACGGTCCGCAAAGCAGAAACCTTCTTCCTGGGCATCACCACAAAGTCTATACCTCGCAGCGAGAACAGAGAGGCAGACGAAATAGCGAAGGCCGCAGCACAATCAAATCCATTACCTCCGGATGTTTTCTACGAGACCTTCGCAGCACCTACAATTGCATGCAACGCACCTCCGGTGAGGATAGTCAACATCATATCTAGCGAAGATTGGAGGGCTCCTATCATTGCTTACATCAAAGGGTTCTATGAACCCGAATCGAAGGAAGAAGAAAAGAGAATGATCTAGAGAGCGCGAGGGTACAAGATCGAAGGCCAGAACCTGTACAAGGCCTCAGTCACCGCTCCGTGGCTGAAATGCATCGCCACGAGCGAAGGTATTGCCATACTTAAAGAAATCCACCAGGGCATCTGCGGCTCACATAACGGCCCGCGGGCTTTAGTCGGAAAGGCATTCAGACAAGGCTTTTACTGGCCCACCGCCCTATCCGACGCTTCCTTGCTGGTGCGACACTGCGAAGGTTGCCAGCGGGTCGCCAACCATTCAAACAGACCCGGAGCTCCGACCACTTTGATCTGCCCAACATGGCCAATGCAGCGCTGGGCCATGAACTTGGTCGAACCTTTGCCAATGGCTCCCGGGAAGCTCCGCTACGCGGTGGTAGCGGTAGAATACTTTACCAAATGGTTCGAAGCTCGGGCGCTTGCCACCATTACCTCCGCCACAGTACAGAAGTTCTTCTGGCAGCAAATCGTCTGTCGCTTCAGCGTCCCAAGGGATCTCACAGTCGACAATGGAACCCAGTTTGACAGCTTCGCCTTCAAAGAATTTTGTTTCCAAATCGGCACCAAAATCCACTTCGCTTCAGTCAGACATCCACAGTCTAATGGGCTAGTTGAAAGGGCCAATGCAATCATCCTGCAAGGAATCAAAAAGAACCTCATAGACAAGCCACTGGGCAAATGGGCGGAGGAACTCATCACTATTGTATGGTCTCACAACACCTCCGATGGCAGAGCCACCGGCATCACCCCATTCAAGCTGCTTTACGGTGAAGAAGCCGTGCTCCCAGAAGAGCTCCGCCACGGGTCGCCAAGAACTGCCTCCGATACCCCCACTCAAGATGAAGCGCTCGATAAGGACCTACTCGAAGAAGTAAGGTGCAAAGCGGTCAATAACCTCCGCAGCTACCAGGCTGAAACCCAGAAGTGGAGAGACAAGAAGGTCTCGCCGCGCGACCTCCGCCAAGGAGACATGGTTTTGATCAGGAAGCAGAACGCGAAGATGGCAGGCAAGCTCCAAGACAAGTGGCTTGGCCCTTACATTATCACAAGCTCCGCAAGACCAGGATCGTTCCACCTCCAGGACGCCGAAGGTCGCGAACTACCGCACACATGGAACATCGACGACCTCCGCAAGTACTACCCTTAGTGGTCCATAAAAACTATGTAATCTCTATCTTCGCAACGTTTTTCTTTCCTTCGCATACACAGACTATCCTCGCACTCTTTTTTCCTTACGTCAGGGCATAAGGTTTTTTAACGAGGCGAGAAAAAACTATGTAAGTTAATAGAGATGTGTTTCCCTGAGATTTGCATGTCAACCACCGCTGAAACGGGCCAGGCTGTGCCTCGCCCTCATCAGCAGCCGCTACAAGTACAGGGATTGCCTCGGGCTGACAATCGACCCTAGTCGAAGGTCACCCCGATGCAAGCCCATCCGTAGACCCCCGCCAGTTGGGCCAGGGGCTGCTATGAAAGCAAACCCCACCTCGACCCCCGCAGAGGGCGAGGAGCGGAGGTAACAAATTCCGCAGACCCCCGCCAGTTGGGCCAGGGGCTGCGATGAAAGCAAACCCAACCTCGACCCCCGCAGAGGGCGAGGAGCGGAGGTAACAAAATCCGCAGACCCCCGCCAGTCGGGCCAGGGGCTGCGATGAAAGCAAACCCCACCTCGACCCCCGCAGAGGGCGAGGAGCGGAGGTAACAAATTCCCGCGCACCCCCGCCGCCTGGGCCGGGGCTGCGATGAAAGCAAACCCCACCTCGACCCCGTAGAGGGCGAGGAGCGGAGGTAACAAAATCTGCAGACCCCCGCCTGTCGGGCCAGGGGCTGTGATGAATGCAAACCCCACCTCGACCCCCACAGAGGGCGAGGAGTGGAGGTAACAAATTCCGCAGACCCCCGCCAGTCGGGCTAGGGGCAGCGACGAATGCAAACTCCACCTCGACCCCCGCAGAGGGCGAGGAGCGGAGGTAACAAAATCCGCAGACCCCCACCAGTCGGGCCAGGGGCTGCGACGAATGCAAACCCCACCTCGACCCTCGCAGAGGGCGAGGAGCGGAGGTAACAAGATCCGCAGACCCCCGCCAGTCGGGCCAGGGGCTGCGATGAAAGCAAACCCCACCTCGACCATCGCTAAGGGCGAGGAGCGGAGGTACCAAAATCCGCAAATCCCCGCCAGTCGGGCCAGGGGCTGCGATGAATGCAAACCCCAACTCGACCATCGCTGAGGACGAGGAGCGGAGGTACGAGCTTCGCCACCCAAACTAAAAAGAGCACCAGGTCAACGCTCAACTCAACACCCAATTCCTCGAAAGTATCCACATCTAGTCCCGAAAACATTCAAAGACAGCTAACCGCATCCAGTTCCAAAAAACTTTCAAGCCTACACAAAGCCATCCTATCGCACCCCGACAACCAGCACACTCCCATATATAGCCTTTACTCATCAAACCCTCGTCGTATAAGCCAGACCGTGTATTAAAAGCCATGTACCTCTCCTTAACCACCACACCCACCCTAGTACCCTACAAATCCCAAGCATTCAATCCAAATCTCAAGCCATTACACTTGTTTCAACACCACTACCGTCAAAATATGCTTATTTAAGCAAGACCCAATTGCCAAACCCAAGCATTTCCAAACCATGTCCGGCCATTAACAAACTCCCTTGGGAACGAGAGGAGTCAGGAAGGAGCGCCTAAGTCAGTGTTTGAGCCGAAGGTCTTGATTCCGCAGTATAGCCGCTTTAGCACAGTTCCAGCCAGCCTTCAACCTGAACCAACTCAACCACCGTAATCACAGTCTCCGAAGGTCAGGGGCATGAAGCGCAATACCCTTACCAGCCATCACTTGCACACACCCTCCGCCATCCACCTCCGCCACAAAGTCCAGCAGCTTTATACAGTCACGCGCAAGGCCACAACTTGACGTCTGTTGCAGCTTAAACCACCGCTGAGAACCTAGGAAGAGCTATGCCAGAGCAAAAATCTGATCACGCGAAAGTAAGCAGACTAGCACGTGAATCCAAACCCAACCTTTGGCTCGACGCTGCGAAGCCGATTACCTCCACAACCCTGTAACCAAGGTTCATCATCAACCAGAACCCTCGAGGTGCAGGACACTATTCAAGCCTTAGAACTGCTGTTCCAAAGGCCAAACTGGTGCCATGTAAACACATGTAGGCTAAGCTCCGCTTACAGTTCGCGCAAAAAATCCTATATCAACTAAATATAAGTCTTTGTAACTTTAATACCTCCGCAAACATACGCAAGCCTCGCCTTTGAAAAGTTGGGCGTCGCTGCGCTCTACTACCTCCGCAAACATACGCGAGCCTCGCCTTTGAAAAGTCGGGCGTCGCTGCGCTTTACTACCTCCGCAAACATACGCGAGCCTCGCCTTTGAAAAGTTGGGCGTCGCTGCGCTTTACTACCTCCGCAAACATACGCGAGCCTCGCCTTTGAACAGTTGGGCGTCGCTGCGCTTTACTACCTCCGCAAACATACGCGAGCCTCGCTTTTGAAAAGTTGGGCATCGCTGCGCTCTACTACCTCCGCAAACATACGCGAGCCTCGCTTTTGAAAAGTTGGGCGTCGCTCTACTACCTCCGCATACGCGAGCCTCGCTCTACTACTACTCCGCAAACATACGCGAGCCTCGCCTTTGAAAAGTTGGGCGTCGCTGTGCTTTACTACCTCCGCAAACATACGCGAGCCTCGCTTTTGAAAAGTTGGGCGTCGCTGCACTCTACTACCTCCGCAAACATACGCGAGCCTCGCTTTTGAAAAGTTGGGCGTCGCTGCACTCTACTACCTCCGCAAACATACGCGAGCCTCGCTTTTGAAAAGTTGGGCGTCGCTGCACTCTACTACCTCCGCAAACATACGCGAGCCTCACTTTTCAAAAGTTGGGCGTCGCTGCGCTTTACTACCTCCGAAAACATACGCGAGCCTCGCTTTTGAAAAGTTGGGCGTCGCTACGCTCTACTACCTCCGCAAACATACGCGAGCCTCGCTTTTGAAAAGTTGGGCGTCGCTGCGCTTTACTACCTCCAAAAACATACGCGAGCCTCGCTTTTGAAAAGTTGGGCGTCGCTGCGCTCTACTACCTCCGCAAACATACGCGAGCCTCGCCTTTGAAAAGTTGGGCGTCGCTGCGCTCTACTACCTCCACAAACATACGCGAGCCTCGCCTTTGAAAAGTTGGGCGTCGCTGCACTCTACTACCTCCGCAAACATACGCGAGCCTCGCTTTTGAAAAGTTGGGCATCGCAGCGTTTCATTATCTCCGCGAACAAACACAACTTTCATTAACAACAACAAGTTAAAAGATTCCTTTACAAGTCACCTCTTCAAGCGACCATGAGAGTCAACATAATAATGCAACACTCGACCATGTTTCCGCCGAGATCGTGGCTGAGTCACCTCCGCAGCCATCGATTGCACGACCCCTTCCAATATGTCGTCGACAAGCACCTCCGCAACCATGCCAACAAACTCCTCCACGTTCGTGACAATTATCTCACGACCAGCAACATATTCGTCGCCTTCGTCGTCGCTAATGACTATCACCTCCGGAGGAGGCCGCCGGTTCGCGTCGGTCTCATCATCGTTGTCATCAATAAGAATCGGGGCGCTCCAAGAGCCTCGCCAGCGTTTTACCACAAGTGGTAAGTCGCCTTCAAGCACCCTCGAGCGAAAACATTGGCTAAGATCACGCATGTCTATTTCCACCGGTTCCTCCTTCGGAATAAGCAAGCCACTACTACCTCCGGATTCCCCAGACCGCCTTCCACGGCCAGCGGTCCGGAGGAGTTGGCGCAACTTTTGAATTGACCGATCATACTTCGCTACTCTCCACCACCAAATCCTATCAAATTTTGCATGAGGATTCTTGCCCCTCAGATTAATCCAGCTGGCTCCCGTCATAAAAAAATCTTGACGATTCAGCATCAGCGGAACCACATTAAAAATGGCAGGCCCAAAATCCTGAGGAACCTGCGCAGCGAAGGCACACGATCAGTGCTCGCCAAACCTCCGCCCTAACACACGAAACTAAACCCTCGCATAAAACAAGCGGAGAGACCTAGGCAGAACGCCAAAACACCGATCGAATTTAAGAAGGAAAAAGCCCGAAGGTAGCACCAATCGACCAAACCGAGAAGCCTTATGGCTCAATGTATCTTACAGGCATCCAGGAAGCACACAGTGCAAATTGTTCAAGAAAGGTTTCTCTCTAAGTCTCACCAAAAGAAGATAGGACCAACCAACTATACTCTAAGCCTGGTCACCGGGGGTAACACCAACCTGTCCTTTTGCGGAGCCCTCCGGAGGTGGGTTGATCGCGGGGGTAGTTTCAGCCTCCTGTGCACCCGTGTTCGCGAGTCCTGGTGCCGAACCTCCGTCGGCGGACGTCCCGGTGGTCGTTGTGGCGTTGCCTTCCTCCGGAGGTGGTAAATCCTGCGTCCCCTCAGCCAGCACGTCAATCTGCAAAAGCCAGGAAAGTCCCTTTAGAAATCAAGGCAACTCAATAATCAGAACAGTTATTCATGGACAAGATAACCACGCGACCCTTATCCCCGCAGCAACTTCGGCGACGATCTCGTACGCTAGTCTGGTACCTCCGCGGACAGCGAACTTGTCGAAAACCGCGTGGCCCACGGAGGCAACCAAAGAAGCTTTCCTTGCTTCACGGACCTCCTCAACGGTGGGCCAGCGGAAGTCGGCGCCGATGATCTTGCGGGCATGCTTACTCCCCGCATCCCAAAGGGCGCAGGCAGTGGCCGAACCCCCGCAGAAAATTCCTGCCTCGGTCAGCTGGTCGAAAAAGGGAGTAAGATAATTTAGCTCCGCTGTCAGCCACTCCGCATAACCTTCGACGCTCGGATCGGCAGGCAAGTCACTGGTGGGAGCTCCACCGGTGTGCGCCAGTTGCGCATCGAAGGTTTGGTTGACTTGCGCCATGCGTGTCACAAGGGCGCGCATCAAGTCCGCCTCTCTTTCCTCCGCATCTTTAGCCCGTTTTTCGAAGGTCTCCTTGCGACCCTCAGCTTCCTCCGCCCGTTTCTTCATGTCCTCAAAGGCTTGGTTGGCATTCCGCAGATCCTCCCTCAGATCCAAGTTTCGTGATATAGCATCATCACAATCTTCACGCGCCTTCTTTCACCTCAGAGTCGCGAGAAGCTTGCTCCGCAAGAAGTTCCTGAGCCCGCCGTTCAAGCTGGCGGTTCGCCTTCTCCAGCTCCGCAATCCTCTTCTGCATTTCAGCTTCATCCTTCGCACACCGCCGCCGGGAGCCCCGCGCAAGCAAAATCGCTTCGATCATCTTCACCTCGATATCAGTCAAGTTGTTCTCAATTTTCTGGCCTACCAGCAACAGCTCTGCCTCGGGCACACTGACGCGCCCAAAAGCAGGGACCAAAACCTCCGCTCCTCTTCACTGCAGATCAACCGGCAGTCACGAAGGTCGGCACTGGTGTATAGGTGCGCCTTAGGGTCCGTGACCCCCGCCGATTGGGCGAAATAGGGCAGTGAGCTCGGCGATGCTTCACCCAAGGCTTTCTTTCCAGACTCCGTACGGGGCGGAGGTACAGCTTCCTCCCCGTTGACCCAGACATGGATCCGCTCGTACTCCAGCGGCTCGTTGCGAGCGCCGGATGAAGTCTCAGCATCCACCATCGCCAAATCTTGGTCACCTCCTCCTCGTGGCTCCTCCGCCACCTCCTTGACTGCAGCCTCTTGCTGGACCTCCGTAAGGGCCTGCTGCTCGGGAACGTGGGGTGAAGTGATGTCCACGTCTTCGTCTGCCTTGCCACCCGAGCGACCCGAAGGAGACGAGCTGCCAGAAGATTGGTTCTCGCTGCCGCTGCTGCTGCTGCTGCTGCCGCTGCTGACAGTCAGAACCGGAGGTGGCTTCGGCACCGCCAGTGAAGCCAGAGTAGCCACGCGGCCCCGGCCAAGTCCTCACCCACGACCACCTCTGCTCGGCAGCGGAGGTCACTGAGCAACAGGGGCGACATTCAGCGCCTCCTCCGTAGATTGGGTAGAAGAGAAGGCCGCGCCAGAGCGAGTGGTTCCCGTCGACCTACCACCGTGGCTGCCGGCCGACGTCTTCCGGATTTTCCCGCCCCCACGACCACCTCCGCCGGCCGGGGCAGGGACATCATCGCTAACCGAGACCTCGGAGGTCTCCGAGGCCGCCTCTGTTGCCGATCGCTTCTTAACCCTCTTTTGCTTCTCCTTAGCTGGGGCAGCAGCCTCAGCCTCGCCCCGGTACTGAATACCAAGCAGGTCATAAACCCGATTCACCCGGATGACCCCTTCCATCTCCTCCTTCATCTTCCTCTGCTCCTCGGCGTCCACCTTCCCAACAAGCTCCAGTACCTCTGCCTCAACCACAGCACGAATCTTTTTCACAGCCTCCGCCTCGCTCGCGGCGGAGGAGAACTCCTCTGCCCAAACAGTGCGGAGGTTCGGCAAATTCAAGTCCTTGAGAAACTCATACCCCATAGCTGCATAAGATGACGGCCCATCCTTCGCCAGGCCCGTCCAATCATGGTCGGCTTTCAGGGGCACGACCTTCGCACAGTGATACTCCGCGAAGACATCTCGCTGCGTCATACACCGAGATAGGTCGCGCATGGCGTCCTCGCAAAGCCGCGACCCATGGTCGGAAGCGGTGGTCACCTTCAGAGTATCCTTGTCTGGGAGTGGGCGAAGGTCGCCCGCCAAGTCACGCCCCTCCGCGTCATCCAAACGGTAATAGAACCATTTGTTCAACCAACCCTCCCACTTGTTCTTTTGAGCTTGCACTGGCACCTTCGCGTTGTTCCGACGGCGGAACATAAGAACCCCGAACTGACTGTCCTCCGTCACCGACTTGTCACCGGTGGTCACCGTCTTCGTCTTCCTTTGCACATGCATACTGTGCACCTTCGCAAAGCCTTCCACAGTCGACTCCGCCCCTTGTGAGTGACAACCCCACACAAATGCGCAAAGCTTCGGGAAGCTATTGGGCGTAAGATGATGGAACTGAACACTGAACTTCCGCAAAGCGCCGAGCACCAGCGGGTGAGGTGGAAACCGGAGCCCCGCCTCAAAGAAAGCTTCGAATACCACCACCTGGTTGTTGTCAGGAAGCGGCGTCAGCACACCTCCGACAGCCGTCGCCCGGTCCCTCTCCAGCCAACCCCTAGCAGCGAACCTCGCGAGATCCCCTTCCGTCACAGAGCTAGCTCCGATCTCGTAGACTAGGACGGTGCTAACAGTGCCCATGGCGTCAGTCCCCTTCGCCTCAGATCCCTTCGCCATCAAACGTCTACCTCCGCCTTTCCCTAATCACCTCCGCCTCACTTGAATCACCTCCGCTCCCACTCACAACCCCCGACTTCCTGATGCCTCTCACCCCCGCACGAGTCTACAACCTCCGTGAACGAACGAGCGAAAGCAAGCAGGCAGTGGAAGCAAAGACGCGAGAGCAGGTAAAAAAGCGTCCCTTTCACCCACCCCGGCTATTTATAAGCCGGGGGGTTTCACCGCAGTAAAGGCTGGCACAAATCTCGAGGATCTGGGGTTTCAACGACGGGGAAAGTGCCGCGCAAACCCTAACCGTCCCATCACCACCACAGTCGCGAAGCCCACTCCGGCCCATTAAAGCAACAAACCGCAAGAGGGCCCAGCTAAGATGGGCCGCGAGCAACTGTTAGGCGTCGCTGCGGAGGTGGGCCTCAGGCGACACGCCACCGGACCATTCCCCCTCTTTTCTTAAGGGCATTGCTCCGACCCCGCCAGCCGGGCCGAACCATCGTGGGGCTACTGTTGGGGGGGACAACCTCCGCCAGGACCCCCCTACTTAGCTCCGCGGCCCAGGCATGGGCCAAGACACGCAAATGAGTCAAGCAGCCATGGGCAACCTTCGCTCCTGTGCTCTCACGCGCAGCGAAGGTCGTCAAACCCGCTTCAGTAACTCAGCGAAAGTATGTTTGACCTTCGCTTTCGTGTTCCCCAATTCCTTTTTATTGCGCAGGTGTACGACAGTTTGGTGGAGTTTCTCTAAACCTTCATGATGAGCAAGGTTTCCGGAGACCATCGCAGTAGTCGTTCAGTCCACCCAGTGCCCGAGGCGACGGGAGACCTCCGGATGAACGTTTGTGAGGTTGACACGGGGCGGTGTTGAGGACTCGACACGTGGCGGTAACAGGAGCCGGCGCGTAGAGTACTGGAAGGCTCGACATGTGGCGGTTTGAGATAGGGTTAGAGAAAGATGCCTTTAAATGTATAATGTACCTAAATGCCCTTGTTGAGGCCCACTTGTAGTGTGACAAGAGTTGAAACCCTATTGTAAAAAGCCATTTGACCCCGGTATGGCCTATAAATACCGGGGTAAGGCAAGTGTAAAGGGGAGGACCTAAGACATTTTTGGTCCCAATTAATGCAAAATCCCATGGAGAATCCCATAGACTCTTGACCTATCACTATTTGTCTGGCCCCCACACTCTGTCTGGAAAACCTTCGCCCTCCTCCTCCGGACCCCGGCGAAGGTAGGGGGCAAGTGTTTATACTAACAGAAAACGGTTACATCAGAGAACATGGTCAATTTTGTTAAGGAACACATAATTCACAGATTTGGGATTCCATAGACCATAACTACCGATCAAGGGACTCAATTTACTTCGTCAGAGTTTTGTGATTTTGCCGAAAGCATGGGAATAAGATTGTACAATTCTTCTCCTTATTATGCACAAGCTAATGGCCAAGCAGAAGCATCAAATAAGATCATGATTAAAATCATCCAAAAGAAAATTGATGAGAAGCCAAGAAGATGGCACTTGGTCCTTAATGAAGCATTGTGGGCTTACCGAATGGCTTGTCATGGGTCTACACAAGCATCTCCATACGAGTTGGTCTATGGACACAATCTTTGTCTTGCCTTGGGAGTTGCGATCGGGATCAAGGCGAGTGGAATTGCGAAAAGACTTGGCGAGAAAGGATTACAAGGATCTAATGATGGATGAGTTAGAGGATTTGCATTTGATTCGTCTCAAAGCCTTGGAAAATATTGAGAAGAATAAAATGCGTGTTGCCAAGTACTACAATAAGAAGGTTAAGGTCAGACAATTTGCAGAGGGAGACTTAGTTTGGAAAACAATATTGCCGACTGGTACAAAAGATAAAACGTTCAGCAAGTGGTCTCCAAATTGGGAAGGACCTTTTCGGGTTGTTAGTTGTGCACCCGGCAATGCATACATATTGAAGACATTGTTTGGAGAAGAGCTTACAAGAGCTATCAATGGCAGATACCTTAAGAAATTTTATCCAAGTGTTGAAGTTGGATCTTAATCGTGACCTACACATTAAGCATGAAATAGCCGATTTTGATTGTAATCGCCTTCAGAATAAAGGAAAGAAGTTGGAGGAAGAAAGCCGATATTATGTGTATCGCCTCTAGCGCAAAATAGCCGATGTCATGTGTATCGTCTTCAGAACAAGAATAGCCGATACAGTTGTATCGCCTTGAGCCATTTTTAATGTATAAGTGAACAATTATAATTTTATCTTTCAGCTGGTAGGTTTATCGGGGGAAGATAAAGTGAATTGAAGTGCTACGCTACAAACTGTCAAGTTGTGGAACAGGACCAAGATCTAATCGACTAAGATGACGTCATTGCGTTCGGGAAGTATCACAGTCGGATTCTAGAAAGAGAATTCGCAAGAACAAACATGACAGAATAAACACCATTGCAATCAGAGCAATGCAAGAACAAAGACAGGGGGAGACCAACATCCTTCATTAAAATTTTTTATTACACCCGCGTCAGTCCTAATACAAGCTACTCCTCTTCCTCGAAGAGCTTGTTGAGGACTGATTGCGGGTGGGTGGCGTCGGCCATGGCGCGGGCATGGTCGTTGTACTCCCCCAGGAGACCTTCGATGTCGTCGATCTCGTGGGGAGGTCCATCCCGGAAGCCAACCGGCACGGCGGTGTACTCGTCCCCGGTCCAGGACGACAACCCCGCCAGGCCGAGGGCGGTGCCGAGGCGCACACCATGGAGGGCTGCCCGATCAATCTGACCAGGCACCACCTCCAGACGGTCGGCAACCGTCGGGCCTCTGGCGTTCACCCGGTCGGCCACCGCCGTTGCCGCCACTTTCAGGCGGTTGAGCTCCTCGGAGAGGTCTGCAAAAACAGAAGATGGATGAACCAAATGAGTAAGCAAATCAGGAAGAACAAGATATCAAGCAACGTTCAAGAACAGCCATACTGGTGATGGCCTCGCAGAGCTGCCTACTCTGGTCCTCCCACTCCAGTTGGGCGATCCCATGCTTCTTGGTTTCTTCACCAAGAAGCTCCCTCGCCTCGTCCCTCTCGCGGAGGTAACAAACGGCGTCGTCGTCGGTGTACGGGATCGGGATCTCCTCGTCCTCCCTACCCCAAGGATAGGGGTGGTACGAACTGCCGGAGGAAGACCCCGACGAGGCTGGAGCAGGAGCTGGAGCCGGAGCAGGGGCAGGAGCCGGAGCCGGGACGGGAGCAGCGGCTGCCGCGGCCGGCGCAAGGAGGTGCCACTGGCCGGAGCCCATCCTCGTGGTCCTGAAACAAAGAAGAAGATCAAGAATCGGCTATCAAAAGAAACCGCAAGGGAGACGGAGAAACATTTTCATCACCTCAGATGGCGGCCGCTGCGGTTGCTCCCCTCTGCTACATCCGCTGCCGGAGCGGGAGCAGGAGGAGGAGTGTGAGTGCCGGCCCGGGCAACCTACCTCCCGAAGTTGGAGACGTAGTTGCCGGTGATCCCAACACCCCTGCGATGGAATCGAGAAGTTGAATAAGTAACCGCAAGGGGGCAAGAATCAAGATCAGGTAGAAAGAAAGTCGATGGTAGCACGACTTAAAGAGATGAAGAAATCTCACCGCCGGCGCCGGGTGTTGCTTCCCTCCGCCGCCTCCTCGGCCGGGCGCTTGCCGCGATCGCCGCCGCTCGCCATCGGTGGTGATGGGGGTTTTCTGGCTTGAAGGTGGAGAAGGAAGTGGAAGAGATGGATGGAATAGCAAATGCTCGGATGTGATGATGGGAGCCGAGAGGTGGTCCTATTTATGAATGTTGGGAGCCGTGGCGGAGCCTTCGGGAAAGCCAAGCGACGAAATAGGGTTTTCACGCTTCCGTGGGCCGATATTGGATTGGGCCGGGCCGGTCACTGCTGTCGTTTCAGTTCCCAGCGTGCGCTCGGCTAAATGTCCAGGAAGGGGTCATTCGGCTAAATCATAAACTTGGTTTAATGGCAGTTGCATTTGGGAAAAGTGTGCCCACTTATTCAGAAAGCCGATGGCATTCGGTTAAAAAGAGTAAATAAACACGGAAAAGAAGACAATTCTATTTTTCAGAAGAAATAAATGTTAACAAGCATGATAGGATCAAGCCTAAATGCTTACATCTTCAGTACAAGCCAAGTATCTACACATTCAGAAAGGAATTAATGACATCAAGAGCATCAGTCTTGATTCGGTTAACTACATCAAGAGCTTTTTGGTCCTCTTCTTCAGAATCCTGGATCTTTGACAACTTGCTCTTGATTTGCCGCGTCTCTTTGATGACTGATTGTATCTTGGATTTGGCCGAGTCAAGAGATGGCAGATTGGCGAGCTTGGCTTCATGAGACTGAATGTTAGCATTCAGTTGAGCTAGTTGAGCTTCAAGTTTTGTTCTTTCATCTCTCATGATCTGCAGCTCTGGTTCTAAAGTGCCCAAGAGGTGTTCGGTTGACTTGATATCAGAATAGAGCTCTTTGACCTGCTGTTCTTTGGCTACCTTGCCTTTCTCCAGGTCAGCCTTTGTAGACATGTTCTTATGTGCTCTTTTGATAGCAGCAAAGTGATCATCGAGGTGGGATAAGGCATCTATAGCAGTTTTAAGATTGGAAGGAAGCTCTTGATCAATGAGCTCTGCCATTTCCCTTATCTTGTCTGAATCTTGGGTTAAAGCAACAATGTCCTTTTTCAAGAATAAAATTATGTCCTTCAGCTTGGCTTGACTCTCTGATGATAACTGCTGATTGGAAGAGGCTTCATCATCTCTGCCTCCAGCAAACTCTTCAGCAATAAGGGAGAAACTGGCTTGTGGATGAGCAGTGTCCTGTTGGTGAACAGGGAAGGCTGTTAGCCGAATGTTTCAATCTAAATGGAAAATAGCCGAGTGAAATAAGAATAATACCTCTTCGGCAAATACTTGATCGATTGCTTCCTGAGTAGCATCAATATGTTGAGTGGTTGATGCCACAGTTACTTCAGGATCAACAATCTCATGACTTGTTAGAGCAACCTGTATAACTGGGGTTGGTGAGTCTACAGCCCGATGAGGAGAGGGTTCTTCTGTTGCTTCTCCTTGCTCATCTGAATCATGTAACACATGATGAATACCAGTGCATTATTTAGAAGAAAAGAGACACAAATGCAAGTATATACCAGGGTTGCCAACATTCTCATTGGCATCTGCTTGACCAATAGAAGCTTCAGGAGAGTCTTCCAAGTTTACCACTTTTTCAGGACTCTGAGGATTGGCCTGTACCTGTCAAGAAAATGATGAATATGGGTACCCCAACAAGTGAAGACAGAGAAACTGGGGGCATTCATACCTGAAGAGGTAGTTTGGCTTTCTTTGATCTTGCTTTCTTGGGGATAGCAGTGTCTTTAGGGGAAGAAGGAGTTTTTCTTTTCAGGTCCTTCAAGAGCCTTTGTTTCATCGGCGGGGTCCTATTAAAGATCAAGCTAAAGTTGGAGCATTGTGTCCCAATGCGATAACGGGACCGGGTTGCCGGTATTGGACTTCTGGGGGGCTTGGAGGAGCATTATCCTGTTCAAGAAGTGATTAGGATATAAAGTAAAGGCTCAAGGATAAGAGGAAGTTCTGGGAAGAAAAACATACCTCATCATCAGGAGTAAATTGAGGCATCAAGGTTTGGCACAGAGGATGAGCTTGAGTACTAAAAATATGGGAATGCCACTCTTGCCACCAAAGGTTGAAAGAAGGATGGACAACTTCAGTTATCACCAAAGGATTAGGCTCATATAAAGGGAGTGTACATCCAAGATTGAAGACCTTGTTAGCCTTAGTGCTGTTTAACAGTGTTTCCCTAGGCATTATAATGCTTGAAAAATATGGCCTTAGGGGCAATTGACCAAAGCCAAGCTGTCTGGCAATCATGTTTGGATTGTAAAATTCATAAGTCGAATTTATCAGCCGGCCATGATGGAATTCTGCTGGCAGGGCACAAGGCCTGATAAAGGAGTTGAAGATCTCCTTAGAGTCGTCATCTGTGCAACCAAGCTCATAACTGAATTTGGAAGGGAGGGTGAAGTTCTCATTTTCTCTGTAAGGGAACCAGGTTATATCATTGAATCCCTTGTAGAAAATCCTGAAGAGATGGCCTATATCTATGTCAATGACAATGGAAGATGCGGCTTCACCATATGTCTGACAGGATTTTTGTCTGGGATCTTCACCTTCAGCATAGTTAACAGAGGGGAAACCCAGGCTGTGGAGGTCGATTGAGACAATCCGATGCATATATAACTGCAACCACATCTGAACAAGCCACCAAGGGCCATTGACACAGGAGATTTCGCCCTGGTTGCGCATTTGGACAGTGATTTGGTGCATCATATGATAAACAGCTCCCAGGAGATATTTGCCCAGAGGAATCAGTTTACCTCCAGCTAGTTCTTCAGCCATTACTATGTGATTCAGAGTCGGCTCATTGGATTTGCCACAAAAAATGAATCTGCATAGCCACATATTCATGAAGGCTTTGTATTCCTTGTCAGATACAGCACCATCTGAAGCATAAGCTTGGATGTATTTGGCCCATCCACCTCCTGACTTAACTGCCCTCTGAGTGCTGGTGCCTTTGTACTTGAAGGGGCATGCTGGCTTGGTGATGTTCAAACCAGTCATCATAAAGATGTCTACCAGGGTGATCGACATAGGACCATGGCCGAAAATGAATGCATTCACAGCATCAGACCAGAAATGAGAGGCAGCTATCAAGAGGGAGTCATTTCTTGGCATATCTGCTAAAGATAGCTCCAAGCAATGTTGAATGTCCTGTGACTCCCAAAAATCGCTGTTTCTGGCTTGCATTCTGCGATACCAGTTGCGCCATCCTATAATTGAGGGAAGAGGCCAGGTCTTGAAGGTGTTTGGCCACCTGTTTGGGGGAGCAATTCTGGATTTAAACGGAATCCTCAGGGTTTCCTTCTCAATAAACTCCCTCGGATTAGAATCTCCCATTGGACCAAGAAAGAACGATCCGGGATGGGCAAGATTGGGAATCAAAATCTCATTCCTCATTTCCTTCAAGAGAAGTAGGAACAGATGAATTGAAGGCACATCTAAAAATTGATTCAGAGAAGTTTCCGAATGAGTAAAGAAAGTAGGGTTACCTCCAGGAGTTCTTCTTGAGTTCCCGTCGCCATGATGGAGCTGGTTGAAGTTTCCGTCGCCATTGAGGGTGGCAGCAAGCTCAGATCTCAAGTGGCGGCTATGGGCGTCGGCGGTACTAACCTAGGCAAAAGGCGCTTATGGTCAATTTTGAAATAAAATCTCTTTTATCTCGAAATTGAGGGGGCATGTGTTAACACCGAAATTTGGTAAAGGAGATGACAGGTGGGCCCACGATTGACAGAGAGACAGATTCGGCAAATATGTGTGCGGTCGGCTAACTTTCCATATTTTCGGTAAATGATCAAGCGGTCGGTTGTTCCTGGCTAAGCGATGGCTTCGTTAGGGGAGCAAGAAAGGAAAGGAGGAGCTGTCCTAGAAAGGAAGAAGTCATAATGATCAAGGACTCCGATTATGATTAGAGTCGAGTTTATGTGTTTTTCCAATTTTGTTTGATAGATCGTAGTCGTCTAGGACTCATGTATTGTCCAGGGTATAAATATAAGCCCTCGACCATTGTAATAAGGGTTCACAACCAATTCAATACAACCGGCTACGTGCCACCTTTCGAGTCCTTCTAGTCGTGTCGTCGAGTTCTTCGAGAGGGTCAATCGATCCGTCGACCTCCGTAAGTCCCGGCAACCTTGCTATCATGTCTAGTATCATGCGGTGGATTTAGATTTGATGCAAGTAGTCTCATTGTTTTAGCTTAGAACATGCGGTAGATCTAAGCTTGATCATGGGAAGTTTTTGCTGGTGCCTTGTATCGTGCGGCAGATTAAGACATGAGTAAAGATAGTTATCGGCTCTTTTAGATTTGGCAAGATCTAATTGATTCATTAAGTTACCACATGTTGCACGTTTTATTTAATGTTTATTTATTTGCAACACTCTTTTGCCCAATCTAGATTGATACTCTTTTCGGCTCTCGATCATCCTTCCATGTTTATTCAATATAGAGTAGATCGAGCTCAGATAGCCGAATTAGATCAATCAAGATTGTTACATATCGCGGGTTCACACAAGTTAAAGCGTTTAGATCTTAGATAAGGCTGGGTATCGTGCGGTAGATGTAGGCTTTGCTTTGCTCTAGGTTGTGATAGCTTGCTTGTTCCTTCTTCATGGACCCCGATTCGGCAATCTTGTCGATACGGTTATGCTTACACATGTAACGAGTATTTATAGATCTGTTTGGGCAATTATGTGCTTTTAGCTCTTTATTGTTAGATTGTATCATGCGGTGGATTGATCTAAGAGTAGAGGGTGGTATATGCTTATAGCGGGTCATATCATGCGGTGGATTAGCTTGCTTTAGCATGTGCTCGACGGGTTTATGAAGGCTAGACGTGCGGCAGACTAGTTGGAGTAGCCTATGCATGTGTTATCTTAGTAGATTTATATTTATAAGTTACTTATCTTTAATTGTTCGTGCTTGATGATGCTTTAAACCCGAGATATAGTTTGATATGCTTTAATGATTTAATCTTGTTCAAACATGTCTTCATATACACGTATTCGGCAGTTCAGTTCTATTCACATCATTCATGTTACATTAGCCGAATGAATTGCAAACATGTTGGCAGATAGCTTCTATAGTTATATGTCGTCGTAAGTGGCTTCAGGGCCGTAAAGATGGTCTCACCCAGCATGTTCCAGTTTTGATCTTACCGTTTCATCCCTTGTCGATTTTCAGGTCAAATCGACTGGCACGCTTCCGGATTCAGACGCCCGGGCACCCGATTGAAGCTAGGCTTTCCGGCTTGCTGTGTGTGAGACACAGTGCACTTTTTGTGTCAACATCAACTCTATTGACACTTTGAGCTAGTGCATCCTTAATAATCTTTGTGTTCATCCTTTGAAAACTAAAAGAATACCATCAAATAGGGGTATGGAAACCATCATTATGACCTATCTTATAATGTCTCCGCAAAACATATGTTAGTCACAATGATGGTGTCTAACTAATCATAAAAGATGAATTAGGGGCCTAGATGCTTTTAGATGCCCGTGAAGCTCTTTATAAAACCTTCACTAAAATTGGCCTTATACGACCCAGAGGTAGGGCTTACAATGGAACCCCAATCAACTAAAGTTGGTTTCCTAGTTTGTCACAAGGGGATCTAGTCTAATCTTTACAATTTAGGAAACTCAGATACATCAACATCCCATAAGTCAGTCTATGACTTGTCAACCAAGTAGATGACATCTTGGCCTAGTTAGACCTCTCGAGTAGTCAATCCTACCCATGCCTGACTAATGGGCCAATTTTCTTCTAAATAAGGATATAATAGGACCATATTGTCGACAATAACATTTAACAATTAATCAATTACATTTCTCCAAAAATTGAGTTTGGTCTCCATTTAATACCTTAAACCCTACATGATCACCATTACTTGTGACTATTTATTATCATAACACTTTAAGATGTAGATGCCATGATTATAAAATGCAAATGATATGCTTGAATGGTTCTTAAATGCTTAACCGTGTGATGCTACAACTCCACCCCCTAAACAAATCTCATGGAGACATTTGCCACGACAATGTACTAAGGCTAGTTTGGCAAGGCTCTAGTTCCTCCTAAAAGGGATTGTGCTCTAGCTCCTCTTGTGGAGCAACTTTTCTCTAGTGGAGGTGAAATTGTTTTAAAAATGGTTGGCAAAATTAGTCCCAACGGCAATTCTTATCATACTTCCTCCCAAGTCTGTGAGGTAAAACCAGGAGGATGGAGCCACATTTTCATGGCTCTAGCTTCGTAGAAAAATGGCTCTAGCTCTTTCGAGTTTTTCTCTGTTGGTGTGCTTCTTGGATGACCACCACTTGGCAGGGCTTTGGCTGCAGTTAAAAGCAGAGCCTCTCTTGAATCCCTACCAAACATACCCTAAATTTGTGTGTTTACAAAAAGAATAGGGAATGTCGTCTTATCATTGTGCCCTCATAAAATCTTGGTAGCTTGTCTTTGTTTAGGGGATATTTGGATCCCAATTGAATTATAGTAATAGTAAGATAAAATAATGTGAATGCAATCCAAAACACCTCAAATTATATGTTGATTTTAATAATTCAAATTCCGTGATTATTGTAATCCTACTATCTATCTCAATTCTCAAACCTTCTTTTTCGAGATTATAGGTCATTTGTACTCCAACTAATAATGTTTCACATCCACATTTAGGAACTCGAAATAAATGTCTAGATTATCAAATTTAAATTCTTATAATCTCATCCTACGACAATACGTACTATAATCTAATTGAATCCAAACTGGCCCTCGATATTTTCTCTCCTCCATCTTCAGACTCAACCTTAAGAACCGAGATTTCTGGTCCAATTGAGATGACAGTACATTCATAACCCCATTTCTTTCTGGCCACAATGATTTTGCATTACCACGAGTATATTACAATGGTCACGGCCTACACCAAATCTAGGAAAGGTTCACTCTCACACACCCATTGAGAAATTGTCCCATTATTATTTTTTTTTCTTTTAGAAGCCGGCAAGGAGGACACAACAACAGCCGGTCTAGACCTCGATCAATCAGCTTTCTACTCTTCCTTCCTACGTACAACGACCTCAGCTCGCCCAACCCAACAGCTACTCGATCACGATGCTCACGCGCACGCGCTGCGCGCGCTGTGTCTATCTACCCGCACCCGCCTCCTCGTCGGCGTCGTTGCGCTTCTCCCCGCCATCGACGACGGCATCAGCGGCGGTCGTTGTGACGCCGAGGAGACACATGAGGTCCGCGAACGCGCCGAGGATGTCCCTGAGCGCGTCGCGCTCGTTGAGCGCGATGTAGCAGAGCAGCAGGTCGTGCAGGCGGGCCAGGTCGGCGTCGCGGCGGCGCGGGTCGAGCCCCAGCGCCTCCACCATCTCCACCATGGACTTGAGGAAGTCGGCGCGCGGCGCATCCGTGGACACCGAGACCTTCCGCGCTCTGGTGGTGGACGCCGAGGACGAAGAGGAGGCGGAGGACGAGGACGACGACGAGGAGGCAGCGGCAGCGGCAGACGCGCGCGGGGGAACGCGGAGGTGGCCGCGCGCCGCAGCGCGCGGACGTTGTCGGAGGAGGCGCTATCCCGGACGCCGTGGGAGGGTGCTGCCGCCGGTCCCGCCGGGTGGTGCTCGACGGAGTCGACGATGGAGTTGGAGAGCCCCGGCGTCGCGAGGAAGAAGCGGCGGGCGGCGATGGCGGTGGACAGCCCGCCCGCGTCGGGCTCGGGCTCGGCGTCGACGGCGTCGGGGTAGAGCGCGTCGTCGTCGTCGAGGAAGGCCGGGGACGACGTGGACGCCGTGGACGACGTCGGCGGCGACGCCGTGCTCGCCGACATCGACGCCGCCGACGACGAGGAGCCGCCCTCCTCGTACGGCAGCAGGGCCGACGGCCGCCGCCCGGCGACCGGGAAGCAGCCCAGCATTGCGCGCTCCGTGGCCCTCGGCATCTTTGAGGAGGTGGAGGTGGGGATGGAAATAGACGGAGACTGGTGACCACGCGTGTATATAGCAAGCCACGGCCGGGGAGGCGAAGGCCAAGGCCAACAAGGCCCAAGGGGCGGGGTGATTAGCGAGGGAGGGAGGGTGCTTAGCAGGAGACGGCGACCTATAATTGGTGAGATTAGCAGCCTAATCCCTCCTGCTAAGACGACGCGCCCTAATTAAGCAACAGCGATAAGCGCGTGCCATTGCCCAAGTGAGGTGGCTCTTGCTAGCTAATTCCTCTCGCAGATTTATAGACGAAGCTGAGCAATGGATGGAATTTGAATTCAATTTGTATCGCGTTGGACCGTCGTCCACGGCTATGCCCGCTCCCAGAATCAGCTGTTACGGATATGGCCATGATTCATGAACCGTGGCTGCGCCGTCCCACTCGAACGCCTTTGGAGGGCTGGGATCGTCCTGGAGATTCGTTGGCACAATCAGAGCCGCCGAATTCTAAAACGATTCAGGATTTTTGAGTGAGAAATGTGAGATTTGATGGTGTCATGCATGCGACGACTGATTGATTGAGGAGATATTTGCAAAGATATCCTAGGAAAGATGTTTAGGGTTTATTTCATTGCAGTGGGTTTTCAAATTTTCCATTTATTATTATTCTATCTTTACTAGTAATTGTTGGGCAATGCCAAGTGCCTACGTATTTTCAAATCTTCTTATGGAAGAAGCCAATGCCTTGCACCCAACAGATTAAATTAATGGATATGGATAGTAGTCAAATATTATGAGATATTTCATTTTATTAAAATATTCTCTGGCTTGGAAGATTCATTAATTAACTACTAGGTTGGTTTTCTTCCTAACGGGCATTTTTTTTTTCAAATTTTCATGCAAAACAAATTAATTCTATAGATTTTGGGGTTCTAGAGAAAATCTCTTACAATATCTTCAGGATATATTCCTTATCTATCCCTACTATAAAAGAGCAAAAGAATTAATAGAGAGATCTTACTCTTCCTATATAACAGCCGTTGGATCTACGTGACGTGCAATATGAGCCCTCCGTCGTTAACATCTTACTCCCCTTCATTAAGAACCGTTTGATCTAGACTCCTGTCATATGAACCGTCCGTTACATTGTATTGCTTTAGGTATACGACAAATCTCTTTGACCGACCCTGACGTGGTAGTGCAAGTTTTTAGGAAACACGCCTTCAATCAATCAAGGACAACCTAAACCCCCCTAACCATAAAAACGGAAGCTATCAATCACGGTGATTCTTCTTGCCCCCTCCGGCCCTCCGCATGCCTCGATCTCGATCGTCTCCGTTGTGCCGTCTGCCTTGCCACCGTCTACCTTGGCGTTTCCGGTTGCTACGAGCCTGCATGATCACGAGTTGGCTCGGCCTGCCACCGCGCTCCAAGGTGTCGCCCTCCTGTCAGCTTCAGGGCCGTGCCACTCCACGCTCATATACGTTATTGCGAGATGCGACCTTGCCTGAGGCCCTGAGTCCGAGTACGTACGACGGCGGACCAGAACATATACCGCAGAGCACGCATTTGCCACGGAGCTCGAAGACGCAGCCGCTTCTGGTGCTACTACTTCACTCCCCTCCCCGTAGGAGCAGATGACGAGGTGCATGGTGATCATGCACATCACGTACGGTGTACGTGGATTCAGAAAGGTTACACATAACTCCCTTATCTAAAATTTATTTCATTGTGAGGAAGTGAATATATTCAAAAAAAAATCATTCTTTAAACATGTGCGTGTCGCACTAACTATCGACTTATACAGGCCGTCCATAGTCCGAGATCTTATATCCCACTAGCCGAGCAGCGGGGCTCGCCGGTGGTGAAATGCGCGGAAGTGGCGGAGGAACTGTGGGTCGGAGAGAATGCGGTGCCAGCGCTTGCTGACGAGGGAGGCTCGCGGGAGGGAGGACGGCAGCGGCGGGAGGCGAAGGAGGATCTCGCGGAGGATGTCGTCGTTGTCCGGCAAGGGTGCCGCCAGCGCCGGCGAGGAGGGGCGACGAGGGCGCATGGAACCCTCGCTCATCTTGAGGGGCGGCGGCGGCAGCTTGATGTGCACAGAGAAGAGACGGAGAAGAGAGCTCGATCCGTTTTGTGGGAACGGAACGGAGGACTGAAAGCAGACGGGCACGAGAAGAAACTAGCAGGTAACCCCGCGCTTCACGCGGGCCAATCTTTTAAAACTACTACATTTGAATTTCTCGAATCCGAAATTCAAATTTCGTAAACGACGTCGGATGGAGGAACTCCCAAAACGAAAAATGTAGTTCTTTAAAAGTTACAAAACTTTGTAGTTGACAACTTTTTCATTTGAGTTTAATTCGTCGGTGGAAGCTATCGCGCACGTTTGAATTTCTCGAATTTTAAATTCAAATTTCATAAACGGCCTCGGATGGATTGACTCCCAACACGAAAAATGTAGCACCTGAAAAGTTACGGAACTTTGTGGTTGACAGCTTTTTGATTTGAGCTGAATTCGTTGGTGGAAGCTAGCAGAATCAGTGCCGAGCACCGAGAAACCGGCAGAAGCGGATTCTAGTTAGAAGCTGGTTCTGTACGAAGCGGCTTCGAATAATAAGGACCGTACGATCGAGGATCGAACGGCCAGGGGAAATTGGGGCGATGTGGACGCGGTTCTTTCGAGGAGCTTCTACGACTATAATGTTAACTAGTTATTTGCGCGCGCCTATGTGCACGGATTGGCACCACAGTTATATTTATGAAAATGTACGGTTGGTTACATATAACGACATAGTAAAGAAAAAGCACAGATATATCTCTTTTGTTTTGCGTATTTAAGTAGCGCACAAAAGCATAAATATATTAGTTTGCACATTATGTATGCAATGTATTAGTGTTTTTATTCATGTTATTTGAAAATTATTGTTTGTGGATGATTGCATATGTTAACCGCTGAGTTCTCGTTTTGTTGTGTATATATTTTGATTCATATAAAAATCGACCGTAGTCTTCTTTTTAAATTATTTTATTAATTTATCATGAAATAATACATTGTTGAAGCATTTAAAATTTATCTTTTTTAGAGGTTGTCAACATCACAAAGCATCCATAAAATAAATTTTATAATGTTTGGATTAATATTTTAATGTATAGGAATCATGGAGGTTTTATTTGTTAATTAAGAGTGGTCATTCTAAATAATTCAAAATTTTTTTACATTCCAAGTTTTATATCTTTTATACATAGAGTACATCATAGAGAGTATTCTAAAATTTTTTCATGATTTTAGGAGCTCTTATTATTTTTGTACGAAATAAGTAAAAGCAACATATTATATGATTTAATAAAAGACACAAAAAAGAATAACCATTTGGGCCGAATCTCGCCCAGTTCGGCCCGCGTATAGTGGCAGCCCGACCCATTGAATCGTCTGGACAGTGGGTACTATTTTGGAAAAGCTCAAGGGTCTTTTTGCAAAAGAAACTAAGAGAGGAGAGGATGATGGACGGTGGGTTGTATTTCGTCAGAGTTTGAGGGCTTGTTTGTAAAATGGTATGGACTTACTAATCTGGACCGTTCGTCCGGCCGATCGGACGGCCGGGGATTGCGGACGATGTGGCCACCCTGAGGTCGCGGCCTGGCTTGCTCCTTTTATAGCTGGTACTGTACGAAGCGGCTTCGAATAATAAGGACCGTACGATCGAGGATCAGACGGCCAGGGGAAATTGGGGCGACGTGGATGCGGTTCTTTCGAGGAGCTTCTACGACTATAATGTTAACTAGTTATTTGCGCGCGCCCATGCGCGCGGGTTGGCACCATAGTTATATTTGTGAAAATGCACGGTTGGTTACATATAACGACATAGTAAAGAAAAAACACGGATATATCTCTTTTGTTTTGCGCATTTAAGTAGCGCACAAAAGCATAAATATATTAGTTTGCACATTATGTGTGCAATGTATTAGTGTTTTTATTCATGTTATTTGAAAATTATTATTTGTGGATGATTGCATATGTTAACTGCTGAGTTCTCGTTTTGTTGTGTATATATTTTGATTCATATAAAAATTGACCGTAGTCTTCTTTTTAAATTATTTTATTAATTTATCATAAAATAATACATTGTTGAAGCATTTAAAATTTATCTTTTTTAGAGGTTGTCAACATCACAAAGCATCCATAAAATAAATTTTATAATGTTTGGATTAGTATTTTAATGTATAGGAATCATGGAGGTTTTATTTGTTAATTAAGAGTGGTCATTCTAAATAATTCAAAATTTCTTTACATTCCAAGTTTTATATCTTTTATACATAGAGTACATCATAGAGAGTATTCTAAAATTTTTTCATGATTTTAGGAGCTCTTATTATTTTTGTACGAAATAAATAAAAGCAACATATTATATGATTTAATAAAAGACACAAAAAAGAATAACCATTTGGGCCGAATCTCGCCCAGTTCGGCCCGCGTATAGTGGCAGCCCGACCCATTGAATCGTCTGGACAGTGGGTGCTATTTCGGAAAAGCTCAAGGGTCTTTTTGCAAAAGAAACTAAGAGAGGAGAGGATGATGGACGGTGGGTTGTCGCCAGAGTTTGAGGGCTTGTTTGTAAAATGGTATGGACTTACTAATCTGGGCCGTTCGTCCGGCCGATCGGACGGCCGGAAATTGCGGACGATGTGGCCACCCTCAGGCCGCGGCCTGGCTTGGTGGACCCTAAGTCCCTAACCGTATCCAACACGGACACGCTATATCCAGGCAACATGGATATGTCTCGGTACGGCAATTTTAAATCATGTAGAGGCGACCGATTGGAGTCGTGCATCAATCAAACAAAACAAACCCAAAACAAAATAGGATATAGGACTCCGACTCCTTCAGGCATAGTATATAGCTTTATTTAAGCGGTCGGCCGTGTATGTACATGGACAAGGCTTCCTCCAGAATAATATGTTCGTGCTTGAGCACATACGTGTATCCCGACCGGCTCGCTGTATACGTACTGGATACGAGGGCTTAGCCTTAGTGGCTTGCTTCTTCCCACGCACGGACACATGAAGAGCACCTACGTGACTGCAATTACGAGTGGGCGTGTGGCCAGTTAACTGCCGTTGAACATTATACACCACTGCTGGCGCCGGACGATGTGATTGTCTATGTGAAAACCACTGCTGTCGTGGTTCTGGATGAAAGGATTTCAATGATTCTTTAGATTTTTTATGATGAGGAGGATGTCCTCAGCATCAACGATGGTGGTGGTAATTAAGCAGTTCGACGCCTACGACCTAGCTCACCCGTCGGACTAATAAGATAAGATCAAATAGATATTCATGGAGTCTAAACTAATTGAAGCTAATTGATTTAGTCTGTCTAGCGTAACATTTATTGTGTAAAGATGATTCTGATAAACATACGTGCGTGCCGCACGTACATATTTGCTAGTCAATACTATAAAAGAGCGAAGGAATTGGGAATACCTTGTTACCCGATATTCTCCTACCAACTCTGATTCAGGTTCCTTGGGTCTTCATTAAAATTAGATCCAACGCTTCTAAATCCTCCACCGTTATCTGACAAGTGGACCGGCCTGTAAACTTGTAAACGTTTATGCATGTTTCTCTCTTGTCGACGCTTATGTTGGATTTTTTTTTTTTCACCAGCGTCTGTCTCTACCCACCGGCCATACCCACATCCGATGTGATCCCTAGCCTCGACCAGATGATATATATGGCCCATCTGCCTATATCCCCTGTCAACCCGACGCCCGGCCTCCCATCTATTCTATATGTCTGTCTAAAAATAGGCCAGGGCGCCGTCGCTGATGGCGTGCCTAGGCGGCGGCGTAGACGCTGGCCAAGCGACCGACGCGCCTTGCGCACAGCGCTGGGGCAGGAGGCTTTGCGCTCGCGAAGGGTAGCGAACGCTGGCACGTGCACGTTCACCTGCTGACCATGTACGTACCGCGCGATCTGTGCGTTGATGGCCGCGTCCCTCTCTTTGGAGCTGCTGGTGTGCGGAAGGCTGTCGAGGACGGACTCGATAAGCTGATCCAGCGACGGCTCTACAGATTCTTTGACGACTGCTAGCGCATCTTGGAATCGCACGTACTACCGGCCAACCAAGACGGGCGTGGTGGTGCGAAGACGACATATGACGGGACTACACGGTGGTGCGAAGACGACAGATGACGGGACTACACCGGGAGCACGGCGCTGGAGCAGCCATGTGCTGCTACATCATGTGACGTATCGTGGGAAGTATTTTTCTTTTTTTGAAGGAAGTATCGTGGCAAGTATTAAACCATGCCGGTGGTAACCTTGACCACAAGACGATTACACGCTCTGGTCCTTTTAACGTGCAACTGGCGGTGAATGCATTAACGCGATTCCAGGGGTTTCAACTGTGCGGTGAACCTCTCTGAGTAGTAGTGGCGACTTGCCATTCTCCCTTTCTTTCCCTCCAATCCACCTCAAATCAGGGCCCCTCCCCTGATCAATCTGTGATTCATCAGGCAGATCCTTAATCTCCGCAACAAGCTGAATCCGATCCTCCGCTTTTCACCCTAATCGGTCAATCTTTTCGGTGCGGGTGGAATGCCGTGACTATCTTCTCCTCTTCCAAATCCATCCAGTCCCTCAATCTTCACCCAAATCCACCCCGATCCATCATCCTGGCCTGCATCAATCGTTGATTTCCAGGTGTTCGTGTCCTATCCCCTTGATTATCCCGGTTCCCAACCCCTTCTGCGAAGGCTCGAGCTGGTGCCCGACGACTTTGGCTTCGTTCATCATTCGTCAAGTTCGTCAGCTGCTCCCTGCGTTAATGGCCTCGTCGATTCACCTGTAAGAGCCTGCAGCCCAATCTCTATTTGTTCCAGTCCTCCTCCTCCAGTATACGCAGATCCATCGTCTCCTTCCGACATGTACTATCTGCTTGAAGAGACTCTGACTTCCAGGTTTCTTACTGCTGTTGTTTGCTTCCTACTCCCCTGTCCAACCATGGACTGCAACCAATCCATCATCCCAGAGCCCACATCCATGGATCCACAGCCGCCCGACCGCCCACCACCACCCATGCCTCCAGATCCACTCCCTTCTCCAACACCGCAGCACACTCTGCTTGAGGAGCCGGGCTCTTTGGTCTTTTTGTGCCATTCTCCTGCCCTCTCTGCTGGCACTCTACATGACGCGGTAGGCGAGGCGGGACTTGTGGTTGTAGTCCCCAGTGATGTGAGCCACGGAGGAGTCCACCAGCGGCGCCAGCGCGTTGCTCCGAAGCTGGGGCGGGAGCGCGAGCTCCGCCGAGTGGTCTGCCACGATTTGCTCCTCGCGGCACACCCAGGCGCCGTTGAACGCCGCCATGTCGTCCGTGTGGCGGCAGTGCTCTTGGGACGACTGCAGCTGATGTGGCTAGTCCTGCTGCGGAGGCGTCCGATGCTTCCTGTGGGGGAGATGCAGGCGCTTCCTGCCCGCACCTACACCGACCAAGGGACGGCCATCCGTCCTCACGAATCTTTAGCGCACACCGATGATCACCCTCAGGACCAAGATGGCTCCAAGACTTCAAGCCTTCCTCGACAAACACGCGTACAGGCTCAGGCGCCGGCCAACAGGGCGCCAAGGGCGCCATGAGTCACCTGTCATGGAACTGTAGAGGCTCAGGCGGGAGCCTCCGCAGTTCTACAATGGTTCACCTATCCCGCCTACTTACCTCTACTAAAGCTCAGGTATGTTTTATTTCAGAAACTCGCAATTCTTCTATTTCTAAAACTTCTCTTAAGAATCACTTTAATCTTAGCGATGCCTTTGTTGTTCCCTCTCACGGCCAATCAGGTGGCCTTTGGCTGATGTGGAATGATGAAGTAGATGTGCAAGTCTTTGATCACAATCATCATTACATTTTTGCCATTTGTGTAAATAGAACCTCCCAACAGCAGTATGGTTTAGTTTGTGTCTATGGTGACCCTCACCATCAAGCTACTAGTGTAATTTGGGATCAAGTGCTGAACTTTGTCATGTCTAATAGTAATATGCCTATGCTTTGTATGGGGGACCTTAATGAACTTATGCATGTCAATGAAAAGATAGGTCCTACTTGTGCTGATGCTAATCGTATCAATGAGTTTTGTGCGTATGTTAAGAATTGTGGTTTTATTGATCTCGGTTATAATGGTCCTGCTTATACTTGGACTAACAAAAGATTCTCTTCTGTCCCAACTTATGAAAGGCTTGATCGTTGTTTAGGCAATGCAGAATGGTGTTTGGCTTACCCGACGACTTCTGTCCTCCATCTTCCCATGATGTACAGCGATCACACTCCTATTCTTGCGGTTCTTAATTCCCAACGACCTCGAATTAACAAACCTTTTCGCTTTGAAAATTGGTGGACTATGGATAATGATTATCATGAAGTTGCTAAAAATAGTTGGCAACGATCCACTAATCGTGATTTCTCGCAGAAAACGAAATTCCTTGCTGCTGATCTTAGGAAATGGCGCAAGAAAAAACCCAAGAACAATGATCTGCTTGCGCAGATTGAGCAGCAAATCCATGACCAGCAGTGCCTTCACCCTTCCCAACAAGACCACAACCTTCAAAAGCAACTCCACGACAAGCACAATGACCTCATTGCCAAAGAAGAAACCTACCACATTCAAAGAGCCAAAAAGAAATGGGCTGTTGCTGGGGACCGTAATACCTCTTTCTTTTATAGAGCCATCATAAAAAGGAACAGAAAGAACCACATCCCTCACCTAGTCAATCCTGATGGCACCCACTCCACCACCCCAGAACAGATTGGTGATACTCTAGTAAATTACTTCACAAGCATTTTTTCCTCCCCCAATACCAACCAGCAGCCCTCCTACCTGAATACCTTACCTACTGCCCATGAAGTACAGGAAGAAGAAGCTACACAGAATGAAGAACTTTTCAGGTTTACTTACTCTATCCCTTCCATAAATGAAGTACATGATATTGTTAAGCACATGAGAAGCAATGCAGCACCAGGTCCAGATGGACTTAATGCAGGGTTCTACAAATCTGCTTGGAACTGGGCCAAAGACGATATTTACAAAGTGGTAAGAGATTTCTATACTCATTCCTATATGCCTAATGATTTAAATCAGACCTTTATTTCTCTTATCCCTAAAAAGAGTAACCCTTCTGTTCCCCAGGACTTTAGGCCTATTAGTTTATGAAATGTTATTTATAAAATCATTACAAAATCCCTTGCTAACCGTATCAAACTTCACCTCCCTAATTACATTGACCAAGCTCAATCTGCTTTTGTTGCTCATAGGCATATTTCTTCCAATATCATCATCACTCAGGAGATCATCCACTCCTTTAACCTCAAAAGTTGGAAACATAATGCTTTTATTCTTAAAATTGACTTGGCTAAAGCTTTTGACAGGTTGGAGTGGAAGTTTATTGCAGCTGCCCTTCAAAGATTGGGCCTTAATAGCCATTTTATTAGTCTCATTAATGCCTGCATTTTTTCTCCCACCTTTTCTATCCTTGTTAATGATGAACCTACAGGTCATTTTAACTCCCAGAGGGGACTGAGACAGGGCTGTCCTCTTTCTCCCTATCTTTTTGTTATTGCTATAAATGAATTATCAATTAGGTTGCAAGAAGCTCTTCATCAACATGATCTTGCAGGAATTTCATTAGGGCCAGGATGCCCAGCTATCCACTCCCTCCTTTTTGCAGATGACCTAATACTCTGTGGCAAGGCAACAATGGAAGAAGCACAAACAATCAAGACAGTTTTATATAATTTCTGTGATCGATCCGGTCAGACTCCTAATCTCCATAAATCAGCTATTTATTTCAGTAAGAATGTTCCTCATGGCATTAAAAATCAGATTAAGAACATTTTTCCTGTCCCTGATTTATTGCCTCATACTATGCATTTAGGTCACCCCTTGATTTTTAATCATCATGACAAGAGCCGTGCTTATAAATTCATCTTTAATAAGTTCTTTGCCAAATTTAGCACTCTTAAAGCTAATAGTCTTAACCATGCTGGTAGGCTTCAATATATTAAATCGGTTCTTTCTTCTATTCCCATTTATTATATGTCCACTGTGCTTTTTCCTAAAACTTTTATTGAAAAGATTAACACTATTATTCGAAGATTTTGGTGGGCAGGGATTCAGGAAGAGCATGACACCAGTCCTATAGCCTACCGCTCATGGGATGACATGTGCAAGCCAACTGATCAAGGAGGCCTTGGTATTAGGGACATGGAAACAATCAACAAAAGCCTCATCATCCACTCGGCTTGGAACATTGCCACTAGCAAAGACCCCTTTCTTTCAACCATTCTCAAAGCCAAGTACCATCCACATGACTCCTTCTGGAATATTCCAATGCATGGCCCTAAATCTATCTTTTGGTCCTCAATTATGCAAGTGAAGCATCACCTTTATAACAATGCTACCATTCAAATCCACAATGGCAACTCCTCTATCTGGTCCACTCCTTGGTCACCGGTTTGGCACAATATACATCAACACTTGCTTATGCCTATCACTAATTTGCCTCTTCCAGCCACTGTTTCTGATCTCTGGTCTAATGACACTCAAGAATGGGATCACCAAAGACTTTCTACCACCTTTTCCCAACAGGCTGTCCAACTTATTGAAAATACCTCTATTGTCAACTCCACCCACAATGATATTCTTAGATGGACTTGTAACAACTCCAGTTTTAGGCTTTTTAAATCTTGCACTTCATGAGCATAATCATCCCATAAGCATCTCATGCTCATAATTGTCTCGAATCGCTTGATGCTTGTTTCCTTGTGGTTAAATAGATTTATTTGTTATATTTATATATATTAAGTAGTTTTCAAACTTTTCCAAAAAGCCCGGTTTACATTGCTCGGATCAAGTTGGTACCTGAATAGAGTTTTAGAGCAAATTATTTGGAGAAAACTTTGTTTTTACACCAAGTCATGAAAATGGGTTTAAGGCTTTCAAAAGGGCAAAAACGAAAGGGGAATATTGAAAAATAATATTTTTTATAATTCTAATTTGACCCTAATTCACACTTTCAAATCTAGGCCGAATTAGCAAAACTTTCCAACATGAAAAGTATTCTACTCATCAAATGGAGTAACTTTCATGTTTTAAGTTTTTTCAAATTCGCAACGGTTTGGAAACTGCAGGGGTCAAACTTTTCGGTCAAGCCAAAATGGGTGGGTCCCACCTGTCATCATCATCGTCCCTCTCTCTCTTTTCCCCGTTTCCCGTCGCGGCGCCGGAGCAGCGATGGCGCGCCTGCTGCCGCTCTGCCGCTTGCTCGCCGCCTCGCGCTCGATGCCGCACACCGCCGGCCGCCAAGCACAACGCGACGGCGCGGGGTACTCGAGCGCGCACGCCACGCGCCACCCCGCCATCATTACCGAGTAGCACGCCGCGCTTCCCCCTCCGCCTGGCTTCATAAGTGCGTGGGCAAGCTGCCCTGATGCCGGCCTCCTCGTCCATTCCTTTTCCCCACTCCCTCACCCTCTCCCTTCTCCTCCACGCTGAAGCGGAGCCGGGACCGGGCCGCCATTGGCATCGGCCGAGCTCGCACCGCCGCCGCACACTTCTCCCACAGAGCCTCCTCGTCCCTTGAAAACACTGCCAAGAGCTTCGCCTAGTCATCCTCCGTGCCGCGCGTGCGCTCGCCCGCCCTCCGCGCCGCCGGAGGTGCTGCCCACCGGAGCGGCCAGCCGCCGGGCCGCCGGCGTGCGCGGCCGGGGCACCTCAGGCCGCCGCGCGCCGACCTGAGGCCGCCTACGGGTGCGCGCGAGCCCCCGGGTGCTCCGCCGCCTTTCCTTGGCCGCCGGCGAGCCCCGAGTCGGCCGGCCCAAGCCGATTTCGAGTCTCCCTGTCCTTCACGCGCGTGGACCAGTGAATCAAAATTTGACAAAGGTTGGGGTCCTTGGTGCATAATAGCCAGGCACAGCAGGTCACAAATATAGGCCTGGTTAATTTGGGGAGAAGTCGGGGGCCTTTCTGAAAAGTGCTTGTCCTATATGATTTTCGTAATTGATTTTCCGAAAATCATGTTAAGCTTCCAAAATTCATAAGTTGCCCATTTTAAGTCCAAATTGAGTGATTCAACTTGCAGTATTTTTGTTATGGGATGAACTATGCCTAGAAAATATGAAATGCCATGTTTGAGATACTTTTATTTTGAGATTAGAATTAATTATTGAATTGCTAGATAACTTATAAAATGCATAGTAAATAGAATATTGTTCAGAAAAATATGGTTCTTGTTTTGTTAATCTTAGTTTGTGATGCCCTGTCTATGAAAATTATATCATGTGCATGTTATATGTAAAATTATGATGTTGTAGTTCAAGTGGGATTCTAGGGCTATTCTTGGAATAATTCAAAAATGCTTTTTGTTGAACTAGTTTTGGGTTGATAATTTTTGTAGGCCTCTTATATGACATAAGGTAGCTCTTGAAGTAGTGGGACCTAAGGTTTGGTATACTTCGTAGTACAAAGTATTTTTAGGACCATGTATAGGTGCTACCTTGTCATTTTTGTGTAGGATAGCATACTGATCAAAATGGGATAAAATTTGGTTGGTAGACTAGTATTGCCATGTTATGTCTACTGTAATTTTTGTAGGATTTTAGGAGTAGCCAATCTTGGTGCTCCTGTTCAACTCTTGGATGTTCAAATTAGGGGTTAAGTCCATTGATGCTAGGCTAATCTAATTATAAGTTGGGTTTCTGGTCAACTTGTCTAAAGATGATAGTTAGTGTGTTAGCTTGACCATCTACTGTTAAAGTTTCATGGTCATTGCATGAATGGTTTAGGAGTTATGGGTGTGACAAGATGGTCACCAGGGCTGTTTTAGTGGCTGTTTTGCCAGAATCAATCCTGATGTTCTGTGTTTTAGGTATAGTTAACCTGGGAATCAGTTTGTGATGTCTTCAGATGTTTGATGGAGAATTTCATAAGCTTTCCAGAATGTCTTCATTCATATCCATAGGGTCTATGGTTATTTATTTATGATTTATTTACTGATCTGTTAGTTATATGGTTAGGATGATTATGTGTGAGTGTAGTCTCTTTTGGCTTTACTGACTTGTTTGCTGATGATAGTAGAAAGGGATGTCGTACTAGGATTACATTGTTGTAGTAGAAAACGTAGTAGATGACATGTGCTTATGGTATACGTTCTTGGATGATGTTGACTACCTTGTAGAAAGAATAAGCAAAGCCCGCATTCGCATGATCATACCATGTGTATTCTTAGTATTCATACATGCACCCGCATCATACAGGATCGCTAGGAGAATAGAACGTGACGTGGGAAATAAGGATCCAAAGGAGGAGTCACCAAGGGGAACCACGGCACGTGAGGTGATCGAGAACCAGGAACTAGACGTGGAGTGATCAAGTGCTAGGAGCTTCAACATTGATCGTATTAGGAAGGCAAGCCCCGGAGCATTTCTCCTACGGTTTGCAAAATGATTTACTTTGCGTCCTTTATTGTTTATGATGCATTAAGTTTATAGGCGTTACTTGGAACCGTTACTGCATTATGATTACCTTGATCCACCGAATACTTTACCCTAATTAAGTTTAGGATCTGCATATGCTTAGCACTTTGCTTAATTAGATCGGTAGAAGACGGGTGATTGACCCTCATCCGCGAGGTAGGTGGTTACTACCCTATGGTTGATACTATGGAGGTTGGTTAGAGAACATAACCATGTGGCCTTGTTAAATCACGACTAGTCGGAGTTTGTGGTGTGTTAGACCACGGAAACTCCGGCGATGTCACTTAAGGGACTATGGCTTTGTACGTCCTCGGATCATGTTGAACAATGCCTCACAGATAGCTGGAAGGATGCGATCATCCGACCGCGAAGCCTTGAGGATGTTTGGGCCGGAATTTCAGCAGAGTTGAGTGTATTGCCCACAGGCGCGGTATTAAAGCCAGTGGCCGGTCGCGCCGGAGAGACCTGGTAGCCGGGCATGCCCTGGTGTAATCGTATTTGCTGAAATCCGCGACTCCACCCGAATAGACCAAGGTGATCTAATCGACTCCGACGGGAGACGTGTGGTTTGTGTGAGGAATACCCGCCAGCTGGTTTGCAATCGATTATAATCGCCATCGTTCCTGGACAGTGAACACTTGACCGAGCAGCGGCACTGTCGCAAATCATTGTGAAAAATAGGATGGTTATGGTTCTATGTTGTTGATGCTGGTATGCTCAACCTGAAGGATAGGATAGTTTTGTTTGCTCATACCCTGGAGTTGGAATAGTACGGTGCTAATTTAGTGATGTCGGGATCCTACCTAAAAGATGATAAGCTAGAGAGTCCTTTATCACTAAATGATTATTTAATAAGCTCATCTTTTATCGCAAGTTTAAATGAGTCGGCTACCCCACTCATAAAGCCTTGCATACTCCTTGGTGTCACTTTATTTTTGGTTTATGACGGGTAAGTCTAGTGAGTACCTTCTTGTACTCGGGGTTTTATTCCCACTTGTTGCGAGATCATAAGACCTTTCTTTGTGGCAACAAGATGGACACTGTATCCCACTACGGGAGGATTAGACCTTGGGCAAGGTCATCTCTTATATCTCATACCTCTATGCTTTTGCCGGATTTGATGATGGACCGGGCACTATTTTTAACTAAGTGTGCGTTTGTAAAACAACACTTTATTTTGCTTCCGCAATTTAGTTTTTCAACTTGGCTTTATAATAATTATTTCATAAACTCCGATGTAATCAATTACTTGTGAACTTATGTATTACTATGAATGGTTTTATGTTGAACTTAATTCGGTCTGGGCTGTATTGTGGAAAGTTTGAAATCCTTCGTGGTTTCACGGACTACCGGGTTGATATAAGCGTCATGTGCTAATTAAGTTGCTTAAGCGACATCATTAGTACATTATGTTTATATTAATTGGTCGGTTCTGTTACAGCTGGCATCGGAGCAGGTTCAACGTATTACTGTTCATAAGTATATTTAAAACAAAAAGAATTTGTTTTATAAACAGTAATTACGAACTTATAGCCACTTAATATCATATATAGGCTTTTCAAAAGTGTGTGGTTTTCAAAACTTATATATGTGCCTTGGACCAGTCATATCCTTTATGCCCAATTAAGGACTTTAGGTGGCTTATATCAGTACTAACTTGGGGGATTACTGCATCATATTTTCTATTTGTTGTGCTCATACACGACGGATATGTATGAGGGCCATTCACTTGAATGGTTATGTATGGATCAATTTGCCCCTACGCCAAGGTAAGAATGGTTCAACGCTCAGGTAAGTGTGAGTTGTGAGAGCATGATCGGATACACTGCCGATCTAGGGGAGTGCTTATTGGTGCTGGATTATATACATGTTCACACATGTTTATAAGAAGGTACCCCATGTGAGGGTGTCATCTTCTGATGACTTGTTGGGTAGTATGCACTCGGGAATGGGTGCAAGTAATCGGAGATTTCACCTTGTTCGGAAGGTGCGTGGATTTTTACGTCGCTTGCATTCATTGGAATATTGGGCTGAAATGAATTTTCTGCAGGTACACTAACTACGCAAGATCGTGTAGCCCGACTAGTTTACGCTATATGAGAGCACGTTGGTATGCCACCATCTAAAACGCTAGAATTTATTAATTTCCAGATTTATGAGGACGTACGGAACGTGCATGCATCATGACTCATAATCATTTCATGGCAACTGCATTATTTCTTCCCTTATAAAAGAATGATTCTCTCTTTCGATAAAAGTCACCAACTTAATCTCCATCTCATGAGAGTTGTGAATCGGTTTGACAGATGGCAAGAATGAAGCACATCAAATCCAAGTCAACCAAGGGAAAAGTTTTGCACCAGCAGCTTGCCACCCGTGAGCCACGTGGTGCCAAAAAGTTTCTAAAAGAATATGGAATGCCTTCATTGCTATGGCGAATTCTGCACTCAGTGGGTTATCCCACGGGTAAAGAACCTCGCTATCAGTGGAGTAAGGAGCTGGAGAGTCAGCGTATGAGTTTGATTCCGGTTGAAGTGGTAATTCCCGCCAAGAGTGAAGGAGCGTCACTTTGGTGTGGACGTCGGTTCATTGCTCGAGGTAGGAACCCTTGGGAGGGTGCAAATGTGGTTGCATACAAGGCACTATGGGATTTGCTCAAAAGATGCCCAGAAGAGATTGCTCGTGCCACTACAGGTGTGTTTCCTAAGGGTGACCCATACCATGTTGTGTGGCGTCAGCTTAGTAAGACTGCACTTGTCGGTGGTAAAGATGAGGCTGAGAACAACAATGGTCCTGCTAGTAGCGCAATGTTTGCTATGATGAAGAGTTACTCCTGTCTGGAGAATGCATTGGAATCTCTTAATCGCGAGTTCGTCTACGTCACCTCATTCAAGCGAGAGATGAAGAAAGAATATGAAGAGGAAGTTGAAAGACTGACCACATTGCTCGAGATGATGACAATATCCAAAGATCAGGCCATCCAGAGAGAAAATGCTGCTGTTCATGAGACCTTTGTGGCACAAAGTCAGTTTCTGGAGTTGCTTGCCCTAATTGGTCAATGGCAACAAGCCTTTGGTATAGTTGAGCAACAACGAAATGAAGCTTGGAATGAGGAATACCATCGAGGAGCAAGTGCTTGCATTAGAGGTCATCAATGGTGCTTTGCAAGGAGAACCGCAATGGGTCTACAACCGGCTTCACCCCAATTCTCTTGGTGTGGATGAGGAAGGACTTCGGATAGTGCCCAACATTGATAGTGCGAATACTTGGAAATGCGAGAAGTGTTGAGAACATGGACCATGACCATGAGGAGTAGGCCTGATGAGAAGTCTCTAGTAGGAATGTTATGATTTCCTTTGAACAGACCTATTGTAATGACCTGTACTCCTAAGCAGATGGTACAATGGTTTGTGGGTGATTATGAATCACTTAGCGTGTTTCAGAGATGTATTTGTCCTATGTAGCCTGCAAGAACAAGTTTTATGCGTCATGCATTTTGGACATCAAAACTCAGTCGTTGATCAAATTTGTATTCTATCCTCGTCCATGTAAATTCACTTCTATTCCTCTCGGTCTATAATGATATGTTGACATTGGTTTCTTGTTGTCACATGCCTAGACCAATTGTTAAGTGAATATTGTTATTAATCATCCCTTGGGTACGACACGACAATAGTATGTAGCACATGCTATGTCCTTCAAAATTATCCCTTGCTATCCTCAATTTTTAAATCCTCGGTAATTCCTTCACCTTGTCTTGTGCACATAGCTTAGTTGTACAAGATATCGTAAATAATTCGATTATTTGGCAAGTTATTCTAATGGTCATAGTCATGGCAATATTGTCTCGGTTAATAAGTTACCGTGCCGCGACAAGAACCTGGACCATTTCGGTGGACGCACCTAGATGGATTACTAGGGGGTACGCAGGTATTGTAATCATTAATCGTAACCCATTATTTCATCTAAGCCAAGACAACATCTTTGTCATAAAACCTCCCTTGAATGTTTGCTTATTCATATCCTTGCCAATGCAACCACCCACATTCAAATCGCGCCATGATATTATGACCGTAGGTTGCTACAAATTGGTGTAGTTGACCTTTTCTTATTACCTTGTGCCCTTGTGACTATCTTTTGTATATCTCACTTTTGTCTTGCACGTAATGCCTATTCGTGTGGGAATACTTCCAATCATGTGGAATTGCATTTCAAACGCAAGATTTGTAATGGAGTCCTGATTAATGACTGATGGTGCCGCGACGAAACTGAGAGCACCCTGTGGCTGCAGACACATGGATGTGCTGCTCGGCACGCGCAGGTATCACGATTATTGATCTCGACCTGTTACAGAGATTGCCTCGAGGTGTCATTTTGCATGAACCTACCTTGATTTCCTCTTGATACTCATCATCCAATCTCTTATGACATTTTCTCTCGAAGAGCAAAATCAGGCAAATCAAAGAGAATGAGATTGCTTACAGTAAGACCAATCGGACCACAAGAGGTGGTAGACAAAGGACAATACCAGTCGTGGTTCGATCAAGAGAATGGTTTCCTATTCCATGGTACTCCTCAGTAGAGACTTAGAACTCCTATACATCTACTAGGTATTCTAAAGCTTTATGGAGTATTCGTGCTGTATGGGGGACCATGAAGGAAATTCTTGAGAAAAAATTTTCTTATAAACGGATTATGGCAACAATTTTGGGGTTGCGTCTGGTCGTGTACTCAAGCATCATGATATCGAATTCAGCTATGCATTGGGTACGCATCGTACAAGTGCTTAGGTGTAACCTTGGATTTTCCAAAATACAATTCTGCTTTGAGTACCAAACAAAAGTCGTCCGAATAAGAGAATTTGGTTCGAGAGACAACATTCGAAAGAAAGATTTACACGCTTATCATTGGAAAGGAATGTTGGTTGGATGACAAAACTCAACAATTCCTGCTTTGAGAGCATGACTTATAGAAAGGAATTGGTAATCATGAGTCCTTGCCAAAGAATCTGCTCATGTTACCGTTTTGTCCTAATAAGAGAGGTAATTGGTTGGTTTCTATGGAGTTAGAGAATCATTGACCTAGGAATTTTGATTTCTACAAGAGATGATTTGGATGTCTTTGACCTAAGAACTTTGACTTCTACATGCAAAAGAGTGGACTTCTTCAATCTAGTTGGTTCATATTAGCATACATTGGTATGTGCTCTTATGAAGGAATGTACACCGTGTTGACTCACTTCAAGTAATCCAATGTTGATAGCCAATTCAGCTTGTCCTTTGCACACACGGTCCTTGGTGATATTGTAGAAAGTATTGCGAGATGCTATTCTTATTGACAAAACTTGATTTGGATTTAGCTTGAAGATGTGCAAACCTCGGCTTGACCTCGCTTCGTAGTGGTAAATCTTTGAGGGTTGAAGCACCATTTGATGTATTTGATGATGTGAGTAGCGATTCTCTCACATTAAACCTTTTGATGTCTCCAATAGGGTAATTGTTGGTTACGCCTTGCCATAACCTGCCCTACGGTGTAGTAATCTTGGGGTTTAATGAGAGAGCACAACGTACTATTCCTGTCATCTTCATACTTCAGATTAAGAAAAAGGATTTGACATCAGATTAGAAGAATGGGATAAGTAGAAGAATGTCCTCTAATGGTCTTGGAAGTGGAAAAATGAATATGTGGACAATTGGAATGGTCACAGCAAGTCAACCAGAAGAGAACCGTTGCAATCCTAGGGGACCCACTTGTGCACTGTGTTCGCGTGATTGCCGCACTCGCAACACCTGCACAGTGAACCCTCCTTTATCCCGTCGCCCGTCGCCCTCGCGTCTCGTCCTCGTTCCGTGCCGGACCCCTCCTCTCTTTCCCGGCTTCAAAGACGGCCGCTCGCCCGCTTCCTCGCCGAGTGAATCTATTCCCTTCCTTTATCTTCTCCTCGCCCGTGCGTGAGTGACTCATTGTCCATCTTCTTCCTCTTGCCTCCACTCTGGTGCCTTGCATCATTCTGCCTTTCCCTCTATCGTGGATGCCCTCCTGTGCATCGGTTCTTCTTTCCATCCCCATATCGAAACCTTGCTCGAGAGAAGAAACTTGAGAAAGCCATCGCTTTGGAAAGGGAGAGTAATCGGGGAGCGAGTTTCAACATTCGGTGTTTGTTCGTGGATCCGAGTCGCCGGCTTGAAGGGGAGAAAGATATGTATTTCATGGAGGAACTCCCGATCTGTTTTGGATTGATTTTGCTTGGTTGGGTTCACGATGGTTGAGTTCACGCTTGAGGTTTTACGGTTCTTGTGGACGTTCTTGACGTTTTGGAGCGTCGTGTTTATCCCGTGTGTCTCCATTGTCCATGTATCGGTCAATATCTGGATTAGGCTAATGATTCTCGTGTATTTCTCATAGCCTTGTTCTCTTAAATCATGAGAAGCTTTGTATCGAGTCGTGTAATCCTCGATGTAAATCCGGATCTATGATTAAAGCTCTTATTTCTCCCCTTTTCCCCTCTTCTTGCTTTAAATCTCGGGCGAGATTTCTTTAAGGGTAGGCAGTAACAACTCCGTTTTAGGCTTTTTAAATCTTGCACTTCATGAGCATAATCATCCCATAAGCATCTCATGCTCATAATTGTCAATCGCTTGATGCTTGTTTCCTTGTGGTTAAATAGATTTATTTGTTATATATATATATATATATTAAGTAGTTTTCAAACTTTTCCAAAAAGCCCTGTTTACATTGCTCAGATCAAGTTGGTACCTGAATAGAGTTTTAGAGCAAATTATTTGGAGAAAACTTTGTTTTTACACCAAGTCATGAAAATGGGTTTAAGGCTTTCAAAAGGGCAAAAACAGAAAGGGGAATATTGAAAAATAATATTTTTATAATTCTAATTTGACCCTAATTCACACTTTCAAATCTAGGCCGAATTAGCAAAACCTTCCAACATGAAAAGTATTCTACTCATCAAATGGAGTAACTTTCATGTTTTAAGTTTTTTCAAATTCGCAACGGTTTGGAAACCTGCAGGGGTCAAACTTTTCAGTCAAGCCAAAATGGGTGGGTCCCACCTGTCATCATCATCGTCCCTCTCTCTCTTTTCCCCGTTTCCCGTCGCTGGCGCGGAGCAGCGATGGCGCCGCTACGCCCGCTTTTGCTCGCTTTCGCCGCCTCGCGCTCGATGCCGCACACCGCCGTGGCCGCCAAGCACAACGCGACGCCGCCGGGGTACTCGAGCGCGCACGCCACTGCCACCCCGCCATCATTACCGAGCAGCACGCCGCGCTTCCCCCTCCGCCTGGCTTCATAAGTGCGTGGGCAAGCTGCCCTGATGCCGGCCTCCTCGTCCATTCCTTTTCCCCACTCCTCACCCTCCTCTCCTTCTCCTCCACGCCGAAGCGGAGCCGGACCGGGCCGCCATTGGCATCGGCCGAGCTCGCACCGCCGCCGCACACTTCTCCCACAGAGCCTCCTCGTCCCTTGAAAACAACGCCAAGAGCTTCGCCTAGTCATCCTCCGTGCCGCGCGTGCGCTCGCCCGCCCTCCGCGCCGCCGGAGGTGCTGCCCACCGGAGCGGCCAGCCGCCGGGCCGCCGGCGTGCGCGGCCGGGCACCTCCCGCGCCGCCGCGCGCCGACCTGAGGCCGCCTACGGGTGCGCGCGAGCCCCCGGGTGCTCCGCCGCCTTTCCTTGGCCGCCGGCGAGCCCCGAGTCGGCCGGCCCAAGCCGATTTCGAGTCTCCCTGTCCTTCACGCGCGTGGACCAGTGAATCAAAATTTGACAAAGGTTGGGGTCCTTGGTGCATAATAGCCAGGCACAGCAGGTCACAAATATAGGCCTGGTTAATTTGGGGAGAAGTCGGGGCCTTTCTGAAAAGTGCTTGTCCTATATGATTTTCGTAATTGATTTTCCGAGAAAATCATGTTAAGCTTCCAAAATTCATAAGTTGCCCATTTTAAGTCCAAATTGAGTGATTCAACTTGCAGTATTTTTGTTATGGGATGAACTATGCCTAGAAAATATGAAATGCCATGTTTGAGATACTTTTATTTTGAGATTAGAATTAATTATTGAATTGCTAGATAACTTATAAAATGCATAGTAAATAGAATATTGTTCAGAAAAATATGGTTCTTGTTTTGTTAATCTTAGTTTGTGATGCCCTGTCTATGAAAATTATATCATGTGCATGTTATATGTAAAATTATGATGTTGTAGTTCAAGTGGGATTCTAGGGCTATTCTTGGAATAATTCAAAAATGCTTTTTGTTGAACTAGTTTTGGGTTGATAATTTTTGTAGGCCTCTTATATGACATAAGGTAGCTCTTGAAGTAGTGGGACCTAAGGTTTGGTATACTTCGTAGTACAAAGTATTTTTAGGACCATGTATAGGTGCTACCTTGTCATTTTTGTGTAGGATAGCATACTGATCAAAATGGGATAAAATTTGGTTGGTAGACTAGTATTGCCATGTTATGTCTACTGTAATTTTTGTAGGATTTTAGGAGTAGCCAATCTTGGTGCTCCTGTTCAACTCTTGGATGTTCAAATTAGGGGTTAAGTCCATTGATGCTAGGCTAATCTAATTATAAGTTGGGTTTCTGGTCAACTTGTCTAAACATGATAGTTAGTGTGTTAGCTTGACCATCTACTGTTAAAGTTTCATGGTCATTGCATGAATGGTTTAGGAGTTATGGGTGTGACAAGATGGTCACCAGGGCTGTTTTAGTGGCTGTTTTGCCAGAATCAATCCTGATGTTCTGTGTTTTAGGTATAGTTAACCTGGGAATCAGTTTGTGATGTCTTCAGATGTTTGATGGAGAATTTCATAAGCTTTCCAGAATGTCTTCATTCATATCCATAGGGTCTATGGTTATTTATTTATGATTTATTTACTGATCTGTTAGTTATATGGTTAGGATGATTATGTGTGAGTGTAGTCTCTTTTGGCTTTACTGACTTGTTTGCTGATGATAGTAGAAAGGGATGTCGTACTAGGATTACATTGTTGTAGTAGAAAACGTAGTAGATGACATGTGCTTATGGTATACGTTCTTGGATGATGTTGACTACCTTGTAGAAAGAATAAGCAAAGCCCGCATTCGCATGATCATACCATGTGTATTCTTAGTATTCATACATGCACCCGCATCATACAGGATCGCTAGGAGAACAGAACGTGACGTCAAATAAGGATCCAAAGGAGGAGTCACCAAGGGGAACCACGGCACGTGAGGTGATCGAGAACCAGGAACTAGACGTGGAGTGATCAAGTGCTAGGAGCTTCAACATTGATCGTATTAGGAAGGCAAGCCCCGGAGCATTTCTCCTACGGTTTGCAAAATGATTTACTTTGCGTCCTTTATTGTTTATGATGCATTAAGTTAATAGGCGTTGACTTGGAACCGTTCTTGCATTATGATTACCTTGATCCACACGAATACTTTACCCTAATTAAGTTTAGGATCTGCATATGCTTAGCACTTTGCTTAATTAGATCGGTAGAAGACGGGTGATTGACCCTCATCCGCGAGGTAGGTGGTTACTACCCTATGGTTGATACTATGGAGGTTGGTTAGAGAACATAACCATGTGGCCTTGTTAAATCACGACTAGTCGGAGTTTGTGGTGTGTTAGACCACGGAAACTCCGGCGATGTCACTTAAGGGACTATGGCTTTGTACGTCCTCGGATCATGTTGAACAATGCCTCACGAGATAGCCGGAAGGATGCGATCATCCGACCGCGAAGCCTTGAGGATGTTTGGGCCGGAATTTCAGCGAGAGTTGAGTGTATTGCCCACAGCGCGGTATTAAAGCCGGTGGCCGGTCGCGCCGGAGAGACTGGTAGCCGGGCATGCCCCGGTGTAATCGTATTTGCTGAAATCCGCGACTCCACCCGAATAGACCAAGGTGATCTAATCGACTCCGACGGGAGACGTGTGGTTTGTGTGAGGAATACCCACCACTGGTTTGCAATCGATTATAATCGCCATCGTTCTGGACAGGTGAACACTTGACCGAGCAGCGGCACTGTCGCAAATCATTGTGAAAAATAGGATGGTTATGGTTCTATGTTGTTGATGCTGGTATGCTCAACCTGAAGGATAGGATAGCATTGTTTGCTCATACCCTGGAGTTGGAGTAGTACAGGTGCTAATTTAGTGATGTCAGGATCCTACTTAAAAGATGATAAGCTAGAGAGTCCTTTATCACTAAATGATTATTTAATAAGCTCATCTTTTATCGCAAGTTTAAATGAGTCAGCTACCCCACTCATAAAGCCTTGCATACTCCTTGGTGTCACTTTATTTTTGGTTTATGACGGGTAAGTCTAGCTGAGTACCTTCTTGTACTCAGGGTTTTATTCCCACTTGTTGCAGATCATAAGACCTTTGCTGTGGCAACAAGATGGACCTGTATCCCACTACGGGAGGATTAGACCTTGGGCAAGGTCATCTCTTATATCTCATACCTCTATGCTTTTGCCGGATTTGATGATGGACCAGGCACTATTTTTAACTAAGTGTGCGTTTGTAAAACAACACTTTATTTTGCTTCCGCAATTTAGTTTTTCAACTTGGCTTTATAATAATTATTTCATAAACTCCGATGTAATCAATTACTTGTGAACTTATGCGTTATTATGAATGGTTTTATGTTGAACTTAATTCGGTCAAAACAATATCGTTGAAAGTTTGAAATCCTTCGTGGTTTCACGGACTACCGGGTTGATATAAGCGTCATGTGCTAATTAAGTTGCTTAAGCGACATCATTAGTACATTATGTTTATATTAATTGGTCGGTTCTGTTACAGCTGGCATCGGAGCAGGTTCAACGTATTACTGTTCATAAGTATATTTTTAAAACAAAAAGAATTTGTTTTATAAACAGTAATTGCGAACTTATAGCCACTTAATATCATATATAGGCTTTTCAAAAGTGTGTGGTTTTTCAAAACTTATATATGTGCCTTGGACCAGTCATATCCTTGATGCCCAATTAAGGACTTCAGGTGGCTTATATCAGTACTAACTTGGGGGATTACTGCATCATATTTTCTATTTGTTGTGCTCATACACGACGGATATGTATGAGGGCCATTCACTTGAATGGTTATGTATGGATCAATTTGCCCCTACGCCAAGGTAAGAATGGTTCAACGCTCAGGTAAGTGTGAGTTGTGAGAGCATGATCGGATACACTGCCGATCTAGGGGAGTGCTTATTGGTGCTGGATTATATACATGTTCACACATGTTTATAAGAAGGTACCCCATGTGAGGGTGTCATCTTCTGATGACTTGTTGGGTAGTATGCACTCGGGAATGGGTGCAAGTAATCGGAGATTTCACCTTGTTCGGAAGGTGCGTGGAATTGAAGAAAACCCACCAAGCTTGCAATGCCCATATGCAAACCCACTTTGCTGGAATTGAAGAAATTGTACCCAATGGACAGAATGCAGCGCCTTCACCCGCCTCCTGTTCCCATCAAGTAAATGGCATCAGGACTACAGATGAAACTGTTGCTGCTCACACGCCAGGTACAATTCTTCTTTCTGCAGGTGCTGCTCAAATACACCAACAGCAAGCAGGTGCTCCAAGAGGAACACAAGCAGGCACATCATCAACCATCCAACCAAGCGATGACCACTCTGATGTGCATTCGGCTAACCGGCCAAGGCAACATGGCTGCTCCGAACCTTCACTAGCAGTATGTCCGAGGTATGCAATTTTCTAATGTAGGATTCAGCCATCAAGGAACGCAAGAGGGCGTTGGCCCATCAAGCATGACGGACAGGTTCCTGGTTCCCTTCCCTTCAACTCTACAGGGAACCCGATGCTACATTGATGCTTCTACTCAACCGGATCAACCAGTTTCTTTTGGCCGTGAAGCGGGGCTTGGTATTTTCATTGTGAATACTCAAGTTACTCCGCCTCACAGTATCTTCATCAAGGCGGCCATGAGAGAATCAACCTCTGTACTCATGGCGGAGGCAACAGCGCTTGCACTAGCTGCACAGGTGACCAAGGCCCTCCAAATGCATCAGGTTACAATTCTCTCAGACAACCAACAGCTTGTTAACTTCATCAATGGGCATGACCTTGATCACCCGCCGGATTGGAGGATAAAACCATATACCCAGTTGGCTATCAACGCATTGCAAGACTCTTCAACAGCCATCCGCAGAATCAGTAGAAATCAAAATCACATGGCTGATCTCTTAGCAAGACAAGCTCTTAGAGATGTTAATTCGACTCAATCTTGTAATACGGCTTGTGCCTATGAGCCACATGTTCATGAGTGCCCTCTTAGTTTGGCACTCAATTCTGTAACCATTAACTCTGTAATGGTTCTAACAGTTTCTTGCTGTTAATTTAATTGAAGTTCCTTGTCAAAAAAAAAAACCTTGACCACAATGACATTAATATTAAATTTCTATTCCTTGCTTACGATGATACAATATTTATGCACAATGGAGATCACAAGGCAGTAAACCGAGGAGGACGCAAGCTCAATCAAATTTTTTTTTTAACCGTACTCAATCCGGATTGTCAACTCCTGTACACATCCTACATCCCGGAAAAGGCAGATTTCATTGTAAATGCGCAAGCTCAATAGGAATTTTTTTTAACCATACTCAATCCGGATTGTCAACTCCTGTACAACATCCTACATACCGGAAAAGGCAGATTTCGTTGTAAATGCCTATCGTGTTCCAGGTACAATCAGGACAGCATGCCAGGGCTGTGAGGACCATTCACTTGGCTCCAAGGAGACTCAAGGAACCTTATAGAATAAAAAAGGTCAACTCAGGTGTGTGCAATTGATCATTTTATTGCCTTTTCAATACCTGGCACTCTCATATGAAGAGCAGTCCTGAAAATACCTTATTCGGAAGAACATTATAGTATTGGTAAAACAGATAATTAATTAAATTACCTGGCCTGGTCTCTCTATTGGCACCGTTTGAAAAAATAAAATAAATTTATCAAGTATTCAATATCTCTATTTTTATATCGATTTCAGCTTTTGTTTTCTATATATATATATATATATATATATATATATATATATATATATATATATATATATATATATATATATATCTGCCAAATTTTGGTTGTAGGTGTGTTCCAGAATTTATAAATTTTGAATCTTTGATTTCACTTCAAGGTAGTTTCATTACAGTTCATGTACAGTTTTTCTTATACTATATTTTTCCCTAGAGCAGGTATGTTTATCTTACATGTCACATTCAGAGCATGTTCATGCTTCGACAACAAGGCAATGATGAAACGCTTCTAGGAGTACATGATGACAGAGCCATGTGCCTTAGAGATCAAAGTTGGAGAAGAGAATAAGAAAATGTGAATTTCTCACTTGATGGAACGAATTCATGGATCAAAACTGAAGAGAATGGAGACATGCAGATCACTATAATTAGCAATTAGTAAAATAAATAAAATGTATAGAAAATCATTCTTGGTGTCAGTAATGAGCTAATGAAAGCGTAAAAGAGCTTGTTTGTGTCTGTATTCATTGTGCCATTCTGAACCAGGTGTGTCTAGATCATGAAATTTTTATGACATGAATTGTTTGATGAAAATTTGATTTTTACTTAAGGAAACTCAACGACCTTGTTCTTATATCAAAAATATTTTAATTTGTTAAAAGTATACTTATTATTCATGCACTGTAAATAAGTTTGAAGACAAATATCTTCTAGGCACGTGCGTGCCGCACGTGCATGTTAACTAGTTTTTTACTTAAAAAATACATGGTTTCAACTTTCAATAATGCCGAATCCGGCCCATGGAACAAGCTACCTGTGGTTTTAATCAACCCCTTTGCACTAAAGGAAAAAAGATAAGGAAGACGTGGTTCGAAAATCGAATCCAGGTTATGGGTAAGATAAAAAATAAGGAACAATTTAGAAGTAGGTTCTTAGCACCATATATGTTTGGCGATTTTTGCCATGGGACACTAGAAAAACACATAATTGGCTGACACACACCGCCAATGGGAGAATTTGCCCAAACACACTACAAATTCGTGCTCGTTTTTCTAGACACACCGCCTCCATTATTTTATTTATTTTTCAGTTTTGAAGAGAGCGAAGGTAGGAGAAAAGTCTAAATTACCCTCGTCTTCAACCTCCGGCTGTGCACTAATTTTTGCCGCAGCACACTGCCATAGCAGAAGTGCCTAGCTAGAACCTTATTGAAATATATAAAATATATAGGGTGTTATCAGGATGATTTGATAGACTGAATAACAGTGAAATAGATAGAAAGAAAAGGAAGGGGCTTTCTGCAAATGGACTTTCTTCCTCCTTGGAATCCCGCCGCACATCACTGCACCCCAGCCGCACCGGCATGGGTGGCCGCGCCACCGCGCCCTAGCCGCACTGGCATGGGTGGCCGCGCCACTGCGCCCTAGCCACGCCGGAATGGGCGGCCACGCCGCCGCACCCCCAGCCGCGCGGCCTGGGTGGCCGAGACTCCGGAGCCCGAGTCGCGCCGCCCGCCGCGCCGGCATGGGTGGGCGGTCGCGCCCCCTGTAACACCCCGGCCCAGAGCTTAACAGGATTAATAGGATACTCATATCAACAAGTTGCAACTTCTTTTCTGGAAGCACATCTCTTAAAAAAACTCTAAAGTTAAGCGTGCTTGGCTTGGAGCGATGGGTGACCGACCGGGAAGTCCTTCCCGGGTGCGCATGAGTGAGGACAAAGTGCGCAGAAAAGACCGGCGTTAGTCTGTGAGGACAGTCTGTGTCCTAGTTAAGCTGCCGGATGTAAGTGGGCCCGGCCTCGGAGGGGCGGGACGTTACAGATGGTATCAGAGCCGACCCTTGCGGTTTCACGGGCGCGTGTGTCAGTTGCGCAGGCATGGTGCGCATCGCTGGTGTGGATCCGGAGTGGTCGCACAGCATGGCTCATGCGCTGGCACTGGACACACGGACATGGCCAAGTGGGGAAGTTCCTGGCCTGGGGTTGATCGACGAGGACGTCGGTCTTCTAAGGGGGTGAGAATGTAACACCCCGGCCCAGAACTTAACAGGATTAATAGGATACTCATATCAATAAGTTGCAACTTCTTTTCGGAAGCCCATCTCTTAAAAAACTCTAAAGTTAAGCGTGCTTGGCTTGGGATGATGGGTGACCGACCGGGAAGTCCTTTCCGGGTGCGCATGAGTGAGGATAAAGTGCGCAGAAAAGACCGGTGTTGGTCTGTGAGGACAGTCTGTGTCCTAGTTAAGCTGCCGGATGTAAGTGGGCCCGGCCTCGGAGGGGCGGGACGTTACACCCCCAGCCGCACGGCATGGGTGGCCGAGCTTCTGGGGCCCGATTCGCGCCGCCGGCCGCGTCGATCTAAGTGGTCGTGCCCCCAGCCGCGATGGCCAAGGAGCTCGCCGGATGCCTCATCTTTGACCTCATGGTGCCTCCACCGACCTTGCTCGACCTCCTCCGCTGTTTGTCGGTGTTCTCCATCCACCACAGCACCGGCAGCCTCAGTTCTGACTCCTTACGCGACGATGGTGTGCTACAGCAAAAGCCAGTGCAGAGCTGGAGGTTGAAGACGAGGGCAGTTTAGACATTTACCCTACCTTCTCTCCCTTCAAATCTGAAAATGAATAAAATAATCGAGGCGGTGTGTCTAGGCAAACAAACATGAATTTGTAGTGTCTTTGGGCAAATTCTTCCGTTGGCGGTGTGTGCCAGCCAATTATGTGTTTTTCCAGTGTCCCGTGGCAAAAATCGCCTATATGTTTATATCATTCTAGATAATTTTTTTTAAAGGTTTATAATAAACCTAAGAAAAAAAGAACTAGAAACTAGCACTTTTTCCTGTGGGAATTTGGTTTCAAAACTAAATCCCGGTCATGAACATGTTGCACATGATTTTCTCTAGAAAAAATATCAAGGGGAAAATGAGACATAGGTCCTTAGCACCATGTTTGTTGTCTTTTTAGGTAATATATATAAACCTATGAAAACAAGAGGTAGAGACTTGCACACCTGATTTGATCTACATCTTGAGGAACTCAATCCTTCGGTCGAAAATGAAAGATCGTAGCACACTAGGAACAAGAGGTCTTCGTGCAGCCAAAGGTGGATAAACAAGGCTGAGTGGAGAACGTGGAAAAATGAGGTGAAACAAGGCTACAAACGAAGAAAGTGTAAGACACAGCGACAACGAGCAGAGGAGAGATTAAATAGGCAAAATTTGTAACAGATATAATGCTAGCAAGCAAAATGTCAAGCGGAAAGGGTATGTGGAAGCGTTAAGAAGACAAATCTCAAGCGACACCATTTGCCGCAATCCACGTCGAGTCTTGCGTAAAAGACACTTGTCAACGTCAATGTGCATATATCCTTCTAGAGGGAAACGATTCAACGGCTAGAATGAAAGGACAAATGCAATTGTGACAAGAGTAAATAACAGCACTTCTCTTGTACTACAAGTGTCTGAAATCATGTTGCTCCTTAGGAAGGCGGTGGATTCGGGTTCAAGGGTGGTTGTGTCCTATGGCCTTGGAAAGAGTGTTGGGGAAGGCAGACCACCCAGGTGAAGGAGGCGAGGACGGAGCGATGAGGCTACCAACGGGCTGTGTAGCAGAACCATTCAATTAATATAAACCCAAGGTACTAAATAAACTGTTGAGGAAATTTAGTTAGCACATTGTGCTCATACTAACTCGGTAGTTCATAAAATCTCAAAGGATTTCAAAATTTTTTAACGACACACCCGAATCGTATAGTTCAGCAGTTACCATTCACCTGTTCTTACAGTTCACACATATCATAAATACAACACAGGTTTAAATAAAACTTATTACAAATTAGAGTTGCAAATACATAGCGGAAGCAGATACTTTTGGAAACACACTCACACCTACTCTTTCAAATACAGTGCCAGCTCAGGGTCGATATCCAATAAAAGCAAGTAGATGAGATATAAGAGATGACCTTGCCCATGGTCTAATCCTCCCGTAGTGGAATACAGGTCCACCTTGTCACCATGGCAAAAGTCTTATGATCTGCAACAAGTGGGAATAAAACCCTAAGTATGAGAATGTACCTAGCTTGATTTACCCGTCATAAACCAAAAATAAATGCAAGGCCTTTGTAGTGGGTTGGCTTGACTCATTTTGCAGAAAAGCTCAAGCGATCATATGCTTATATAATTCTACCATTTTAAGTTATTAGCAGCAGGTTTACAGTTATAGCCTGATTAAGCTAAGTTAGCACCTGTACTAATAGCAATCACTTGAGTATTTATAGCAATCAATAGTAACCAAATTCACTTTGGCATTATCCAACACCATTCCCATAACCAAGCTCCTTTTTATTCAAGTGGTATTACTACGATGCCGCTGCTCGGTCAAGTGTTCACTATCCAGAAACGATAGCGATTATAATCGATTGCAAACCAGCTGGCGAAGTATTCCCCACACAAACCACACTTCCCCCGTCGGGGTCGATTAGGTCACCTTGGCCTGTTCGGGTAGAGTCGCGGGATCAACAGGAACCATCGTACTCAGGGGCCGCCCGGCTGCCAACAGGTCAGCGCTCCATCTTAAGGACTCACCACCGCGAACGGCTGCCAACAGGAAACGCCCCATCTTAAGGACTCACCACCGCGCCCCTGTAATCACCCGCGCCATCTCCAATACGATGCGTTCAGCTAGGCCGAAGCCCGGCCCAAACAGAAGTCAATCAAGGCTTCGCGGCGGTCGACACAACTTGTTAGACAACTAAGCGGCAAAATGCAAAGCAAGAGCGTCAACTAGTCTATGCAAGCCTTCCTAGCAAGTTTAGCAACTAGGCTACTCTATCAACACACATACAACAACCATGATAGCGCTACACAATTAAGGCTCACGGTGAACCACAAGGCAATTCTACTTTGCACAAAGTAAAGGCCGAGATAGCGCTACACAATTAAGGCTCTCGGCGAACCACAAGCAATTCTAGGAATGTAATGCGCAAGAGGGGATTGGAAGGTTATACCGCCGCGTAGAGATGAAGATGGCCAATCACTGTGCGAAGGAATCAATCACCTACAAACGAACACAAGGAGGTCGAAGCCTCGGCAAACACAAATCGACACACGATTTTTTACCGAGGTTCACTTGCTTCCCAGCAAGCTACTCCTCGTTGTGGTGATACACTTGCTTGGTGAGGTGCCTGCTCAATTGGCTCTATGCCAAAGACCGCTACCGGGAGCCGCACCGTCCACACAAGACAAGGATCCACAAGCCACGAGCAATCCACTAAAGTATTCTTTCATGAATCTTCCGCGGGGAAGGACCAAGAACCCCGCATAATCCACCGGTGTGGCCTCGAAGAATCACCAAGTCGAGCTCACCACCACCCGCTGCTCCAAACCGTCTACGGTGATGGGAATCACCGAAGAGTAACAAGAATCCGCAGCAAACTCGATGAACAAGTGCCTCTAGATGCAACTCTCAATGCAACGCACTTGATCTCACTCAATCTCACTCAAAGAAGATCAAAGAATCAAAGAGATGAGTGGGGAGGAGTCTCTCTTGCTCAAAGGATGCTCAGGTTAGAAGAAAAGGCGAAGAGAGCCCTCCCATCGCCAACCGTTATCCCCTCGGGCAGCCCAAATACATGCGCCGGTCGCGCCTGTTAGGACGCGTCGGACGCGTCCGGCCTTCAGCGTCACTCGACCGTTGTGGTTTGAAATCTGCCACGTCAGCGCGTCCTGCCTTCAGTCCCTGCGTCCGGCGCCGTTTCATCTGGCGCGTCCGGCGCCCCTTCACGCCGTGGGCCGGCTCTGCGTTGTGTCCGGCGGCCTCCGGACGCACGCGTCCCCACGTCCGGCGCGTACACAGCCCAGCCCAGTAGCCAGAGCCACGCCAGCGAGCGCCGGACGCGTCCGGCCCTCCTGGCCGTGCGTCCGGCTCGCGCGTCCGGCCCACCTGCCGGCCCGGGGTGCTCACTGGGGAGCGTCCGGCGCTTGCCCCAGCGGCGTCCAGTGCCAAGGCCCAGCTGCGGCCTTCCCTGGGCAGCGTTTGGCCCACCAGGCCGCATCCGGCGCAGCCCACCTGGCGCATCCGGCCCGGCGTCTAGAGCACCTTCGACGCTTGATCATCGTCATCGCGCCGTCGTCGATCTAATGTCCAAACCACTTGCCTTGGCAGCCAATTCCAACAGTGTAGACCACTTCTCAAGCACCGGAGTTAGTGTATCATCTCATGAAACGTCAGCAAGGGTTAGCTCTCATATTAGCCTCTCATGCATCATGCAAAATCACATCTTGAGGCATTTTGGACAGCGAGTCAACTATGGATTCCCCTCTTGATAGTCGGTTATCGATCTTAAATGTGATCACACTCTCTATAGTGTCTCGATCACTAAATCAGAAAGCCCTATCAAGCTATACCTTTGCCTTGATCTCCATGGGCTTTTCCGTTTCTCTCCGAAGCTCGATCATGCACCATGTCCATCATGTTCATCATCATGATCTCCAAGCTTCATCTCCACCTAGATTGCTAATCTTCTACATACACTTAGCAAAGCCATTAGCATCTAGGTGTGTCATTAATTACCAAAACCAGACCGGAGCTTTCAATCTCCCTCTTTTTGGTAATTGATGACAACCCTTCACAAACACTCACAAAGATATGGAAATTGAATTCAATATGAAATTGAATTGCTTGTCCAAGACATTTTGATCATGAATCTTGGTTGGACAAGCATTTCAATTCTGGTTTTTGGTAGTGGTAGCTCCTGTCGACGAAATATCGGCGATAGTCCGACCAGGGGTATGCCCCGACCGGTAATGGATTGGCGGAAGGCGCACGAGATTGCGAGCAAGACGTAAACAGGGAGCAATCACATGAGGTTTACCCAGGTTCAGGCCGCAAAGATGCGTAAAACCCTAGTCCTGCTCTCTGTTTCGAATATGATGTGGATGTATGAGTCTGTGCGTTATGCCAGATTCTGTCCTCTGGCACGGGGGTCCTTGCTCTCCTTATATATCGCGGGGAGCAAGGTTACAAGTCGGAACTAGCCTATCTGGTACTAAGTTTACATACATTACAAGTCTAAACTTTCCTATCTCAGCTAGGTCTTGTCCTCCTTGTCGGCCTTCGATATTCTTGCCTGTTTTAGGCTGTTCGACCAGCCTGAGCCGATCGGTCTTGAAGCTTGATGGGCCGGCCTGGTGATAGCGTGTCGGCCCGAACTAGGCCGTGAGGGTATATGGAGTTTATACCTCCACAGCTAGTCCCCGAGCATCATGGATCTTGAGGGAAAAAACACCGTCTTGCTTGGTTGAGTGACAAAGGGTGGTCGGACACACATTCGACATGTGGTCCGAGCAGGGCTGGAGGACCGTCTAATGCTTCCGACCACACTTTGCTTACACTTGGTTGACGTTTTCGGTTTTGACCGAAAGATTTATGATGCTCCCGAAAAGAAAAAGAATTTTGAAAGGGTCCCAAATGCGGAGACGTGGGCCCTCGTTAGTGTGTGATGCCTGCAATCACATGGTATCTGTCGTGATTGGTCATTGCCTTAGCTTAGTTTTGAAACTAAACTCTTTGTAAAGAGAAAGGATCAGGCCGAGTCATGCAAATGACGTGGGCCCACGTAGTCCCCGAGGTTGCTGTAAGATAGTATATGTTGCAGCAAGCTCTAAAAGAAGGATCTAGCCCATGTCACCTCTCAGGTGACGTGGGCCCACGTAGTCCCCGAGCCTGAGATGAGGTGGAACACGTTATGTCAGGGTCTAAAAAAGAAGACAACTGATCATTATATCGTGCTTTATGTGTTTCCGACCACTCTTTGAGTGAGACCGAGCAGGCCAAATTTCATTTGGGCTGGTCGGTTTGAACCATGCCATGACTTTGTCATGATTAAGTTAAGGCAGCTTTGCTACTTAACTCAGTCCCCAGCGTGGCTGTGAGACCATGGTTTTGAATCTAAACCCATGAAAATAGCTTTGCTATTTGTGTGCCGAAATAACCGGTATCATTGGCGAAAAAATCCCACTCAATTGTCGGATTGTGTGGGTTGAATTGTTGATGCTATCTTGTAACTTTGTTACAGGCGGGTTGGAACGCTTCTTCGAGTTGTTGCTGCAAAGAGAAAATTTGGTATGAGTGAATGTTTTGATGAGGTATCTTGAATCGTATTGATTTGATATAATCTATGACACGAAGTTGTATCGGGATGTATTATTTAAGAATGGTCTTGGTAATCGCCTCTCCTTAGAGTTAATCGGTCCTCGGGTGTGTAGATGACCTATAGTGAATAGCGCGTTGCCGAATCACTTAGGGCCCTATTTCCGTTGGAAGCGACCGCCGTCATCCCCGTGTTGTATAGCGTTGGAGCCGTGAACACGTAGCGGGATTGATCGAGACGATGCATGCTGATTGTTTTTGTTGGAGGGTGACGTACTTGGCCATTTGGTACAAAGAAAAGAGGATGTTTTTAGCTTTGTAAATATGTGTTGAACGTACTTTGAAGTAGTTCGTGTAAAGAAATCTTTTGTGAAAAAAGATTGGTGAGGGCATGTATGTTAGGTTAGGAGAGCACTTATCGTATTTTGCTGTGAGCCACCGTCTTCCCGTGGTGGATTTTGATCATGCCTTTGTTCCTGAAAGAATGGTCATGTGGTGTGTAAGATTTTCTTATCATGCAGAAGGCTAAGTTATGCTTGTTATAGATTTAGAAGAAAAAATTGCCAGCAAAACTAGTCTCTTTCTCATTCAAGAGCCGACCAGGCCTTAGGGATTAGATGATCCTAAACAAACAGCACGGTGCCGGAGTGTTTGGAGCCCTTTTCCTTTGGGAGCGACCGCTGGCGCACTCTGTGTTGTTTGAGCGTGGTGCTGTTAACACGTAGCGAGTGAGACCAGAGACGGTGCGTTCCTGTCTTGCTTCATGTTTGAGAAAAAAGATTTGTGAAGAACTGGTTTTTCCAAAGTGTGGTCTTTTGAAATGGATGGATAAATAAAATAGAAAATTTATTAGAGATGTTGGATACTTATCTTTTAGTCCGTTGTGTCACATCACGATCGCGTGTGGAGCAAAAAATATTCGCTTGCCGATGCAACCGTACATCGCAACCGACACATCACGTCCATCGGGGTACATTTTTGGACTCCGGTCGGGTCAATTCTCTTTGTTGACGTGGGATCAAGATGTCGGTGACTCAATCGCTCCAACTCCCCGACGATGTGAGTCGGCCGAGCGCGCGGGGGGTTCCCGATGCGAGGGAAACGTATAAATGCATATCGTGCTAGTGGAGCGGTTTTTCGTCGCTTCGTGCTCTTGGGGAACGAGAGGGCCGCGGGGTTTTGATTACCCACAATCCCATCGGTTGCCTTCTCGAGTCCTCCAATCTCTCTATAAATTGGCGCCTGCGCTGAGAACTTCTCTATCCGCGGCGCATTTTCATTCTTGCTCCTCTCCTTCGCCCTCCAAATTTAGGGTTTTAGATTGTATTCGCTCGTCACCGCCATCTAGATGGACCGCCGCCATGGTAAGCGCCGGCGGGGGGGAGGAGTCAATGAACTCCCCTCGGGAGGTGAGGCCGCGGAGGAGGTGAGCTTGGATTGGAGTTTTTCCTTGATTAATCTTGGGGTTTTCTTCTTTTGGTGTAACCGCTATTTTTCGTTCACAATGTAGGTACACCCTCCTGACCATTGGAGGTGCGGCAGGCACCTCCGCCGCGGGCGCCGCCGAGGCGGCGAGGAGGGCGGCGGAGGAGCCGCGGGATGTGCCGGAGGCTGCGGCCCCCGAGCAGGTGGCTCCGGTCGTGGAGGCCGGAGCTGCCGTTGCTGCGGCGGAGCATGTGGCTCCCGTCGTGGTGGAGGCGGCGGCGGCGGCCGCCAGTGTCTCCACCCCGCATTCGCTGAGCAGTGTCTCAGCGAACTCCCTGGTGTCTGCGCTCGACCGCTGTAGGGCGGAGCTGCAGCACATCAGGGACCTCTACTCCGACACCACCAAGCAGCTGGGGCAGGCGGAGGCGAACGTGGACCTGTTCCTGAAGGCACTCTCCTCCGCCCGGGAGGAGAGCCGGAGGCGGAGAAGCGGCGGGCCGCCGACCGACGCCGAAGCCAACGCCGCCGTCAATGAGGCGACGGACGAGAGGCCGGCCCGCAAGGTCCAAGTGGATACGCCGCTTTCGCGGCGGCGAGGCCGCCGACATCAAGGTCGGCGGTAAGTATCGTGTTCTTTATTGTTCATATTCTCGAATTGTGCTTGCCTTGGCATTTTAATCTTTTACTCTGTTTTTACAGAGCTGACGGAGCAGCTGCAGGAGGCCGCGCATCCCGCGGCGGATGCGGTGAACGCCCAGGGCGGCGATGTCATCGCGCAGTTGGCGGCGATCCCCGGCCAAGTGGCCGCGGTGGCGGTTTACGGCGTCCGCCATGGTGCCTCCGCCGCTTATGCCACCGTCGACGCCATCTCCGGCGTTGATGTCCGTGGCATGGAGCTGTCGATGGCGGCGCATGACGCCATGGAGGGCGGCGCCGTCGAGTTCGCCGGGGCAGCGGAGGCCGTCGTTGCCGCGACTCCTGTCGACCTGGTGGTCGGCAAGCTTTTCGGGGATGACTAGATTGCTTAGATGCAATCAGTCCCCCGTTTGTAAAAATTTTTATATTTTTAATGAAAGAATTGGATCTTTTGAGATGTGTCTTGTGCCGGAATCCTTCGAGATTCCTTTTATTTATCTCTTTATTTTGATCCTGTTTTATGACTTTGTCATGTTTATGCCGTAGGATTTTGTTTCAGGATTTAGAATCCTCTGTTTAGAGAATGTCGTAACGCGTCGGATCGAGGGATGATTTTCCTTTGAATGACAAGAAAAATTCATGTGCTCAAGTGTTTGACACGAAGAACTTGATTTCTCATTATAAAATAGTACACATTAGATTGCTTTTTTGTCATTAGAATGACTTACAACGATGTGTACGATCGACGCTAACTTAAACCTTGAAAGGGAAATCGCCTAAAAAGAAAACTTGTGCTGATAAAAGAGGAGGACGTATCTCTCATTCTTTTTAGTTTTCCGGCTCTGCTTCTCCTTCTTCCAAGTCATGAATCATGACCGGATCTTCTTCGGTGCAGAGTAGTAGGTCGTCATCGTCCAAGACTTGATCGTCTCGGCGTCGGGCGTGGTCGGATATACTTATCCCGTTCCGAGTAGTATTGAGATTGTCCTTTTTTGGAAAAGGCACATCTGTAAAGGAATCTAAGGAGCTTGAGTTTTTCTCAAACTGGCTTCCTTTTTGAACTACTTCGTACCACTCGCCGTTGATAAACATGCCTTCTGATGTTTTGCGCCCTGGTGATCGAACTGTTCTGATGCGCCGAAGGTTAGCTGGGTTTATTGGATTAGGGAATATGTGCTCGGTGTGCGGCGGTATCCTATCCTCAGGAGGAGTTGGGGTGGGGGAGCCTCCGGTTTGGTTCTCGAGTCAGCAAATTGTCCAAGAAAGGAGTGATAAAACCATTGCGGTTTGTTTGGACGGATGGAACCGTTCGACCGGGGGGAGGACTCCGAGCACGTTTGTATACAGTGGTCGTTTGTATGGGTTGGTTACAACAACGAGGCTCATCTATGTTAGGTGAATCCCTCGTGCCATCCCTTAATGGGTTCATGCCAAAACTGCGGCGATTTTCTCTGATTGCTGCCATGTGTTTTTGGCGCTCTTCCCTTCGTTTTCTTTCTACGTCTTGGTGTCGGTCAGCAAGTGCCCTGGCCCCCGTGTGCGAGGCGCCCTCGTCATTGAGGGAGACCGAGTTGATCGTGCTCGTGGCCGTTACTGCTCTTTGCTCCGTTGCACCTGATGTTGTCATGGCGTCAATATCTCTTGCCGTCGTCTTTCCCTTCGTTGTTCATCCCTTCGGGACCGTCACCATGACGAAGGGCGGCGGCTAGCTCGACGTTACGCAAACAACCGAGCGTTGGATGTGTTGATTCCCGCAGATTGTTCTTGCTGTGTCGCAAAGTAGTAGGCGCAGTTGGTGGGTTCCGACCGATCGTCGAATTTCTCGGCGTCGTCGTCGTTCGTTGCGACGGGCATTTCTCGGCTTTATGTTGACGCGTAACTCCGACTAGGTACATCGTGTCGGGTAGTTTGTGTCGTCGAGCTGGACCGTTGTTGTTCCGTGAGGCTTGTTGTGAAGTCCTCTCTCTCGGATCTTGAATATCGGCTAAGATTCTCTGCCGTATATTGCTCGGCCGCCTCTCCGACCACTACGAACGATGGTTGGCCGTGGTCGGAGCCGGCCGTGAGTTTCTTCCGCCACCTGTTTGTGTACGGTTGCCACGAGGATTTGTTGGAATGTGACGTCGTAGATTCGCCGGCTGCGAACGTGGCCGTTCGGAGCGCCCAAAAGTTACTGCGACGGTTGTTTTGTCCTCGTGTTGACGGATTAGGAACTTGTTGTTGTCGCGCGGTTTGTAGATCGCGACTGACGCGTCGTCGGAGCGACTCAAAGTTGGCATGGGTTTCTATCAACCTCATGTCTTGTTGATGGATCAAACGGAGTAGATCCGTGTTGCTGACATGCCTCCTTTGGTTAGGACCGGTCGGAGGTGTTGACGCCGTGCCGTCAACTATCAGTGGTGGATTGGTTGGGACTGCAATGGTGGTCACCGGGATGAGTTGGATCTGGTTTGGCGCAGCCACCATTGTTGGTGCCATTGTCGGCGTGATAGCCGGAGGCGTGAGAGTTGTAGTAGCGATTCTTGAGTTGGAAGTCCGTGAACGTTCCGAAGTTGAAGGTGAGGCCAGCTTCGAAAGTCATGGAAGCTGGGAAGGAAACCATCTTGATCGACGTGAAATCTCGGTGCGCACCCCCTACCTGGCGCGCCACTGTCGACGAAATATCGGCGATAGTCCGACCAGGGGTATGCCCTGACCGGTAATGGATTGGCGGAAGGCGCACGAGATTGCGAGCAAGACGTAAACAAGGAGCAATCACACGAGGTTTACCCGTGTTCGGGCCGCAAAGATGCGTAAAACCCTAGTCCCGCTCTCTGTTTCGATTATGATGTGGATGTATGAGTCGTGCGTTATGCCGGTCTCGTCCTTCAGGCACGGGGTCCTTGCTCTCCTTATATATCGCGGGGAGCAAGGTTACAAGTCAGAACTAGCCTATTTGGTACTAAGTTTACATACTTTACAAGTCTAAACTTTCCTATCTCAGCTAGGTCTTGTCCTCCTTGTCGGTCTTCGATATTCTTGCCTGTTTTAGGCTGTCCGACCAGCCTGAGCCGATCGGTCTTGAAGCTTGATGGGCCGGCCTGGCGATAGCGTGTCGGCCCGAACTAGGCCGTGAGGGTATATGGAGTTTATACCTCCACAGCTCCCCCCTACATATGTGCATCCAATGTTTGGTCGATTTTCAAGCACATATGCATAGATAGAAATTGTGGGAGAGATATCACAACCAAAATGGTACTAAGGTTTATAGAATTGACCTTTGAAGCGTGATACCAATCGGAGTGTGATAATAAACCTTCCTTACCACCATGGGAATCTAGACATTTATCAAAACTCAAAATACCTTATGAGATCAACACTATAAGAGAGATACTTTGAACAAAAGAAACCACTATGTCTAGAAACCACCTAAGCATGCTAGTACTTCAAATCATCAATCATGTTCTATACTAGCAATACACCAAACACGCATGAATATTGAATTATTGCTATGCTCCATATCATCATGTAATGCACATACAAATGCAACAAATAGTCTATGAGCTTGCTCCCCCTATTTGTGTGTGTTGATACTAGATACGCACACGAAAGAATCAAGAGAAATAATCCGCAAGCGCACGGATATCGGTGAGCACTTCACCCGGGAGATATTCCAGAGTATCATTATTTATTTATCCGCTAGGAGAAAACGTGCATCTGACTAACCCAAGTCTATACCTAACCGCTGAGCTACAAACAAGGTAATGAGCGATATAGAGAGGATTACTACCACAGTCTTCTTCCAACCTATGGCAAGCTTTGCGACTACTACTCTATGGGAGCACCTAAGAAAAGACACCACAGAGGATGCTTAACCTAGCACTTTTGGACCTACCTTACCTACTGACGGGAAGTGGGCTACAAAGGTAACAAAGGGATTGTCACTTCCCTCGATACTACCACGTTTCCGGCCAGATAGGGAGCATCTACGAGTGAACCTAGCCCAAGCACCACGCTTACGCTATGAACGATTACTCTATTCCCAACCGGAAGCGAATAAAGTAAACTCGTAAACCAAAGAGCAATAATAACAAGAACTTACTAGTATTAGAAGTTGAATTGCGTAATGATCCTAGAACCAAGCCTCGGGTTAGGAGACTTGATCCCGCAGTACAACCGGAGAGAGGAGACACCGACATGCCGGGCTTCCTCCAACTCTACCTCCACCCTATACTCTCTCTATCTATCTTGAATGCTAGGCTCTAGGGAGGAGATCCATACAAGGGACCTCTCTCACCTGATCCTCTCTCGGAAATAATGAATTAGGGTTTCAAGGGATGCCTCCTCCGGGTCGGGGCCCCGTTTATATAGCCCCCTAGGATGCACCGCAGCCGTCGATCAAACCGACCTTAAACGGGTGGTTTTTATTAATCCTCAAAGTCGGTGGAGCGGGATCCGCGAGCCCGGACTGATTGGTCCAGTCGAGGCGGCCGCCCCAAGGTGGAGGCGGCCGCCCTCCACCGAGGCGTTTCAGCCTCCCGTTTGGTCCAAAGGCCTTCTCGAACCTTCCAGACATGAATTTTGACCGGATCCCGATTATCTCTATGTAAACCCGACATGTGGGCCTTCCTTAGTCATTTTCAGCCGACACCTACGCAAAGCAGGACATTCACCAAAACTCGTGGAATTCCGTTAGTGTAAGCCCTATATCTAGATGGTAATTATATTTAGGTCCTTTTTCATGTCTAGTTGACGGTTAAAAATAGGAGTTATCTACCGTCAACAAACTCCCCCAAGCTTACCCTTTGCTCGTCTCTGAGCAAAGATAAACTCAGTGATGGATCAGGAGTTGCTACAATGCTTTCACTCCTCAAAAGTACACATGCGTTCAAACAAGAACTCTCCTCTGGATTAGAGTGAACTATTCTGACTCAAAACTTACTCATATTACCTTCCACCATGGGGCTTGTAGCCGTCACTTGGGTCTTGAGCAGTTGAAAGATAGAACGGTTAAGTCAAGCGCTATGTTTCTCGCTCTTTGATCAACTGTCATTCCGGAGTTTTTGCAGGATTTTCAAATAAAACTCAGAGTTTCCTTGTATGACCCTTTCAAGTCTCTCATTTGTGGTATTTCTGGATCCTCTCCAAGGCATGTGTAGCATATGCCTTCCCTCTACTCTCAGAATATGTGGTATTTTTGGAATTAAGGCATAGTAAGGTTGCCTTCTCTCTCTCACCCTACTTCTAATAGGCTTATGTGGAGCTCATAGGTGGGGAGACAACTCAAACTCACTTGCATATGTTGCATTGTTAAGCCGTGGATCCAGAGGAACTAAGCATACAATCAAGTCATATGTGCATGTGAATGAGGGGAATGAAATGAATAATATGGATGATGGTGATAGAAAGGAAGTAATCATGAGGGGTGAAACACGATGGTGAAGATCTAGTTCTATACTTGCTCCTCGGGGGTAACGTACCTCCCTTTATTTGGAAACTGAAGACCTTTGACGAGGAGGACTTGGCTGCTATTTATATATATTTTTTTCTTCTTCTTCTTTTTTTTCTTTCTTTTTTTCTCTTTTTTTTTACTAACAACCAAGCCTCTTAATGGTAACTATAGCAATAGGGAATATCAACTGAAATAACAGGAGCTTTATTGCACAATGGAACAGGATAGGATGGCGGCGTACATTTTTGGTGTTCACTCCCAGTGTAAGAGTAGAACAATTTTTGAAGGGATCGGAATGAATGGAGAATATGTATGTGGGTGGATGGATGCGTACTCCCAGGGTAGGAGCAGCATAAGTGTGTATCTCCAGGATAGAGATAGCACATAGTGTGATAGAGTGCGTACTCCTGGGGTAGGAGCAGCATGAGTGCATGTTTCGAGGGTAGAAACAACACAAGATGCGTGGAGTGTGTGTGTATATGTGGGTGGTACTTCTAGGAATAGAAGTAGCAAGAGTAAATGCAGCAAAGTGAATGTAAGTGGGGGTGTACTTCTAAGGACAGAAGCAGCATAGATCAATGGATGGAGAGCACATAGTATTGACTTTAACTGCATGACTAATCCCTAAGAGTCAACACAGCATACTACAGTCAATGCCTATAGAATGATATATGTAGACAAAGATGGCTTCCCTAATCTAGTAAGCATGTATATATGGCTGTGGTAGGAATTTTGAACTCTCGTTATACGGGAACTCATCATGCAGAAATTTTAAGATTTTCAAAGATAAATTCTCCGAACTCTAGCATCTCTAGGAACAAGATGGACAGCGCTCAAAACTTTCCCATATCATATCCGTCAACTACCTAGACTTAGATCAAGCATTCGCTACCCACAAGTTTCGAGTTCGAGTAAATCTCAAATCTAAACAGTTGTGTCCAAAACTCAGGAGAGTGCAAGGTTGAAAACTAGGTACTTGAGAGGAATTACGACAGAGCAACTATTCATCATTTCCATATAAGAGCTTATTCTGTAGGGTTTATTTTAGCAGGCAAACTCTTCACATACTCTCATAAATAGCATACTTAATAAATGGATAGATAGATAAGCTAGTGATACTTAGCTGGATACACGGGGGTGCTCTCCCCCAAGCTGGATGTTGACGTAGTCTGTTGGTGTTGCTGACTGGCAGTGAAGGCCTACTGCTCCTCCTGGAGTGTTAGGGATGATGGCAGTAGAGACAACACTACTACTGTTGAGGACAGCACTCCAACAGGGGACATGACGTCCTTTTGCTTGTTTAGTTCTTCTTGACCCTTTAAATTCTGTGAGGCTCAAATAGACAGCAAAGCTTGTGGAACCGATTAAGTGTTAGTGATAACCATCTAAGCCTTGAATGTCTAGAACCTTCTTAACACATAAATCTTTTTAGTAGGATCATAATATTTTTATAATTTTATAATTATGATATGCGGGTAGAAAAATGCAACTAAGATGAAAACTTATTTTTATGCCACCACGGTGGATATCTTTGTGGGCTGTCGCACCACAAAATTATTCACATGGGGCTTAGATTTTCTAGATGCAATGCAAGACAAAAAATATTTTCTTTTCTAATGCGGATGTAGCAAAATAAATATGCAACAAGAATTGATTATGCAGAAAGTAATTATGCTAAAGGAAAAACTTATGCAATGCTGAAATGGGAAATATGGATAACTACCAAGTTACCTCCTTGGCGAGGGTTCAGTGTTTTAAGTCCTCTAAATAGGACTTCTTGTCTTGTTCAATCCTTCAGTGCATCATTTGATCCCAAAGGTAGAGACCTCGAGAACTGCACCTCTTGAGTTGATATCTCTTAAGGAAGGTGTCACCTATGTTCTTTCCTTGTCCAGGTCTGAAGTGAACCTTTAATTGTGAAGTTGGCAGCATCTTGTTTAGTGTGTATGTTGCAGGTTCAGAACTTTATCACTATAGCACCCTGTTGATGAAGAGTAGATGTTTCTAGTGGTCCTTTCCTTAGACCTTGTGCTCCATTTATTGTTTCTTCGTTCTCTGCAGAGGATTAGTGGACAACACATACCCGAAGGAATATACAAATAATAACAAGTGTAGAGTTGTCATAAAGCTAAAGGTCATATTCTTTGCTACAGAAAAGTTGGGTTGAAACATTTACTCATTACTTCTTCTCTTAAGAATTGATTTTACCTTGTATTAAGTTTGATTTATGTGTATGATATCTATAGAAAACTACCAAACTTATAGAGAGGAAGTAATTGCGGATGGAGGGATTGCAAACCAGTATGCCAGAGCGACAGAGGCTTGATAAGAGGAAGAGCATTGTTGGATCATCATTAGAGGAGTCGGCGACCTTCCTCCTCCAAGCTTGTTGTTGCTCATCACTGGAAGTCAAGTGTGTGTGTTGAATCATCCCTCAAAGTGTGTTGTAATAACTCCATGTTCTTAGACACTGTCCATCCTCTATTTTTAAGTTTGTCGGAGAGGGCTCTCAATTCTAGGTCGTTGAGCAAAGATCTCTCTTTTGCATTCTGCTTTTCTTTGGACTGTCCAATCCAGGATATGAGGGTGCAGACAGTTGCATGATCTTCTTTTGTCAACCATTCTTGATTTTTGCTGAGTCTTGCTTGACTAATTGATGTTCATTGAAGATGTAGACTCGAGTTCTTCCTTGATGGTCTTTGTCTTCTAGAGGCATGGCGAAGAGTTGCAGTTAATGATACGCCATCCATCTTGATGATCAAGGAAGGGACTTCATTTATATTTGTATGCAGGCTTCATCTCCAATGGCCTAGGGACATCATCTTGCAACCATAGTCATGATCTTCTTAGGCTTGGTCGATAGTCAACCCTAGATGGTGATTGGTTGACACAAGGATGCATGCTTATCATTCCATGCTTGTCTTTGCTACCGACGTGCAAGATGGTGTCTACAAGAACACAAGAGCAGGTCTTTGATTGGCCAAAATGAGGCGAGTTGCTCCCAGCTTCTCATTGGTGTCCTAGCTCGAGTTTTGGGCTCAATGCTATGATGTCTTCAAGGTTGCTCATAGCTTGTCACCTTGTTCATCCACTTCCTTTGGTTGAGTGCTATTGATGTAGATCCTTTTTGTGGCACTCTCGTCTCCTTCTTTGTTCCATCACTGAAGTGGTGATTTGGCAGGTTCACCATGAATAGGCACACCATAAATTCTTTCAATTCTTTCTTTGACGATGAATGAGTTGTGTCTTTTGTGCGAAGTTATTGAAGTTCATCATATGCCTTGCTTCATCTCCGATGTGAGTTCATCTCTTGACTTACCCAAATTTGGATTTGGAAGTTTTCCTGCAGGGGTTAGTCCAACAGAATATACCAATGTCTACTACAGCAGTTTTTAGTTCAATAACCAAACTAGACTCCATGTCTAATCAGATTAAGGAAGGCTATTTAACCTAAGCACCACGCTTAATTTAAAAGCCAATAGAAGCATGTACAATACTTCTAAACCAACACTTACTAAGGTAGACAAAGGTAACATGAGAGCACTATAGAGATTTACTCAAACAGTGATGGCAGAGCATGATTAATGTTTAGCAAACTGAGCATGCCTTAAAGGTAGGGACAATCAAGATAGTGTAGCAACATGGCAAGAGATCTATTTATGGAAATCCCCAAGCTTGAATTTGGCAGAAATCAAGATTGGATGAATGTAATTCAATGTTGCATAATGATTGGTTGGACATACCTTGCATTTGTTATTCCTTCGATCTTTTTGTATCGAACCCGGAAAGGTTAGTGGCAAGAATACCCGAAGGAATATTTTCATAATTATAACCGTATGCTCATTTAACAAGGACGACACAATAGAAAGGTGAATAGTTATGCCATGATCTGAATAGTGCTTGTTTTAGGACACTAAGCTTGTCCTTGGGAAACCTTCAAGATGTGAACTGGTGAAGTGGTTTCCCCTCCAACACCAATCTATGTGCACTAATCTTTAGGATTCAACATAATGAGATCTACAATGTTTATGATAAGCATATGCGTCTACAACCACCCTTTCAATATCTTTAAGAACATGGAGCATGAGGGGTTGAAGATCTCATGTGTGGTAATGTTGCAGAGACTAAGTGAATTAGGAGATTTTTCATATGAGCAAGGTCTTGATGGGGTGTTTAAGAAGTGACCACTTTGCTCATCTCCATCATTTTTCACTTCCAAGGGTGACTCATCATAAATGTCCAAAGTTTCCCTTGGATCATCTCTCGAGTTGATCTTATCTAAGGCCTTGTCCACCCATTTAATGGCAATAGCACATAGTTTTTTAATGCTCTCTAGCCATGGATGTTTCTCTTCGCGATCCTCTATATGATTTTGATGATTCCTATGCATGGGATATCTAGAAGGATTTCTAGGATCATTGGGAGGTTCAGGAGAAAGAGCATAGAACGAATCATAGGGGTCAAGGATGGGTTTAAAGTTGGGTTCATATTCTACATTTGATGTGGGCATAGAAGGGGAGAAGATAAGAGTGGCTTCTAGATGGCTTCGCTCTCCTTCTATGGCATTACTTGACATGCCATCCTTGAGTCTTTCTAAACATCCTTCAAAGGGATTGGATGTGAGACGCTTTCTAAGAGATCTCTTCCTGAGAAGATTGACAATGTATGCACTAAAAGATCTCTTATGAAGCGAGAAGTTTAAGCTCCTCCTAGAATCGCCATTAGAAAGAATTTCCAGGGGTAGAATTACTTCTTCCCTTGGAGGATTTTGGAGTACTTCTAGGTTGGGATGGATAGCCAAACCATGGGATTGAAATGTTTGCAACGTGGCTATGAAAACTTCCTCTTCTAGTTTGGGGGATGATTCCTTCTCTACCTCTAGGATGTTATCATGAAGGCTAGTGCAAGGAGTATGTCCATTAATAATAAGGACAAACCTCACTTCACTAAAGGGTAAAGAAAGGAAAACTCCTCCAAAGGCGATATTATCAAGACCCATATAAAAATGTTGAAGAAGAACATGGTCTTGTAAGGCTAGGTCTAAACCTAAGTTTATATGAAGATTAAAAGATTCCCTAAGTGTAGCCAAAAGTTCATTACCTACTTGATCGAGGATAGGACTTTGGGTTCATTACCCTCTCCTAGTTGAGGATAGGACCTTGGGTACAATACCCTCTTGATTAGAAGATAGGACTCTAGCTGTAGAAAAGAGTTGGCTTTGACCTATTGCAACCAAACATTGGTGTAGCTCATAGCTAGATGTGAAAATCATGGGTTCTAGAGGCTCTAAGCATGTGCTCATGGGTGCAAGATATTGGTGGATAGGCGTGGAATTTGGGTTATCCATAAGGATATAAAATAAAATGCAAAAGAAAACAAGAAAAAAGATAAAAGAACAATACATGGTTAAGCGACTTGAGTTATCTCAGTAGACCGTCTTTCTCCCCGGCAACGGCGCCAGAAATGCTTGTTGATACTAGATACGCACACGAAAGAATCAAGAGAAATAATCCGCAAGCGCACGGATATCGGTGAGCACTTCACCCGGGAGATATTCTAGAGTATCGTTATTTATTTATCCGCTAGGAGAAAACGTGCATCTGACTAACCCAAGTCTATACCTAACCGCTGAGCTACAAACAAGGTAATGAGCGATATAGAGAGGATTACTACCACAGTCTTCTTCCAACCTATGGCAAGCTTTGCGACTACTATTCTATGGGAGCACCAAAGAAAAGACACCACAGAGGATGCTTAACCTAGCACTTTTGGACCTACCTTACCTACTGACGGGAAGTGGGCTACAAAGGTAACAAAGGGATTGTCACTTCCCTCAATACTACCACGTTTCCGGCCAGATAGGGAGCATCTACGAGTGAACCTAGCCCAAGCACCACGCTTATGCTACGAACGATTACTCTATTCCCAACCGGAAGCGAATAAAGTAAACTCGTAAACCAAAGAGCAATAATAACAAGAACTTACTAGTATTAGAAGTTGAATTGCAGAATGATCCTAGAACCAAGCCTCGGGTTAGGAGACTTGATCCCGCAGGTACAACCGGAGAGGAGACACCGACATGCCGGGCTTCCTCCAACTCTACCTCCACCCTATACTCTCTCTATCTATCTTGAATGCTAGGCTCTAGGGAGGAGATCCATACAAGGGACCTCTCTCACCTGATCCTCTCTGGAAATAATGAATTAGGGTTTCAAGGGATGCCTCCTCCAGGGTCAGGGGCCCTGTTTATATAGCCTCCTAGGATGCACCGCAGCCGTCGGATCAAACCGACCTTAAACGGGTGGTTTTTATTAATCCTCAAAGTCGGTGGAGCAGGATCCGCGAGCCTGGACCTGATTGGTCCAGGTCAGGAGGTGGCCGCCCCCAAGGTGGAGGCGGCCGCCCCTCCACCGAGGCGTTTCAGCCTCCCGTTTGGTCCAGTGCCTTCTCGAACCTTCCAGATTACAGAATTTTGACCGGATCCCGATTATCTCTATGTAAACCTGACATGTGGGCCTTCCTTAGTCATTTTCAGCTGACACCCTACAGAAACAGACATTCACCAAAACTCGTGGAATTCCGTTAGTGTAAGCCCTATATCTAGATGGTAATTATATTTAGGTCCTTTTTCATGTCTAGTTGATGGTTAAAAATAGGAGTTATCTACCGTCAACAGTGTGTTCAAGGTTGGGTCATATCATAAAAAATATTGATCCCCTTCCATTGATCTTTGTGACTTATTTCTCCCCCTTTGTCAACAATCACCAACAAGGGTGCATAAGATGAGAGAAACAAGTCAATCAAACTATGGCCAAATCTAAATCTCATGCCTAGAATATGTATCTCGGTTTGAACCAAGGGCAAGCTTCTTCACACCTCATAAAGTATAAGAGTTATCTTGACCATGTTGAAATACGCATCATGAGCAAATGCTATAGATTCAACACTAGGTTCACAAGCTCACAAACATGTCATATGCCACCACTAGATCAAATCAAGCATAGAAACAATAGTGGTGCCATAGATCCATCAAATTCATTTGATTTGCAATGAATGAGCCTAATAATATGCACAAGTGCCTTCATGATCTACACAACTAACAAAGGATGCATGGAATGCAACAACCAACTTTACCTTGCTATGTTGGAGGAGAGGCATGTCATATGTGAGGTGCATCAACTCATGTTGGAGAAGCTAAGTATGTTCAACTCATTTCTCAACTTGCAATATCTTCTTTCATCAAGAGGCTTGGTGAATATGTCGGCTAGTTGATCTTCGGTGCCAATGCTTTCAATGCTAATGTCACCCTTTTGTTGATGATCTCTAATGAAGTGGTGCCTCACATCAATGTGCTTGGCCTTGAATGTTGAACCGGATTGTTTGTCATCTTGATTGCACTTTCATTGTCACAAAACAAAGGCACATGCTTGAATTTGATTCCATAGTCCTTCAAGGTGGCTTTCATCCATAGCAATTGTGCACAACAATTCCCCACAATAATGTATTCGGCTTCGGTGGTGGAAAGTGCTACACTATTTTGCTTCTTTGAGGACCATTAGACTAGAGACCTTCCTAGCACTTGGCATGTGTCTACTTGTGCTCTTCCTATCAATCTTGCAACCGGCATAGTCGGAGTCGGAGTAGCCAATCAACTCAAAGCTCGACCCCTTGGATACCATAAGCCAATATCTTGAGTGCCCTTCAAGTATCTCAACACTCTCTTAGCCGCCGTCAAGTGACTCTCTCTTGGTGATGCTTGATATCTAGCATACATGCACACACTAAACATGACATCCGGCCTTGAAGCGATCACATATAGCAAGCTTTCAATCATTGATCTATATAGCTTTTGCTCAATCATCTTGCCACTATCATCAATATCCAAGCCGCCATTGGTACCCATTGGTGTGCTAATTGCCTTAGCATCTTGCAACCCAAACTTCTTGATCATGTCCTTGATGTACTTGCCTTGACTCACAAAGGTGCCATTCTTCATTTGCTTGATTTGAAGTCCAAGGAAGTAACTTAGCTCTCCAAGCATAGACATCTCAAACTCACTAGCCATCATCTTAGCAAATTCTTCACAAAACTCTTGATTGGTTGAACCGAAGATGATATCATCCACATAGATTTGCAACACTAACAAGTCATCTCCAATCTTCCTAGTGAAGAGAGTGGTGTCCACTTTTCCCATCTTGAAGCCTTTAGAGAGGAGAAAGTCTCTCAATCTTTCATACCATGCCCTTGGAGCTTGCTTCAAACCATACAATGCCTTCTTGAGCTTGTAGACATGGTTGGGCTTCTTGTCATCTTCAAATCCGGGAGGTTGCTGAACATAGACTTCTTCATTGATGAATCCATTGAGAAATGCACTCCTCACATCCATTTGATAGAGCTTGATGTTGTGTACGTGCACAAGCATAGGCTAATAAGATTCTAATTGCCTCCAATCTTGCCACCGGTGCATATGTCTCCCCAAAGTCAAGACCTTCAACTTGAGTGTAGCCTTGTGCAACTAGTCTTGCTTTGTTCCTCACAACTAAGCCATCTTGATCTTGCTTGTTCTTGAAGACCCACTTGGTGCCAATGATATTGTGCTTCTTTGGCCTCTCAACAAGCTCTCATACTTCATTTCTAGTGAAGTTGTTCAATTCATCATGCATGGTATTTATCCAATCCGGATCCTTCAATGCTTCTTCAATCTTGGTTGGCTCTAGGAATGACACAAAAGAATAGTGCTCACATATGCTAGCCAATCTTGATCTTGTTTATACAACTCTTTGAATGTCACCAATGACATGATCTAGAGGATGATCCCTTGCAACGCTTGAAGGTTGAAGAACTAGTTGACTTGCATTGCTTGCTTCAACTTGATCTTGATCTTGGTCTTCATGTTGACTACCACTAGTGCTTGCCTCATTTGACTCTTGAATCACCACTTGAGTTGACACTTGCACCTCATCATCATCATCAACTTGCCTTGGCCGAATATCACCAATGTCCATGTGCCTCATTGCATTGTTCAATTGATCTCCACCCACATCATCTTGATTTTGATCTTCACTTTGAGAGCCTTGGGTTTCATCAAATTCAACATCATGAACCTCTTCAACTAGCCCACTAGCCAAGTTCCACACTCTATATGCCTTGCTTGAAGTAGAGTAACCAAGTAGGAATCCCTCATCACATCTCTTGTCAAACTTGCCAAGTCTTTGCCCCTTCTTGAGTATGTAGCATTTGCAACCAAAGACCTGAAAGTATGCAATGTTGGGCTTTCTTCCATTCAAGATCTCATAAGGTGTCTTCTCCAACTTCCCATGGCAATAGAGGTGGTTGCTATAGTAGCAAGCCGTGTTGATAGCATCACTCCAAAACTTTTGGCTCACATTGTACTCACAAAGCATAGTTCTTGCCATCTCAATCAAAGTTCTATTCTTCCTCTCAACTACACCATTGGATTGTGGAGTGTATGTCGGAGAATTGATGTCCAATGCCAAGCTCATCTCACAACTATTCAACTCTTGTGTTCTTGAATTCACTACCATTGTCACTTCTAATCTTCTTGATGGTAGTCTCAAACTCATTTTGCACTCTCTTGACAAAAGACTTGAATAGATCATAGACTTCACTCTTGTCATAGAGAAAGAACACCCATGTGTATCTAGTGTAGTCATCAACTATCACAAAGCCATACTTGTTGCCCCCAATTGATGTGTATGTTGTTGGCCCAAACAAGTCCATGTGTAACAACTCAAATGCCTTTGAAGTTGACATCTCATTCTTCTTTGGATGCGGCTTCCCATGTTGCTTGCCGGCTTGACATGCACTACAAGGCCTATCCTTCTCAAATGTGATATCATACAAGCCTCTAACAAAATCATACTTCATAAGTTTGTTCAATTGCTTCATGCCAACATGACCAAGTCTTCTATGCCATAGCCACCCTTTGCTAGACTTGCCAATCAAAAAGATGAGAGTTGAGCTTCACTAGCATTGAAATCCACCAAGTATAAGCTTTCATGCCGAAACCCCTTGAAGATAAGATTGGATTGATCTTTGCTTACCACCTCAACATAATCCTTGTTAAAAATGCACTTGTAACCAAGATCACACAATTGAGCCACCGACAATAGATTGAAGTTCAAGGTATCAACTAGAAACACATTTGAAAGACTCTTATCATTGGATATAGCAATCTTCCCAAGCCCCATGACATCACCTCTATTGTTGTCACCAAATATGATAGAATCAAATCCACCATTATCATTCTTGTCAAGTGACTTGAACATACTATCTTCCCCGGTCATGTGATTTGAGCACCCACTATCAAGCACCCAATGCCTCCCTCCAGCTTTGTAATTGACCTACATGAGAAGATCAAGCTTTAGGTACCCACTTTTGCTTGGGTCCTTGAAGGTTAGTTACCAAGTTCTTTGGCACCCAAATGACTTTCTTCTTTGAGCCCATCCATGGTGCATCAATGAACTTAGCATGAACACCATTTGTACCCCTAGTAAGCACATAGAAAGAATCTAGCTTATAGGAGGATACATTGTTAGTGGTCTTGTTCAAGCATATTTGCTCTACATGACCCACTTGCTTGCAATCTTGCAATAGCTACCATTGTTCTTCAAAAAACTAGTCTTGTGAGGAGCAAAGGCGACCTTGCCCTTCTTGGGGTATAGCTCAATCCCTCTTTGTAGAGAGAAGCTCTTTGGCTACCCCAAGCACATAAGCAAGCAGTTCTCACCACCATAAGCCTTAGCCAAGGTGTGATTGAGCTCCTTAACCTCCTTCTTAAGAGACTCATTCTCAACTACTAGTGTGGAATCACAAGTGTGAACAACACTACTAGAAGAGCTAGGAGTGGAAGTGCTACAAGAAGGGCTAGGTGATGCAATAACAATTGAATCATCAAGCAAATCACATGAAGAACCCATGTCTTTCTTCTCAACAACCACCACTTGGGATTGCTCTTGCTCTTACTTCTCTACTAGAGAGGAATGAGCTTTTTCAAGCTTGAAGTGAGCAATCTCTAGCTTCTTATGGTCTACCTTTAGACTCTCATAAGATGCCCTCAACTCCATAAGTTCTTGCTCAAGGCTTTCTTTATCCTTGCGTAAGCCCCTACATTCCTTCCTAGATTGCTTAAAAGCACCTTTGCAATCCTTAAGCATAGTGAAGAGTTCATCTTTAGTAGGTTCATCATCATCACCCTCATCATCACTATCGGGTGGGGGTTGTACCTTAGTGGCCTTGGCCATGAAGCAAGTCGATGGAGCACCAAATAGTGAAATCTTCTCTTGAATGGCAATACTTGCGTGCCCCTTCTTCTTCTTGCTCTTGGAGTCATCCTCATCATTATCACTTGAGGAAGAGGAGTCACTCTCCCAAGTTGCCACATGTGATTCACCCTTCTTCTTCTTGTGGGAGAGTCATTCTTCTCCTCCTTCTTTTGCTTCTTCTTCTTCTCCTTCTTCATGGCATCTTCATCATCACTATCATAGGGACACTTGGCAATGAGATGATCCTTGCTATTGCACCGGAAGCACTTCATAGGACGTTCACTAGTCTTGGAAGAGCTCCTCTTGCTTCTTGCCCGGTACCCCTTCTTCATGAGCTTCCCCATCTTCTTGACTAGAAGTGCCATTTGTTCATTCATATCCTCTTCTTCACTTGAGCTAGAGCATGGCTCATCATCACTTGATGCCTCTTTCTTCTTCTTGCCCTTGCTCTTGGATGATGTGGCCTTGAATGCCACACTCTTCTTGTTGTTATCATCCTTCTTCTCACTTTCCTTCTTCTTCTTCTTCACCAACTCTTCCTTCTCATTGTCCTCTCTAAACTCATCATCGGCCATGACTTCTTGAAGGACTTGGTTTGAGTTGGCTTTTCTTTCATGGTTGTCTTCACCATGATGGCCTTCAACATGTCAAACCTCTTGGACAATCATCTCATGAACTTGGTTGAGAATTGTTGATCTTTGACTTCTTCACCAAGTGTCTTGAGCTCATTCACAATCATCTGGAGCCTATGGAACATCTACGGCACACTTTCATCTTCCTTCATTGAGAAGCTTGCAAACCTCTCTTGAAGCATGTATGCTCTTGCCGTCTTCACACTCTCGGTGCCTTCATAAGCTTCTTCTAGCTTGGCCCAAATGTCATGAGCCACCTCAATGTTCTTGATGAGCTCAAAAGCTTTGTCATCAAGGGCCTCATGGAATACACTCACGGCAACATCATTTGCTTGTTGCTTCTTCTCTTCGGCCGGTGTGGGCGCCTCGGCATTGGCAACCTCAAATTTTGTTTCGGTCACATTCCACACCTCTCTATTGATTGACTTGAGATGACTCTTCATCTTAAGCTTCCACTTGGCATAATCATTGCCATCAAAGGTTGGTGCCCTCTTGGTGTTGTTGATATGCAAAACCAAAGCCATTGCTTCACCGTAGGATGTTAATCCACTCAAACAAATGGTGCCTTGCTCTGATACCATGTGAAAGGTCTAAATGGCTAGAGGGGGTGAATAGCCTAATAAAATTTCTAGCAAGAACACTAAACAACTTGTTAGACAACTATGCGGCAAAAATGCAAAGCAAGAGCTTCAACTAGTCTATGCAAGCCTTCTTAACAAGTTTAGCAACTAGGCTACTCTATCAACACACATACAACAACCGTGATAGCGCTACACAATTAAGGCTCACGGTGAACCACAAGGCAATTCCACTTTGCACAAAGTAAAGGCCGAGATAGTGCTACACAATTAAGGCTCTCGACGAACCACAAGCAATTCTAGGAATGTAATGCGCAAGAGGGGATTGGAAGGTTATACCGCCGTGTAGAGATGAAGATGGCCAATCACCGTGCGAAGGAATCAATCACCTACAAACAAACACAAGGAGGTCGAAGCCTCGGCAAACACAAATCGACACACAATTTTTTACCGAGGTTCACTTGCTTCCCGGCAAGCTACTCCTCGTTGTGGTGATACACTTGCTTGGTGAGGTGCCTGCACAATTGGCTCTATGCCAAAGACCAACACCGGGAGCGGCACCGTCCACACAAGACAAGGATCCACAAGCCACGAGCAATCCACTAAAGTATCCTTTCATGAATCTCCCGCGGGGAAGGACTAAGAACCTCTCACAATCCACCGATGTGGCCTCGAACAATCACCAAGTCGAGCTCACCACCACCCGCTGCTCCAAACCGTCTACGGTGATGAGAATCACCAAAGAGTAACAAGAATCCACAGCAAACTCGATGAACAAGTGCCTCTAGATGCAACTCTCAATGCAACGCAATTAATCTCACTCAATCTCACTCAAAGAAGATCAAAGAATCAAAGAGATGAGTGGGGAGGAGTCTCTCTTGCTCAAAGAATGCTCAGGTTAGAAGAAATGGCGAAGAGAGCCCTCCCATGGCCGGCCACCTTCTATTTATAGGCATGGGGAAAAATCCAACCGTTATCCCCTCGGGCAGCCCAAATACATGCGCGGACACGCCTGTTAGGATGCGTCGAACGCGTCCGGCCTTCAGCGCCACTCGACCATTGCGGTTTGAAATCTGCCGCGTCAGCGCGTCCGCCCTTCAGTCCCTGCGTTCAGCGCCGTTTCATCTGGCGCGTCCGGCGCCCCTTCACGCCGTGGGCCGGCTCTGCGTTGTGTCCGGCGGCCTCCGGACGCATGCGCCCCCGCGTCCGGCGCGTACACAGCCCAGCCCAGCAGCCAGAACCACGCCAGCGAGCGCCGGACGCGTCCGGCCCTCCTGGCCGTGCGTCTGGCCCACGCATCCGGCCCACCTGCCCGCCCGGGGTGCTCACTGGGGAGCGTCCGACGCTTGCCCCAGCGGCGTCCGGCGCCAAGGCCCAGCCGCGGCCTTCCCTGGGCGGCGTCCGGCCCACCAGGCCGCGTCCGACGCAGCCCACCTGGCACGTCCGGCTCGGCATCCAGACCACCTTCTTCGATGCTTGATCGTCATCGTCGTGCCGTCGTCGATCCAATGTCCAAACCACTTGCCTTGGCAGCCAACTCCAATAGTGTAGACCACTTATCAAGTATCAGAGTTAGCGTATCATCTCATGAAACGTCGGTAAGGGTTAGCTCTCATGTTAGCCTCTCATGCATCATGTAAAGTCACATCTAGAGGTATTTTGGACCGCGTGTCAACCGTGGATTCCCCTCTTGATAGTCGGTTATCAATCCTAAATGTGATCACACTCTCTACAGTATCTCGATCACTAAACCGGAAAGCCCTATCAAGCTATACCTTTGCCTTGATCTCCATGGGCCTTTCCGTTTCTCTCCGAAGCTCGATCATGCACCATGTCCATTATGTTCATCATCATGATCTCCAAGCTTCATCTCCACCTAGATTGCTAATCTTCTACATACACTTAGCAAAGCCATTAGCATCTAGGTGTGTCATTAATTTCCAAAACCAAACCGGAGCTTTCAACCTTCCAGCTAAATGTGGGGCATTGTTCAACATGATCCGAGGACGTACAACATCCGGTCCTTAAACGACACAGACGGGAACTACAAGCACACAAGACCCATGCCTTGTTGCCCAACTTCCCGCCCGGTCTCGATTTATCCAACACACTTGGTTATATCCATCATGATCATCCTTGCCAAATTATCTTTAGCCCCTAAGGCATAGGTGATAGGAAATCACCCACTTCTACCGATTCTAAGCAGGGCTAAGCATTCATATCGCTCCTACACCTAACCAGGGTGAAAGATATCTCCACTACTATATAATGCACCAGTTTAAACAATGCTAAAGCCACACAAAAAAATTGTCCACCACAGTCATTAATCTCTACTTCTCTACTACATATAATACACCAAAAAAACATTTCTAAAGCCACACAACAAATTATCCCTCACAGTCATTATCTCTCCTAATCTCTTCTAAGTACACCCAAACAAATGCACCCAAACCCAACCAATATTTCAAATGAATGGATGAGATGCACTCTAACCTTCTCTTTCTCTTACTCACTCAAATCCAATGGACAAGATTGCTGGGATCAAACCACTCATCCTCTCTTTCTCCCCCGTCCCACACCCATCTAGACGTGAAGCGCGAAGCACCCTCTGCCGTCCCGCAATTAACAGACACGAAGTGCGAGGCAACACACCCTCTCTCTCTCTCTCTCCCAAACACGCCAACTCTGACTACCCTCCCTCCCGCCCACCGCCACACCACCCGCACGCCGCGCGCTGCAAGCAGCCAGGCCGCTCGCCGCGAGGGAGGCCGCCGATGCATGCCACGCACCGCTAGGCCGCACGCTGCATGGTCACCCATCGACGCACGACGCGGACGCAGGAGGCGGACGACTACCCCCAACCGGCCATAGATCCGCTACTTCCGGTGCGCATACTGAAGATCCCCGCCATCACCCACAACACGACGGCCTATGCCTCCGATGACGTCGGTCCCCGACGCCCATGGCTGCTGCCCCTGCGGTTGCCGGCCTTGGTACAGCGCCTTCGTCTCCCCACCCACAGGGGCGAGGGCTGGTGCCAGAGTTCGCGCCCCTTTGCTTGACCTCGCGTCATCCACTGATCGGTGCGCTCCACTCTCCCTAACTCTCCCTGCTTGATTTCCCTCTCCCAGTGCTCGCGAAGGTTTGCATCGTCCTGATTTGGTGCATACAGAGAGGACCAACAAGGCTACTCCTGCTGGCACTGGAGAGAAGGACAAAAGAGCGAGCCACTGGCGCCCAGGAGGACTGGGACAGTTGAACATCCTATTGATGGCTGCCTGTCTCTTTCCTTGGACAACCTCCCGTGATCCGAATGTATCGAGAAGGTGAGTTGCTTCCCTTTCTAGGTGATTTAGATTTTTCTCCGCCTTATTTTCCTTGCTAGGATAACTCATTGATTCATTGGTTGGTTGCGCCTGAAGAACAATTGTTTAATTTTGCGGAGTCGGGACGAAGGTGTTCTTGCTCACTTTCTCTACGCTCTCTAAAATAATTGTCTAAAAAATACTAAACCATATATTCTTTAATGGTGACTGTTTTCATGTATTTAAATTTATAAATATAAATGTATAGTCTATCCCTCATACTTTTAGGGCCCCTTTGGTTCATGGGTGAGCCAAAGGAATTTCGTAGGATAGGAAAATTTCCTTTGGAATCGAATCCTGTCCTTTGGTTCTTAGAAAAACGAAGGAAAATTTCCTCTGGAATCGAATCCTACACCTCCATTCCTCTGGAATCGAAGCATGAGGTCGGACCTCATCGAATTTTTCCTGGCGCGAACGAAGCGCCCGCGCGGGGTGCATCGTTACGTTTCCGACAGAAGAACAGAAGAGCAGGATGGCCAAAGATTCGACGAAAATTGAACCAAATCAAAATGAATCGCGACCAAACTTGGCACAGGTGATCTCCATGGAGGTTATGAGTTATTCCTAAAGAATCATCGCTCGATTTGCAGTCAGACTCCGGGAAAATCAAATCACGTGCACGAACTCGAAAAATTTCCCAACAAACAAAAATCGCTTGGAACTTGATGCACGGACTATCTTCAGGAGCATGGAGTGGACTAAGGAGGAAGTGTGAGGAGAGAGGAGCACCATCGCACCAAGGCCGCAGCGGAGCCCCTCGTGGCCTCGCCATGTCTCCCCTCCGCTCCACCGCGACTGCTCAGCCAGCAGTTGTAGCGGCAGTAGAGCCACGGCGTGTCGTCGTCGGCGGAGGCTGGAGTTTAGCCGCAGCACGGAGGCGCCCCTCGCGGCCTTGCCGTCTCGCCGCCTGACACCCTCCTCTTTGGACTAGCTCTCTACACCCGTGCCCGCGCCCAGGCGAGCACAGGGGGCCGGTGGTCGCCCACCAGCCACCAGGGAGCACCCGCTGACGGCGGCCGCGGAACTGGCCGTGCGGGGACCGCCCACGCCGGGTTTGGCCAAGTCCTCACCGGCCGCCGTGGATCCGCCCGCACCAGATCCGGCCGTCACCGAGGCCGGCGGCGGCGGGCGCGCCATCTGTGGGCTGGGCAGCTGCGGCGGCGGCCTCAAGTCCCGGTGGCAGAGGAGGGGAAGCGCGTGGTGGGGAAGGAGGGGAGGCGGAGGCGCAGCCCGAGGCGGCCGCCGTGGCCGGGGCAGCGGCTCGTGGCGGCGCCGGCGAGGTCCGCGGGGAGCGCTGGGCGCACGGCTTCAAGACGGGAGCTCGCGGGGAGGGAGAGGAAAGAAAGAGCGAGTGGAGATGGGTTGAGAAGGAGGATGGAGATACGAAGCTGCGTTTCTTTCTTTCTTTTTTAATGCCGCATTTCCTTTCACCCCAACCAAAGACGCAAGTAGTAGTTTTTCCTCCGGTTTGGTTCCTACGGGATTCGACTGCGTGTCACCTCGAATCCTATGAAATTCCTATCCCTATCCTCTGTCTACAGTACAATCCAAAGGGGACCTTAGTTCGTTTCTACATGGTACCTTTATCTGACATGTTATTTTCTTGTTATGCTTGGACATTCAACAAATGTATTTTTTCAGGAACATAAATACAATGAAATTTGCAAACAAAGTGCTCTGTTTTTCCCCATATGTGCTTTCTACAATTGGATCACTTTTATAAAGTGCTCTTATTCCTGATGTTCAAAATATAAAGTGCTCAGGAACTCGCGGAGCGTCGGCGGCGCCGCCTCGGCGTGACTCGGCGACTCGTCGGCGTGATTCGGGCAGCGACGCGTCGAGAGGCGGGTCGGGCGGTGGCGCGTCGGGACGCGAGGTGCCTCGGTCATCGACGCGTCGGGCGCGGCGCGCTGGTCACAGTGTGGCGGCCCAGGCAGAGGTGACGGCACGGGAGGGTCCGACGCAGCGGTCAGTACGAAGGCAGTGCTTCCGCAGCAATGCCAAGGGCCTCGTCTTCACCGGCTTCGCTAAGGTAGTCTTCTGGTCTCTGCTACGGATGGTCGAAAGCCGCGGGGCCGGCATGCTGCTGCTGCTCGCCATCACAGTTCAAATTTAAGAGAGCCTTTCATGATTATAGATTGATTGACAGAAGTTGAGCCATTGCTGGGCAGAAATGCAAAAAATCACCACAAACCTGTAATGAGTATAGATTGATTTTTAGTCATTCATATTCTGTAATCTGTATGTACACTTCAGCAGCAGTTTCATGATTGCACAGGATCAAAACTGGATAATACAGAGCTCTTCAAAAACACTATTCTTAGGAATTGGTGGTCCTTTTCTCATGGAAAGTTCAGGCACAGATGAGGCCAAAACACATTTGTCTGCCCTGTTCTCAAGGAAGCAGAGAAAGCATTTGCTCAGTGACAATTGTTAGCAATAATGCAATCAAGATCGAACATGAGACACAGATTTTTACGTGGAAAACCCTTGCAGGAAAAAACCACGGGCGCCAACCGGCGATCTTCACTATATGAGGAGAGTGTTTACAGAACGCAGGGAATACAATGAGTCGTCAACTCTTCCCGTGCGGCTTACAAGATGTATTTATAGGACGGACTGACTGCAGTCAAATACGGAAACAAATCCGCTAATAAACATAACCGAACCGTGGGCCCTCCAGGCGTCCCGACAAGACTCACGTTATAATTCGGATCATATTCCAACAAACTCCACCTTGAGACGAATTCCATCTTGTAGCGAATGAAGTATCATCAATCAACTCACTTCAATAATAAATAATCACCGGCGGCAAAAGTCACTAGGACTTAATTTATAATGCCAACTAAGCTTGAGCATAGCCCAAACTCAGCTCCAGGAACTGGCTTTGTCAACATATCAGCAGGATTATCATGAGTACTTATCTTGCACACTTTAACATCACCTTCAGCAATAACACCTCGAATAAAATGGTACCTCACATCAATATGCTTGGTCCTTTCATGAAACATCTGATCTTTAGTCAGACAAATAGCACTTAGGCTATCACAATGTATAGTGGTGCAAGAAGTAACCCCGCAAAGTTCAGAGTATAAACCTCTCAACCAAATAGCTTCTTTACAAGATTCAGAAATAGCCATATATTCAGCTTCCGTAGTAGACAGAGCAACAGTGGACTGCAAACATGCCTTCCAGCTAACAGCACAACCACCAATGGTGAAAACATAACCCGTGAGAGATCTCCTTTTATCCAAATCACCAAAGAAAATCGAATCAACATAACAAACAAGTCCATCTCTAGATTTTCCAAACCGCAAACGAGGCATTAGAAGTACCTCGCAAATATTTGAAAATCCATTGAACAGCTCTCCAATGCTCCTTACCCGGATTAGCCATGAATCTACTGACAACACTCAATGCATGAGATAAATCAGGATGAGAACAGACCATAGCATACATAAGAGAACCAACCGCACTTGGAATATGGAACTCTAGACATGTACTCAATATCTTTATCTCGACTCTGGACATAAATCGATGATAATCCGAAATGTGCAGCTAATGGAGTACTCACTTTGGTTTTGCTTTATTCATATTAAAACGATGAAGAACCTTTTCAATATAACCTCGCCGACGAGGTATAATTTACCAGATTTTCTATCTCTAGTAATTTCCATACCAAGAATTTTCTTAGCTGCACCCAAGTCCTTCATCTCAAATTCTTTACTCAATTGTGCCTTCAATTTAGCTATTTCGATTTATCTTTAGCAAAGAATCAACATATCATCAACGTAAAGAAGCAAATAAATAGCTGAACCATTAACAATTTTCAAATAAACACAGCTATCATAATCAGACCGCTTAAAACCACGAGAGAGCATAAATGAGTCAAACCTCTTATACCATTGCCTAGGAGATTGCTTCAAACCATAAAGAGACCTCTTTAGTCTACAAACAAGGTTTTCTTTTCCAGGAATAACAAAACCTTCAGGTTGGTTCATATAAATGTCTTCTTCCAACTCCCCATGTAAGAATGCAGTTTTAACATCAAGTTGCTCAAGTTCATAATCATGCATGGCAACAATACTAAGCAAAGTGCGAATAGAACTATGCTTAACAACTGGGAAAAAATATCATTATAATCAATACCGGAATCGGCTATAGCCTTTAGCAACCAACCTCGCTTTATACCTTGTCAGGCTCACTAGGAGAAAGACCCTCCTTTCTTTTATAAATTCATTTGCAACGGACAGGCTTTTTATTCTTGGGCAATTTCACTAAATCCCAAGTACCATTCTTTTCAAGTGACTCCATCTCATCTTGCATAGCGGTCATCCAATTGTTGCGATCAACAGAAGTAATAGCCTTAGAATAATCAGAAGGTTCAGAATTACCTTCAATCTCTTCTGCAACACTCATAGCATAAGCAATATTGCATTCTTCAATCAACCTTTTAACAGGCTTTGGCTGCCTTCTGGACCTATTGGCAGCAATAGAACATTGTGGAGACTGCACAACTGTAGAAGAATGCTCAACAACAGAAGAATCATCAACAATTGGAGAAATTTCAGCAATAGGTGCATCTTGGACAATAGCATTGTCAACATCTGGTGAATCAATTAAGTGCTCCACCTGCACACTTATCTTCTCTCCCTTAATAGGAGTATCAACAGAAGGATTATCAACAAACATAATATTCTCATTAAAGATAACATTCCTGCTAAGCATAACCTTCTGAGTCTGGGGATTCCACAATTTATAACCTTTAACACCAGATTGATAACCAATAAAAATGCATTTAACAGCTCTAGGCTCCAATTTACCATCATCAACGTGAGCATAAGCAGTACAACCAAAAACTCTCAATTGTGAATAATCAGCAGGAGATCCAGACCATACCTAAATTGGAGTTTTCTTATCAAGAGGAATAGAGGGTGAACGATTAATAAGATAGCAAGCAGTGGAAGCAGCTTCAGCCCAAAAACGCCTATTCAAGCCTGAATTAGACAACATACAACGGGCCTTGGAGATGATAGTTCTATTCATACGCTCAGCTACACCATTCTGTTGAGGCGTATAAGAAATAGTGTAGTGCCTAACAATGCCTTGAGACTTGCAATATGCATTAAACTCATTAGAACAGAATTCCATCCCATTATCAGTGCGAAGCTTTTTAACCTTCTTTTCAGTTTGATTTTCAATCATAACCTTCCACTCTTTAAATGCTGAAAATGCTTCTGATTTATGCTTCAAGAAATAAGGCCATACCTTACGAGAATAATCATCAATGATTGTCAACATATAACGAGAACAACCAAAAGAAGGCTTGCGAGATGGTCCCCACAAATCGAATGCACATAATCAAGAATACATTTACTTTTATGAGTAGAGATATTAAATGACACCCTCTTGTGTTTGCCAAACACACAATGCTCACAAAACTTCAACTTACTGATGCTATGTTCATCAAGAAGTCCTCTCTTGCACAATTCATGCAAGCCTTGCTCACTCATATGTCCAAGACGCTTATGCCAAAGATCAGTAGCATCAGAATTAGATGATGAATTAGAAATTACAGCGGCATCACCTGTAATAGTAGTACCACGAAGACGGTACAAATTTGGAGATTTCAATTCACCTTTCATCACAATAAGAGAACCTTTTGACACCTTTAAAACTCCATCTCCACCGGAGTACATGTACCATTTAGCATCAAGAGTACTGAGAGAAATAAGATTCTTGCTCATGTTTGGAATATGCCTAACGTCAGCCAAAGTTCTGACAATGCCATCATGCATCTTAATTTGAATGGATCCAATACCAACAATATCAAGTGGACTATCATCACCCAATCTAACAGAACCTCCACCTTGCAGAGAATCATAAGTGACAAACCAATCTCTATTAGAGCATATATGAAATGAAGCAAATGAATCAAGAATCCATTCATCATCACTATTAGCACATCCAAAAAAGCAACAAGCGAATCACCATCGAGTAATCTACCTTAGAAGCAAAAATGTAAGCATTACCTTCATCATTGGTTTTACCTTTCTCTCTATATGTGCCAGTTCTCTTCTCTTTAGCCTTTAATTTCAAACAATCCTCAATAAAGTGACTGTTCTTCTTGCAGTACTTACAAAATTTATCGTCTCTACCTCGAGACTTCGATCGGCCTCTGTAACGATTAACACTTTTGCCTATATTGCCATTATTTGATTTATTTTCTGTCCTCCCACGAACAGACAATGCTTCTCCTTTGGAAGCAGAACCTTCAGAAGACACCATCAATTTCATCTTTTCCTTAGCATGCAATGCCTCACAAACCTCATCAAGAGTTAGTGTATCATGGCTATATAATAGTGTATCTCTGAAGTTTGAAAAAGAACTAGGCAAAGAGCACAAAAGAATCAAACCCAAATCCTCATCATCATACTCTACCTCCATAGCTTGAAGGTCAGAAACGATCTCCTTAAAGACCGTCAGATAGTTAATGACAGAACCACCCTCTTGCAACTTGTGTGAATACAATTTCATCTTCATATGCATCTTACTTGTCAAATCCTTAGACATGCAAATTGACTCTAACTTGAGCCACAAAGCAACGCTTTTCTCCCTGAGACAATCTTGCAAAATATTATTTGAAAGATGAAGCTGAATTTGAGACAGGCCTTACGATCTTTTTCTTTTCATCATCGGTCCAAGATTTGGATTCCTTGTTACCGAATTTATCAAGAGCATCATCGACATCAGCCTGCGTAAGAATAGCCCACATCTTGACTTGCCATAATGCGAACCTTGTGTCATGATCCAATTGAGGAATATCATATTTCACTGTAGACATGGTGAAGAAATAACAGCAATAACCAGAAGAATATAATCTGCAGAAATTTAGGTGTAACCCTAGCAAAAACCTGCAGCCTGGTACACAATATGTGTATGAATAGCAATGACAGCCAAGAACTAATCTGCTGGTATGTCTGTGGAGTGCACGTAGCAACCTTCACCAATTTTGATTATCACCTCACGATTGGCAACAGTAGCACCTCGATCCGTGTGCAGCTCAGAAACAAATTTTCTCCACCGGGAAAACAGTGGACAGGAATTGACGGGAATAGCAGCAGGGCGGCAGATTTTACCTCCTGATCAATCGAACAGCAGGGGCAGGCAGCAGGTGTGCGCAGCTTTTGTAGATGGGAACGCACGTAGTGCAACCGAGACGGATAGGACCGTCTGAACTCGTCGATGAACAAGAACCTCCGATCCGGTTGACTCTGGCTCCAGACTCTCTTCAGAACCCGCTTTGGACGCGATCGGTCGCACGTGACCGTCGAGCCGCCATTTGACGGCGTGGAAGAACTCGATCTGGCGGCGCCGGACGAACAGGGACTCAAACCCTATTTTTTTCAATCTCAATCTCGTGTCAAGAGCTAGTACCAATTGTTAGCAATAATGCAATTAAGATCGAACATGAGACACAGATTTTTACGTGGAAAACCCTTGCGGGAAAAAACCACGGGCGCCAACCGGAAGAGTGTGGATAGACATAAATGGTGAAAGAGGTGAATACTTTAGAAGCTTCAAAGGTCTAAGGCAGGGTGATCCTCTTTCACCCTTGCTGTTTAACCTAGTGGGTGATGCACTATCAGCAATGTTGACAAAAGCTGCTAATGCAGGAGTGATAAAAGGTCTAGTTCCACATTTATTACCAGGAGGATTGTCACACTTGCGGTATGCGAGATGACACCGTTATATTGCTACATTTCTCGGTGGAAAACTTGCGTAATATAAAAATGATTCGGCTTGCTATGAAGAGTTGTCGGGAATGAAGATAAACTATGAGAAGAGTGAGATTTTCACAAAGGGGTTAGACATGAGAGAGGAGGAGATGGCGTAGACATTCTGAAATGTAAGATTGGTACCTTTCCAATGAAATATTTGGGACTACCAAAGTGAGTCCTAACAAGATATCGAAGGCTCGCTTAAGATATGTAGAGGACAAGATTGACAAAAGATTAGGGACTTGGCAATGTGAATTCCGACTTCGGGGGAAATCTATACTTCTAGAATCATGCCCGTCAAGTATACCTACATACACAATTGGGATGTACTACCTTTATGAGGGGAATTTTCAAAGAATTGACTCCATAAGAGCTAGGTTCTACTGGCAAGGGACAAGCAAAAAGAAGAAATATCACATGGTCAAGTGGGATACTATGGCTAAACCAAAGGAATCAGGAGGTTTAGGTTTTACAGATATCAGAGCTATGAACAAATGTTTGATGGTTAAATGGATAGACAGATTGGAAAGAGGTGATTCAAGTCTTTGCTGTACTCTGTTAAGAAACAAATATCTGGGAGATAAAAGTATATATCAGGTAAAAAAGAAAGGTGGATCACAATTCTGGAGGTCTCTACTGGATCTGAGAGAAGAATATCAAAAAGGTAGCATAAAAGAAGTGGAGTGTGGGAGACAAACTAGATTTTGGCAAGATGTCTGGTTGGGGGGTGCACCTTTGAAGATTGCCTTTGAGAATTTATACAAGATATCTAACAACCAAGAATGCAAGGTGTAAGCGATATGTATGTGGATGGGGAATGGAAGATTCAAATCGAAGACAACTAGTAGGGATTCCTAGAGAAGAATGGGAAGAGCTAAAGAGTTTGTTAGATAATATAGAACTAAATGATGAAAAAGATGGAGTTAGATGGGCTTTAGAAAAGTCTGGAAGATATACTACAAAGTCCTTATACAAGGAGTTAACTACTAGTGGGGTTAGAGATAGTCAAATGCTGGTAGTATGGAAAAGTACCATCCCCCTAAAAGTTAAAATTTTCATCTGGATGGCGACTCATAATAAAATCAAGTCTGGGGAGCAACTAAAACAAAAGCAGTGGGACGGTGATCCTAACTGTCTGATGTGTGGTGAACTGGAAACAGCTAACCACATACTGTTTCAGTGCCCCCCTGCAGCTTTCTTATGGGCTTTCCTAAGAGATAACCTAGGGTGGTCTAAATCGCCAATAAGTTGTGCAGATTTTATGCATGAGTTCGTTTTAGATTACAGAGGTATGAATAAAGAGTTCTTTCTCATTGGTGCAGGAGCTATGTGGGTGCTATGGAAGACAAGAAATGCTGCGGTCTTCGACAAGAAAGTGATGGCGTCTCCGTCGGTGGTGATCTACAAGTCAATGACAATGATCAAATCTTGGATGCCTCTGTACAAGCTGAAGATGAAACCGAAGATTGAAGAGACCATAACAAGACTAACGTTGAAGGCGGCGTCGATGGCATAAGATCAGAGAAGGGGAGAGTTTTTTGCAGATCAGCATGGGGAGAGCTTTTTGCAGATCAGCATAGGTTCAGCGTCCGGCATCCGAAAACGTCATTCATGTAATAATGTCGCCGTGCTTGCCGTTAAACCGTAATGTTGGAGTGTAGTGCTCGGCAGCTGAGTGCTAGGGCGCGTTATAAAAAGAAGTTTAGAAAGTTTTGTTGCAGATGTTAAGGAGTAGAATGTTTTGAGCGCTGCATTTGTAAAACTGGAAACCCCAGTCCTGATCGGGGCATTCGTAAGCTTTAATAAAGCCGGGTGAAATGCCTTTGATCTAAAAAAAACCGGCGATCTTCACTATATGAGGAGAGTGTTTACAGAACGCAGGGAATACAATGAGTCGTCAACTCTTCCCGTGCGGCTTACAAGATGTATTTATAGGACGGACTGACTGCAGTCAAATACGGAAACAAATCCGCTAATAAACATAACCGAACCGTGGGCCCTCCAGGCGTCCCGACAAGACTCACGTTATAATTCGGATCATATTCCAACAACAATATCAGATAGATATTTCTGTTATTATAGAAATATGACAGGTTCACATTTTTTTATGGAAACTTTGCAACACATTTGTGCTACTGCTGCATTACAGGTGATCCGACGTGGCGGATAGGCAACAAACCCGCCCTGCATTGAGCGACATATCAAACACCATTGAACTGGGTAAGTTTGTTTAAGGCAACAAATCATATTGTTCATGGTATTCCTTACCTGATCATGTGTCATGTATACTATTCTTTGTTTGTGCATCAAAATGAGTGGCCCTCTTAATTTTTATACACTCAGAACCATGTGATGTAGAATCTATATCCGGTTGCACAGATGTTAAAATGACTGAAGCAGTACAATCCACCTTGGCACCATCTCGGTCAGGTACTGTGTGATTATAATTCTATATGAAAATATATTTTAGTGATTATAATCTCAGTCTGCTACGTGTTATTTCTGCCATTTGCCAAGCATCAGTACACCGTGACAAGGAAAATGATGCTCCAATTGAGGAGAGCGACTGGCTGCATAGGAATGATAATTATGTTAGCAAACAATGTCCACCGTTAATGCCTTTACAGACTGAGAGTCCAAAAGGCACCATAATTAATACAGGTATGCTCACCTCTATCTAGCTAAGACATGGTAAATTACATGGGGTAAAGATTGGATCAAATATATCTCCTGTGTACGATGGCGACCTGGTGCCTTTTCAAGCGCTGACAAGCTGCGGTCTTGGCGAAACTGGTACCTAAATATGGATGCCACAACCAAGACAAAATTGCTACAACAGAAGAGGTACTACAAAAAGGCCATAGCTACAAACAAGTTTCTAACTTAAAGTTGCTGGTATATGCAGGTAAAGGGAAATGTCCTGTCTTTGTATTATGCCGGTCCTCGGTTCTTGCCTCTAACCAATTTTTCAAAAGCAGAAGTTGGATCACTGATGGATTGGTATATCCATTCCATGCATCACACCATTGGATGCGTGATCATCATGCTGCAGTTTTTTTTTCAGGATTGCTTCAGGCACTATGAGGTAAGATATATTAGTCTGATATATGTCTGGTCGTTCATTTTTCCTGTAGGTTATGTGTGCCTTTGTCATCAAAACATGCAAGAGATTCCTTCTTTTAAAAATTTCCTGATCAAGAAAGGAGTAATTTTTCCCCAAATTGTAGATAAATTGCTAACATTTACCTACTCTGGTGGCAAAGCTCCAGGTCAAGCAAGATTGGTGGAAACACCTGCAAGTGAATCTGGTTTTGTTCTCTTGCCTGATTTTGTTTCTTCTCTGTGGAGAAAAGGGAGCACCATTAAATGAGAAATGTTCTATTATTTCCAGTGCCAATTTTGACAACCTGAAAGTCAAGGTCAGGATCACATGGATTATGTTAGTGATTCATCAGGAGAAGGTTAGTATGTCTGCTTATTTATGTAGTTAATGGCAGTTAGACTACCCACTTCCAGGCCATACCTTTCCTCTTGATCTCAAACTGGTTGTCCTGACTCTGAACTATAAATGCATTCACTGTGAGCCCTTGTGGTTGCTGCTATAAGAAAGTAAAATTCATTTCCTTTCCCGTATCATAGTTTCCATTGGGAGATTGGGAAAAAGAAGGTCCTACTGTAACTCTGACTGTAACTCTGTAAGAGGATCAAATTATGTTCCTTTCCTCGTATCTTTCATAGGTCCTGCCGGTGCTATGTCATGTTGCTTGCGGAGCAAATATAAATACACATGATCAAAGAATTAGGAAATCTTGATATGCTTTTACTGGTGACATGAGACAACAAATATTTTTGGTTCCATGATCCTGGATGACACCTATGGGATTGTAGTTTACTTATATTAGATGGAGAACAGAACAAAAAAATTAAGCCCATTATAATCTTGCACCTCTAGAAAGGATTAGTTGTGAATGGTAACAGGTAAGAATTTCCATGATCATTTTCGGTCAAACAATTTTTCTTTTGTCTAATGTGGTATTCCTGCAGGCATCAAACAAAGCAGTTGCTAAGATCGATCTTCCAGTCTATCAGCTCTACTATAGAGGTTCTTTACTTGTTTGACGAAGTCATGCCTCATCCTTGGAGGAAAGGCTCCAACGCAGCTAGCCACCAATTAGTCGGTTGCTTGTAGTAGGAAAGCATTATATTAGGGATGGAACTTGAAAATGCTGTATGTAACCAGTTAGTCGGTTGCTTGTCTCAGAGTAACCTGTAAGTCTATGGAAAATTGTTTGTTTTCATGTGTATGCCTAAAATAAAGTCATGATGTTAGCACAAACACTATACTAAAATCATATTACTTGATATATCTTGAACTTAATGATGAGCTCAGCAGCTGATCCAGCTGAAAAGTGGTTGTTTTTAAATGCATTCCTTAAATGAAGCCATAGCAATGCATAAGTGTTTAGTTGTCCTTAAATCTTGTTTAGTTGATCTAGCTGATCCAGCAGATTCTGTTTTTAAGAATAAGAGTGTATTGGCGGAACCTTTCTTGTACTTGTGGCTGGTGTCATGATTAAAATTGTTGTTGGTACATTCAGTTGTTGTACATCTATGTATTTGAACGTGCATTGCTTCATGTAGCTAACCGCAAAGGAGACAAACGTCCGAACTGTTCTAAATGTGTTGTCTCGAATCGCTTTCAGGTTCTCTTCCAAGATCATAATTTAGTAATTTATAATGCCTTGTTTAATTTTTCTTTCATCATTTGAAGATCCTGGAGTTGAGAAGACTGCGTCACCATTGTTAACGGGGAACAACAGTCATAGCAGAATAGCTTTGCTGGAGCTGCCCGCATGGTTTCATGAGGTTCAGAGCTCTGTCAAGTCGATGGATGGACGAATGGATGACAACAGTATGCAACCGGGCAGCTTCCACTTCTCCCTAGGATGACCCCACTTGTCGGCACCTCCATCCACCTCCAAATGCTGCTCCCGTGTGGCCGCGCTCATCAATGCCGGGTCCAGCGCCATGAATTCTTTTTTTTTTTTTTTTGAAAAGCTAGCACCGTCAAAGTCAAGGTTGTCACTTGCCGAGACAAAGACTATAAAAAAATCTCGTCGTTGATTTGTTTTAAATACATTTTTTGAATAAAACCGTAGCAATACACGGACACTATACTAGTTATCCTAAGTACACTTAAAATATTATTACACCTAAACTCAACAGTGTTTAAAATTAAGGGACCAGATTCACTCTAAACTCTTCTTTCTCTCACTCACGGATGAGATTGGTGGGACCAAACCTCATCGCCCATCCTCCCCCGCGCGCCCTCCAAATGGGTTACTACTCGCGGACCCCACCCACGACTCCTCTTTCCCAGGCGACTCCTCCTCCCCCCGAATCCTCAGCCCACCCGCGGCTCATCCTTCTAGGCGTGGCGCCGGCGGCGATGGCTGCGGCGGTGACGCTCCGGCCAAGAGTCCAAGACAAGGCGGAGCGACGCGTTTGTGGCACAGGAGGACTCTATGGTGATGGCGCGAGCGTGCCTCCGGCGGCCCTCCCTCAACCCGCTGGCGCTGCCCGTGCCCATCCTGGAGGCCCCCGCAGAACAGTGGAAGCACATCAGGAACTTCTCTGCCACCAGCCGCAGCCGCGCCATCCGACTCTCCAGCCCCTCAGGTTTGTTTCTTTTCCGTCGTCCCTGCCGCAAGAACCCCCGTTCGCTGCTCGGTTGTGGGCAGAGGATTGTGTGGTGTCCTCTGTTTCTCTGATGGATGGTGACCTTGTTGGCTGTTGTCTCTGCAGAGCCTTCTTATTTCTTTCAGGAATGGACGAACAGAACAGATGCTTTTTTTTTTTCTCATGTTCGTGAGTACAGAGCATTGCCAAGACGAGTCAATTTGAGGTAAACATATATGGTGATCTGTCTTCATACTGTGTTGTGGCGAGAGCCATGACAGAATAAAAGGCAACCAGTCTGCAATGTTGCCTATGTTGTAAATAGTATATTATTAGTGAGTACTTGTATTTTTAACTATCGGCTTTTCGAATTATTCAAGGCCATAATTATACACAATCAAAAGTATACAGGTAATAATCATGAAATGTGATTCATTGCTTTTTGGAAGCAATAGGTTATCATGGTTTTGACACCCTTCCTTTTTCTCCTGTAGTGGGCAGTATTCTATTTTCTTTTTCTCCCATTGTGTTAGCATGCGAAATACTTATAAAAGTTTTCCATTAACAACACTGAGTTGGGTAAGAGAGCAATTCTAATAAAAGAAGTATTAATTTGAGATTGCTAGATGAAGAATTTAAATGAGTTGAAAGTTAATAAATTTAGATAAAGGCATTGTGATGTTCTCATATATTTTTTGTCTTCTCTTGTTTAAATAAAAAATATCTGTAAGAAGTTACAATGTGCAGCTGCAATTGAACTGCAGCAATAGTTAGGCTTTTTTTTTTCAAATCACAATTTATATTTGGAGTTGAGACTGGTGGTTGTTGTGCAGGTATGTTTGGAATTGAACTGAATGAAAGGATCTCTGCTAGCAAAAATGGAAGGATCTCTGCTACTAGCACATTTTATTTGCCAAGGGTACAGAATGTTTTTTTTATCTGCTTTTATTTTCCTGTTAAAAAAGGGGGGCATTAGTGTTTCCTGCCAATTAAAAAAAAATGCTCTCATGTATTAGTTGTTTCGCTGATCTGTAAATCTGATTTTTACCTTCTCTTTTTCATACTGCAGTCTACTTACTCTACCAAGGAAGTTGGAGTATTTTTACCCCTGTATTTTGCTGCTCAACAAGGTAGGTGTCCAGAAAAATTAGAATACAATAGAAAACTAATTAGAATCCAATATCAGCAAAATGGTTCATTTATTAGTGGCTTAAAGTTTTCTTATATGTGGAAACGAGAAAAATTAGCAAATTAGAATCCAATATTAGAGCTGATGCTTCCTGGTTCAGATCATTTTGATTTGAATTCCTTCTTATGGTTGTGTAGAAAGTACACATTTCCAGGTTCATTAGGCATTACAAGCTCCTCGAAATGGTTGCTGAGCAAGGAGTGGAATTTCATTCAAATGTACTCAACCTTTGTCGTGCCTATTCTGAATTTAGCCGAGTGCAAGGTGATGGAGAGTGTTTCTACAGGAGCTTCATATTCCTACCTTGTAAGTGTCCTTCCCCTTTTCCTATCTTGTAAGGTACCTAGCTGCATGACATACCATACATTCAGATTTTCTTGCAGATTATCAATTTCACATCAGTGAGCACAATTCTTATAGAAATGCTTCAAAAATGAATCTGGCGCTTTTGCTTCTGATTGCTTGATTGTTTTTTTACCAATTTCCCCACCTCAATGTATAGATGGCGTACTCCAATAAGCTTGTTGTTAGCATGGGCATAGCATGGGTTTTATAATATCATCATGATCCTTTATAATTATGCCTTTTGGTTATTTGATTTACACCGTACTGGCAATAAAGCATATAAACACAAGTTCGCTGATTTCTTCTCTCCACTTTCTGCACTAAAGAAAATAAAGAAAAAGAAATAAGGGGATTCAGATTCCTTCATGTTGTGCTGACTAGCAGATGTTGTTTCAGTGTTACTTCAATCTTATATCTCATATTCACACTGACTGTATCAATCTCATATCCCTGAAACCTGAAAGTCTGAAACTGAGAACTCAAGTTACCCTGGTTCGTGCTGTAACACATAGACGACCAACACATGGCTGCAACATCAGTAAACCAAATGCCCCTATCAGTAAGCCTACTTTGCTTATCTAAAGCTGAGTTAGAGTTGTTCTCTTCAATATAGTGTGATAAGCATACCGATATAGTGTGAATCAAAGCCATTTTGCCGGGATTACAAGTCACTGTAACCAGTAATTGAATCAAATTCATTTTGTGGCAATACCTAGATGATGGATACTGGTAATTATTACTTATTTTCCTTCCTCTTTTTTGTTTTACTGCCATTATTATATGAATACTAACCTTTTGTAACTTTTGTAGGAAGCCCACATATACGAGTTTTACTTATTTTCCTCCTTTCTCAATACATGATTACTGAGTTTGGAATAATTATCTTCCAGCATTGACTGATGATGGGAAGTTCCTACTTGCTGCACTCAAGTGTAGGAAGACCACATGGAAGATGGCAAGCACAGATTGGATGAGTTGCAGAGAACAAAGATCTCTACTTGTACACCTTCAGTAAGCAGCATGTTTTTCTTCATTGTATTTAGAGTACTCCTGTATATATATATTTTGGTTCAGAGATGAAAGTGACATGAAGTGCTTTGGTGTTTCAGAGGAGCTCTGGAACTCCTGATATGAATTTGTTTTTTACGGGTGAAAATATGTGATAATGATTTCAGCTAAGTTGCTAGGGTGTCTACAGGTTTTACAGGTTTTTTACAGGTGCAATATTGTTTTTTACAGGTTTTACCTGAAAAGAATGACTTCAAATCGGAAATCAGTAGTTTACAAACCTATAGGTTTGGAGGCCATAGTATACTCACAAATTTTCAGAATCCTGTTATTATGGCACTGAAATGCAACCTGTTCCATTGCATTGCTTATCCACGTTGATGGTTTATACTTCTCTTTCCATTTTTTGTGAAGGCTTTGTTCTTGCAAGGTGTAGGAGAAAGATGTCTTTGAGGAGTCTGATTCAGGACATGAGGTACGAGTTCGGTTTATTGGTTTATTGTTAGAATGTCTATAAGGAGCATTTTACTGATATGTGTCTCTTGCTTTTGTTGATTCATGGGATTGGTCAGAGCTTTAGATTTATGATATGGTTACTTTTGGTTTATCTCTATATTCTTTGTAGCACTTGTGAGAGTATCAATATTGTAACAAGAATTGGTCTTGCTGGATTTAGATCATGCTCAGTTTGGGCTATAAGCCAAGGGTGTAATTTAGCTCACTAAATTTGAGAGTTAGCAAATTTAGTTGTCTATTTGAGAACCCTTTATAGTGCTCCGAGTTTTGATGCTATGGATCACTTGAAACATTATATGGACTTAAGTTAGAATTAAGTTATTTGCCATATTTTTGTACGATGATGTGTTGATCATATATTCACGAACATCAGTGAGGGTGGAATTCTTGGTACAGATTTTGAAGAGCAAAGTAAACGAATATACAAACAATATCCTTGAGGAACTTGAAGATCTACTTAAGCGATTCAGATATATTTGTAGTATGGAAGATGTGAGATGTGACTTTATTATGCATGAGTGTATTCCACAACAATCGTGTGAGACTTAAAACTATGGAAGATCATTGTTTGGTTCTTTTTATATACATTCCTTAAATAAAACCGTGGCAACACACGGGCACCATACTAGTATATCAAGGTAGACAAGGAGATTTAGGTATGCATCAACGGTTCCAAGCAACACAACTTAATGCATCAAACATATAAAAGCACGCAATATTAAATTTTGCAAACCATAGGAGTGAATGCTCCAGGGCTTGCCTTCCTCTGACGAGCGAGGTTGAAACTCCAAGTACTCGATCACTCCATGTCTGGCTCCTGGTTCTCGATCACCTCCTGTGCGGAAGCTTCCTTCAGGGATTCCTCTTCTGGATCTCCGCTTCACGTCACGTTCTGTTCTCCTAACGATCCTATATGATGCATATGCACGTATGAATACGAGAAATGCACATGGTATGACAATGGGATATGATGATGATGAATGCTTGCCTATCCTTTCTACAAGGTAGTCAACATCATCCAAGAACATGTACCCTAGCTAATCACATGTAATCTACGACATTCTCTACTAAAAACAATACAAGCCTACCTGTGAAACCTTCTTTCTACTTATCGCCAGCAAATAAGCCAGTAAAGCAACTAACCATTTTACTATCACTAGCAAACAAGCCAGTAAAGCCAAAGACATGTACAAAAGTCGAACCACTCATCCACCATACATAGTCAATCTGGGCACATTTTAACCGAATAAACCGAACCGAACCGAACCGAGCCGAAACCGAACCGAAGTGTCGGTTTTTCGGTTTTTCGGTTCGGTGTCGGTTTTGGTTTCTGGGAACTTCGGTGTTCGGCTTCGGCGTCGGTTCCTGCCTCGCACCAAACCGAAACACCAAATCACCGAAGTAATGGAACATCCAGACATCGTAGCGTAGAGCGTTGGCTCCTGCGTCCTCCGAACGGCCAATTCCCAACGGCCCAGCCCAAGATAGCATAAGCCTCGTATAGTCATATTCATATATCCAAGTATCGAACATAGACAAGCCCACCAAGCCACGAAGCCACCACTCTCCAGACTCTTGTCTAACCTTATCCTTTCCTCTCGAGTCTCGACCTCTCGTATCCACGGCGGTGGCGGCGGCGCACGCGCCTCTCCCAGCGACAGCGGCGGCCAGCGGGGTTGCGGGCACCGGACGGCGTCCCCGCGCTCGGCGGAGGCGCAGTCGCAGAGGCTAGCAGCGGGGGCCGAGGCGAGCGGCGACGGCGACTACACGGGCGTTCGACTGGAGCTACCCGTGCGCACAGGGACGGGGTCAGGGCGGCTGGCGGTAGCGGCCTGCGCGGTGGTGGCGAGGCAACGCCAACGCGGCTCGTCGGGCCTCGCTACTCGGCATACTCTTCCTCTCTTTCTTCTCTGTGTTTGTGTCAATCGATTTGCTCGGTTCAAACCGAACACCGAACCGAAAAACCGATCACCGAATTCGTCGGTTTCTTCTTTTGCCACCAACCGATCGGTTGCTAGATTCTGGAAACCGAAGTTTATAGCAACCGAAGAAACCGAACCGAACAGTCGGTTAAAACCGATTGCCCAGATTGAATACATAGTGTATACACACATTACTAGTGGATTTTTAAAAAAGCAATGCATCCTAAACATCAACCAAAGCTACATAATTGCATTAACAGATTATACCCTCTACACAATCATAACGAAACATTATTAAGGGCATGACATAATAAAGCAAGGCATAAATAAATCATTTATAGTCATAGGGTATAACTGCAACACCTAGATTAACTTCACAGAAAAATCTACAAAAATTATAGGAGATAGCACACATCAACTCTAGCCTACCAACCAATTTTCATCTCATTTGGATAAGTCTACTACCCTACACAAAAATGACAAGGCAGCATAATTAAATGGACCTAAAAATAGTTTGTAATATCAAGTATGCCAAACTTCAGGTTTCATCACATCAATAGCTACCTTATAGCATACAAGTAGCCTACAAAAATTATCAACCCCAAACTAGGTCTATATAATTCATTTATGAATTATTCCAAGAATAGCCTTTTAATCCCACTTGAACTACAACTTCATATTTTTCCATAGAAATCATATATGATACATTTTTCATAGCTCGAGCATGGTAATACAAGACCAACCCAATAAGAATCACATTTTTCTGACCTTCCTAGAATTAGTTATGTATTTTCAAAGATATAAGCAGTTATCACCATTTAATCATCTTAAATAAATCTACATAGAAAAGTGTCTCCAAAATGTCATCTCATATTTTTAACAAATAATACTCATCATAATGAACACAACAAAACTTGAATCACTCGATTTAGACAAACCTAGCTCCCTGTATGATTTTTGCAAGAATAAATAGAAAATCTGGAAATTCTTTTTCTTTAAAATCGCAGCCCTAATTGCTAAGGGTACCCGGATCTGTACCCAGGGGCCTTCTACGCAAGGTACACCCGGTCTGTGCACCCGAAGCCGCACCCCGACTGACGACCGAGACCCACGGGTCCCACCGGTCAGTGACCCGGAGGCAGGGGCGGCGCTTGATCGTCGGAAATCTCGCCGGCGGTGAGGTCTCCGGGGACTAGGCCACCACCGTTGGCGTCCTCACGACGACTCGAACGCGATGGACTTGAAGATGAGGATCGGCGTGGTAGCTAGGCACGACGGCGACGAGCGGCGGCGGGTCAACGACGGTTCGACGGCGAGCTCACCCGCCGAGGCCGCGATACAGAGCGCTAGCGAGCGCAGCCACTGCGCAAGGTTACAGAGGTGACGAAACACCAACGGATCAAAGAAAACGACGACGTAATCGGCAACGAGCTCGCTCATGGCCACAACGGCGGTCGGCGGAAATCTTGCCGGACCGGGCCATGGCGGGGCAATCCAAGGCGCGGACGAGCGTCGCAAACCCTAGGCGACTACGATGCGCGTGAAACGAAGGCGAAAGAGAGGACGACGGGGCGAAACGGGCTCACCGGAGTGCTGCTCATCGGTGGCGGAGAAGAAAACCGTGGCCGGCGGCCTGTACCTTTGGTAGCGAGGGCAGTGACAGGGTCGGATGAGAGCACGAGCGCACGCGAGGCAAGGAGCAACCCCGTGCGGGCGCTAGCGCGGTGTGGAGGTGAGTGGGTGGTGATGGCGGAGCTCATGGCCGGCAATGGCGGCTCAGCGCGCTGCTGCTCCGCGGGAAGAGGAGAGGAGACAGCGGCGCTGTGGAGTGGAGAGGGAGGAGTGGAGGCTTCGGGATAAGGATGAGGGAGTGAGGGCAAGAGAAAATGGGCAGCCCTGGCCATCCCATTTAGGGCAAGGCGGTCACGGATGGGCACGGGGTTGGGGCAGCGCTGCCGGCGCCCAGTTGCCGCGTGGCGATGATGGACGGGCGACAGGGTGGCAGGCGGCGGCGTGGCGGGGCGCACTCGAGTGCGCGTGCGCGCGTGCTCGCTGGCGCTGCGGCCTCGCTGCGCCGCTGCCGCTGCAGCGCTGCTGCTGCCATTGCTGCGTCAGGAAGCAGAGGAGAAAGGGGGAAGTGCGAGGGAGGGGATAACAGGTGGGTCCCACAGTCTTGGACTTTGAACTGAAATGTTTGACCAGCTGTAGTTTCCAAACCGTGCCAAATTTCAAAAAAACTTTGAATATGAAAGTTGCTCCATTCGATGAATAGAACATTTCATACATAGGAAGTTTGGCTAATTCGGCTTAGATTTGAAAGTGTTTATTTAGGTCAAATTTGCATTATAAAAATAATAATTTTTAATATTCCACTTGCTTTTTTTGCCCTTTTTGAATGCCTTAAGAGCATTTTCATAATTTGGTGAAAATAGGAAGTCTGTTCCTTATATGTTTCTCTGCAAACTTTGTTAAGGGTCCAAATTGAGATAAGCACTGTAGCTACCCTTTCTAGTTTAGGTCGAGCAATCACAATTAGGGTTAATTAACACCAATTTGCAATAATCATTTCTAAACTACGTAACCATGGCAAACATTAATTCAACACATTATTCTAAACATGTCTAGAGACAAATAGCAATCATTTGCACCCCAGAACCACAAATGTCATCTAGGGCAATTAATCAATTCAATCAAAAAGGCAAACAACATCCAGGCAAATCATGTCATGAGTGTGATTTGATGCAAATAATATGATCATGCTCATGATATGCAGTGCAAAGTCGTGGTTAACACCAGGGGTGTTACCGGCTGCAGGCGGAGGAGGACAACGTTTGCGCTAGCAAGATAGGGCACTATAGTTATGGGGATAGCCCACCAGCGCAGGTCGACAGGGCCGCGGGGACACTATCGAAGATGAGAGACCAGTTGGCGGAGCTTGATCCATCCAAAAGGGGGGGGCCAATTTGTTCCATGCTAACAATAACAACTATGCCCATACTAAGTTCCAGGTTAGAAAAAAAAAAAGACTAAGGGACTGATCTTGCCATGCTTCTCAAATTGTAAAAGGAAAAGATATTATTTTTACTTAACCACAAATTAACATATAGTTTACTTCCAATCTTGCAATGCATCCTCAAGAAGCTAACAATATGGTAAAACGTGAATCAGCAAGAGGATAGGCTGCATGTGGACCTTGTTTATAATCATTTTAAGTGAGAAAATAATGTAGGCCCACATATATTAAAACTAGAACTGCTACACTGAGTCTGCAAAAGTTCAGACTAACTAAGATCTACTAAATGAATCACAGGCTCAGACATACTAGATACTATTGAGATGAGAGAGAAATCGATGGCCATTTTTGCTTAATTATTGCTTGCTTAGCTGATCTAATGATGGCCAACATCTCTAGTATATCATGTTCTATTCAGATGTCCAGGACCGGCGGGGGGGTCGTGACCCCGTTTGGCCACTACATAGCTCCGCCTGTGAGACGGATCTCAATAGACAAGTTGGTTCTCTGCAAGGAAGAGAAAAGAGATGTTGAAGAAGAACAATACCACCTAAGCTATGAACCATTAGATTGACATACAACGTCCCCTATTTATTGTCTAAAAAAGGCGCGTGTAGTCGTGTACTATAGCAATTTACAATACTTAGTGTCATCTTCATAGTTTGCAAATGTGGTTGGTTAGTCAATTAGGCAAAACGAGGACATGTGATGCCAGAGGCCAGATGTAGTCCCTATGAACCCTCCTGGATATGTACTCTTTTTTTTTTTTTTTTTTTTTTTACATATGCATACACATTGTTCGAATTGGTCATGTTTGGTGCATTTTATTTGCATATAAGCCTTTTTATCAACGAATAAATAAGCCTTTCCTCTTTTGTAGCCTTATTAAAAGCTCGTTCTAAGGAAAGCAATTTAAACTCGCTTGAGAAGATAGCAGAAGTTCTACCAAATACCGATTCCCTATGCGCTCTCCTGTTCACAGTTGATCCCGCCGCCGCAAGCACGGGGTACGGATGGGAGGCAGCGAGGGCACGTATACGTGCCGGTTGCCGGGCCGCAGCCGCCAACCAACTCGGCTCCTCACCTCACGCGTGTAGCCGTGTCACCCCGTCCCACGAGACGGGCAGGCGTCGGCACGGTGGCGCCTGTAGGCTGTAGGTGCGCGGTGACCACTGCCAGCGTGCGGCATGTGACGGCCGCTTCCCTCTACGTGCCTTTCGCTGGCCCGTCTGCATCCCATCTGGCCCGACCGCGCCTACACGGTGGCGGTGGTGTGCTCGTCAAATGCAACTTGTTACTCGTGCGACGGTGTACGTATACATACATATGATGCATGTTATCTCTTATCTTATATCTTATACTCCTAAAAAGATGATACTGGACCCGTTCACCGCTCCATGGTGAAGCCGCTCAGATAGCCGCACCTTCGACTCCAATTTGCGCCGACAGGTGGGGCCACGTGCTCGGCCACCGCGCGCGCCCCAATCTTCCTTCTGCATCCTCCAGTTCCCACACGCCCGAAGACAGCTCCATCTCGCCGCCGCAATCCGGACCCGTTCAACTAGCCATGGTGAAGCCTCGGGCACCGACGGACGGGACCTCCCATCCCTCTCCCTCTCTCACGCGTCTCCCCAGCTGCGTTTTTTTAACCGGGCGGTTTACCGCGGTAAACCGCGGTTACCGAGGTAACCGGGCCGGTCCGGTTCCGGCGGTCCGGTTCGGGGCCGCCCAAATTTCAAATTTGAAATTTGAAAAAAAAAAATGCTGAAAAAATTCCTAAAAATAGCTCTTGAATTATGGAACCCAATGGTGTAAAAAATTTTCAAATTGGACATCGTCTCATATGAAAAAATTCAAATTTGACTTGGTTGAAAAAAAAAAAAAAAAAAAACCCCGCCGGCCCATTTAAGGCCCATGAGGCCCAATCGGCCCCCGAGGGCGCTTTTTACTGCGCGAGTTGCGGGCCCCCCCCCCCCCGCGCTCATTCCGCCGCTCTAGGCCGGCGAACCGGCGCCTCGTCCGGCGAACCGCCGCCGGCGGGCGGTTTCCCGGGCCGGAACCGCGGCTTACCGGAGCGCGCGCGCGAGCTCGGTTTACCGCCCCGAGCGGGCGGTAAACCGCTCCGGAAGGGCGGTTAGCCGAGCGGTTCCGGCGGCGACCGGCCGGGAGTAGGTAAGTTTTTTTTTTTTTTTTTTTTTTGTTTAGAGTACTTTTAGCTCTAGGATTTAGGTAGGATATGCTTGTAGGGTATGATTTTGGGCCCGATCTATGCTTTAGGTAGGATTTTATAGTGTAGGGTATGATTTAGGTAGGATTTGTGGTAGGATGCATGTATTTTTTTGTTATATATTGTTGAGATATATGTAATTTAGGTGTGACTTAGTGACTTAGGGAGTTGATATATATTGTTGGCATACATTTTGTGCACTTGGTTTATTTATATATTGGTATGTCTATGTTGTTGTTCGTTCATGCAGGTAGACAATGTCGGCGGACCCCACGATCGTGTATGGGAGCATGGTCAAAACCTTTCTCCCGATGGTATTGCAATTACCGTAAAGTGACGAAACATGGCGGTGGTTGCACTAGATTCAAGCAAAGATTTGGCGGGCGCGGGGCGGAGGTCGTGCATTGCAACAGAGTGCCACCGATGTGCGTGCCTACTTTCGACGAGCTTGACGCAACTGCGCAAAGAACCACCGAGCGGGCTCGAGTAAAGCCGGGCACGGAGGCGGCCGCACAAGAGGGAAACCAGCCACTTGGTGATGAGGAATATGAGGCTCGGATGCGCAGCAATGAACATGTCGAGAACACAATATGAGTACGAACAAACTGTCGACGAGAGGAGGTCATTACGAGCGTGGAGGGGGTAGTGGTAGTGGCGGTGGTGGTGGTGGTGCTGGTTCGCGTGGGGGATCCTATTCGAGGATGTTTAGTAGAAGATCGGATCACGAGGAGACTCCTGTGGTGGTGGACGACTATAATGCGGCAATGGGTGGGAGTAGAGGAATGTACCAACCAAGGATTGATACTGGCAAGTGGACAAAAAAGGGGAAAAATGCAAAGGAAGCAATTGGTAAAGCTTGGTCAAAGTGGTTGTGTTTGTATGCGACGACGTGGTTGTATTTGTATGCGACGATTTATTTGTATGAGACTACGTATCGGTTTGTAGTTGTATTTGTATTCGACTAAATATTAATGCTTTATTGACTTATGCTAATTAGTACCACATTGTGTTGTATGTGAACATTAATAGGTGGCAAAAAACTACCCCAAAAAATTGTTTATTCAAGCAAAAAAAAAAAAAAAAAAACCGGTTCGGCCGGTTTACCGGAAAACCGTCCGGTAACCGGTCCAAACCGGCCGGTAAACCGGTATAAACCGGATGAACTGCGCCTTTCGAATTCAAATTTGAATTCGGCGGTTTTTCCCGAAACCGGCCGAACCGGCCGGTTTACCGTTTCCGAGGCGGCCGGTCGGTTTAAGTCCACCGGTAAAAAAAACACACGCTCCCCGCCGCCACCGTGTCGCCGCCGCCCGCCCCTCCCCTCCCCTCCCCTCCCCTCCCCTCCGGTATCTGACCTCCGTCCTCCCACCTTCCACGACAAGTTGGACGCCCTCGTGGGTGAGGTCTCCTCCGAGCTCCCTGGCGATTTGGCGTCACCTCTGCTCCCGGTGGGTGGTGCGCAGGGCAGGGCAAGCGCGGTCCTCGGAGCCTCGGAGGTCGGCGCACAGGATTGGATTGAGTACGACGCCATCGCCGGTGGCCGCAGCGCCCAAACCTGCGAGGACATGGCCTGATGGGAGACAATGACACAAGGAATCATCAACATCAGGATTCATCGTGCCTCTGATGCCTGCTCCCCTCCCCGAACCCATACCCGCTCCCTGCTCCTGCTCCCTCGCCGCCAAGCTCGCCCTGCCCAGTCGACTGGTAGCTGTACTTGTGGAGGACAGCGGTGATGGCCTCGCGCATGGAATCGTCGTGCTCGACGTGGATGATGCGCAGGGAGGGGAACGGGAGGATCTGGCCTTACTGCACCATCTCCCTCCCGTTCACCCCTGCCTTCGCCGCGGACGCACAGGATGACGATGCACCGACGCCAACCTATTCGCCTCCACCTCATACTATGGCGGCTGCTCCATCTGAGGTCGCCCATATCAACAGCAGCAACCCGGGCGATGCGCGTGCGCCCACATAGGGATCCTGCCGGCTCCGCTGATGACACAACAACTATCCTCTCTTCGTCTCCTTGCGGATTCACGCCTCCCGGAACTCTGATCTCGAGTTAAGAGCAGAGGACTAGATCGATGAGTTCATGTTCATCCCCCAGGAAGAGTTCATCCCATCGCGTTGTTGTTATTTCAACAATAGGCAATAGAACCTTTTCTTTTCGTTCCGCTGGCGTAATCTACTTGACACGGGAGCAATGGATGAATCCCTAGACAGTTGAGACACGGCCCCCAATCCTACCGGGTAATCTCCATTACAGCTCATTTAATTTGTTTTTGCGCTTCGGAATTGTGGTTTCTTCTGTGCAGAGATGAGCGTTTTCCTGTTCGACGGAATAGCCCCGAACAAGAAGGCATAGTTTGCGGGCGCTGGAGACAGCAGTAGTGTGCTCCTGGATGCTCTCATCCACAACGTGATGTCAGTCCTTCAGCCATAGGAGGCAATGCAGACATGCAGCCATAGGATGGCATTGATAGTGATGACGATAGTGTAGGATGTCTGTGTGCTTCTTAAAGGTTCGTCAGCTGCTAGAATTTTGAAGCTGATAGCTCAACCTGAAATGACACACTTACATTTTTTTTCATCTCATATGCATCATATAGGTCATTGAGTATTTTCGTGCTTACCTTAAATAAGTTGCACTTTTGCTAAGTGATTTGAGCTTTGAAATGTCAAGTTTTAGTTAGGAGTTTAGGACTATCCATAATTTCAGTACTAAACTTAAAAAAAAAACTAAGTGAACAGGTAGGAAAGCTAGATACCTTAATATGGGTAAGCTGCATAATTTCTGTGCATTGCATAATGTATTCAACCACTAGCACCGAATTAACATAGATTGAAATAAAATATCTCTAAATAGACGTTGTGCCATGCTGAACTTTGTGCTGTAAGAAGCATTTCTCTTATTATGTTTTGGATACAAACCATCATTTTATATTTTCTGAAATCATATTTGAAGCTTGTTTCTGTCTCATCAGCTTGTCAAGTTTGGTATCCTGCTTTCAGTAGTCTATGGTTGAGTTGGTTGGTTTATAATATGTAATTAGTAGGCATTGATGTAGTACAGTATGCTGCCTAAGGGGTTCATAGTTTTGGACTTTTGGTACACCTGCAGCATATTGCTTATGGACTGTTGGTTCTTATTCATAACTTTCTTGCCTTATCGTGGACAGGCAAAATAAGACTAATTTTTTTGGCATACATATATATCATATTTATAAGTATGTTATATTTGTATTGATGAGATGATTTATTAATTATCTGAAACAATTTAGTATGGAACCACTATTGTTCTAATTCTGAATATATTGGGACAAGACATGACCCATTAACTTCAAGAGGCGAGCAAAACTAGCATGCTGCATTGACCTTTTTACCATGGATCTTCACATTTGCCTTTCCTATGAATTCTAAACTAAGGTCTATAAATTCCATTTCTTGTGCCTAACCAAATTAAGTAACAAAGGAATGTTGAAGCGGGAGTTGGGTTGAAGGTCCACAAGCCAAATTTCAGGCAATTAGACTATTGATTCAGTAAAATACCCCTGGCATCTTATTTGGTATGTGATTATCAAGCAACTAAGTTATATTTGTTTTAAGAAACATCTGTCTCAATTGGGATTTATGATATCACCGTTCTATTAAATATTTACACTTATTTCTTCTGAGCACTGCACATGATCAAAACACTCTGCAGTAATAACTCAAGAAACAGAGGAAAAGGACGACAAGGTGGCGACTGGTGAGTAGTGTGTTTCATACACTGGCAGGTCGATGAGGAGAGGCTGCACCGGGACTACAACAAGGGCAAGGCGTTTGGCCATGCATTATTCTCGTGTGGTTGAGCCTACTGTTAGCCGGCACAATTTAGTTTTACCATTTTTGGTCTGTGCTATCTAGAGCTTAAGAGTTTTCTACTATTTTTTGCTATTGAAGAGAGACAAGATCATGAAGAACTCATTCCATGAACAAAGGGGCAAATTGAGAATAGCCACAGTTTGTAGGCATAAACAAGGAGTGACCGGAGAAAACTGGGAAATGCTGATGTTGATCGCTTGTGACTTCATCTGGATTGAGATGATTGCTTGGAACATTATTCATTGATGCACAAAAATAGATCTAAGTTGCCACTTCGACAAAAATCTGTTAAGGTGATTCCAAGTAATAGTGTTTAAAGTATTTACCCACATTATAATTTGTTGAGGACCATGATTAAACATCGCTATCAATAGAAAATTGGACTGATATATGAAGCTTTTGGTAAGAAACACTAAAATCAGACTATTGCATATCGTAGGATAGAATTATGTACCCGTAGCAACGCACGGGCAGTTGCTAGTAACTTATAAAGCACGTTTGCAAACAAAACTTGGCACTGCAAGCAGCAACAAGCGTGCGCATGCTGCCCAGCTAGGCAGCTACTGCCGGCCGCGGTTGAGCCGCGCGGCGGCGGCGACGGACGCGCCCACCCCGCCCGGGCGCGCCGTCGCGTCGGGGTCGCTGCGCACCTCCGCGCCCACAATCCGCGCCGCGTCTTCCCGCTCCACCTCCTTGTCCGCGCCCAGCCTCACCGTCGCGTCCTGCATGCATGCGTGGACAAGTAGCTTAATTAATTGACGCACACGTACGTGACACAAGGAAGGAGACGCGTGGCGGCGTACCGCGAGGACGTGGCGCAGCATGGTCTTGTCCGCCTCGCGCCCCGCCCGCGCGTTGGCGTCCGCGGCCGCGCGCGCCTGCGCGGCGAGCCCGCCCGGCGGCGCCTCGTCAAGACCGGCCGCGAGGGCCTCGGCCTCGGCGATTGCCGCCGCGTCGCTCGGCTCCACCGGCTGGTCCCCTGCGGAGAACACCGTTGCCTCCAGCGCCTCGCCGATCGTTATCTTGGTCCCGTCCACCACTCCGTGCCCGTGGCCGCCGCCTTGTCTTGCTGCTGGTGCTGCTACGCCACCGCCAGAGGTGTCCTCCGCCTCCTCTTCCTTCTCCTCTTCCGCTGCAATGTACTGCGCGACAGGCTACACACATATATACATACATAAACAAAGCATCTCATTTTGTGAAGAACACTAACACTTATAGCGGACGCTTCAACGCGATGGTCACCACGCACCTGGTCGGCGACGAACTCCGTGACGACGCGGCATCCCGGCACGACGCGCGCCTCGGTGACGGCGACCCCGCCCTCGGCGACCGCGTCTTCGGTGGCCTCGTCGTCGCAGGGCACGACGCCGAGGCGCTCGTTGCGCCTGGCCGCGGACTGCATGACAGCAGCGGCCCCGCCGCTGGGCGCCTGGCCGAGCACGGCGCTCTCCGCGGCCTGCATCATGGCCGCGTCCTGCGGCGCGACGGGCGTCCCGGCCAGCTCTCCCTCGACGGCGAACACGTCGCCGTAGCGGACGGCGCCTACTCCGTCGCCCGACGGTCGGTCCTGGCCGTCGTTGCGCTCCGTCGCCGGCTGCCTCCTCTGCTGCTGCTCCTCCTCTTGGCTCGTCATGGTATGGTATCTGCTGATGCTTCGTTGCTGGTTCAGAGAGCAAGTCGCGCTGAATCTCAATCCCTGGCTCACTCAAACGCTTCCTCAGTGAAGCGTCAGTGCAAGCGGAGACAGATGTGGGGCTGCACGTGAGAGGACAGATTGGAAGGCGTGGAGACACGTGGGTGACCGCGCCTGCAGGCACGTAGCGTCGGCCCAGCGAGGTGGCGCATGCGCAGCTGCTCGGGACGGTGACTGGTGCGAGCAAAACGGACCGGATTGCGTGTCACTGAGGATTCGGGTCCGTAAGCGTCAATCGGTTCCAGCTAAACAAGGAAATTGCGTGTCACTAAGGATTCGAGAATGCCGTAATAAGGTGAAAATTTACAGTGTCAGTTTTGGAGCCATTGGCGGTTCGTTTTGGCTCTGTTTGGCTGACGTCCACAACAAGCGACACTTAAGCTATGGCTTACCTAGGCTGTGGCAAATTGTGGCACTCAAATATGTGGTAAACATTTGGCGAGTTTCATCCATGCGGAACACTGAAGGGACGCTGAGCTAGCCAAACTTTGCCCAGAGCTTAGATAGGAACCAAACCTGAGGCAGCATGCCACAACTTAGGTTCCTACTCCATTCCAAATCATAGTTCACCTTTGGCTTTTTCCTAAGTCAAACTATAATTTGATGTTGTAGATTTTAGTGCATTTTCTATAATTTTGGTCAAAGTTAAAGAAGTTTGACTTAGGACAATGCCAAAATGAACTGAGGGAGTACCTCTTAATTCGTTCATGGACTGTACTGGAAAATATTGTTGTAGGCTTATAGGTTCAGTCTTCTCATGAATTTCTACATCTCTGCAGTTTAAGGCTTGCTTTTTGTTCGACAAATGTTGAATTGGATACCTGTGTTCACAACTTTCTGCAGTACAATGTAATATGTAGTTTTCATGGTTAGGCCTTATGAGAGGGATTCCTAAGAGTGTTGGCTTGTGATATATTTCTAATATCTAAGCTAGTCACATCTTTCATTAGTGTCTTAGTTCCTCTGTGGTTACTTAATTATTTTTTACATAACCAATATCTTACACTAAGGGTGCACGTAAGGCTTGCAATGCCTTGGAATGATTTGATTGGTCATTGTCACCACATGGAGCATGTAATAATTAGACTAAACATCAGTTTTGAATTATCTTGTAGGGATCAGAACTTCATACAACATGACTGAGCACTGTTATTTTCTTTCTGAAGAATTGGGCTTCTGTTTCCAATCTTTTCCTTTTCTTTCTGTTGGAACATTAAAGTAAAACATTCGCAGTAATACACATTCATCTCCTGAGTTTGGCAGGTGTGATGTTTATAGCTTTGGTGTCATCTTGTGGGAACTTGCTACGCTAAGAACGCCCTGGCAGGGAATGAACCCCATGCAAGTTGTGGGTGCAGTTGGCTACCAGGATCGGCAGCTTGATATTCCCAAAGAAGTTGATCCTTTGGTGGCAAAGATCATTTGGGACTGCTGGCAGAAGTGAGTTTCAGATGTGTAAGTTTATTTTAATTTGTACAGGACAAACATGAGTACTTCTAGTATCGTTTGGTTGAACATGTAATGTTTTTGTTGTCATGAACTAATACATGCTCTGTTTCTATTGTCATTCACAATTTCCAGGGATCCAAGTTTGCGCCCTTCTTTTGGCCAATTAACAAGCTACCTCAAGCCATTGCAAAGGCTAGTAATTCCTTTTCATCAGGAGATGCCGAGCCCCCCTGCCTCACAATAAAAATGGGTGAACTACATCCCTTGAGGTTATCATACAGTGAATGAGAACAAAGGAATATAGTTTTGTCACCATATAGTAGGGCTCACTAGTCTGCAAAGGCATGACTTGATTGAGAACCCCAAGTACCAGATAGCAGTTATCTTTGCTGTTACAAGAAAGCTTAGCAACAGAGTATGTATAGTACAGGATAGGCCCATCAGATAATAGCCAAAGAAGAGAAAAATGGTCTGTGTGGATGAGGGTGTTTCACTGGAAGGTTTCTGGATCTAATTAAATTTCAATCTAGATACAAAACCTTCGAATGACATACCTCCAATCCAAACAAGCGCTAGTCGGCAATTGTATGCTACTTAAATGCTTATATGCCAATCTGTCTTTCTTTTTTTGCCTTGAATGCAAGCATGCTCATTCTGTCTGGATTATATGGAACTAAAAAACGCAAATATATAACTCCGCTTTAATCAAATTTCGCTTATCTTAAAGCAGGCAGTCTGGATTCTTAACATTGTGCATCGCCTGATCGATTATTATGTGTCATGTCTAGCAGTCTACTTATGTATAATGTCATATAATCCTGAGACATTGATTGGCCTACACTTGTTAACATATTCATTTCGTGGTATAGGCTATAGGGTATCTTTCACAACTCATGTAAAGGCAAAATCCATGCTGCAAGCATAATTTCAGGTTTGCGGTTTATACTGCCCATTGCTTCATTATGGCTTATGGGTTGTACTAGTCCGATTTGAATCCACTTACTACTTTAACCCTTCATGTATATTATACAATTCTCCCGTGCGTTGCTACGGTGAAGGTGAAATACTAATCAAGCAGAACGGATTACCTAACACTTGCAGTTATCAGAAGAACTAATCAATCCTCGCACCGTGGCTGTAATATGCAAAACTCAATGTTTACTTTCTGGTATCCTCAGCTCGGTTTTAGACAGCTATCTTTCACATGCTCATTCAAAACAAATCTGCTAATCACATAATCTTGAGTAACACAGAAAACACGACGCAATCTAATTTTGGACATTTGATCGAGCATTGGTGTGAAAGCGGCTATTGGTGTCGAGCAGAGCAGAAGTAACAGCAACTTGAGCTTGCAGTGCACTCCGTTTTCAGCGTTGGTGGACTGAAAATTTGATGGTGTCCCTGAGGCAAATTGAAGGAGGGTATGTCTGCTCCTACCCTGTCCCTGAGGCAAATTGAAGAAAATTGCTGGGTAATGTGAGCCCAGCGTCACCTCGGTTTTCCATACCGTCTTATTGATTGCTGGGTGAAGAATGCAGGGATCATGGCATACAACACGATGCAGGATTAACCAACTTACAAAAGCAGCACTTGCTGACACCAGACACCAGCTCTCCATAGATGTGACTGACACAGCATTGTCCAGCCTACAACAGCAGATCAACCCTCGCACGAATGAGAGCCGAATGAGCGTGCGTCCCAGCAACCGTGGGGCATGAGGCTCAAATGGAATGCCAATGTCTACAGTATTCGACAGCACTTCAACCCAACATTCAAGACACACCAAACTAGTCATCAGCATGCCGATGATGATGCTTGCGACCTCTTCTGCGAGCTCGCAGGTCGCTTCGCTTCAGGACAGTGCCTGTCTTTTCTGGGGCATTGTTGCTTTCCATGTTGCATCCGGGAGAACCGAGTATACAGGCCAGTGAGTCCTCCATCAGATCTCCAAATGGTGTCTGCAAGCACAATACAGAAAGCAAAAGAAGTGTCATCTTTGAGCGGAACATTCTAAAGCCTAGATAGACAAATTGCACCTAGAAAATAAGCAGCACATTTCTGCCAAACTGTAAACTTATCGGTAGATTAGTAACTCACAGGGTTTGCATTTCTCTCTCTTGAAATTGATCTAACCTCATCATCGGAGTTGGTAGCTTCAACTTCCTTCATTCTTTCTACAAAGGCGCTGTCAATATACGAACGGCGTAGGTGCCACCTGAAAAGTGGTTGATCCTGATGCAGATCATCAAACAGATGCTCGGCAAAAAAGTGTCTTTTCACAGCTTTGACCAGGTATGCATCATCACTATGCTTACTGAGTATTCTGTTAATGAAACAAGGAAAAAGCAAGTATGATGTTAATGAAACAAGTAGTTAGTTGGAACGCCCTGACGCCAAAGAGAAAGAATTGCTAGTTAACAAACCATACATGTTAGCTAGCTCCATCTTCATCCGGCCTTCTTCCTTGTTTAGAAGCATTGTAGGGCAGTCATACAAGGCTCCATGAGCCAATCCCTTTCCAGAGAAATAACCGCAGCCTGATAAGTAGCTTCAATAAATTCACATTTTTAACGAAAAGGATAAAAAATGGTTCTTCAGCAACATATCAACGTTGAAGGGTCGATGCATCCAATATTTTATGCCAAATGGTTCCATCTACTGCTGTGTTAACCTAAGTATCTGTTTGATTTCATCTACAGCATGGATCTATTATAAGTTCATGAGCAAATGGTGGCAATATAAAAGGTACACATGATTTTGGACCATAAAAACTATCTTAAAGAATGAATCAGTTACATACTACATGTGTTTTCTCTTTTAAATATTGAATTTCAATAAAATTGTATTACACTCCAAAAGCAGTATTGTTTATTGCTAACTGTTCATCCAGGGTTTACCAGCACAGTGTTAGAAACTAGATATGTAAATAATCATAATCAATGTTAATTGACTCATCCTGCCATAATAAAATAGAAAAGAGCCACAGTCACTATGAATGAAGTAAAAATTATTAACTTCTCTCTCATCTAAACATAGCTTGCCAATGTCTTTGCATTAAATTATTGTACAGGGATCACTACCAGGTCCAATATCCTTGAGATTTACCATAAGCTGCACAAAATCTTATGAATCGGGGATTAGGTGGAAGCCCAAGCAATTTGAGTCCTGCACAACAGAATTTTGTAAGCATGTATTTAGTACCAATAGCTATTGTCTGCAAGTCAAATTTAACAATGAAAGTTTTGCAGTTTTCTTTATACAAGGCTTAGTTGAATCAACTGTAGTCAAAATCTGATGACTTGCATTGCCCCTTCTCCACCAATAAATGCATTGACAATACAGAGACTTATTTTACTTGTTAAGAAAATAGTAATTATAATGTTCAACCCCACTACTAATATAACATTGCTACACAAAACTCTAACACCCAAGCATGACTGCACTCAGGAACAAATCATGGGAGGCACAAGCACTTTATGTGGCCCAAGGCTACACAATCAAATGTGAGGGAGCTGTGCCTGCATACATGCATCATAGACACAGTAGTATAGCCAAATTTGTAAAGATAAACTAGGCCAAATTGTTCCAAGTAACATGTCCACTGTGGCTGGTAAAAAGATAGGGTAGGGACATAGAAATATCCTTGAACAGTGATAACAATGGCAGAATGCAGGCGCAGGGTAAGCATATCAATATCCTTGAAAAGTAGGAGCAATAAAAAAGGAGGAATATAACTCATTTGCCCTGACATGATCACTTGATAACAGCATAACAACAGCATCCACGGTGCAACATTTCAGGAAGGAGCTCTCAAAATACAGCCATAAGAATGGAATAATGTTGTCAGATGACACACGCTTATTTAGAAAAGGAGTCCTATTTACCAGCGGTTGAACTTTCATATGCAATGGATTATCTAGAAACATTTTCCTCCCCAGTCCCCATCGTGGATGGTTTGAGTATGGCCATTGAATACTATTTTAGGTTTTAACTTTTAACCTTGATATACAAGGCCGCAACCATGCTCCTGGCATATTTTCAACACAATCTGGCGCTTGCAAATTGTTGACACAATCTTATCGCTTTCTCAGGAATGACAAGTTTTAACTGAATGCTCCTCCTTTTACCACGATTTGTAAATTGCACATCACACATATATATAATAATAGCATTAATTATCAAGTATCAAACGAGAGGTGAGGGAGAGAGCAACCTTTGTCGAAAGTGAACCACCCCGCGAAAGTGCCCAATACTGAACCCACGACGAAAGAAAAAGCTGGAAGGAGTTTGTAAATCTGGAGCTTCTTCTCCTCCTCCGGGGTCAAGCCGCCCTACACCATCAGTATTCAGTAGCAAAAATCCAGCTCAGGGACAAGATTCTATCGCTTCTAGGGCGTGGCGTGGGTGAAGGTCATGGAAGGGTGTTGTTACAGAAGAGCCTACCTTTGTCCTCATGGCGCACTCCAGATCTTGGATCACCCCCTGCCTCATTAGCAACAAAGAACCCCGTCAACCCCAACCAGAGGGAGAAGTGAACAGGATTTGGGAATGAATTTGGAATGGAAGAGAAAAAGAAGATTGGGAACTGCAGCCAGAGCGTTTCTGGGAGCGATCCGGCGAACCTTGGCAGGTGGGGGGCCGAAGAAAATGGTTTTCAAGTACCGCAGCTCCGCCACCAATCCCGCCATCTCTGCTCTCCGGCTACTCGTTGTCGACGGCTACTCCCAAACGCAGAGAGCGGCGACGGCGAGGAAAGGAGGAAGACGAAGGGGACTCGAGCGTCTGTGATTTGGGCCTTTCTTTCCTCGGGCCCTTCGATGGAATTGAGCCCAATTGCGTCCTGTTAATCGTTCTTTTTTTATGCAGAGAAATTTGCTGAATTTCGAAAATACATAGAAAATCACCGAAAAATAATAAAATAGAAAATCAAGTTATGTTGAACTCCTCTTGAGTATTCTGTTAAAAGAAAGCTTTGGCAGCAGAGTATGGTAGACTACAGTAGAGATCCATTAGATAATAGCCGAAGAAGAGGTCTGTGTGGATGAGTGTGTTTCACAAGAAGGTTTCTGGATATAGTTCAAATTTTCTTCTTTGCACTACTGAAGGCGGCATGCTCATTTTGTATAGATTATAGCACTCGAGAAAGCAAATGTATAATAACACTGCTTTAGTCAATCAAATTTCACATAGGGCCGTTTGAATCCCCAGAATTTCCGAAATTGAATTCGTAGTAGACCACCACTTTTTAAAGTTCACTTTTAAGCCTATCTCAAATTTATAGGGTGAAAGATGAGAAATAAATTATACAGATCATCATTATTAACCATGCTATGTTTGCACTCTCCAACTTCATTCCATTCTATTTCATTCCAAATATGTATTTAGCTTAAATATGTGCCTAAATAATAATAAATGCAATTCTTTCAATTCTAAGAAGCCAAACGGGCCCTTACCATAAAGCTGGTACTGGATTAAGGTTAGTCTCAATGAAATGTTTCATCTCCCAGTTTCTAAAAACATGAAATTGTAAATGAAACTAGTATCTCTCTCAATGCATTATTTTATTGCACGGTTTCACTAGCTATTTTTAGTTGTATGGGTCCCACCGTCTCTCCTCCCTATGGTTTCACATATCTATTTTTAGCACATGAAACAATTTAGCCGTCTCAATGCGAGTTTCACACAGTTACCGAGTGGTTGGAAATAGGCGCTCACTCGTTTCATCGGGATGAAACGTTTTCCTTCTCTCTCCTCCCCATTTCATGCAAAAATTCCGTTTTAGGTGATGTGGCGCCCTATTTAATGTGCATGACACCCATGAAATCCCCCATTGAGACTAGCCTAACACTCATCGCATGATTGATTATTATGTGTCATGTCCAACACTCTACTTTTTTTATGTCATAATAATGTCATATAATCCCGAGACATTGATTGGTTTCCGCTTGTTAACATGTTCGTAAAGGCAAAATCCATCTTTGGCAACTCGTAAAGGCAAAATCCATGCTGCAAGCATACTTTCAGGTTTGATATGTTTACTAGCAAAACTGCCCGTGTTTTACTATTTTTTTTTTCGAGACCACGCCGTTGCGCGTATTTCATTAAGCGAAGAAAGTTCAAAACAAAGTTACAACCAATCGGCACGTAAATGGTAACAACTAGGTTACCAAGAGCCTGGTAACCCCAAGGTTACCAACAACCCAGACAAGACGATTACATGATTGAAACTAAAGCTACGAAAGGAGTCCTAACTCCTAATCAAGCCCACTCATCCCCCAGGCCCTCCAGGTTCAGATCCATGGTCGTGACGTCAAACCGGCCGTTGAGGAGGATATTCAAGCACTGTTGCTGGTACTCCGACATGCCGCACTATGTTTTTTTTTGGTCAACATTGCTTTACTATGGGTTGTACTAGTCTGATTGAACCTGCTACTTAATGGTTTAACCTTTGATGTACATTATAAAATCCTCACGTTGGTTGCTACGGTGAAGGTGAAATACTAATAAAATAGAATGGATTACCAGAAATACTTGCTGTTATCAAAAGAATCCATCAATCCTCGCACCGTGGCTGTAATATGCAAAACATTGATGTACATCTCTAGTATCCTCAGCTCGGTTTCCTGACAATCTTATTCAAAACAAATGTATATACACTGCTACTAATCACAATCTTGAGTAACACAGAAAACACGACATGCACTCTAAATTTGGACATTTGATCGAGCATTTGGTGTGCATACAGCGGCTATTTCCGTTTTCAGCGTTGGACTGAAGGACTGAAATAAAAATTGATTGTGTTAGCAAGGAGAGCATGTGTGCTCCTACCCTGTCACTGAGGCAACCGCAGTTGGCTGCCTCTTTGTTTGTCACTCCCATTGGCATCTATTGGGGTAACCATCATCTACAATCTCACGACACTGTTGAATCCTGAAGATGCTCATTTCCTCTTGCATATGATAAGAACTGAAAATGAACTGTACTGCTCCGGTAGCTTATGTCGATCACAAACTGCAAACACCACACATGATGAGTCTGTAATGTGAGCCCAGCGTCGCCTCGCTTGTCATATCCACACATGATGAGTCTTATCCATTGCTGGGTGAAGAATGCAGGGATCACCAGCTTACAAATGCAGCACTTGCTGACACCAGCTCTCCATAGATGTGACTGACACAGCATTGTCCAGCCTACAACAGCAGATTAACCCACGCACGAGCGAGAGCGTCCCAGCAGCTGCGGGGCATGAGACTCAAAGAAAACACTAACGTCTACGGTATTCCACAGCACTTCGACCCAACATTCACAGTACAGTAAACTAGTCATCAGCATGCCGATGATGATGCCGGCGACCTCTTCTTCGAGCTCGCAGATCGCTTCGCTTCAGGACAGTGCCCGTCTTTTCTGGGGGATTGTTGCTTTCCATGTTGCATCCGGGAGAACCGAGGATACAAGCCAGTGAGTTTTCCATCAGATCTCCAAATGGTGTCTGCAAGCACAATATACATAAAGAAAAAAAGAAAGGTATCATCATGCAGTGGGACATTCTAAAGCCTAGAGAGATAAACTGCACCTAGAAAATAAGCAGTCGCATTTCCGACAAACTGTAAAGTTTTCGGTAAACTAGTAACTCACAGTGTTTGCATTTGTCTCTCCTGAAATTGATCTAGCCATGTCATCAGAGTTGGTAGCTTCAACTTCCTTCATTCTTTCTACAAAGGCGCCGTCGATATATGAACGACGTGGGTGCCACCTGAAAAGTGGTTCATCTTGATGCTGATCATCGAACAGATGCTCGGCAAAAAAGTGTCTTTTCACAACTTTGACCAGGTATGCATCATCACTATGCTTATTGAGTATTCTGTTAATAAACAAGGAAAAAGCAAGTATGATGTTAATGAAACAAGTGGTTGGTTCAAACTCCCGAGTCCGATGCCAAAGAAAAGAGTCACTAGTAAACAAATCATACATGTTAGCCAGCTCCATCTTCATGCGTCCTTCTTCCATGTTTAAAACCATTGCAGGGCATTCATACATGATTGCACGAGCCCAAGTCCTTCCGCCCAGAGGTAAGCACTGCCTAAGAAGTAGCTTCAATAAGTTCAGATTTTCAATGACAAGGATAAAAAATGATTCTTTAGCAACACGTCAACGTTGAAGGAGTGATGCATCAAATATTTTAGGCCAAATGGTCCCATCTACTGCTGTCTTAAGTCTTAACCTAACAAGCTATCTGTTTGCTTTCAACTACAGCATGGATCTATTATAACTTCATGAGCAAGTGATGGCAACATAAAAGCTACATGACTTTGGAACATAAAAACTATCTTACATAATGAATCAGTAACATACATTTAACGTTAGTGAATTCTACATACTACCTGTGTTTTCTCTTTTAAGATGTGTAAGTACTGAGTGTTTAATAAAATTGTATTACATTCCAATAGCAGTATTGTTTATGGCTAATTGCATCTGAGGCCTACCAGCACAGTTTAGTTAGAAATTAAATATATGAATAATATAATTATTGTTAAATAGGTAGGTTTCATTGTAGGTATTCCCTATTCATGTTGACTCATCCTGCCATCGATACAAAAGAGGAATGAGGAAAAAAATAATAATTTGTCTATCATCTAGGCATAGCTTGGCTATGCCTTTGCATGCAAATATTGTACAGGGATCACTACCAGGTCAAATATCCTTGAGATTTACCATAAGTTGCACAAAATCTTACGAATCGGGGAATAGGTGGAAGCCCAACAAATTTGAGTCCTGCACAACAGAGTTTTGTAAGCATGCATCTGGTACCAATAGCTATTGTTTGCGCGGCAAATTTAACAATGACAGGTTTGCGGTTTTGTTTATACAACACTTAATTGAATCAAATGTAATCAAAATCTGATGACTTGTGTAGTCCCTCTTCACCAATAAATGCATTGACCATAGAGAGACTTATTTTACTCATTAACTCATTAAGAAAACAGTAATTATAATGTTCAAGCTCCACTACTAAAATAACATTGCTCCAACAAACTCTACAACCCATATGACTGCATTCAGGAACAAATCACAGGAGGCACCGGCAATGTGAGGGAGCCATGCCTGCATACACAAGTATTTACCCTAGTAATTTAACAGTAAAGCCAAACTTGTATAAATATAAGGCATGGGCATACAAATATCCTTAACAATGGCAGAATGCAGACGCAGGGTAAGCATATAAATATCCTTGAAAAGTAGGAGTAATAACAAAGGCAGAATATAACTTATTTTCCTTGACCTGCCCACTTGATAACAGCACAACAACAGCATCCACAGTACAGTCAAACATTTAGGGAAGGAGCTCACAAATACATTCATAATAATAGAATAATATTGCTTGTCAGATGACACACGGTTCTTTAGAAAGGAGAGTCCTATTTACCAGTGTCTGAACTTAATATCCTTGGATTAACTAGAAACATTCTCCTCCCAGTCCCCATTCTGGATGGTTTGCACGAGTATGGCTATTGAATACTATCTTAAGTATTAACATTCATATACAAGGCTGCAACCATGCTTCTGCCATGTTTTAAGCACAATTTGGTGCTCGCAAAATTGTTGAAAAATATTCTCTCTTTCTCAGGAATGGCACGTTTTAACTGATTGCTCCTTGTTTACCATGATTTAATATCAAATATCAATCAAGGGGTGATGGAGTGAGCAAACCTTTGCCGAAACCGAACCACCCCACCAAAGTGCCCCATACTGAACCCGCGACGAAGGAAAGAGCTGGAAGGAGTTTGTAAACCCGGAGCGTCTTCTCCTCCTCGGGGTCAAACCGCCCTACACCATCAGCAGCAAAAATCCAGCTCAGCGAACTGGCATGGAGATGGAGGGTCGGTCATGGAAGGGTGTCGTCGCAGAAGAGCCTACCTTTGTCATCATGGCGTACTCCAGATCATGCATCAACCCCTGCGACATTAGCAACAGAGAACGCCGTCAACCCCCAACCAAAGAAGTAACCAGGATTTGGGGGGAGAATTGTTCAAGAAATGATTTTGGAATGGAAAAAGAGATCGTTTCTGGGAGCGCTCCGGCGAACCTTGCTAGGTGGGGGCCGAAATAGAGGCTTTTCATGTACCGCAGCTGCGCCGCCATCTCCTGCTCCTCTCTGCTACTCGAGTCGTAGGTGCCGGTGGCCGGTGGCCGGTGGCTGCAGAGCGGCGAGGAAGAAGAGTGGAAGACGAAGGAGGAGCGTCCTGTCCTGTTTCCTGTGTGTGATTTGGGCCTTTCTTTCCTGGGACCCTTCGATGGCATTGGGCTCAATTGGTTCCTGTTAATTGGATCAGGGCCGTTTCCTTGTTGGACCGCGAGAACTGGGCCTCCAGTTGGCCAGGACATATACAACGTGTACTTCGTCTCATAAAAAGAAAAATACACAACGTGTACTTCGCCTCAAAAAGAAAAATATACAACGTGTACTTGAAGTAATACTTGAGGCAATTTTTTTTTCTTTAAAAAAATGATCCAGGGTTTTGTGCATAGCGACTTTCGATCAGACACATCCCTCCAAATATGGATACGTAATCATTGATCCCTAAAACAAATACACATATGGCCTCTTGTAGCCACATGATATCCTCCATCCATGACACCTCAAGATTGCGACATTTGTCAAAGCAAACTACTAAATTGACTCCGAGGAGGGTCGCTTTTTTTTTTGCGTAGCTACTGGTTCCTATTATCGTTTCTTCACCGGATAATCGATACTAACCCTTCTAGCAGCAAACCACCCATCGGTGAACATACATTGCAATATCTTGTTAATTAGCCATTTATTAATGCAGCCCCATCTTCTTCTTCTTCCATGGAGCCCTCAAGTAGTGGGGGCACGAGCCCCCTCTCTAGCCGGAGCGCCCTCGATTTGTGCATAGGCCCTCATGACCAGTCGCCGCCCAGCAGCAAGGGCCGAGTCGGCACCAACCATGGGCACAACCTGCCACTGCTAGGCCCTAGCTCCCTCCCTCCGCATTTGTTGGCCATAAACAGTAAATTGAGTTGTCTACTAGCGTCTATTCCTTAACTCTAACTTTGCGTCCGTAGGTCAAAAGGGGAAAAAAGAATTAGAAACCGGTTCCAAATGCGAAATCCATAACTCATAGCTACAATGCTAAATAGTACCACAAACTTGTGGATTAATTAGTATAAAGTCCAGGGTTCCCTTTGCAAAGTTTCTATCCTTTATGGTTTAATCTTTTCCTTTTTTGTAGAAAATCGGCCGAACTTCTAAAATGCATACAAAATCACAAAAAAAAACTTAACAAAAAAAGTTGTGTTGAACTTCTCTTGAGTAGTTCTATGCATTAGGTATATAATAGGGATAATTAGGTCGTGGGACACTCAAAGTGATCGCTCTTGCTTTACTAGACACCAAACGGACTCATGGAAACCATGGCGAATAAATAGTCATTTCTTGCTTCTGAGGAGAGAGCATAGAGGGAAAATGTCCTTTTTACCCTTTGCTCCTTCTTCCTCTCTCCCTTACTTTCCCCCTGAGCTTGCCTGGCTACACTGTGGGCACGAGGGCCTCCGCTCTGGAGCTATCCGCACGTCAGGCCGGCGATGAGTAGGTAGGCAAGCGGAAGCGAGTGGGGGCGGCACGAGCAACCAGAATGGTGCATCATGGCAAAGGAGAGCAACCAACAATGGTGGGTTCACCGACGCCGCCCCGAATGGTGCTTCGGTGACCGGGCACTGCCGGTGAGAGGCCTGCGACAAAGCGGAGAGGTCCACGGGACCGACGGTGGGGTTCCCGACAGTAAGGATGCCTCGGTGATGGCCTATTCATGGTGAAGACAGAGAGAAGGCGACGACGAGAAGCGGCCAACAATGATGGGTGAGCGCAGATCGTTGAGCTCGAGCTAAGCTCAGCCATGGCAGCGGTGATACGAGCGGAGCTTGGGCGTGCGACCTGCGGGGAGCGATGCGGATGGCATAGGGTTGCAGGCCGAGCGAAGAGCTTGCTAGCACGGCTAGGACTCCGGTGGTGGCACGCTCATGGCCATTGGAGGTGTTGCCAGAGCAATAATGGCGAGCAGTAGCGGCAAGGACGGAGGAGGATCGGGCAAGGAAGAAGCAACAACCAGGGGCAAAAAGGACATTTCCTCTCTATTCTCTCTCCTTAAAAGCAAGAAATGAATATTTTATTGGCCATGGTGTCCAGGAGCATATTTACCAGATTGTCTATTTGGTGTGTCAGTTGTCCCACAACCAATTCTTCCTATATAATATAATATGGCATTGACTAAGTTCAAAGTACCAGATAGCAGTCATCTTTGCTGTTACAAGAAAACTTGGCAGCAAAGTATGGGCAGTACAGTATAGGCCCATCAGATAATTGCCAAAGAAGAGAAAAATGGTCTTGTGTGGATGAGGATGTTTCACTGGAAGGTTTCTGGAGCTAGTTCAAATGCGAACAAGATATAAAAACCTTCGAATGAAAGATCCCCAATCCAAACAAACACTAGTCGGCAATTTTATGTCACTTCGATGTTTATATGCCAAACGCAAGCATGTTAGAAGGCAGCATGCTCATTGTCTACATTATGGACCTTCACAATTTTTTCTTTTCTGTATGAGCACGAGGCTCAAATAAAAAGCTAACAAGGTCTACGGTATTCCACAGCACTTCGGACCGAACAATCACAATACAGAAAACTAGTCATCAGCATGCCGATGATGATGCCTGCGGCCTCTTCTGCGAGCTCGTGGCTCGCTTCGCTTCAGGACCGTGTCCATCTTTTTTGGAGGATTGTTGCCTTCCATGTTGCATCCGGGAGAACCGAATATGCAAGCCAGTGAGTCCTCCATCAGATCTCCAAATGGTGTCTGAAGGCAATACATACAAAACAAAAAAGTGTCATCTAGCAGCGAAAATCGAAAGCCTAGATAGACAAACTGCACCTAGAATAAGTAGTCGCATTTCTGACAAACTGTAAACTTATCGGTAAACTGTAACAGTGTTCGCATTTGTCTCTCTTGAGATTGATCGAGCCTCATTATCAGAGATGGTAGCTTCAACTTCCTTCATTCTTTCTACAAAGGCGCCGTCGATATACGAATGGCGTGGGTGCCACCTAAAAAGCGGTTCATCTTGATGCAGATCATCGGAACAGATGCTCGTGGAAAAAGTGTCTTTTCACAACATTGACCAGGTATGCATCATCACTATGCTTATTGAGTATTTTGTTAATCAAGGAAAAAGCAAGTACAATGTTAATGTAACAAGTAGTTGGTTGGAACTCCCGAGTTCCGATGCCAAAGAAAAAGAATCACTAATTAACAAACCACACATCTTAGCTAGCTCCATCTTCATGTGTCCTTCTTCCGTGTTTAAAATAATTGCAGGGCATTGATGCATGATTTCACGAGCCCAGCCCTTTCCGATAAAATAAGCGCAGCCTGAGAAGAAGCTTCAGTAAATTCACTTTTTCAATGAAAAGGAAGGAAAATGATTCTTCAGCAACATATCAACATTGAAGGGTCAATGCATCCAATATTTTGTGCCAAATGGTTCCATCTACTCCTGTGTTAACCTAACAAGCTATATCTGTTTGCACAAGTATAGCATGGATCTATTATAACTTCATGAGCAAATGGTGGCAACATAAAAGGTACATGACTTTGGAGCATAAAACCCATCTTACAGAATGATGAATCGGTAACATACATTTAATGTTAGTGTATTCTACATACTACCAGTTTTTCCCTTTTAAGATGTATAAGTATTGAATGTTAATAAAAAATGTTTTACATTCCAATTGCAGTATTGTTTATGGCTAACTGTTCATCTGGGGCTTACCAGTACAGTGTTAGTTAGAAATAAGATATATATGAATCATCATCATCATTATTAATTAGGTAGGTTTCATTGTAGGTATTCCCTAATAATGTTGACTCATCCTGCCATCAATATAAAAGAGCCACATTACTATGAATGAAGCAACAAATTATTAATTTGTTTCTCATCTAAACATAGCTTGGCTATGCCTTTGCATTAAATTATTGTACAGGGATCACTACCAGGTCAAATATCCTTGAGGTTTACCATAAGCTGCCCAAAATCTTGTGAATCGAGGATTAGGTGGAAGCCCAAGCAATTTGTTTCCTGCACAACAAAATTTTGTAAGCATGCATTTGGTACCATTAGCTATTGTCTGCAAGGAGAATTTAACAATGAAAGTTTTGCAGTTTTGTTTATGCAACACTTAATTAATACAACTGTAATCAAAATCTGATGACTTATTTTACTTACGAGAACGGAAACTATAATGTTCAAGCCCCACTACCAAAATAACATTGCTGCAACAAACTCTACAAGCCAAGCATGGAGCATATCACGGGAGGCACCAGCAATTCATGTGGCCCAATGTTATGGAACACAAGGACTATCGTGGCTGAACGCAGGCACCACATCAAGGAGTCCAGCCAAGATACGGCTCAGTTATCTAGTTGGAGTCTGTTAGCTAATTCAAGTCTGTTAGCAGGAGTCCTAAGTTAAAGGGATATTATTTAGAGATATTGTTAGTCCAGGATATTAGTAAGGTTTGTTAAAGTCAGTTTGTTAGGTTCGAGTAGGGTCTAAGGGTATAAGTACCCCGAACAGTTCATGAATCAGATTAAGCCTGGGATTGAGATGTATCCTCTCCCTTGGGCGCTCGGCGTTCCTGTTCATCATCCTCTTGTCGTCGTTCGCATCTAACTCAGCAGCACGCCGCCGGCAACGACACCTCCTCTGTTCATCAACCCCTCTCTTCCGTGCTCAATACACCTAGCCCCTAGCCCACCATAAGAGCACCCGCAGTGTGTGTGTCAATGCTGGTCCTATACAATAAATGCACGCATGGAACCTGGGTCCATACACCGCGAGCTCGCGTCGATGAAGCACCCGGTCCGTTGTATCGAACCAGGGTCGATGAAATAAAGAAATCAGTTTCTCTCTCCTGCCGTTGCTCCTCCCGCGAGATGAAACCATCGTCGTTGCTGTCGCCGGCCAACGCTCGCTCCTCCCACACGCCCCCTCCTTTCCTCCGCCGGGGGATCGATCGAATCGATTAGTTTGGCCACCGCGGCCATGGACGACGACGACGACGAGGCGTTGTACTTGAGGGCCCTCGTGGCGGCGGCTGGCACCGAGATGCGGCGGCGAGATCTAGATGTGGGGGATGAGACCGCCACGAGATCCAGAGGTGGGGGAGGACGGCGCCGCCGCGCTCGCAGGCATGGAAAGAGGACCGGAGGAGGCAGAGGAAGTGCGGCATGCAACGGAGCCTGGCTGTGCGGCATGCAGCGGAGGAGCCGGTGGCTTGGCCGAGAGAGAAGGCAGAGATATGCATGTGTGGATAATGACGGGAGACGAGAGATGGGGGAAGACGGTTGATTTTTCTGGGACGTGGGGCCAGGCATCGACCCCGCCCCGGTGCTATACATTGCAACACCAATAATAGGAGCTGTCTAATCTTCTATGGGGCCCGCCATCGACCCAGCCTTGGTCCGATACATTGCTGATGCTCTAACACCCAAGGCTACACTCAAATGTGAGGGAGTTGTGTGGTGCCTGCATACATGCATCATACACACAGTATTTCCCCTAGTAATATTAACAGTATAGCCATTTTTTATAAACATAAACTATGCCAAAATGCTCCAAAATTAATCCATTCACCATGGCTCATAAAAGGACTGGGTAGGGACAACAAATATCATTGAACAGGAATAACAATGGCAGAATGCATGCGCAGGGTAAGCATACAAATATCCTTGAAAAGTAGGAGTCATAACAAAGGTAGAATATAACTTATTTGCCCTGACGTGCTCACTTGCTAACAGCATAGCAACAGCATCCATGATGCAACATTTAGCGAAGTACTCCCTCCCTTTCAAAGCGACTTATACTTTGGAATGTAGCTCTCAGAATACAGCCATAAGAGTGGAATAATGTTGCTTGTCAGATGACACATGGTTCTCTAGAAAATAGAGTCCTATTAACCAGCATTTGAACTTTAATATATTCAATGGATTATCTAGAAACATTCTCCTCCCCAATCCCCATCCTGGATGGTTTGCACGAGTATGGCTATTTTGAATACCATTTTAGGTTTTAACCTTGATATACAAGGCCGCAACCATGCTCCGGCCGCATGTCTTCAACACAATTTTAGTGCTCGCAAATTGTTGACACAATATTATCGTTTTCTCAGGAATGGGAATGTTTTAACTGAATGCACCTTGTTTACCACAATTTATTAAATACCAATCGAGAGGTGAGGGAGATAGCAACCTTTGTCGAAACCGAACCACCCCACGAAAGTGCCCACTACTGAGCCCACGGCGAAGAAACAAGTTGGGAGGAGGTTGCAACCCCGGAGCGTCTTCTCCTCCTCGGGGGTCAAACTGCCCTGCACAATCAGTAGCAAAAATCCAACTCAGTGAACTCAGGGACAAGATTCTTGTCTTTAGGGCGTGGCGTGGGGGTTATGGAAAGGTGTTGTCGCAGAAGAGCCTACCTTTGTCCTCATGGCGCATTCCAGATCATGGATCATCCCCTGCCTCATTACCAACAAAGAACTCCGTCAACCCCCAAACAAAGAGGTGAACAAGATTTGGGGAGAATTGTTCAGGAAATGGTTTTGCAATGGGAGAGGAAAAGAAGATCGGGAACTGCAGCCAGAATGTTTCTTGGAGCGATCCGGCGAACCTTGGCAGGTGGGGGGCCGAAGAAAATGCTTTTCAAGTACCGCAGCTCCGCCGCCAATCCCGCCATCTCTCCTAGGCGTAGAGGGCGGCGCCGGCGAGGAAGGAGAAGACGGAGGAGCGTCCTGTGTGTGATTTGGGCCTTTCTTTCCAGGGAAACTTCGATGGCATTGGGCTCGCTCAATTGCTCCATGTTAATTGGGCTCAATTGCTTGTTTGAATGAAATATTTTTACCTTTTTCTTTAGAAAAAAAGTTTGACCTTAGACATCTCTAGAAATTCCGTAGATTTATTGGGAGCAGTCACAATATGTTTTTAAAAATATAATGACAACTAGGGCACCGGATTGCAACAAAATGTTTGTCAACATCCACTAGGTATAAAAGTCCCACTACTAGTTTTGGGTAATTTGTTTGAAAACTTGCTAAAATCTACTATTTTTTATTACATAACTAATACTTAATTCATCAAGGTTGATAAATGAACTAAATCACAATCAGTGTGCCGTCGAGAAATTAACTTGCTAGCTCAGATGATACTGTTGAGTATTACCCAATGCATTGCATCTCTAGAAAATGTAACTTTTTCAACTATTGAGTGCTTTGATCAGTCATTCCAACATGTAATTTTTTCTAGAGAATGTAAGGACGCGTGTGCGTTTTCAGCTCACCGGAGGCAAGAGCCTCCTAATCACTTTTCATTGCGTATGTATGGATGCGACGCGCACGCATGCGTATGCGTGTGGTGTTGTCCGTTCACTTGTACCCTGTCAAAAAAATATGCAAGTAGCCTGAGACTGAAATAAAAGCTGGTATAACGCCAAAAACAACACATTGAGGGGAAATTGAGGTGCTAATCTAAACGAGAGCTTAAGTACAACATATAGATATTAAACAGCAGACTGAAGGAACGACAGTAACTTGTCAAAAAAAAAAAAAAGGGAACTACATTAGCTAGGAAGCTGGAACCAGTCAACGAAACAGTACAACACAGGCACGACACAACATCATTTGGAAAATAAAATACCCTCAGTCAGAAGAAAAGTAAACACAGACCAGCGGGATCTGAACCCACGACACTGTTATACTACTTTATCACTTTGCGTCCTCTGCTACCTTGATCAACGTTTAGTAATCACCGAAGGGTAGATGCAGCTTACGCTGTCCTGCATATCCAGAACAGGAAAAATGAATTTCGCCTGAAAATAATGAACTCATAATACTGCATAACATCGAGCATATATATAAAAGAAGAATATTGTAGTCGATGACATACTTATATATTTTGATGAAGGAACATTTCGAAGCGTAGTATATAGAACATACCAATTAGAATTCGTCAGTTATCAAGCTTCAGATCTGCAAGCTTGGCAATGAGATCTATCAGCACAGAGGGACTGCTACTCCCAGGTGGTTGAGGTCACCGGCTGCCATGACAAGTTCAAGATGAGGAGGGAAGTTCAGAAAATCCAAGCTTGCCTCCTTCAGCCCTCGGCAATGATGCTGATCAGCTAGCTGAAGTATGCTCGCCACCCTGGTCGCGTTGATGTATCCACACAACTTCTCTTCACACATCAGCCTCAACCTCTGAAGGTCATATCTATCTGCTGCCTCAAGCAAGTGCAGCCACATCACTTCTACGCCATCCTCCTCCATGTCTTCCTCATTATCACACTCCTCATCTTTGTTAATGTCTGGAATTGAGTCACTGTAAATGAAAGTAAGCAATAGCTTGAACACTTTTGCTTCCATGTCGTCTATGCATATGACACCGGTCGTGCCCTCCTTCATGGGGCCAAAAAGCTCAGCCTTGAAGACTGCAGATCTGGCAGCAAGCACGCAGCGGTGTGCGTGTATTTTCTCGCCGCTGACCTCGAATACCACGTCGGTGCCTTCACCAGACTGGAGGAGCTGAGTGAAATGCTGGTGCATATCAGATGCCGGCACCATGACGAATGATGTGTTGACATCAATCCTAGCCTTCTTATTAGGTGACACAAGCTTGGCAATGAGCTCTTTGAGGACAAAAGGGCAGGTGGTAGCTAGGTGGTCCAGGCCGCCAAGCACCATTACCTCCTGTAGATTGGCACGAGCCCTGATAAGGAAGTCCAAGCAAGCATCCTTGAGCCCTTGGGCATGGTGCCGCTCAGCTAGCGCAAGAATCGTCGCTGCTGTAGTCTTGTTGATGTATGTACACAACTTCTGTTCGCAGATCAGCCTCAGCCTCAAGAGATCATACCTATGTGCCGCTACAAGCAAGTGCTGCCACATGACATAATCATCTTCTTCCTCCATCTCCTGCACTGAGTCACTGTAAATGAACCCAATAAGGCGCCTGAACACTCGTGCCTCCATGTCGTCTATGCGTATGACACTTGCTGTAGTGCCGTCATTTATGGAGCCAAGAAGCTGCCTCTTGAAGACCGTCGACCTGCAGGCGAGTATGCAGCGGTGTGCAGCAAAGATCTCTCCGCTGATCTCGAAGGTCACATCGGACCCTTCTGTAGACTGAAGTAGACTGCTAAAATGTTGGTTGATGTCAGATGCTGGCACCACCACAAAGGGGCAGTGTTGGCTCTAGTTCTATCGACATTGACATTCTTGGTGACAATGATGTCACACTTTATGGTGAGACTGTCGTCCTTCAGATATACCGATTTCTCCAGTTTATCTCTTTTCATGAAAGCATTGTAACCCCAAGACAAGCTCTCTTTACTGAAGTTAGTCACTTCGATTTCATGGATGTCTGATGGCAGTTGCTTCTGAACCTTGTCAACGAAACTGAAATCAAACCGCACCTTCACAGTCTCTGCAACATTGTCCTCATCAAGCAAGAGACCAAGGGATATGTAGTCCGCCGCCTCAGAGACTAAGCCGTTGGGGGAATACTGGATACGCCAGCGATGGCCGCAGACTCTGAAAGGGGGAGATTCTATCCACTTGCCATTCGGGGTGGTCTCTTTGGTGCGCGAGTACCCTTCGACCACAAGCAGGTGGTAGCCGCTGTCGGTGACGGCGGTGGCTGGGGTAGATCGCGTCGGCAGTCTGTTACCGCCAATGAAAGATACGCCGGTGAACGACATACCAAATAAACAAATCAACTGTGATTCCCCCGAGATGATTTGCTTCTGTGGGTGACACTTGCCAATGAGAGGAACGGCCGCAATTATAGAAGATGGAACTCAAGAAGCCACAATCTGCTTAAAGAAAAACAACGAGCAACCTCGGCAGGTAGGGGAGGCAGCACACTGTCACAATGGCACCGGCCCGCAGGTAAGGACTTGCTGGTGGCAACGGCAAAGGATGGAGTAGGCGGCGAATGCCGAGCTCGTGGTGGCAGAAGCGACTGGATGGCCTAGAAACACATGAAGGCAGAGCAGACTCCTTTTGGACATTTCATCCAACACTTGAAGGGCACGGAACAGCAAGGACAGAGGAACCTGCCGTTGGGGACCATGGAGACAGAGTGGAAGGAGAATGCAGGGAAGACGCAATCACAGGGACCGCCGGAGGAGAAGAGGAAGATAACCCCGCGGCAACGACAGGGCACAGAGGTGGTGTACCGACCAGCACACAGAGCAAGCACAGGTCCGAGCGCCGACGCGAGAGGCAAGCACCAACAGAGACACAGGGGACAAGACGGCAGCGGAGACACGCAGGCGACGTGAGGACGACGGCGGGACTCCTCCTGGACAGTCGGGCGCTCGTATGCCGGTGGCTGGCGCCGGCACGGCCGCGGCGGGTGCGCAGGCGGCGGAACGGGAATAGTGACTGCGCGGTGATTGTGAAGCTAGGAGAGAAGCCGGAAGAACTACGGTAGGCTACGCTACTACTGTCTCCGTGATGGAGTCGTCATAAAAAACTCCTGATTATAGAATATATCTAATGTTGGCGTGTCCCTGCTGGACACGGCCTCCTCTCGTGCATGCGGAATTAGAGTCCACCATCCAAAAAGATGCATTGTTTTTTTTTTCTTTTCTAGTTAGTACTTCCTTTTTACCAGATATACATTTTCATTTTTACCGGTCAAAGTCTCTTTTTTTTTTTGTGTCCTTTTTTCCAGTATCAGAGATTTTGAGATTTTGTTCCGCCGTCAGAGATTGTTATGGTTTGATACGATCCGGATTTAGGTCGCATCCATATTTTAAGAAATATATAAAGATTTTAACACCAAAATGTTAACCCATTTTTAAGGAAGAATTGGCTCTGGACACACAAAGTGGCCTTCATTTGCTGATGGACGCCACGAAAATCATGATTCTTGAAAGACACTCGATTCTAGGTAAATTTCTTGATAGACATTTGACTTATTAAAATATTCATTTTTAATATTGGAGGAGAGAGAATGGCCATAAAATGTCGCTTTTGCCCCTGCCCTTTTCTTCTACCTTGGTCCAACCGTTTCTTTTTCTTTATCGGCGGCGGCCGCTTTATTCCTCCCTCGCTATTGCCACTCTAGCAACGTCGCATGGAGAGCCCGCCCTAGTCCTGCGTTGGCCGAGAGCACCTCATCCGCGCCCTCACCGTCTTCCCCACCGCGGACTGCAGGACCTGCCCCCACCGCGAACGGCGAGCGTAGCGTCCGACGGGCCCACACGCTGGATACGGCGGTAGAGCGCGCATGGAAGCGGCGGCCCAGGTGGGCGAGGCGCGCCCGCGCGCATGGATGCGACGGCGGTGGCCCAAGCGCGCATGGATGCGGCGGCCTAGGCGGCGTGGCGGCGCTCATGGACGCGGCGTCGATGGCCCAGGCGGCGCGCCGGCGCTCATGGACACGCGCGGTGGCCCGGGCGCGCACATGCGTCACCCCGTGCCCTCCCCGTCGCTAGCCAAGGTTAAGAGAGTCGTTCCGGTTGTTCGCGGGCGGGTTCGGCGGCCGAGGGGCGGGGCGCACGTCCGGTGGCGGGGGTGGGTTGCACGGGCGCGGCGAGGGCATGGCACACGTCAAGGGGCGGGCCAGGCGCGCTCGCTACTGGCCGGTGGGCACGACGTGCTCGCTCCCGACGGCGGACGGCGGGAAGAAGGGGACGGTGCAGACACCGAGTTCGCCACGGCTGGGAGTGAGGTCGCCGCGGAGCGAGGGCCGCGGACGACGGGGAGACGGCGCGTTGTGGCCACCTAGGCCGTCGCGGCCGGGGCCGGGTGTCGCCGTGGACGAGGATGGGGACGACCGCGACCGGCCTTGAAGCGAGAGAGGGGATAGGGGAAGAAGAAAGACACGGGGGCAAAAATGACATTTTGCGCCATTCTCTCTCCTCCAAATTCGAAAATGAATATTTTAATAGGCAAAGTGTCTACCAGCAAATTTACTCAGAATCGGAGTATCTTTCAGCAATCGCTATTTTCGCGATGTCCATCAATAAATGGAGGCCATTTTGTGTGTCCAGGAGCCAATTCTCCCTTTTTTTATTAAAATATATTGTATATTGAAACCTGGATTAGCCTATGGTTCACCCAATTGAAAGCAGAAACCGAAATCTTGAACAGTTATTCTAATTCAATCTAAAAAATGTATTTTCACAACACGACATGAGCTAGCATGTGAAAAGTCGAGAAAGATTTGTTGTCACAATCATCTGTGGACAAACCAATTTTTGATATGTCGGCAACTAACACCTCCTCAACTTTAATCGGTGATTACATTTTTTATGGGTCCTCAAAGGTCATGGAACTTGATATTTAATTATAGCACATGGAAGTATAGCATCACATGATATAGCTTAAGAAGTTTGAAATTGATATGGTCCGGAAAAAATATATCTTTCTTTTTTTTTGCGAAAAATATATCTTTTCTTGTATGGTCCAATTTTTTTGAACTTACTTGTATGGTCCAAAACTAAATTCTCTTCCTTATATGGCCTTCCATCTGTAACGGTGTAAGTCAGGGGTAAAATGACTATAGTTCATTTTTCTACGGTACATATAGAGTAATATTACTTAAATAAATTCACAAAGAACAGTATATAAATTAGACACAGAGTGCAAATAAATCCCACTTATCTGCGAAATATTACTCTAAATGTATATCGGGCAAACAAAATTCTCCATTGTTTTCACCTATTTTGCCCTTGAGTTATAACACTGTAAAGTAAAAACAGACGAAAGGTCATAGAAGGAAATATCATTTTGGGGCAATATAGGTAAGTTAAGAAAACAAATAGACCATACAAGAAAGATGCATTTTTCTATATGGCACCCCCCTCCCTAGTCGCCGGCCACCAACCTGTCGAAATCGGGCCATCCAACGCCCATTCCCCTGCCCTGCCTTCGTAGGTTGGATGATGAAAAAGAATAGAAACTGGTTTCAGATGCGAAATCCATAACTCATTGGCGCCCATCACATAATATCCGAAGAAGAGAAAAATGGTCTGTGTGGATGAGGGTGTTTCCCTAGAAGGTTTCTGGATCTAGTTCAAATTCGAACTAGATACAAAACCTTCAATGAAATTAAGTTCCCCAATCCAAACATGCACTAGTGGGCAATTATATGTCACTTCGATGCTTATATGCCAATCTTTCTTTTCATTTATGCTTGTGCCCCACTGAATGCAAGCATGTTAGAGTAACTCCAACACTACCCTAAAACCACTTGGCAAATCCTATTTTTTTGGCAAAACCAGAAAAAAGCTCCTTCAACACTACCCTAAAACCACAGAATGAGCTTGCAAGCGGGGGGCGACCGCATATATGCGCACGTCGGGGCACTTGGCAAATGGTGCATGCGTCATCGCCATTCACGGGAGGAAGAGGAATCACGAAAAATGCATGCGTCACAAAAAAATTAAGACGTGTGGACCACTAATTTTCATTTCTTAGAAAATAAGAACCGCTTGAGAAGGTATTTTTTCAACTTAAAATGGGTTTTAAAGCATGGCCAGAGATTTCTGCGGCGATGTTTCTTGAAGTGTTGAAGTTGCTCTTAGAAGGAAGCATGCTCATTGTCTGGATTGTGGACCTTCACATTTTTTCTTTTCTGTCTAGGCATGAGCTCAAATAAAAAGCTGAGGTCAACGGTTCAACAACACTTAGACCCAACATTCACAATAAAGCAAACTAGTCATCAGCATGCCGATGATGATGACTGCGACCTCTTCTGCGAGCTCGCAGTTGGCTTCGCTTCAGGACAATGCCTGTCTTTTCTGGGGGATTGTTGCTTTCCATGTTGCATCCGGGAGAAACGAGTATACAAGCCAGTGAGTCTTCCATCAGATCTCCAAATGGTGCCTGCAGGCACAATATACAAATAAAAAAAAAATAAAAGAACCCAAATTGTATCGTAATCCCCTCGCTAATCTCTCTTAGCCCGCGGTAACCCCCTGCCCCCCCGCTCCCTCTGTTGCCAGCGTACTCAGAACCGCCGTCCGTGGTGAAGTGCGAACCGCATCCACGATCTTGTACCCCACCAAAACCGTGGTGAAGCCGCCCCACGGACACATCAGTGCCGGCGCTCCACTCCGTCGCGGCCAGGCGCTCTTGGTCGCTGGGACCTCGCTGCGTAGTCACCTCGCTACTCGAGCTCCCGCACGCCGTGCAGCGCTTCTGCCCCCGGCTGTTCGCCGAGTAGCTACTTGCCCTAGTCCTCGCTGTTCATCGCCTCGCCGCTCGAGCTCCCACGCGTTGGTCTGCATCCTCGCCATTCGTCGCCTCACCGCCGCTCGAAACCCCCCGAGCCGGGTGAAGCAGCACTCGCGTCGTCGCCTCGCCGCCATCACCGCCGGTCGCTCGAGCTCCCCCGCGCCGGCCCGCGCTTCCGTACCGGGCGGTTTCCGGAGTACCTGCGCGTGCCTACTCCCGTCCTCGCCGTTCTCGATCCAGTGGACCATCGCGCAGCTTCTTGCTGCTCCTCGATAGCAGCAACTTCCTCAGCTCCGGTCGGCATCCGGCCTCCTCCTCCCCGCTGTGAGGAGAACCACCAGGTGTGCCAACCCCTTCCCTTCCCTTCCCTTCCTGCAACCTCTTATCTTCCCTTCCGGCTATGCGGAACGGAGCACCCAAACTTTCGACGGCACCTGCTCGTGCTCGTAACATGCTCGGTAGAATGCCTGCCTTTGCCTGCTGTATCTGTTTACAAAGAAAAGGATCATCCAAATTTCAGATTTATTTCGGTAGGGCCAGGTTAGCAAATGCATTGTGGTAGTCTTCAATTGTGTGCCCTCTGGCCAGAAAATTGTAAAGCTCAATGCACACAAGTCCTGTGGCCACAGTAGTTTAAGTTGCAATGGCTGTGATGATCCTTCCTGCAATAAATTTTGCTTCAGCTTGACAACCTCATACTGGAGAAAATATAATTTGCTGTAGTTCAGATCTTCATATTCCGATTCAGAGTAATGATTTGCCATTACGCTGTTTAAGTTCCTTTCTAAAACTCATAGCTGCTTCTGCAGATTCATTTTGTTAGAAGTGTATATCTCAATGGGTAAGGATAGTAGCGAGCAAGCACGCAGAACCTTTGTCTTCAGTTAGATGCCCACTTTGTAAGGTGAGCCCAATCCTGCTTATGAGTGACACCATCTTCTATAATGATATATTCACTCAAGCAACTTTATTGTCATCTTTGCATGCGTAGTCAAAGTGTCAAAGAGTGTGGGTCTCTAAGCAAGTGGTTCAATTATTAATACTGTGTTAAAATGCACAATTGGTTCAGTACCCCTGAAAAATGAGCTCTTGTTTGTGCTCTAGGGGTTCCTTGGCGTACAACAGTAATCGATTGTGAGGAGAACGTGTAATCTCGCGTTAACAAATGGAACACATTGAACATATTTTAATCCATTTTGAAAGAGGCATCAGAGTTGTGCCGACTACTAATACAAAATCTGCATTACCTGATACAAGACATTGATGTTTCAGGTCTCTGTTTTCATGTACCTGCCCTTACTGTATTTTAAATTATTAGTTCCATGATTGTCGTTCTCATGTATTGCTGAAATTATAAATTAATATGTGAAAATGATACTGCATTTGGATGATTATTTAATTTGCTAAGTTGTCATTGGGGGTTTGGGTGGCATTGTCTTTGTTTATTGCTGGCTCCTTTTTCCTATCGGTAAAATACTTGATTAATGTGTTCCTGCCTCCTGTTTGTAGTAAGGACTAGATTGCATCGTCCTTTCAATATTCCTTCCACAGCTCCGCTTCGGTGTTCGCCAGCCGCGAGAACCTGCACCATAGGTGGACTTCATCCATCAACACGCGAGGTATGTAAGCCTACCCATTTCAATCCATAGTGTTTTTGCTTTTTTTTTTCATATCCATTTATTGTCCTTAATTAGTCGTTGTTCTGTTTCGGACAATTATTTAGTATGAAATCCTTCTGGTAGAAGCCTGTCAGATTAATTTGGCAGTGTTAGTCCATGCATTTTGTCGATGAACTCTAGATGATGTTGGTAGAACCACTGTGCCATAGCAGCATCTACTTTGAATATAATAAGGCATACATGTCTTCACAAACCTGAGCCTAAGCTCTACTTGTCCTGAAACACAGAAAGAATATGGCCTGGGATTCCTTACCAACAAGAAACAAAGGTGTGCATCATCTCAATTTTGGCCAACATATTATCTACCCACTCAATGTCAGCTAGATCAGGTGATTGATCAGACTCAGTTGCCAATAGATCAAGTCCAGTCCTAAGTCTCTCAAGTACTTCAACTCCATCAGAACTTTTCCTCTCTAAATCACAATCTATTGTATATGCTAATTTCACTACACTGTTATTCAGGCGTCATCTATCTCTCTTGCAGTTGCAGCTAAGCTGACCAGATAAGCTAATTAGTTAGCTACATCTCCTTCTCATGGCCTGACAGGCTGCACTGCTTTTTTGGAGCTGAACTTGGCCATCATGGCCTTTCATTAACTTCCGCCTATGCTTGTTTTGCAAAACTTCATAGGATATTTGTATGACCTAAAACCTGCATGTGTGCGACAGTGGTCCGTGTCTGGTTTAAATTAGTAAGTACTGAAGTGCCACTTTGATCCTATATTGCAGAATTATCTAAATTAGAGTGTTCCAATATTTTCTAGGTAGTGGTTGTTACCTAAATTATTAAATATTTAATCGTCAGTTTTGATACTATTGTCCCCAGATACTTTGACACGTATATGCTTTTCTGATTTAGGCACACACAATACTCTACTATTGTTTGTTTGTAGCTACTGTAGTCATTCAGTCCTTGCTGCAGCAGCAGCCATGCTTCTAATCAGGCACCTAGAAAGAGTAAATTTGATAGCCAGTAGCTTCCAATGTGAGATCATACCAAATGGCAAGCTCATAGCTTCTTGTGTGTTGTGGCCCTCAGGTAGTGAGGTTGCTACGCTGCTTGGGGACGGCATCTGCGGAACGGCAACGGACGACCAACATGTATGTCACCCCTTCTCTTCGGATGTAATCTGTAAACCTGACAGGAGCAGTTCGAAATCGATCTGCGTCCGAGTTGCCAAATGGTTACAAAATTTGTGATGATGTCTATCAAATTTTGTACATTGGAGATGTTCCATCACTATCGGAGCTGTACCTCTGAATTTTGCATATACGTCTGCTTTTTCATTGTTCGGTTAGGCAGGGTTAAGGATAAACTGTTAGGCAGCTTGCTGATCGATGAAACACAATAGATTTTTTATGAATACCCATTCCTTTAAAAAGACACTAAGACATTATTTGGGTTCTTTTAATGGAGAATATAGCATAGAAGAGCACTTCAAAATGGATGATAACTCTCAAACTCATAGTAGAGTCACTTCGGAGGTAAGAAGACACTGTTTCACTTCAAAGTTAACTAACGATTAAGATAGTTAATCGTTAGCCTTCCATGAGTTCTGTTAAAATGGGTGTGTTCACTACTTGCCAACCGAAATTAATGATTGCCGAATGAGCTGAACAATTATCATGGAAAGAAATTAGGCTTATATCGACATTGATTGTGTTGTCAGTAGGATACTTTATGCTTGGTAGAACTATTTTATATTTTTCCAAAAATTTTCTTGTGACGTGCTTGTCTTTTCTCTGCATTATACTTCATTCTTATTCCACTGTTCCTGCTCTCACTTTCTGTATTTTTGCTGTATTTACATGTTTCAGACTGTTGGAAGGACTCCAATTTGGCCACACTTCGCTCTTCACATATTAGATGAGTGGTTAAAAACTGGGATAATTCAATGGAAAACAGTACCTCTCCTGCACCATTAGGCGACAAGACTAACACTACTAATAGAGGTACTACACGGCCAATTACCATATTCAATTCAATTCTTATATTATAGCTGATAATCAATAGTATATGGACTTGGCACTGTAGGAAGCGATTCTCGACAGCGGAAGAGAGAACGAGATAAGGCTCGATGGCATGCAATGTCTCAAGAGAAAAGGGATGAATACAATAAAAAACAACGAGAAGCATATAAAAGAAGAAAGGAGCAACACCTATGTATCGAAACCACCAATGGTTGTATAATATAAACATTTCTTTGTATAATAATTTCAATATTACTATTGATGTTTCTTATATGTGATGTGTCACAATTGGTAGATGGTCATGATTCATCAAACAAGGAAAACACGGATCCTAATGAAACAGATGATTGGCTGCTTAGAAATAATTCACTCCATGCAAACAACATTGATGATATACATGTATCCAGTCAGTTACCAGGTAATTAAATTGGTGTTCATATGATGCAACAAGTGGATCGTTGATGGATATTCGGTGTGTCCTGGTTGTCTTGCTACTATTTTGACTCCAACACTACTATGTAGGTGACAATGCAATTACTGCTCGTAGCATAATTAATCAACATATGCAGTCACAATGTACCAGTGTTTCAACAGCAACTGAACAAGTCATGGGTGATGGTGCAAGGCGTAGGATGGCATATGCGAACAAAACTTCAAGGAATAAGATGACATATGCAAATATGACACCTGAGCAACGGGAACAAAGACGCAAGCAACAGAGGCTTTACAATAAAACTCCATCTCGTAAAGAGGCAATGAAAGTGGCTAGAGATCGCTCCATAGAGGTACAGAAGCGGACCTTAAACAGTGAGTCCATCGCAATGGAGAATCCACTCTTTAATCCAACAATGGAGTGCCCCACTGGAAACTCACCTGATCCTCGTGGACCCACTATAAGCCCCAGTGATTGGACTATCCCAGAAACCAGTGCAACACCTCTTCGCTTCCCACATGCTACTGAGGAGACAAATGATGATGGCGACGAATGCAGTGATATATTGCCTGGTCATATGACACACAAACGGAATGTTCCATCTGGGCAAAGACTTGCATTGTTAGCCCGTCGTAACACTGAGTTTGAGCGCTGCATCGGTCAAAACATTGGAGAAGTTAACAATGATGATGAACACATGACTCGATACCATGTGTATGAAAATACGCCCTTACCTCGATCCAACCGTGACCAACAACGGTAATTAATGAGGCCTCACTACCCCCTTCCTTGAAATGAAACTTTAATCCTATCTCAACCTTGTGCATTATGTGATTGCCAGAAACCGCTGGACCAAGCAATCAAAATGCATCAGCTACACCTGAACAACCATTATTTGATGATACCGGTAATTTTCACATCTTTTAACATTCTTTATGGTATTTGCTTACCATTATTGTTACCCAAGCTGAAATATTATCTCATGTAACTATGACGCTCACAGAAATTGATGAGGGTGACATATTTGAGGATGATGAGGAAGAAGACAAGGCATATATGTTTGCTGAGCAAGGTATTTGTATAAAATGTCGAATAACTTTATGAATATCCACATATTTATCTAACCTTATCCATTATGTTATTGGCAGAAATTGATGGACCAAGCAATCAAGATGCATCTGCTACACCTGCACAACCATTATTTGATGATGACACTGGTAATTTCCAGTACTGTTAACATTCTATACATTGTTTGCTTCCCTTTATTGTTACCTAAGTTGTGATGTCGTATGGCACTGTGACAATCATAGACGATGACGAGGGTGACATATTTGAAGATGACAAGGAAGAGGATGAGGGATACCTGTTTGCTGGGCAAGGTATTTGGAGCAAATACCGAATACATTTCTAAACATCCACTCTACTATCTAACCTTTATTTTTTGTTCCAATGTCATTTCATTAGAGGAATCAGATGATGAGGCACAAAGTGATACTCCTGAGGACGACACGGCTTCTAACCTTGAAGTACCTGACCCATATGAGAAGGTGTATAGTAACATACCTACGAAGACACACATGCTACAACCTGTCCCTGATTGCAGCGAGTGCGGTGCAAAGAGGTTTCCAAAAGAACCCCCTGGATTCTGTTGTCGCAATGGAAAGATCAAGCTGAGTGAACCAGTTGTACCAGACCAGCTCATGAGGCTTTGGACGAGCACCGACGCGGACGCTAGGCATTTCCGCAACAATATTAGGTTTTTCAATGGACACTTCTCTTTTACTTCCCTCTACTGTCGCCTCGATAGTGCTACTGCTAACATGAGGAACACCGGCATATATACCTTTCGTGCACATGGCATGATGTATCACAACATAAGGTCATTTGGGAGAGAAGATGGAGTGGATCCTAGGCATCTTGAGCTTTCTATGATGATGATCCGAGCCTTGAGTACCGGTACCGAAGGTGTCGTGAAGAGAAGTATGAAAAGGATAAAGAAGTTATAGATAGATTGGTGGCCATCCTTCGTAATAACCCGTACTCACAAAAATTGAGGAGTATAGGGCATGCCGAAGATCTTGAGGACTATCGTATTGAACTTAACCTTGATCAACAATTGGACCAAAGGACATACAATTTACCGATGGCTAAGGAGGTGGCTGCTGTTTGGATCGAGGGTAGTGAACTCCTTGGACAGTTTCAAAATAGTGTTGTTGTACATGGGAAAGATAGGAGTAGCCATGGCATCCGATCATACCATGGATGCTATGACGCTCTTTCATACCCGTTCTTCTTCCCTAAAGGTGAACTTGGATGGCACATGGATATCCCAAAGAAAAATGTTACTCGGGAGGAAGTCAACGCGGCTCGTGCCTTGCGTAAGGCTCGTCTTGGTTCGGAAGAAGAAGAACCAGGTTTGTTCGTCTCCTTATCATTTTCATGAATACCAAACTGTTATCATAGATACAAACTCTAATACCATAGTTTTTTTTTTTGTAGAATCTCCGGAAATTTATGTGTTTCCGTGCGTGACTACTACTGCTACAAGTTCCAGATGCGGCCAGGAATCTTTAATCCCATACTTCATGGCCAACGTCTTTTCCAACAGTTTGCGGTGGACATGTACATGAAAGTTGAGAGTTCTCGATTGGATTACATACGCAATCATCAAACAGAGATCAGGGCCGACCTCTACCAAGGATTGGTTGATAGCTTGCATGCTGGTTAGGGTAGAACAGAAGCTGTTGGAAAGCGGACGGTGATGCCTACATCATTTATCGGAGGCCCGAGGGATATGAGGCGTAGGTACTTGGATGCCATGGCACTTGTGTGAAGGTTTGGAAAACCAGACATCTTCCTAACTATGACATGTAATCCAAAGTGGGATGAGATCACACGTGAATTGTACCCTGGGCAAACAAAGCCCCGAATCGTCCGTATCTTGTTGATAGGGTATTTAGGGCAAAGCCGGAAGAACTTAAGGACAAGGTGCTAAAAAGGGTATTCTCGGAAAGGTCCGTGCACACGTGTATGTTGTGGAGTTTCGAGAAGAGGGGTCTACCGCACGCACACTTTCTCCTAATCATGGAGAGAAAGTACAAGATCACGTGCCCGAAAGCGATGATCTTCTCATCTCGGTGAGCTCCCAAACAAAAAGAAGTATCCCGAATTGTATAAAATGGTTACAAAGCATATGATGCATGGCCCTTGTGGAGAACTCAATCGCAATTGCCCATGCACAAAGGGCCGTAAGTCATGCAAGAACCATTACCCACGGCCTTTCTGTGATGCCACATTGCAGGGCAAGGATTCGTACCCAGTTTACAGACGGCGTGATGACGGTAGAAAAGAAAAGGTTCGCGGGCATGACCTTGACAATAGATGGGTCGTGCCTTACAACCCATACCTCCTACGCCTATTCAATTGCCACATCAATGTTGAGGCATGTGGGAGCATCAAGGCCGTCAAGTATTTGTTTAAGTACATTCATAAGGGTCATGATCGCGCTTCATTCTTTGTGAGAGAGGCCGGAAAGGATGGCAACGAAGGAAACATCGATGAGATCAAAACGTATAGGGATGCTAGATGGGTAACTCCTCCAGAAGCCTTGTGGAGGATATATGGTTTTGATCTAAGTGATCGGTACCCTTCAGTGTTGGCCTTGCAACTCCATCTTCCCGGCATGCACATGGTGTCATTCTACCAGTGTGAGGGTGTTCGACGAGTTCTTAATCGTCCAGGAGTTGAAAGGTCGATGCTTATAGCCTACTTCGAGAAAAACAACACGTCTGAATATGCCTGCGGTATATTGTATTGGGACTTTCCTGAGTACTATAAGTGGGACTCACGGACTAAAACATGGGTTAGGAGAAAACAAACGAAATGTTTAAGACAGATCGGAAGAGTTGTATGTGCCAATCCAGTAGAAGGGGAGCGTTACTACCTTAGGGTTCTTCGACCATGTTGCCGGTGCAACCTCCTTCACCGATCTAAAGACGGTTTACGGTAGACTCTGCCGACGTTTCGTGAAGCTGCAGAAAAAAGGGGGCTTATTGAAGGAGACAACACACTGCACGAGTCCCTTGATGAAGCTACTCTATGGATGATGCCATTTGCACTACGAAGGCTCTTTGCAACAATCTTGGTATTTTGTGAGCCGAGCGATGTGTTAGAACTGCGGGAAAAGCACAAGAGGGCAATGTCGAGGACTACGGGCGCAAAACCGATCCGGCTTCACGGTGGAACAGAGGGTCCTCATAGATATTCGGACATTGTTATTATCAATGAACAAGGAAATGAAGGATTACCCACTCCCTAAGATTGACAACACATATGATCCGTCTGCGGTATTCCTAGAGAGATTTTCGACGAGGCTAACGTTGGGGCAAGCGCCGATGACTTGGAACTATCAAATACCCTTAACAAGGAGCAACAAATGCCGCCTACAATGAGATTATGGCTGCCGTTGATAGCGAGCATGGGGGTGTGTTCTTTGTGGATGGACCCGGCGGCACCGAAAAGACGTATCTATATAGAGCCTTGCTCGCTACTATTCGTAGTCGAATAAGATTGCCGTGGCAACGGCAACATCCGGTGTTGCGGCCTCAATACCGCCCGGTGGCGAACGGCCCACTCGCGCTTCAAGGTTCCCCTTACCCTCGAAGATGGGGAGGTTTGTACCTTCAAAAAACAGGATGGTACCGCCGAGCCGCTTTCGGAAGGCATCCCTTATTATTTGGGACGAGGTGACGATGATGAAGAGGCAAGGTGTCGAGCGCTAGACTACGGCCTTCATGACGCCACGGACCGTCGTAACTGCCGTTTGGGGGGAAGACTATTGTGTTTGGTGGAGATTTCGGGCGGGTTCTCCCGGTTGTGCGAAAAGGGTCAAGGGCTCAAATAGTCGGTGCCTCGGCTGCGGATGTCACATCTTTGGAATTCCATGCGACATCTCAAACCGTTCGCAACATGAGGGCAAAGAGCGACCCATGGTTTTCGGATTACTTGCTACGCATCGGGAGGCTACGAGGAGGCTAATGGTGATGACGAAATCCGGCTTCGATGATATATGCATACCGCAAACCGGTGAAGACAGTGATCTTGATACGCTAATTGACAGATATTCCCCGACCTCAATGCTAATATGTCGAACAAGAGCTACATCACATCACGAGCAATATTATCGCCCCGAAATGACTGTGTTGATATGATTAACATGAAGATGATAAGCCGTTTCCAGGGGGATGAGATGGTGTACCATAGCTTTGACAGTGCGGTGGATGATCCACACAACTACTACCCGTCTGAGTTCCTCAACACTTTGAACCCCAGTGGTCTCCCTCCACACATGTTAAAGCTCAAGATTGGGTGCCCAGTCATTTTACTAAGGAACATCGACCACTGCGAGTGGACTTTGCAATGGAACCAGCCGGTGGTTAGAGGGTTCCAAAGAAATACCATAGATGCAGAAATTATGGTCGGAGACCATGTCGGAAAACGAGTCTTCTTACCGCGGATTCCATTATGCCCCTCGGATGATGAGATGTTCCCGTTCAAGTTCAAGAGGAAGCGGTTTCTGTTAGACTCGGTTTGCTATGACAATTAACAAGGCACGGGGCGAGACTATCCCTAATGCTGGTGTGTATTTACCTGAATCGGTCTTCTCCCATGGTCAACTGTATGTTGCACTATCTAGAGCCACCGCGGATCGAATATTAAGATTCTTGCCATCCCACCCAATGATAAAAAGGAAACGAAAAGGAAGACACAAATAAGGAGTAAATACATCAAAAATATTGTCTACAAGGAGGTCCTCACTTAATGATAAGGTATTGTCTATGTTTTACACAACTAGTATATTTTAACATTTATTATATATATTTTTTATTAACGGTGGTTGTATCTATCGAATTTCGGGTAATAATAGAGGAAGTTGGAAAGAAGTGAGAGACATGTAGTTATGACTTGCCGACATGTTGTTAATTAGATGTACATATTATATATTATTGTAACCTATTGATTATAGTGTTTATAAAATGTTTCCCTCTTATATTAATATTTACCCTTTTACATATTGATCGTTATCGAATGATCAAATAGTATTGCTTGGCGTTAAAAAAAATAACAAAATAAATTATGAATCCAACATACATACCCTCTCTATCACGCAATATTCATCGTGTACATCAACTTTTTTCTATATGTTGCATACCCATAGCAACGCACGGGCACTTAACTAGTAAAAAAAAAAGTGTCATCTTGCAGCAGAACATTCTAAAGCCCTAGATAGACAAACTGCACCTAGAAAAAAAGTAGTCGCATTTCTGACAAACTGTAAACTTATTGGTAAACTAGTAACGTAAACTTATTGGTAAACTAGTAACCCACACTGTTCGTTTTTGTCTCTCTTGAAATTGATCTAGTCACATCACCAGAGTTGGTAGCTTCAAATTCCTTCATTTTTTCTACAAAGGTGCTGTCGATATACGAATGGCGTGGGTGCCACCTGAAAAGTGGTTGATCTTGATGCAGATCATCAAACAGATGCTCGGCAAAAAAGTGTCGTTTCACAACATTGACCAGGTATGCATCATCACTATGCTTATTGAGTATTCTGTGAATAAAGCAAGGAAAAAGCAAGTATGATATTAGTGAAACAAGTAGTTAGTTGGAACTCCAGAGTCCCAATGCCAAAGAAAAAGAATCGTTAGTTAACAAACACACATGTTAGCTAGCTCCATCTTCATCCGTCCTTCTTCCGTATTTAATAGAATTGCAGGGTAGTCATGCATGAATCCACGAGCCAATACACTTCCAAAGATATAAGGGCAGTCCCAATGGGATATTTATTGCAGTTTATCCCTATTAATTGGCTCGATAACTCAGCATTTTGATGATGTGGCATAAGAATTAACGAAGAGAGAGACTGAAAAACAAAGAAACGATTTCTTGTTGAAGGAACGACGTCTACGCTAGCACCGAGACGTGAAGAAACGACGCAAACACCACTGGGAAGAAACGAGTTTCCATCCAGATCCCGTACGCCGCCGCCGCCGAGCAGATGGTGCGCGCGCTCGCCCTCGCTCCCGCGTGCTCGCCCTTCCCTCCTTTCCCGCGGTTCTCCCGCCGCCGCATGGCCAATTTCCCGCTCTCCTGCTCGCGCTCGCCGGCTCTACCGAGCGTGCGCGACCATATGGCCAGACCCTTTCCTTCCGAGCATCGCCGCACAAGCATCAGGACGGCGCTGTGCCTCGCCAGAGGCTTGGAGGTCCACGACTACACCCCATCTTCGGTGGATCCAGACGCCGGCAGTTTCATTCCTCCTCCACCGATCCAGGAAGCCCAAGGCTATGGACATGCGTACATCCTATTATTAGTAGTTCGTGTTATTTCAGCCTCCAATTTCAAGTCCTAGCATCACCCGTCCCAAATCCTTACCAAATCACAGGATTACCTCTGTGGTGGACAAGCTCCTCTCCGTTGGACTCAGGGTATGTTTACTTAAAAAATGTTATTTTCTTCTACTTTTTTTCTATTGTCATGTTGCTGTGAACTATTCCAAGCTGCTGCTGCTGCTGGTGTCATGTTCTATATGAATGTGCATAGATTATTGCTATAGTTGAAGCCCGTCAGGCATTATAATTCCACTGCAACATATATAGTAGAATGATGTTATGACATACAATTCATCTATGTGTTCTGATGTTTTTGCTTGCTTTGTCGATTTGTCTCCGTAGAATGAGTCAAAGTGGTTCATTACAGTGGTAGGTTCTGAATTTTGCATATATTGGTAGATGTGATTGCCAAGCATACAAACAACTTCAATTCACCTGTTGCAACCTGCCTGAGATGATATGGATCTCCACTGTCTGCCTTGAAAGGATGGATGATGCCGGCTTACTGTTTTGCTATTAAATATATATATGCTACCTGTTATCTTTATTAAGGATTGCTTAATATATGTTCTCTGAAAACATTTATGTATACCTATGATTATTATATGGTTATCTAGAAACATATGTATGGAACTATGGATGTATGGTTCTCTAAAAAGCTTGGCGTTGCAATGTGCAGTGTTTGATGCAAAAATGTCGTCGACTATGCATGTGGTTGTATTGTTGCCAGCCACAGTTGATCCAGTGCTTCTTTTTGCTGCATTTAAGTTATTTTTTACCCATGGAAATTATGGGTTGGGAAGGATGATTTCTACTAGTATTAATTGCTCATTTTCTTTCTTGGAATCTTTGTCAAGAAACTATGCATTGGGACTGCCCTAAGCGCCGCCTGAGAAGTAGCTTCATTAAATTCACGTTTTCAATGAAAATGATTCTTCGGCAACATATCAACGTTGAAGGGTCAGTGGATCAATGCATTCAATATTTTATGCCAAATGGTTCCATCTACTGCTGTGTTAAACTAACCATCTACTCCCTCTGTCCCAATATGTTAGGCCCCTTTTGGAACGGAGGAATGTAAAACAGAGGAATGGCAGGAAACGCAGGAATGCAGGAAAGTGAAGTAGAAAACTACAGGATTGAAAACCACAGGAATGAAAAATTTAGACCGTTTGGATTGCAGGAAATAAATTTGAATCTTCACATCTTCCAATGAACAAAGTAGCCGTTGGTATGCACTAGTCGTTGCTTTCTTTCTTGGTCTGATACTGCAAGCATTCTAGTCGTTGCGCTTGTCTGAATCTGCTAGTGCATTCTAGCCGTTGCTTGCTTCTCGTAACCATATAAGCATGCCGCAGCATGCCTTGGAGAGTTGCACCTCCCATCCAGACTCACAAGCAGACTCACAAGCACACGTATGTGTTCATTCAAAACAAGTAGTACACACAAGCAAACATACATATTCTCATTCCTTACACTTGCAAAGCTGCACATCTCTCATCCCTTGTGATAGGAAGTGTTCTTCTTTCTATGGATCCAAATGATCGCCGACGATCACAAAATGAAGATGATTTCGTTTTCTTCATCCACCCAACACTAGAAGAAGGCACCTCATCCCAATCATCCGAAAAGAAACCAATACACACTTCTATCCGAAATGGAGCCACCTTTATTCATGAAACTCTAACAGGGCATGAGGCTCTATGCAAAAGGCGGTTCCACATGGAAAGAGAGATTTTTCAAGCTCTTGCTCAAAGATTGCGTGAAAATAATCTTCTTAAAGATTCAAGGTATGTTTCCGTGGAAGAGCAGTTAGGCATATTCCTTTATGCCATATCAAAAAATGCAAGCAATACAACATTGCAAGATATATTTCAGCATAGTGGAGAAACAATTAGCCGCCACTTTAGATCAGTGCTCGATGCACTTACACAACTCACATGCAACTACATACGGCTACCTTCTCTGCACCAGCATCGGATCTTAAGACAACCTAAATTTGCTCCATACTTCCAGGTAATGTACTTCTTTGGTATATCAAAGCAAAATTAATTTTATTTGTGATTTTAGTATTAATAAGCGTACAAATACATGCAGAATTGTATTGGTGCCATTGATGGCACTCACATTTCTATGACTATTCCTCTCGGACAATAAGAGCCATATAGAAATAGAAAGCAAGGTCTATCACAAAACATGATGGTGGCATGTGACTTTGATCTAAAGTTTGTGCGCGTGCATGCTGGTTGGGAGGGGTCTGCTTCTGATGCAAGAGTTCTTCATGATGCACTTAACCATGGATTTAGTGTCCCTCCTGGTAAATTCTATCTAGTAGATGCAGGCTATGCTAATACACCAGAATTTCTTGACCCATACCGAGGAACTAGGTACCATCTACAAGAACAGGGCAGAGCTGGACAAAGACCACAAAATTACAAGGAATTATTCAATCTACGACATGCTCAACTCCGAAACCATATAGAGAGAATTATTGGCATATTGAAAATGAGGTACCCCATACTGAAGGCTGCATCATTATATGATATTGACACACAAGTTGACATCTCTGTAGCCTGCTGTGTAACTCATAATGTTATACGGCTATACAATGGAGGTATGTCATTGGCGCATGGTGCCACCGATGATATCAATCAAAGTAACATGCAAGATGTACCAGAAGGAGACGACGAATACAATAATGATGTGCCAGCATTTAACAATTTACGCCAAGCTGGGAATGATATGAGAGATGCAATAGCACATAGGATGTGGCACGATTACATTTCAAGAAGAACAAGTCAACGATAGAGATGTTCAAATATTTACTGTAACTTAGTTTGTACTAGACATGCTACTAGCAATTCTACACTACCACCGGTCCAAAAGGCATGCTAGGATTACTAGTTCAGTACACTGCAGAGACATGCTAAGACATGCTACTATCAGTCCGTATCATTAGTCTATACAAAAGACATGGTAGTTAAGCTAGCCCTTTCTACTTACAAAAGAACCATGTAGCATACCTGCACACATGTGAATTTGATTTCGGAAGCTACATTTGGTTGCACAACCATCCCAGCCTTGTTTCATCACGAGAAAAAGAAAGAAAAGTTTCCCTGTTTGCTGGGTTCTCTTTGAATATGTCTGCTGCTTTTATCAGCTCTTCCATTTGTAGATCAGGCAACCCCTCAAGAGCTGTGACACAGTTCTTGATGCTATATGGATCCTCCATTTTCTTCTCTTCTATGGTTGCAAATCTCTCAATTTCTTCCTTTTTGAGCATCAAGTACCTTTCCTGGAAATCATTAGTCAGTGCAGCACGACTGGTTTTCTGTTTTTTCCCTCGCCTAGCATCAACCATCTCTGGAGTTGAACTAGATGGTCGGAAAGTGCGACGTTGAGTTTCTGAAATCTGTTCAGGGGCAAATGTCTTTTGTGGCTGGGTTCCATTTGGGGAGGAATTAAAAGTAGAGCCATTAACTAGATTTGGCAAAGGACTAAATTCATCAGTGCCAAACCAATTAGTATCATCTCTTGGCTCCTCGATATCAAAATGCAAGGCCGATGTAGTATCAGGACCATATCGTGGAGGTGAATGTGATGCAGGAACTTCTGAACATTGCTTTCTCTTATTAGCATAGTAATCCCTTCCATGACAGCTCTTTCCTTCAGCGTAACGACCTGTACAAATTATGTACATAATATTTCTAAGTATAGGTGCACCAATATTTAATGAAAATATATGTAGTTAGATCCATGAACTGAAACTCACCATCATATAAAGCATACAGATCATCAAAGTATGGAAATGATTTATCACGCCATCGAAGAAGACTTTCTTTGTTTCGGCGTTCCTCCAATCCCATCCAGACACTTTCTGGTGCGGTCACCATCATTAGACTAGAATCCCAACCAAAACCACTTTCTTCTTGCAAACCCTTTATAGCTCGAAAATCCTTCTTCAAATCTTGTTCCTTTTGTTTTACTTGAGCCACGGTGAACGCTAATGAAAACTTTGAATTGAACTGACCAACAATACTAGTCCATGCATCCTTGCTCCATGCATTGTCTGTCCGATATCTTGGTAAATCGTGTTGTTTTAAAAGCCCAATAAGATAAAGGATCCTCTGATGGTTCCAGTTTGCTCTATTAACAGCTCTTTTGGTGCCTAACATAATGTAAGATACACAAATTTCCAGTATCAAAATAATATTTTGGAAAGATGAATGCCACGAACTAAAAAATGCAAAGGAGGAAAGGCAATGTCTTGTATGATAAATAAACTCCAGGAGTTTAACCATGCACTGGAACTGTAAGAGAGAGAGGATCGTATATATATACAAGAGCAAGATCATTGCCGGCCATGTAAATCAGCTAAGGCACGCCGTTTGACTGAATACAAACTAACTGAATATTGGATCTTATGCAGAATAGGTCGCTGACACGGATTAACAAACTAGCAGATGCAATCTTCAATGGGGGGAAATAAAACAAATCAGTATTTTCGGATCTAATCTAGGACTCCACTTACGAACGAGATCCCAACCATATATAACAAAGCACAGAACAAATTGCAGCAAAGGATTACTCAGTTGTCAAATTGATTACCTTTTCCTTGTGAGATCTCGCCATCCCCTCCAGACCGAGGAACACCAAGACCTTGTTCAGGTGCTCCATACGGAAGGGGTGCAGTTGATTTTTGTCCCCCAGATGCACTTTGAAGTCGCGCGTTTGTCATCTATGCGAGCTGGAGGGCGGCGAGTGCATCGGCGTGCTCCCGTGTGGCTAGGGTTTGGCCATGGCGGGAGGGTGAAAGACGGTGGCGGGAGGGAGAAGAAGTGGCACGGAAGAGTCGAGAGAGCGCGCGCCGAGCGTTCCCTCCGTTCCCTTGGCTCGGAGTGGATTTTCTGATTCCTGTGTTTTGTGCGTGGATGGAACCCTTTCCTCCGGAACCGAAGGTTTCATTCCTTCGTTCCAAACGGCAAATCTGATTTCCTTTCCTACGATTCCTCTACCCGTGAAATTCCTGCGTTTCTCCCGTGTTCCAAACGGGGCCTTAGTCGTTTTAGGACTGGACCAAGTACAACCATGCAGCCATGAATCTAACCACACCCTATGTATAGATACATGCAACATTGAATGCATTTGGTCATTTAATTGGGGTGCTACAACGACAAACAAAAAGGGACAGAGGGAGTATATCTGTTTGCTTTCAACTACAACATGGATCTATTATAACTTCGTGAGCAAATGGTGGCAACATAAAAGGTACATGACTTTGGAACATAAAAACTATCTTACAAATGGTGGCAACATAAAAGGTACATGACTTTGGAACATAAAAACTATCTTACAGAATGAATCGGTAACATACAGCACAATGTTAGTTAGGAATTAGATATGTAATCATAATCTTTGTTAACTGGGTAGTTTCATTGTAGGTATTTTATAATCATGTTGACTCATCCTGCCATCAAATACAAAAGGGCCACATTCACTATGAATGAGGCAGAAATTATTAATTTGTTTCATACATGTATCACCACCAGGTCAAATACTTGAGATTTACCATAACCTATCCAAAATCTTAAGAATGGAGCAGGTGGAAGCCCAAGCAATTTGTTTCCTGCACAACAGAATTTTGTAAGCATGCATTTGGTACCAATAGCTATTGTCTGCAAGGCAAATTTAAAAATGACAATTTGCAGTTTTATTGATACAACACTTAATATAATCATCTGTAGTCAAAATCTGATGACTTACTTTGTCCCTGTCCACCAATATAAATGCATTGGCCATAAAGAGCCTTGCTTTACTCGTTAAGAAAACAGTAATTATAATGTTCAAGCCCCACTACTAATATAACAATGGTACAACAAACTCTACAATCCAAGCATGACTGCACTAAGGAGCAAATCACGGGAGGCACCAACACTTCATGTGGCCCAAGGCTACACTCAAATGTGAGGGAGTCGTGCCTCTCATTCATGCATCATACACACAATATTTCCCCTAGTAATATTAACAGTATAGCCAAATTTGTTATAAACATAAACTATGCCAAAATGCTCCAAAAGTTGGCTAGGAAAAGGATATGGTAGGGACATAAAAATATCTTTGAACAGTAATAACTGTTGACGGTCGATAAGTGTCAATTTTTACCGTCAACTAGACATGAAAAAGGACCTAAACATAATTACCTCCTAGATATAGGGCTTACACTAATGGAATTCCACGAGTTTTGGTGAATGTGTGTTTCTGCAGGGTGTCAGCTGAAAATACCCAAGGAAGGCCCACATGTCAGGTTTACATAGAGATAATCGGGATCCGGTCAAAATTCTGTAATCAGGAAGGTTCGAGAAGGCTCTGGACCAAACGGGAGGCCGAACCGCCTCGGTGGGGAGGCGGCCGCCTCCACCCTAGGGGCGGCCGCCCCGTGACTTCAGCCAATCAGCGTCAGCCTCGCGAATCCCTGTTCCACCGCCTTTGAGGATGAATAATAATCGTCCATTTAGGTCGGTTTGATCCGAGGGCTATGGTGCATCCTAGAGGGCAATATAAACAGGCCCCGGCCCCTGGAGGAGGCATCCCTTAAACCCTAATTCATTATCTCCCGAATGGGATCATAGTTGTAGAGCGTTCCTTGAATGGATGACCTCTCTTCTCTAGAGAATTAGAGCTAGACATTCCAATGTAGTAGATTAGATCTAGATGAGAGTTAGAGAGAGCGGAGCTGCGCTCCTGGTTCGGAAAGTCTTCGAGAGATTTGGTATGTCTTTGTATCTACTCTTTGTAAGACTTATACTTTAATATATTTATCTTCTCTATTTACTTTTATGCCTATCTTGTGATTGTTAGTATAGTAGTTATGTTTTAGTATGGGATCTTCGCTCGCATCGAGTGCTCTAGTTTTCATGAGATTAGAGTAGTAATTAATAGTGTAGACATGGTGTCTAGACTAGAGGTTACCTGAGATTGCACCCAATCCTACGGATTGTTGTGGTAGCCCCAGGGTAGTGACAGCCCTGACGGCCGACGTATTCCACCTCGTTCGGGTTGGTGTTTGTAGGACCGTAGTCGGACCTTCCTAGCCTGTCGACGAAATATCGGCGATAGTCCGACCAGGGGTATGCCCTGACCGGTAATGGATTGGCGGAAGGCGCATGAGATTGCGAGCAAGACGTAAACAGGGAGCAATCACACGAGGTTTACCCAGATTCAGGCCGCAAGGATGCGTAAAACCCTAGTCCTGCTCTCTGTTTCGATTATGATGTGGATGCATGAGTCTCGTGCGTTATGCCGATTCTGTCCTCTGGCACGGGGGTCCTTGCTCTCCTTATATATTGTGGGGAGCAAGGTTACAAGTCGGAACTAGCCTATCTGGTACTAAGTTTACATACTTTACAAGTCTAAACTTTCCTATCTCAGCTAGGTCTTGTCCTCCTTGTCGGTCTTCGATATTCTTGCCTGTTTTTAGGTCAGTCCGACCAGCCCGAGCCGATCGGTCTTGAAGCTTGATGGGCCGGCCGGTGATAGCATGTCGGCCCAAACTAGGCCGTGAGGGTATATGGAGTTTATACCTCCATAGCTAGTCCCCGAGCATCATGGATCTTGAAGGAAAAAACACCGTCTTGCTTGGTTGAGTGAGAAAGGGTGGTCGGACACACGTTTGACATGTGGTCCGAGCAGGGCTGGAGGACCGTCTAATGCTTCCGACCACACTTTGCTTACACTTGGTTGACATTTTCGGTTTTGACCGAAAGATTTATGATGCTCCCGAAAAAAAAAGAATTTTGAAAGGGGTCCCAAATGCGGAGACGTGGGCCCTCGTTAGTGTGCGATGCCCGCCATCACATGGTATCTGTCGTGATTGGTCGTTGCCTTAGCTTAGTTTTGAAACTAAACTCTTTGTAGAGAGAAAGGATCGGGCCGAGTCATGCAAATGACGTGGGCCCACGTAGTCCCCGAGGTTGCTTGTAAGATAGTATATGTTGCGGCAAGCTCTAAAAGAAGGATCTAGCCCATGTCACCTCTCGGTGACGTGGGCCCACGTAGTCCCCGAGTCGAGATGAGGTGGAACACGTTATGTCGTGGTCTAAAAAAGAAGACAACGATCATTATATCATGCTTTATGTGTTTCCGACCACTCTTTGAGTGAGACCGAGCGAGCCAAATTTCATTTGGGCTGGTCGGTTTGAACCATGCCATGACCTTGTCATGATTAAGTTAAGGCAGCTTTGCTACTTAACTCAGTCCCCAGCGTGGCTGTGACACCATGGTTTTGAATCTAAACCCATGAAAATAGCTTTGCTATTTGCGTGCCAGAATAACCGGTATCATTGGCGAAAAAATCCCAGCTCAGCTGTCGGATTGTGTGGGTTGAAATGTTGGTGCTATACTTGTAACTTGTTACAAATGGGTTGGAACAGCTTTTGCCGTGAACCCGCCTTTTTAGCGAGGCTATTTTTAAGACTATAGCTAGAAGACAGACTTAAATGGCCGTCGCAGCTTTGCTTCGGGCCAGCTTTCAGTTGTCTCGGTAAGTGCGTCTGGGAAAAAATGAATTTTAAATGGGGAAAAAGAAACGAACCGAAAAAGCCTTTTTCCGTAGGGGGCGGCCCAGCCTCGGCCCATCGAGTAAAAACCCTAGTGTGGTTAAAAACTCTTGGTGCCGCCGTCATTTGGACTACTTGCTTTCATTTTGCCTCGCCGTTCGCACCGGTTCCTTTCCGCTCCGGTGCTCCGTTTCTTAGGGTTAGCTTCGGAATCCTCGCATTCTTCCGCGAAGACCATGGGGAAAAAGCGTCAATCGCATCGAGAAGAGGAAGGAGAAGGAACAGAAGGAATATGAGAAGCAAATGAAGCTTCTTTGGTCGCGACGCAATCGACGGCGGCGTCGTTGAATTCCTTGGCGGATGGAGGCATGATTCCGCCAGCATCTTTCGGAGTGTGGTGTGTGCCGCCGCGAGGTGAGGCGTTTCCTCGCCCCTATGATGGTGAAATAGTTGTCTTTGAGGATTATTTCATCAGAGGCTTGGGTATTCCTCTTCATACTTTCCTGGTGGAACTTTGCATTTTTTGGAAGATTTCTATCTGCAATCTGCAACCGAACTCAATTATGACAGTTGCTCTCTTTGTTGCATATTGTGAGATGTATCTTGCAATTCCCCCAAACTTCAATGTGTTTCGTCATTTTTATGAATTGAAAAAGAGAGGAAATTTAGGAGGTAGCCCTGTAGCTGGAGCGTGCTACCTCTCTCTTCGTGATGGAATGCGTTCACGCTGGCTGTCTTTCACTCATACTGACAATGTGAAAGATTGGTTCAAAAAATGGTTCTATGTGAATGACAATGAGCAAGGGAGGCTGTCCCTTGTGATATTACTCGGATTCCCGAACCGAATCATCGCTGGCGGATAAGCCAAATGCTACGAGATGATTGAAGTGAAAGAGATTCGGCAATGATGAATTTTAAGGGCCTCGAACGGTTTTACGGTGGCGGGCTGTTTTCATCTCTCGCCGTATCCAACCTTTGAAGGAGGGATTTAATTTCCCGTGGGAATAACGTCGAAGGATGACCCTTCTCGTGAATCTTCGGAGGAAATTTCTCTTGATGATATTAATTTGAGGCTTATGAAGATGTTCAAACGGGGAGGATACTCATATCCCTCGGCCAACTATTAAACCTTATGACCGGAGGATGCCACCTCCACCGGCATCGTTCTGCTCACTTATTTGTTTTCTTCATATCTCAATGCTTTTGGTAATTAGATTGATTTTTATATGCTTATAGGGCCGTCATATTTATGTGTCCCGAGTGCCTTTAGATGATTTGCCACTGGGAAGCTCTTCGAGTACCAACGCACCGGTTTTGATCGGGGCATTGACAGGGATGACGGTGCTCGATGATGCCGATCTTGATGTCGATCAAAAGGCACTGGCAAGCGGAAAATTGTTTATGAAAAGAAGGAGCGGAGTGGCGTCTTGACTGGTGGAGCTTTATCACTACAAGCTTGTGCTTCTGTTGGTCAAAAACGTCGTCATAATCAGATTGTAGAATCGTCGGATTCTGATTCTGATTGTGAGGATGGGGTGACCCTTGCTGAGTTTGCCCGACGCAAGAAATTGCGCTCTGAGAGTGGTCGGGATAGTGCTCTCCCTTCGGTGCAGGGAGCTAGCCATGTTATGGAGCAGCCCATATTACCGGCCGATCAAACCGGTCATTCAGGAGATCTTGTAGATGCTCACCTTTTAGGTCAGACTGTGAGTAGTCGGGGTGCTCCTGCTGTCGCCGTGGGCCAATGTGATGAAACGCTTGCTGCCACTGGTCGTTCTTCTCCTCCTCCTGACCTGTTGATGCAAGTTAACCTTGATGTTGGTACCTCTGTGCCTTCTAGGGATGAAGGGGAGGATATGCCAGATTATTTTAATCTGCATTTTGAGCAGTCTGAACTGTAAGTTTTGCGAATCTTGTTTAATTTGCTATGCTCTTCTTCTTCTTGTTTTGATTGGTTATAAATTTTTCTTTGCAGGGCTCCCATTGTTGATGACTTAGTCAGGGGCCCTTTGAATCATGTAGCTTTGGAGAATGCTGGGGCCGCTTTACTGAGCCAAGAGGCTGTTCCTGATGGCAGTTGCCTCTCAGCCTTGTCAACCAAACTGAATTCAAACTGCGCCTTCACAGTCTCTGTAACGTTGTCATCATCAAGTTTGAGATGGAGGGATATGTAGTCAGTCACCCTCGGGTTTCTGCCGTTGGGGAAGTACCGGATACGCCAGCGATGGCCGCAGAGTCTGAAAGGGGGAGATTCTATCCAGTCGCCATTCGGGGTGGTCTCTTTGGTGCGCGAGTACCCGTCGACCACAAGCAGATGGTAGCCGCTGTCGGTGACGGTGGTGGCTGAGGTAGATTGCTTTGACAGTCTGTCATCGCCGATGAAAGATACACCGGTGAACGACATACCAAATGTCCAAATAAACAAATCGACTGTGATTCCCGTGAGATGATTTGCTTCTGTGGCTGACACTTGCCAATGAGAGGAACGGCCGCAATTATAGAAGATGGAACTCAGAAGAGCCAGCAGGAAGCGGCAATTTTTTTTTAAAGAAAAACAGCAAGCAACTAGAAAACAATGACGCACGAGTGAGCTGGGGTCGGGACAAACCAGCCTCTAGAAGTGGCAGTGGCAGGTCGGGGAAGCAGCACACATTGTCACAACGGCACCGGCCGCAGATAAGGTGGTGACAGCGGCAAAGGTCGGAGTAGGCAGCGAAGGCCGAGCTCGTGGCGGCAGAAGCGACCAGAGAGTTTTTTATTTCAGAGTGTTGTGCGCTGGATGGTGGCCTAGAAACACATGAAGGCAGAGCAGACTCCTGGTGGACATTTCATCGAGCACTTGAAGGGCACAAAACAGCAGGGGCAGAGGAACCTGCAGTTGGCTACCATGGACAAGGAGGAGAATGCAGGGAAGACACAATCCAAGAGCCGCCGAGAAAGATTACCCCGCGGCAACGGCAACGGCAACCACAGAGCTGGTAGCGACCAGCACGCAGAGCACAGGGAGAGCGCCGAAGCGAGAAGGGCAAGTAACAAAGCACCAACAGGCAACACTCACAGGGAGAGCTGGTAGCGACGTGCGGACGACGGCGCGACACCTGAACTGAACAGTAGGCGCGCGTACGCCCGCGGCGCCTGAACAGCGACGGCGCGCCGCGCGCTGTGAAGGAGGAAGGACGAAGGAAGGAGAAAGGAGCACGAGCAGGCAGGACCCCAGCAGCAGGGCCAGGACGAGAGAGAAGCAGGAAGGGTGCTCGAATAATGAAATATAAAAAGGTTTTTTTTTTTTTTTTTTTTTATGGATACTACTGCTGTACAATTTTGTAAATTTTGGCAACCATTAGAACGTGTTCGGTAGGGCTTCTCAGTATAAGTGTATAACCATTCGAAACCATCTTCTGTCAAATGAGGTTCAATGAAGCTGTTTGAATTTTAATTATAATTAGCAAAAATACCTGTACGTTGTAATATGAGAAAATATTATCGTATAGTCATAGAAATTGGTGAAAAATAGTGTATATATACTTCTATTTTTCTTTCTCAAAAAATATAAATTATTTTATGATGATAATGTCATTTATAATATATGAGCTAATATTGGTAATGATACAACGGTCCTATTAAGTACGTATCTACTTTTAAATATGATCTTGATTGATTTTCTTCGCCCATTATAAAGCACATAAATAGTTTTCATATCATCTATATGCACTGTTACAGTTAAATATTGAGTTCTAGACTTCCTTTGTGGACCATAACCGAGAACCTACATACCCGTTGATGATTATGATGGAAGATCCTTTTAAGTTTTCCATGTGTCTTAGATTGCATTGAGTTTGGAGACAATTTTATTTAGAACAATACAACAACAAATTGGTCAATATTTTTCAAAATTTTAACCGGTTATAATAAAATAATAATTATTTTATTAGTCAGAACCGCATTAACATATTTGTAGTTGAAATCTCTTTTTGAAAGAGGGTTAAGAGTTTAAAGGTCGGTTTAACTTATTCGCTTTAATTTATCAGCCCGGTTTAACAGTCACGGTACAATATTTTCTCTCATAACAAAATAGCACCAGTCGAGTTATCAGTCACGGAAACGATCTAGCAAACATGACTCAAACTTATCTATAGCATGACTATATGAGTAGAAGTTTAGAATAATATATAAATAACTCTCAAACAACTAATCGCCTGACTGCCGTTCACAGTTGAAGTCAAGAACCAAGATCAAGATGTTGTCGTCGTGGACACTAGTAGAGAACCTAGCTCTAGTACCGGTTCCCACCCCCTTTACTCCCGATTTTGGGAACCAAGACTAAAGCCCATCCACAGGACAAAAAAATAAACAAAATCTTAGAGACCCCTTTTGCGATGTGTGAGATTTGAACCTAAGACCTTATGCCTTGCGCGTAGATTTCTTATGAGACGAGGTTGTCGTCTCGTGAGCTCGTGCTCCCAGGTGTGCTCGTCCTGGTCATATGAATATTTGTAAGCTTTGGTCGCTTGTGGGTGTAAAATCATGTTGTATCAAATAGCAACACAATGATATGCTAAAATGACATTCACAATTGATCATGGCTCAATTAATAGCGTGCAGTTAATTAAACAGACAACTCTTGTCTATGGGTTGTGTGTGCTAGTTTTGATTCACAGAACTTGCAGACACGTGCCTGCATATGAGCTGTACATGCCCTAATCAACCATATGGCATAAGGGTCTGTATACTTGGGTTTAGATCTCTCCCCCACCTGGGTCCCGGCCGTCACACCTCTTGCCACCTCTAGGAATGACACTAGCTAAGGATGAGGCTAGCACTAGATCGAAGGAGCGCAAAATACAGCTCTTCTGCTAAAACATCTAGACAAGTTTTACAACTCAGCTGCTCTGCCTTGGGTTACTTTAACTTGGGACAAACTATACAATAACTGTCAAACTCCACCGCAAGCTAGATCACCTTCAGGTTCCTTTTGGTGGAAGGACATTCTGAAATTGTTCAGTAGTTTCAAATGCATCTCGGTCTGCAACCCAAACAAAGGAAACACTGCTCTCTTCTGGTTAGAAGATTGGAGTGGAAATACTCTAAAGGTCAGATTGCCACATCTTTTCTCCTTTGTCAAGAAACCAAAGTCCTCTATCCTTTTCCTGAAAAACCAAGAAATTCCTAGAGTCTTTCATCTTCCTTTGACTCCAGTGGCTATAACTGAGCTAGATGAATTAGGAACTCTCCTGATAAATAACAGCATGGATCCTGACCTGCCTGACAACTGGACATACCTCTGGGGCAATCAGTTCAGTACTAGCAGAGCCTACTGCAGTTTGAGAGGCTCAATTCAGGCTTCACCTATTTTCAAATGGCTGTGGGCTGCAAGCAATTTGGGAAAGCACAATTTTTTCTTTTGGCTTTTGGTGAGAGACAGACTTAATACCAGGAACCTCCTGAGAAGAAAAAATAGAAACCTGGATGACTACACTTGTGTGCTTTGCAACAGTGGAGTAGAAGAGGATCTCTTCCACCTTTTCTTTGGCTGCTCTTTCAGCAGAAATTGCTGGAATTTTTTACATATCTTTTGGAATGAACAGTTACAGCCTCTTGACATGCTTATTGAAGCAAGAAGAAACGTTGGACATATAATTTTCAGAGAGATAATGATCACGGCCTGTTGGTGCATCTGGAAAATGAGAAATGGCATTATATTTGACCAACAACAGTGCAGTTTTCAAAGATGGAAACTTCTACTCAAGGAAGAATTGACCTTGGTTTGTATCAAGGCCAAAGCAAGAATCAAGACCCGCCTGTCCTTATGGATTCTGCAGTTGTTCCCCAGGTTGTAGTTGGTAGCTTCCTCCTAGCTTCCGCTTTAGCTGCTTCTGCTCCTCTAGTTTTTGTAATAGGTTTTTCTGTTCCTTTAGTTGCTGCTCTTTTTTAGTTTTTGTATTAGGCTCTTCTTTTCTCTCTTTTTGGGTCTTTTGGCCTTGTACCCGGTTAGCTAGGTTAGCTAGTTCTGCTTCTCCTCCTTTCTTCCTCTGGCCTTTTAGTTTTGGCCCCTGTAAAGTGTCTGTTCTTTTCTTTATAAAAAAAAAAAGTAGGGATTTCCCCTGCTGACCCCTCAAAAAAGGAGGAGTGCGCGATGGCGAGTGCGTGCTCTTGGAGGTCCACCCCGCCATGGCCACGCGGGAGCTCCGTCTCACCATGGCCTTGCAGGAGCTTCGCCTCGCCATTGTCACCGGCACAGGAGGTGCTGGTGGAGATGATTGATGAGGCATGAGGCGTGGATATGTACGGGTCCATGAGTTTCAAGGTGTGGGGCGATGGAGGAGAACGGCTTGGACCACGACATCAACCGGACGGAGCCGCCAACGAGGTGCATTCGGGCAGGCAGGGCGGCACGACTAGTGTGGTCCATATGTCAGTGACATAGATAGAGAAAGGGGTAGTTCTGTTCTTACCAAAATACGATGATACAGAGAAAGATTTTTTTTTTTAGAATTCTAGGGCAAACGCCCCTGCCATTGCATTGCAAAGACCAAGGTTTTAGCAGTTTACACTTTACAGTTCTCAGGTGGGTTACACCTGCATCGGAAACTCACATAGCCAGCCACAGGATACGAGAAAGAATTGTAAAGGTGACGCTCATAATAGGTGGAAAAATAGCACAATTGGACGATAAAGCGACCCTCCACATCCGCACAAAAACAAAACAAGAAACTGACATTAGCACGGGAAACACACTCACGCACCAGGTTTTTTTTTAAGACTCAGGCACCATATTAAGAATGCTTAACACACTTTGCTTCACAAGTTTCGGTATGTTGTCATCTTCGATTGCTTTGCTTCTTTGGTCCAGCTTGTTACGAATAGAATATGACACAAGTGGATATATTGTATTGAGGCCTAGAGGGGACTATATATAGAAGTACATGAGGGCATATGAGAGAAACCCTAAACTAAGATATTACACTAATACTCTTAGACTAATTCCTTAACACCCCCTCTCAAATGCAACGTGAATGCAATGGCGTTGCATTTGCAGAGTTGGCACTACACACTAGACTGGAAAATAAAATAGGCGAATTACATCCACAATCCAAAATAAAAGATGTCGTCGAAGCGTGCAACTCTTAGACAATGTCGATGTAGAAATCATCTCCGCCACAAGAGGGTATTGCCTTCACAACACGTTCTTCGGAAAATACCTCGAGTCTTCACAATCCAGTACATCAACTCTTCAATATGAACCTTGCTTTGGAGACTTTGAACTCAACGAGAATAGAGATGTGTCAAATCAAGCCAAATAAAGCATAGAGAGATCATTGCTGCAAAACGGCAAGCAATGGGATAGAATGATGATGACGACAAATAGAAGGCCATTGATCATGAAGTGTAGCAAAATGGCTACGAAAGAGACCAAGAGGGCATTGTCGCATCAATGATGATGTGATTAGCTAAATCGACGGGACTCGGCTAACCATGAAACAAAATAGAAAAAATATGGCTGATTTGACAAAATTTGTGGACTCACATGACTTAGACGAATTGTATATGTGGAATTGGATTTGGATGGACTCAAATGTAGGAACTAAAGAAAATAAATGGCCTCAATATTTTAAAGGAGCAGCAAGTAGCATGATGATAGAAACTCTCAACAATGGCCCGAGGAAGAAGCAGCAGAGTAGACTAGGCACAAAACAGAGGGGCCCAAGATGGATCGAACAACCACAAAGGACTCAGGTGTGCATGGCTCAGCCCAAAATTAGCGGTTGCATGTGGAAGCAAAGAAGGGAAGTGGGAAACGAATGGCTGCATGCGAAAGCTAAATAAAGAAAAACATGGATGGGAGAGGTGCCAGCGAAGGCCACAGATCGAGTGGGACTGGGCGGCGATGGGCCAAATCAACCAGTCCGCCACAGTATCCGATGTCCGCGACGGGCGGAGGCCGACGATGGGCGGAGGGAGACGGCGACGATGGAAGATGCCGCCATGACGGGAGGACACAAAGATGGCGGGGATGGACGACAATGGCCGCTGCTGCAGAATTTGGATCGGACAAGGAAAAGTTGCTGCTGCTCCATAGTGAATTGATGACTGGACTCTAACATATGGTACAGACAGATTGCTGCTACTGCATGACGACTCGATTGATGAAAAAAAAGGAAGATGGACAACTAGGAAAAATAAATTGAAAAAAAAGAAATGAAGATCAATGAGGCTGCCCCCGGGAGTGGAGATTGATCTCCCGGGGGAAGCGCAGCGATGAAGGAAGGGTGGTGGCTAGATCAAACCTAGAGAGCTGTTACCATGTTACGAATAGAATATGACACAAGTGGATATATTGTATTGAGGCCTAGAGGGGACTATATATAGAAGTACATGAGGGCATATGAGAGAAACCCTAAACTAAGATATTACACTAATACCCTTTGACTAATTCCTTAACACAGCTATGGAAAGCCAACATAAAAATAAACTAAAAGGAGGTTTTGAGGATAATAAACATCAAAAGTCAGAACAAGTCATTGCTTCTGAATTTTTTTTTGATAAATTCTACAATCATCTAGAGACGCCCTGGGCACTTTAACCTGGACAACCAACAAAAAATCCAGTTGGATCACTTTGGTGGAAGGACATTTTAAAGTTGCATGATGATTTCAGGTCCATGGCTAAATGCACTCCTAGCCTTTGTAATTCAGTCACCCTCTGGCATGACAATTGGACTGGGACCCGCCTCAAAGACACATCCCCTCAACTCCATTCTTTTGCCAGAAAAAACCATGGCTTCAATTAGACATTTTCTGGATAGTGAGATCAGTAGAGTGGTCTCTCTGCCAATGTCAGTGCAAGCCTCCAATCAACTTGACTCACTTTAGAGCTGATGGAGGAAGGAAGCTGGGAAACTGAAACAAAAGATAAATGGAGCTCTAACTAGAACTCTGATATTGTCAGCACAAAAAAAAAAAAAAGCCTACAGCCTTCTAAAGGGTACACAAGCAGCAACGCCTTTTTTTCTGGCTTTGGTCATCAGGTTACCTTAGAAAGTACAAGTTCTTGTTTTGACTCCTTGAAGACAGGTTAAATACAAGAAAATTGCTCAGAAGAAAGAACAAAGCTCTGGAAGACTACAACTGTGCCCTCTGTAGTATGGACATTGAGGAAAGCTTTTATCTTTTTTTGAGTGTCCTTTTAGTTCCTCGTGCTGGAACTACTTAGCAATTCAATGGGATTTGAGCTTACCTCCTCTGATATGATTATATACAAACAAGAACAGATTTCGTCAGCATTCATGGGAGATCATCATCATGGCATGCTGGACAATCTGGATCATGTGAAATGGGCTCATCTTCGACAGCAAACCCTGCTCTCTTATGGAATGGAAGCTAGTTTTCGAGGAATAAATTGGACTGGTTTGTACCAAGGCCAACCAAAGTATAGAGGGTCCCTTAAGACTTTGGAAAGATAATCTCCTCTAGTTCTGCTGTCCTTCACTGCTTTAAAAGTTTATTTTTGCACCACTCATGCACTTGTAACATTTTCCATTATAATTTATAATAAAGAGAAAAAAGAATAGGTGGGGAATTCCCCCCACTAATAATTTAATAAGAAAACATAGTAGACATGAAGTGAAAAACTTATGTAGCATCTTTATTGAGGTTAAGCAAAAAATTGCTTAGCTCTCTTGTAGGGCACCCCCAATGGAGGCTAATAGTCTTAGTTGTTCTAGTACAAATAAAGTGATCCACATAGATGAGGAAATATTGAGACTACCATTCACACAATGCAAACTATCGTTACTCGTGGCTTGCACAAAACCTTTTTGCTTTCATCATACTTCCACCTTTATTTCCTCTCCCTCTTCTTTTTTTAGCATGGACCACCTTCTCTCTCCCTAAGCATACGAAGCCTTTGCAAGCCACTATGACAAGGGTAGAGCACCTACCTTTTTTATCAGATCCTACGTGGAACTTAGGGTTACAAGCAAAAAGCATGCATTGGGGAAGGCCTTAGAAAATATGTCTGCCCACCTACTTTAGAGCTATGAAAAGCATGCAACAACATTTGTAAAGAACAAAATTGGCTCCCAACCAAATTCTGGACTTTGTACTTTAACAATACATGTTGTAGTGAATAACGAGGAACATATATTGGTGAAATCGATAATTTTGTCGACAAGTTTTGAGCATGAGGGTCCATAGCATATCCCTGAATGATGACAGAGCACCCATGTGGTACACAATGACAAATGGCAAGGAGTTGGCTAGCAGTGTGAGCCTTACTTGAAAGTGCATTGGATACTCAATTATCTAAGCCCGTTTGTACAAAATTTTATATGGGAGCCCCAAAAGTTTAACAGGAAAGGAGAAACTCTTGAAGTCCTCCAAAGTACTTTAACACTTGGGTCCTATGGAACTGCACCAGAGGAAATGTCTCCCTGACCAGAGCTCAAGAAATGTTTTGTCAAGGAAGTTGGTTCATATTGTGGACATACATTGTGAGTTGGTAGGCCATCACACAATGGAGTGTCCTACACCACAAGAGTACTTTTATCTACCTTATCTCCAAATATCAAGTCTTCTATTGATGGTACCCACTATCTGTTGAAGGCTAAGAATGGTAGGGTAAAGGCCAATTTCATTGGCATCCATGCTTGGATCCTAAGAAAATTTTGGTTCCTAGAGCTCTTATCGACAAGTACAAGAAGCCTAAACTTTCCTGGGTTCTAAAGAAGTAGCAATCACTTTGTACTCTTTTCTAGTTGCGCTTACAGAGTTTTGGGACATGTTTCACCAAATAATATGGTGCAAACTTGTGTCATACCCTGTCCCTGAACTTATGAAAAAAATAGGGTTGGTGCACATAACTAGGGTATCATATTCTAATAGAATGTTAGTCAACCTTCAGTAGGGATGAAAGCCCCACTACTTGTTTTTGGGTAACTTGTTCCAAACTTGCTAAAATCAACTTAATTCATTGAGGCAGATAATAAATTAACGAAATCAGCATGCCATCGAAATTAACTTGCTAAGTCAGATGGTACAATTAGGTATTACCCATTAGCATATCTAGTTGTAGTTTTCCTTGGTGCCCTTCAGTAAAACTCCAAATTAGATATTGCTTGTTTTGTGATAACAAGGAGTACTCTAATCAGTCATTCCATCATGTAAAATAACATGACACTGAAATAAAAGCTGGCAAGGTGTACTGTAAACGAGCGCTTAAGTGCAACAGAGTAGGAAGCAACAACCAGCCAATGAAACAGCACAAAAACTCGGGAACCGCCAATAGCATTTGGAAGCCCTCGGAGGAAATAGAAAAGGCCAACGGGACCTGAACCTGCAACATTCTGTTATGACTGGATCATTTTGCCTCCTCTGGTACCTTGTTGGTCAACATCTAGTAGTCACCTAAGAGTAGCAACTACTCTGTCCTGCATATCCAAAAGTGGGAAAAATGAATTCCGCCCGCAAATAGTGAAGTCATAATATTGCATAACATCGAGCACATATATAAGCAGAAAACTGTTCTCGATGATATGTATTTTGATGTAGGAACATTTTCAAGCATAGTACCTAGTACATACCAATAGAGTCCATCAGTTATCAGGCTTCAGGTATGCAAGCTTGGCAATGAGATCTATCAGGACAGACGGACAGCTACTTCTCAACAAGTGGTTGAGGCCGCCAGCCGCCATGACTTGTTGAAGATTAGGAAGGAAGTTCAGAAAGTCCAAGCAGGCCTGCTTAAGCCCCTGGCAATGACGCTGCTCAGCTAGCTCAAGGATGCTCGCCACCCTGGTCGCGTTGATGTATCCCCACAACTTCTGTTCACACATGAGCCTCAACCTCTGGAGATCATATCTATCTGCTGCCACGTCGTCACTTCTACATCGTCCATGTCATCATACTCCTTGGCCTCTTTGCCAATGTCTGGCATTGAGTCACTGTAAATGAAACTAAGCATCAACTTGAACACTCTTGCTTCCATGTCATCTATGCGAATGACACCCTCCTTCATGGGGCCAAAAAGCTCAGCCTTGAAGACTGCAGATCTGGCAGCAAGCATGCAGCGGTGTGCGTGTATTTTCTCGCCGCTGACCTCGAATACCACGTCGGCGCCTTCACCAGACTGGAGGAGCTGAGTGAAATGCTGGTGCATATCAGATGCCGGCACCATGACGAAATCTGTGTCCACATCAATCTTAGCCTTCTTAGATCTCACAAGCTTGGCAATGAGCTCTCTAAAGGGCAGGTGCTAGCTAGACGGTCGAAGCCATCGAGCGCTAGTACCTCCTCCAGATTGTCATCATCCCTGATAAGGAAGTCGAAGCAAGCACCCTTGAGCCCACGGCCATGGTGCCGGTCAGCTAGCGCAAGAATCGTTGCCACTGTAGTCGTGCTGATGTATGTGCACAATTTCTGTTCGCAGATCAGCCTCAACCTCTGGAGACCATACCTGTCTGCCGCCACAAGCAAGTGCTGCCACATGACATCATCTTCTTCCTCCTCCATATTCTCTGGCACCGAGTCACTGTAAATGAAGCGAAGCAGGAGCCTGAACACCCGTGCCTCCATGTCATCTATGAGTATGACACCTGCTGCCTTTGTGTCGTCATTCATGGAGCCAAAAAGCAGCCCCTTAAAGATGGTAGACCTGCAGGCAAGTACGCACCGGTGTGCAGCAAAGATCTCTCCACCGATCTGGAAGGTCACATCGGAGCCCTCTGTGGACTCAAGGAGACTATTGAGATGTTGGTGCATATCAGATGCTGGCACCACCACCAACGGTGCAGTGTTAGCTCCAGTAGTATTGAGATGGACATCCTTGATGATGATGATGTCACACTTTATGATGAGAATATCATCCTTGAGATATGCCGATTTCTCCAACTCCTCTCTCTTCATGAAACGTTGATAGCCCCAACACAACCCCCCATTACTGAAGTTATACACTTTGCTTCCATGGATGTTTGTTGGCACTTGCTTCTCATCAGCCTTGTCAACGAAACTGAATTGGAACTGCACCTTCACAGCTTCCGCAACGTTGTCCTCGTCGAGTAAGAGATTAAGGGATATGTAGTCAGCCACCTCAGGGTTTCTGCCCTTGGGGGAGTACCGGATACGCCAGCGATGGCCGCCGACTCTGAAAGGGGGAGAATCTATACAGTCGCCATTCGGGGTGGTCTCTTTAGTGCGCGAGTACCCATCGACAACAAGGAGGTGGTAGCCGCTGTCGGTGACAATGGCGGCGGTGGCGGCTGGTGTAGATTGCGCCCATAATCCACCGTTGCCGATGAAGGATACACCGGCGAACGACATACTGAATCAGCAAATCAACTGAGATTGCCGTGAGATGATTTGCTTCTGTGGCTGGCACAGTGGCACTTGCCAAAGAGAGGAACCGCCGGGATTATAGAATATGGAACCCGAAGAGCCAGCAAGCAATATTCCTATGCTTCGGCTCTTGATGAAGCCATACCAAACACCGCCGGTCGGAAAGGGCTTCACCTGAGGACCCGTTGAAGGAGCCGAAAGCCACCGCCGGAAAGGGCTTCACCGGAGGAGCGTTGAAGGAGCTGTACCTTCTTGCACGGAGCCACGAAATGTGGCTTCTTGCGGATCCGTTGATGGTCGGGGAAGCAAGGACGCTGCTACGCCCCACTCCTCGCTCGGCTACGCAGGACGGCAGGAGGCGACGCCGGCGAGGTGTTTCCCCATTGTGGCGAAGCGTGCAGGCGGCGACGCGGGCAGCTACGCTGCGTGGGCGAGCAGCAGCGTGCGAGAGTGGCGGCGTGGGAGAGGGCGAGCGCGGAGTGGGTGAGGGCGAGCGGCGGCGTAAGCGCCGGTCGAAGCGCACCACAGGGCGGCGGCGGCGGCGGGCGGACGGCGTGGATGGAAGGGAGGAGACCCCGGCTGAAGGTCGTAAGGATGGGCCTTGGCCCAAATCGATGTCTGTTTTTTTATCATATTCCTTCCTTTGTAAAAAAAAAAAAAAATCCAACATGGTTAATTGGTGCAAGATTTTTTTTTTGCGATCATTAATTGGTGCAAGATGATCATTGTTATATAATATGTGAATCGCAATTAACAAGTACGTAGTAGGAACACAAACAGAAGAAGCCGTTTCTACTTACGTTTTTTTTTTTAAGTAGTTTCGGTTCCTTCGCAAAAAGACACTTTTTTTGTTTTGTTTTTGGAGGAGTGAAGCCTGCCCAACATGCCCTTAATTGAACAAGATCTTTTCTAGATTCTCGCTAATCAAACTCTTTGTCTTCTTTGGATTGTATGCTATTTATATTGTTGGACTATATTCATACTACTACACTACTATAAAAACTTAAGGGCCTGTCTACTCAGCACCCGTGTGTCACTCGTGTGTTTTAAACGAAAGGAACACATGGGTGTTTTTTACCTACAAAACACACAGATTTTAGGAAACAAAAAAACCGTGTGTTTTTTAATAAGGTAGCACACAAATTTTATCTGACTGAGTAATACACTGAGTCCAACCAAAGAAAGGAAAAACTATGTGTTCTTTCCTTGAGTACCACACGAAATCCATCCTGGGAAAAACCATGTGTTTTAGATAGAAGTAGCACACATATTCTATTGTATCTATAATCTGTTACAATTGTCATTTGTTGGAGTTGTAATCTGTCAGAGAACAAGAAACAAGACCCAAAGAGAGAAGGTCTGTGTTGTAGTTGTAATTGTCAAAATGAGCCCAGAAACCTGACAAGAAAGAGGCCCATTTTATCAAGCCCAGGACGTCAGGCCCATCAGCCCAGCAAGAAAATGCCTGTCCAATATAGCGCCAACTTAGTGAAGAAGCAAACCAACACAGAACGGATTCCTGAGGAAAAGCTCTGCTCTGAGAAGGGCGAAAGGGGGAAAATCACCAGATCCAAGAAGGGAGCACTCACCTAAACATCATCCCAGGTTAATACAACCAACATTCGATGCTTGCTTGTGTTAGATCCCTCCAATCTGCCCTCATGAAGATTTCATGCTCTTCGAGGCATCTGTATAAGAACTTTTACCTCATTAGTTTCCAAAAATCAAGAGACAACAGTACAAAGACCCTTAGATTTTGTTTTAGCACAATCTCCTCTAGGTATATATTACTAAATGACTGGTGGAGGAAGAATTTGTAGACACAATGACAGAGTAGTAAAGAGAACCTCCAGGAAACACACAAAACAATGATATCATGATCACTACAGAATGAAAAAGATACAAATTACTAATTGATTGTAGAACAATAATATATAGTTCAACACACTTCCAAACTCACACCACCCTTAGTTACCTGCCTAATGGCAGGTTGGAAGGACTTTCCAGTAAACGAGGAGGTTGAGAGGCATAAAGAATGGCATATTTAGCTCCTCTTCAGCATGGCTTTCAAGTCAGAAAGCGGCTATGTTTTTGTAGTGACATTACTATGAAATTAACTTCTAGTTGTACAGTTGTAAGTGATAGAACAATGTAAGAAGTCTTATCCTAACCTTCTGTTATTGCGGGGTATAATTCTTGAAACCACCACTGCAGAAGACATTAAGCACAACGAAGATTACAAACAGATATACTGCAAAAGTCCTATGCTGGTCCACTGCAGAAGTCCTATGTTGACAAATCTATCACAGATGAGTTTCGGTGAAACAAATGATAACAGTACAAACATCAGTTTTGCTTTAGCAAGATGATCAGAAGATAGAAGCATTATTTTAGTGGCCAAATTATTTATACCATTTATGTAAATAGTAGGATATTACAGACCTTAAATTAAAGTATCCATAGACCTTTAACTTCAATTGTTTTGAACTATAATTGCAGGATCGAGTACTAGCAATTTACATTAGTAATGAGTGCAATTTTCTCAATACATATGTTTTACTAGTATGTATATGACAACCAGCAGGATTAATCTATCCAATATCAATGAAGTCACATGGTACAGAATATCACAGGGTACTAACTCTCAGTGACGACATACCTTAAGAATGATCAGGTTGCTTACCTTGCTGCTGCATAGCATTCCCCAATTTAAACACAATGGCCCAGCCCAAACACTGAAAGCTTCATGAGTTCCTGTTAATGCCATCTGAAAACCAAGGAATGCTATAAGTTAATTGCTTATGAGTTATGACTGTTACTAAACTTGATAGGAACTCTCATCAGAGAGTGGATGGCGGTTGGGGAAGAAGAGAGCCAAATAGTGATCTAGGTCGAGGCAATGGCAAAAATCACAAATAACAGAATTACAAGGACAAAAATGTGGTCTATATTGGGCCCTTCTGTAGAACATTTTTTAAACAATACCCTTATGTGGATCTACAAGAACAGAAATGGAGGAAAATCTCCATCACCAAACCTAACAGAACATGCCCTAAAGCAAGAACAATTGCATGATTGATACCAAAAGGTCATAAGAACATATATTGCACATGTCAAATACTGTAATTGCAGTATTTTGGATTAGCAATTTACTCCTAAGAAAAGTGCAAGAAAGACGGCCTGTTTAAGGGGTGGATTTTTTAGTAAATCAAGTGAGTCTATCGAACAACAATCATTGTACAAGCCTGCTATTTCATGAGGAAGAGGTGGCATATGAGAATTAGAAGTAGGAGTAATATCCAGCATAGCATATATACTGAAACTTAATCAGTCAAACACAAATGGGCGACATTTAGAGACAACCACGCACTGAAAAAAGGATAAATGAGATGTGTGTTGACACAAATTAGAATTAGCAAAGTTCATAAAGTGTGCACGAATCACAAGAGACTTTGAACCTAAATGATAGAAGAAAAGCTAAGCATATATAGTGATAGAAGAAAAGCTAAGGATAACTGATAGAAGAAAAGCTAAGCATAACTGCTAGGCATGGTCAAGCACAAACTAGAGCACTTATATCTCAATATTATATTTTAGCTATTGTCGCTGCTCACCTAAATCAGAGCCAAGCTGCTGACGTGTTGCTGGCCACCTAATTTTGCACAAGGACTGAAGGTGAAAAGCTGCTACTAGAAATCAATAAACAAAGGACCTCCCATGCCGCTTCTCTGAAAATGTTGAAAACTGCAAGCAAAGAGAAGGTAGGACAGTTAGCTCAAATTATGTATCTAGTTTTATTTCAGATGAGAGCAATAGCTCATTCAGATAAACAAAAAAAATACAAAAACATAAGTGATGCATGTGAGCAACCTTGACGATCAGATGCTGAGAATGGGAGTAGAGATGCTACAACTAGAATAATGCCGAGCCGTTACAAAGATTGACCAGTAGAAGCCAACCACAACATTGAAACTGAAAGAATAATAGACAGTTCAGTGGTCAAAAACAAAACTAATATCAACCCAAGAAAGAGAAAAATAGTTTATTGAGCCTACTCTATGCATCGGTGTTAAGGACAACAACCACAATTTTGCATACTCTCATTCAGGACCTAGAACTTTAACCCCTCAGACACAGAGACAAGGACAAAGACAAAAAAACAAAGTTTAGGATGTGTTATCACAGAATATCAAGGACAAAGACAAAGGACAATTTTTCTATGGAAAGACAATAGACAAAGTTCTCTCCCTAGAATGGCACAATCACAAAAGACAATAGACAATGGACAATTTTTTTCTATGGAAGGACAATAGACAAATTAGCCCCCTAGATCGAAACAGGCACAAATAAAGAGGGATAATCTTTTTTCTATGGAAGGACAATAGACAAAATTTCCCCCCTAGATCGAAACAATCATAATTACAGAGGGACAATCTTTTTTCTATGGAAATACAATAGACAAAAAAATTTCCTTAGATCGAAACAAGCACAATAGACAGAAATGGCAATCTTTTTCTAATGAAAAACAATAGACAAAAATTTTCCCCTAGATCGAAACAAGCACAAATGACAGAGGGATAGTCTTTTTTTTGTATGGAAAGACAATAGACAAAGATTTCTCCCAAGATTGAAACAAGGACAACGACATAAGGACAATCTTTTTTCTATGGAAAGACAACAGACAAAAATTTCTCCCTAGATCGAAACAAGCACAATGACGAGGGAGAGGAGCAGCACAATCACAGATCTCAAATATTATCAAGAAATCAACACAATCATAGAAATATATGGATAGCACCAACACAGAAATACATGGGTAGGACCGGCATAGGAAAAAGTACAAGATACCAATTTTTACTATGGGAAGACAATTTACAAATATTATCACCCACTAAACTACACAACCGCATGGGGAGGACAAACAAAAAAACAGATAGGAAAGACCAGCAGCTATCTTCATACAACAAATAGCCTAAGAAAGCTGCATCAACACCCAAGTGTCAGCCCACTATTCAATTATTCACTGCATGTACTTACCACATGATTAAAAAAGATTGCAAATATTGAGAACCCTAATTGCACAAATTAGGGTATGCAATCTAGTAATATGTAATGTGCAATAAATAAATTCAAGTATATGCAACACAAATATTTAATACATGAGAGCTACTAACATTAACAAACATAACCTGAATTTTTCTTGGCCTTGTGCCTTGATGTGCCCTTACAATGATAAAAAATGATGGAGATCTAACACCAAGCACCTATTCTTCTATCTCCAGCCCACTTCTTCTACATAAAAAATAGAACATAGATCACAAATGTGTCCAAACATTACAAACATAAGCACACTTAACATTTGACCGATATGGGCAAAAGTAAGAGTGTCATCAAGTTATAACTGCTATAGGAAACAAGGTGTGGCAAACCACAAACACCTTGAAGATATACTATCGAGCCAACATTCTCTGTCAAAACCATGTAGAGTGCTTGTTCTATGATTATTTTCACAGTAACTAGTTTCAGCAGACACACAAGCAAAACTAATACCATCCTATTTTTAGGATGGAATGGGCAACATCTATGAGAAAGCATGTGAGAGAATTGAGTGGCTATCATGTCCTAACAAAAGGAATTACTAAAAATAGTGAACTAAGTTCAGGCCAAAAATACCCTGAATCAAACTCACTCGAGCATGACCCAGTTTCAGGCAACCTTCACTAGTGTTTAAGGCAAGCGTAGATGTTGGAACTACATAATAGCTAATATTATCACACTTATAAAGGAACTAGAAATTTGTAGTTTATTAGTGCTAATTTGCAGATTGAACCTCTACGTGATCCAAAGAGTACGTGATTAATTGTGTCGTGTTTCTGTCATCTAGGAGAGCTAAGTTCAGATTGTAGGCTTTGACAGATTGATGATCGGATCGGAAAACACAAGTATATTAATGGTCATCATCTCAGACTGTGTCACTACTTGGTGCATGAAGCATATAGCTGCTTAATATATCTCTCTACTACCTAACTCCTACAAAAAACAACTGTAAAAAACAGAAAAGGGTCAGGTGGGAATGGCATTACATATTCTTGTATGACTATGCATCTAATCACAACACTATCCAATAGAAGCTAGCACATAGCAGTCAATTGCAAAACAACAGTCAGCTCGCATTGACATTTCATAGAACACCTAGACTACATGCAGCGGCAACACAGAGCAACAAGCACATGGAAACAAACTCTTCATCAGCTAAAAAGTTGGGGAAACAACTCTTGCAGTCTTGCCATGCCTCCTAGGTCCTGAATCTGCCGAAGGACCACCCCACCCAACAACACGAGATTCAGATGATGGAATGGAACTTGCAGAACAGATCAAGTCTCCACATCATCCTGACACAAGCATTCAAATCAAGCAAACACCCTGCTGCAACCGATTCGCACAGCCACCAACCAAAATCTATTGGTGATAAGGTGAAATTAATAGGATAGGGCCAACAGTAGTCCAGTTTGATTCACCAGTTGGATCAAATGAAAGTACAGATACCTAAAGTGATAGGAGGAGCAGATAATTACACAAACTAAAGGACAATCACTATGGACAAGTGAAGTAGAACATACCACAGAATTGCTAATGCTAATCTCTTCAAAGATACCATACTTAAGGTTTCATTTATTTCCACAAAGCTCATAAATCATTCTTTGCAGCCTGTAAGCAAAACAGAATAAGCACATACGAGAATTGGAAAAATAAGTTTCATTAAGTAAAATATTATGCGAGTACATGTTAGATCATCCAAACAAGCCTAAGAAATTTAAATATTACCATGCACTATGATTGCAGATGCAATCATGCAACATATATCGTGTCTGGACAAGTGGACTTTGAACTGGGTTACATCTACACCCTTTGTACACCAATGTCCATGAAAAAAATAACTGATGACATTCGGTCAATGTAGTTACCAAATACTGCAACATATAACTAGAGGCTATCAATTCTGACACATGTTTCTAGGAAAATAGCCACATTGTTGACACTAAGAAGAGCCTAAACTACAATTTGGTCTACAGAAGATTCTGAACTGCAAAATAGAACTTTACAGAACCCTAGCAAGTGAAATTATGGGATATTATTTGGAATAAGTTGATGAAGAGCATACATATGATAGATATAGTAGTGTTCCCAAAATGCATCCCCACCCTCTTTGTGTGGAAAGTTTCAGACATTGTAGAGTAGTACAGAAAGAGACCAACTAAACAACTCTAAATATCCAGGGAAGCTATATTAGACCCAACTCAACATGAAATTCTTCAAAATGTTGTCTCACTGCCGCTGGATCAAAAACTAGTCCACCTACTGCTGCTCTAAATCGATAGGTACAGACAAAATCACCTAACCAACATGAAAAGGAAGATGACCTCACCCATAGTTCGCTGGAACGTATAGGGCGAAGATGCTTCGCCCCACCCGCCGATTGTGGGCGGCGCAACTGCAATGTGGGAAATGAAGCACAAGGAAAGCGCCCTAACCCACAACTCCGCCCCACCTGATATCTAAAGTAAAGAAATGCAAAGTAAAAGTGACTGAACACAATTCAACAACTTAATTAACATTGGATACTTTGGTGACTAGAGTTTACAACCACTAGGCCTAAACTAGTCACTTATTAGGCACAAAAAAGTATGGGTGAACCTTATAGCCTGTAGTGTTTCTTCCTACAAGCAATATTGACCCCATGTATTTTCTATAAGCTTCTGGCCCAAATAAACATTTACTACCAGGTGCCAAAATATTTACATTGTGCAAAGGAATATAAATTTCAGTGAACTACAGAATGGAGCACTAACATTTTTGTTCTTCAACATTTCAGAAAAGATTGAAATAATCAATGGAATCACAGAACACACTGTCACACATGGAACTAAGAACAAACTCCATTCTAGTCGCGCAAACACGATTGAGAGCGGACATTAACCTATATATGGCACATTAGACCCGAACGGATGGATTTAACATGTACAAACAGAGAAAATGAACACATTCCAAATATAGGTCAGACTTCAGAGAATGTCAAAAATCATTAGTAGTAGTGTGACGTGAGTAATCATCAAAAACCTCCATACTCCCGAATTAGCTAACAAATACAAGCAGTGCATCAAAACAAGATCTACATAAAGCACCAAATATAGCTCAAAACATGCAGAACACGGGGGTGAAAAATTGCCTTGGTGGCTTCGCGCATGCAGGCGTCACCAACAAGGATGAGGGTGCCCCGCCGTTGTCGTCGGTGCTCGTCCTCCCATCTCCCATCTCCCATCTCCAACCCCATCGAACAGCACGGCTCCAAAATCCCCAAATCCAACACAAGTCCCCGTCTAAATCAAAAAATGCCCCACCCAAATCTCAATCCATCAGACTACAGGTGAGGCAAACTTCAAATCAAGGAGAAAAGTGACGAACGTAGGTACCTCCAGAGCCCTAGTAATGGCAAACGATGAGCGAGAAATCGATTCGGTGAGGGGGGAGCCACGAACAGAGACGGGTAGGGGCGGAGCAGTGAGATTGCCTCTCCAATCGATGCGAAGCAAACGGGAGCAAATCACCGGGAATCCCGACTTCGCCGGAGCAAATCGCCGCAGCGCCGGCGTCGCGCGAGAGCATCTGGATTGGGGGAAGGAAGACGAAGGGGAAATGAGACACAGAAATGAAGAGGAGTGATTCCCAATTTTTCAGTACCCAAAAGTGGGCCCTCTTAGTCAGAGACAGATACTGCAGTGGCAACTAGACGCACACGATGCCCATGCAGTGGCAACCAGACGCACACGATGCCCATCTGACGTACAGAAAAATCGTGTGTTACATGATAACAAAACACACACGTGTCATCTAGTGATTCTGAAACTTACTCCCTCCGTCCTGAATTAAAGAGCATTCTAGACTCTGGGAGGTGTCCTCAAATATAGTGCATTTAGAGAAAAAAAAGATAATATTTACTTAAATAAAAATACGTGATTGTTTTTTATAAGGTAACTCATGTACTTGCCATATTTTGTATAAGAACTAATAGTTCACCCTTTAATCATGCAAAATAAAATCAGATTTCAATACATTAGGAAGGTGATTGAGGGTACATACGCGTCATTCGCCTTCTCTTATTTTGTCCTATAATGGCTAGAATGCTCTTTAATTCAGGACGGAGGGAGTAAGGGTTATGGACACTTTTGCTTTTTTGAGACGGACAAGCCAACCCCCTCGGACCAAAGATCACCGTTAATAAGACAGTGCCTTTAAGGCTACCGCCTCCGTTAAATGTGGCGGTTGGTTTTACATGCCCATCTTTGTTAAGTATTTTCAAATTAAACAAAAGTATTTTCAAATTCTATTTTGAAACTAGATTTCTTCAAATTAAACACAGTCAAAACAAAGAATACACATATAAAAGATAAACATATATTACATTACATTAATTCAATTGTTTACCTTGTGTCATAAAATATCCATGAACTTAGGAAAAAACATCAAGATTTGTGACACAAAATTAATATACATTATCAGATATACCATGAAATATATTTTCTTAATGTGTTTACTTGGTTTTACAAATTTTTTTATTTTTTCTATAAATTTGGACACGCACAAAATAAGTCTAACTTAAGACAACTCAGGAATAGATTTAATGAGAAACGGAGGTTGCACTCACAATATTCTAATGGTAAGGGCGTCCTCAACAGTTGAGTCAGCTGCTAGCTCCATGTCATTGCCACTTCATCATGTGAAGTTTACGTGCAAATACTATTTTGTTCTACATATTCTCTCCTTCCTCTCCCAGTCTTTATGAGGAGGCTCATCAGTGGTAGCCAGGATTTGAAGCTAGGGTGGTCCATTGCATAATTTTTTTAACTACCATAAATTTAACATGTCGGTATATAAGTATATGAATGCTAAAACACAATCAAAGACGAAAAGGACACGTGGTGTTCATAAAATAGACGAGTATCGCTTTATCATTTACCAAAAAAAAAGGTATAGCTTTGTTAACATAGAATTGAAATATATTACATACCTATAATAGTTGAACAATGTTGAGTAGAAGCCTTCTTCTTTGATTCATATGGTTGGAAAAGAGAGGCAATACACAATATCACCACTCTTCATTTTTCAACAAATCTGAAAGAGAAGTAAACAAGAAAACAACCACAAAATTTAATGATATATTGCGTTCAAAAAATTTAATGATATAACGTTTCAATTAATCATTCCAGTAGTACAATAGAATCTTCAATCTTAAAATTAATTAAGATGAAACAAAAACTAATAATTTTTGTGTGCCATACTACCATGCTTTTGCAAGTTGCTGTGATCTCATGAAGTCAATTGACTGAACAGTTGTATTCCTGTACTCCTGTTTAGGGCATAATCAATTGGGATAGTAGATAGAAAAAGAAACAAGACGGAACATGGAAAAAAAAGAACGGATATCATCAAGATCGTATATGCGATGCGTTTTTTTTGAGTTTAAGAGCCTAGGCTCCGGCCTTTTCATTACCAAGACCAACGTTTACAGCACCGTTTTTCAGTTTTCGAGCGGTTTTAAGCACCGACCTGACCCTGCCGGGACCAGGCACCCTTATTACAAACTGCTATCCATCGGATCAGCAGCCCAAAATGATCTCAACATCTCACCAGAAAGTCTTAAGAACTTACTCTACTCTAGATAGTAAAAACTACTGATAAACCAAAGTTTTCCTACTGACGGCGACAAGCTGCATCCGCTCCAGCAATCAGCGCAGAGCGAGGTCCATCTCCCTCCACCATGGCAGCGACATCAACTTCGACTCCTGAGCTTTGACCTCGATCATCATCTTCATTCCAGGATCTTCAAGGTGATCATCCATCTTCATGTCTTTCAGTTTGTTCCCAGATTCCCATAAGGAATCCAGAATGTTTCTTCTGCAGCTTTCTTGATCTTGCATATGCAGCCTTCCAGCAGCATTCTTTTGTCGATAGGACAGAGCATCATCCAGTTCTGTAGCATCCCTGCTAAACCTTGAAGCAGCATTTCCATGCTCTTCCACCCAGTTCTCTGAAAGCAAAGCTCATTTCTAAGTTTCCAGACAGACCAAAAAATTGCAGAAGATACTATATTAACAACACAATACTTTACTATATTAACAACACAATACTTCTTGTCACTAAGCCAATAAGTACCAATATTCAACATATTAGTCCCTATGTCACAATGAAAGAAATCAGCAACTACTTTCCAGACCTGTCTCACTACCACACATTCAAAGAAAAGGTGGTAAATAGATTCATGTTCTGCACAAAACAAACAGGACTCATCTTGCAACTTCCTTCTCTTAGAGAGATTATCCCTAGTTAAGGCTTTATTGTTAAAAATCAACCAAAGGAAACATTGAACTCTTGGAGGGATCCTAAGTTTTTAGACAGCTGGCACATGAGTTACCTGAACACCTCTAAAGTTTATAATTTTGTAAAGAGATTGAGAGGAATAGACCCCAGAAGAAGTATATTGCAAAATTAACTCATCCTCAGTGTCAGAAAACTGAATAGTGGAAACTAACTCAATGATTTCCAGCCACTCATGGTATCTTTCCACAAAAACATTTCTCCTAAAGGTACACTTCAAGTTCCTCCCATCCCAAAGTTCTGAAATTGTTTTACCCTTTTCATTAACTATCCTATATAAGGGATAAAACTGCACAGCTAAGCTAGTTGATCCTAGCCAATTATCTTCCCAAAGTCTAACTTTTCTCCCATCTCCCACTTTCCACCTATATCCAAACTTTGCAGCCTGTGCAGCCCACATGAAACCTTTGAAGAAGCTAGAAGAACCTACAGTGCTGGAATGAAAAATATTTGGCCGAGAAGTATTATACTTATAATCTATGACCTTCCTCCACAGATTCTCTCCATCAGACTTATATCTTTTAATCTAAGAGGCTAGTAAACTAATGTTCAAATCTCTCAGGTTAGTCAGGCCTAACCCCCCATACTCTTTTTTCAAAGTAGCAAGATCCCAGTTAGCTAGATGGTACTTGTGCTCATCTACTGAATCATTCCAAAGGCAGTTTGCCAGATGGGAATTGAGAATCTTGAGGGCCCACTTGGGAAATTTAATGAAAGACAATAAGTAAACCGGAATACTTGCTAAACAGGACTTTATTAAAGTAATTCTAGCAGCTAAGGAAAGGAGTTTACCTCTCCAACCCCCTATCCTTTTGAGCATCTTATCAACTAAAGGTTGGATATCTTCCCTAGCTAATTTCTCATAATGCAAAGGAATCCCTAAGTATTTAATGGGGAAGGTCCCTAAAGGACAAGCCAAAATATGTGACAACCTATGAGCATCAAAAGGATCTAGGTTCATTGGCACCATCTCACTTTTATGGAAATTAACCCTCATTCCTGATACTTGTTCATACCACATTAGGACATATTTCAAGTTTTCTAAAACAGCATCATCTGCTTTTGCAAACAAGATTGTGTCATCTGTGCAGAGACACAATCCCTCCTGGTCTAAAATCCTCTAAAAGACCACAAATCAAGCCCTTCTCTAAAGCTTTTTCCAACATCCTTGTAAGACCATCCCCCACTAGGTTAAAAAGGAAAGGAGCTAGGGGGGTCTCCTTGCCTAAGCCCTTTCCCAGGTTGGAAGTAAGAACTATCTTCCCCATTTAGGGTGATGCCAATGGAACCTCCTATGACCAATTGTCTAATCCAGCCAATCAATTTGCTGTCAAAACCTCTATCTACCAGCATATCAAAGAGAAAAGACCAGCTCACCCTATCATAAGCTTTCTCAAAATCTAATTTTAAGACTACCCCCTTTTCCCCAGATTTAAACACACTATGCACAACTTCATGAGCTACAACTACACTTTCTAAAATAAATCTACCCTTGATAAAAGCAAACTGACTTTTATTAACTATTCTCTGCATAGTAGAAGTTAACCTAATGGTTAGCAACTTAGAAAAAAGCTTGAAGCTACAGTTCAAAAGACTAATAGGTCTAAAATGTTTGATGTTAGTGGCATCCCCCACCTTGGGAATCAAAGTGACAAGAGCACAATTAAGCCTATACAAGTCTAAATCACCTTTATGAAAGTCCCCAATCATAGCCATTAAATCAGGTTTGATCAAATCCCAAAATTTCTGGTAAAACAAAAAAGAAAGCCCATCAGGCCCAGGAGAGCCCTCTGGATAGCAGCTAAACAAGGCTTCCTTAACTTCTTCCTCAGTAAAGGGAGCTGTCAGCAACTCATTTTCCACTCTAGAAACTTTATCCCTCTCCTCCCAAAAATCAGAACCTAATCTAAAATTGCCCTCAGGTTCTTTAGCAAACAGCTTTTTATAAAAGTCAACTGCTATTGTCATCATACCCTTCTGATCAGAAACTAATCCATTAGGACCCTCTAGGTACTCAATGTTTTAGCTCTACTTCTTTGGTTAGCAATTGCCTGGAAGTAAGTTGTATTTCTATCTCCTTCTAGCAAATTTCTTTCCCTAGATTTTTGTCTTATTTTAATTTCCTCCAGGGCCCAAATCTATTTTAGCTCTTTCTCTATATCTCTATAATCATGTCTCTCAGTATCATCTAGTTCTCTTAACTCAGCTAGGGACTCTAAGACATGAAACCTACCTGCTAACTCTGACTTGGTCTTATTCATGGCAGCTACTTCATTAGCTACCCAACCCCTAGCAAATCTCCTTAAAGTCCTGATCTTAAACTGCCATCTATCAATGCTCTTAGGGAAATGACATGGAGAATTCCAAGCTTTTTCAACCATCTCTCTAAAAGATTCTTTCTGTAGCCACCATTTTTCAAACCTAAATCTCTTTTTCCCGAAAGTCATATTATCACCTGCACTAACCACTAGAGGATTGTGATCACTAGGTAACCTATCTAAAGCTTTAACACTAGCTAAAGGGAAAGCAGCCTCCCAATCAGTGGTTACAAAAACCCTATCTATTCTTGAAAAAATAGGAGGGTCCTGATTGTTAGTCCAGGTGTACTTTTTATTGTTAGGGACTAACTCAACTAAAGCCCATTTGTCTATCCAATCATTAAAAAGGTCAGACCACTTATGATTAATAACCCCATTACTTTTATCTCTAGTAAATCTAACTAAATTAAAATCACCCCCAATCATAATGGGTCCTTTCCAAGAATCCATTATTTCCCTAACTCATCCAGGAAATTCTGTTTCTGATCTTCATATGTAGGTCCATAGACCACCACTAATTTCCAAGTAAAGCCAGACTTCTTACAAGTTGACATAGCACTAACTGAAAATTGCAAAATGTCAGCTACAGTTAGACTGAACACATCACTATTTACTCCTAAAAGAATGCCCCCAGCTAAACCTTTAGCACCTAACTGAAACCAAGTGAAAGGAATATTATATGCGATGCGTTTCTAACCTGTTAATTTGTTACTCTTTGGTAGACGGCAGCTTGCTAGTCTTCAGCGTCCGGCCGGCGGCCGCTGCGGCGTATAGAACTGCAAAGAGCCAGATACGACGTGGCTTCGTCGGTTCGACTTAGAAGACCTGGACAGACCACGGACTTGCTTCGACTAAGAATCGCTATTGAACTTTGGGCCAAAATTCAGGGTGGTCTGCGGCCCACAAGGACCACCCTGTAGCTCCGCCCCTGAGGCCCATAGATTACCTCGTTTTCTGAGCGAGATAGACGTTGAGATAAGAGATAGTCTCTTCTCTTTTCTATCTTCTCTAGTTCTCTCTTCCACCTAGACAAAATGATGACATGGATTGCTATGAGCTAGCTGAAGTGGCACTGTTGGGTACACCCTAACAGAATGTTAGTCAACCTTTGCCAGGGATGAAAAAGCTCCAATACTAATTTTGGGTAGTTTATTCCAAACCTTGCTAAAATCGACTAAACTTAGAGCAACTCCAAGAGACATGATAAAATTAGATATTAAATTGTGAGATTTAGCCATTATGTAAAATAGATAAGTTCATCTAAAATGTAGAGTTTTACAGCAGTCTAGCTAAATTAGAAAATACATATACCAAGCATGATTTAGTAGGCAAATATGGCCAACAAGAATAGTGGGATAACCAGTTCAAAAAAATATAAAACATAGACAAGCTGTTGGAATGAATTTTTGAGCTCAATAGCTATAGATAACTTTAGAAATACATTTATCCAGTCTGTTTGAGTCGCTCCTACGTACTAATACTTAATTCAATGAGGTGGATAAATGAACTAAATTAGCATGCCATCGAAATTAACTTACTAAATCAGAAGGTACGGGATTACCCATTAGTATATCTAGTCGTAATTTTGGTGGACCATGGTACCTTTTTTAGAAAAGGAATATATTAAAATCCTAGTTTCTGCATCGACCGATGCATATAGCTAATTCTTATTATAACACAGCACTATAAACCCACGCAAACTCATACAAAAATCACGTCTACCAAACTTTTTGGACCTAGTTGCCTCATCAAAAGGATAGGTGCTACACACGTCCTCTAGCTGCCAGTCAGAAGACCTCCAACTCACGCAGGTCATCTCCGTACCTCCAAATTGCTGGTCAACACCTCCCATGTCGGCCTCCTTGCCAATTTCATGGGCGCCTTCCTTCGCCAAATTCATGGTCAACTACCAACAAATGCAAGGCCACCTCCAAATTGCTGGTCAACACCTCCCATGTCGGCCTCCTTGCCAATTTCATGGGTGCCTTCCAAGCCGGCCTTCGCCAAATTCATGGTCAACTACCAACAAATGCAAGGCCCTCGAATTGCCACACCAACGCCCTCCTCCTGACCGCCTTCCTCCGTTGTTGACACTGCAAATTTGATTCCTCAACTAGGACTTCACCTTCCTCGCATGAAGCTGGCTGCGCAGCGCCGCCTTACACCGCCACCGAAAAGCAGTCTCCCATGATCCATAGTCACCAACGATGTCAAAGTCGAGTTGGATCTCAAAAAACGACGCCTCCAAGGAGGGAACGACGCTGGTGGTGCCGTCGTCGCTTGTCCTGATCTGGACAAGTTTTTCACCCAGAGAACCCTGTGCAGTATGGATGGAGCTCCAAAATGACGCCCCCAACAAGGAGAACGGCGCCCTAGAGCACCGCTGCCATCGCCACCAGCAAGATTGCTGAAAAAGGCTTTCGCCCATAACATCACATCTCTAACTGCACATACATGGACCACGACCATGGTAGTCTTTTCGAGGCGGCGCCCCTGCCGTGCCTTCCTCTCCCAGACGCCGATCTGTTCGCCACTGGACCAGCTGCCCGCGCCACATAGCTTCACGAGCGGATTCCGCCACCGATCCGCGCGAGTAGAAGCAGTTGCACTAGTGCTGAATCCACGTTGTCACCGTTGCTGCGTCCACAGCCTCTGTTTTGCGCGGCCGACGTCAACGCCGTCGCGCACAAGCCGGCCCAATTGGCCGCGTCCCATCGCCAAATTTGATATTGTTTGTTTTGTGGCAGGGATCGAGTAGCACTCTGATTAGTGATTCCAACATGTAAAATAGGATGACACTCAAATAAAAGCAAAATGCCAAAACATTACATTGACGCTTAAGTGCAACAGATATTGAAAACGACGTTTCGGTGGTGTTTGGCATGGAACAACAGATATTAAAAGCTTGCGCACCGCAGAATACCATTTGGAAATAAAAGACCCTCAGAAGAAAGATAAAAAAGACCAATGGTATCTCAACCTGCAACACTCTGTTATACCACTGTACTATTTTGCATCCTCTGTTGCTTTGATAAACATTTAGTAATCACCTAAGTGTAGATGCAGCTTACGCTATCCTGCATATCTCCAGAAGGGGCAAATGAATTTCGCCAAAAAGAGTGGTGATGCTTGAAAAAGATATAGAAACCTTTATTGAGAAGTCCTTTTTTTTTTTTTTTGTTAAGAAGTCCTTGTAAATAAAACTAAAGAAATGACACTTCAAGCTTTTATAACTCTTCTATTCTTAAACTCCGTAGTACCGAGTATAACATAGTTACATTATCCACCAAAGACTTCCGTTTCAAAAACCTGGTTGCATACAAATGCAAGAATAATACACAACGCATTTGCAATGTCTAAATTAGTACCAACGCATTTGCAAACACCATAAACTATATCATATTCCTGAGTTTTGCACTAAATTATTACCATTGCATTTGCATACACACCATAAACTATATTTTTTTAATGTTCTCATTTGGTATCACAAACACTTGTATTTTTTTTCTTAAAAAGTTTGAGTTAAAATAGCTCAAAGTACTAGCAATATCCTTTCAAAGGTCTGAGGGTTATTGCACATATAATTAGGGATATCAGACTCTACTATAATGTTTGTCAACGTTCACTAGGGTGCTAGTTTTGGGTAACTTGTTCCAGAACTCTCTAAAAGCCTAAAATCATCCATAATTACAAACACCTAATTCATTGATGCAGATAATAAACTACTGCATGCCATTAAAATTAACTTGATAACTAAGATGATACTTGGGTATCACCCATTGCATCTCTTTTTTTTTTAAAAAAGAGTTGCCTCGACTTTGATTGAAAGCCATCAGGTTCGGTACAAACGAAATGTAAAGCTGGGGATTCCAGCGCAGCCATTACAACGGGAGATATCCAAAAGTATTGCAGCAACTAAGCACAGCGCCTAAATCTTCAAAGCTCCATCACATCAGAAAGATTGACAGCAGTCGGCTGGAAGTTCCTGAGACCGACCATAGCAATGTCCTTGATCTTCTGAAGTGTCTCCTGCTCCTCTTCCTTAAGAGCGATGCTCCACCTCTGCATATATGATAGAGCATGTATATTACATCAGTAGAGGCCTTTGGAGTAATCTTGGAAATGGCCATCTTATTTCTTGAGAGCCAAAGAGCCCAAGAGATCCCTGCAAATACAAAAATTGTCAAATTTTTTGTCAGGTTGACTGAACCCCTCAGCCAAGACTGACAGAAATCTTCTAAGGATCTTGGGTACCCCTCCAGACAAAAGACTCCCTTGATAAAACTCCACATGAATTTTGCCATAGGACAAGCAAAGAAAACATGATCAACTGATTCTATATCACCACACAGACAACACTTATCATCACCCTTCCAATTCTTCTTAACTAGATTTTGAGCAGTTTGAAGTTTATCATTGATCATCTGCCACAGAAAAACTTTAACTTTGAGTGGAATTCTAGCTTTCCAGACAAGCTTTGCTACCCTGTTGGTGCAGCCTCTGTCAGACAAGAATTTGTACAGAGATTTAGTAGAGTACAGTTTTTTCTTATCTAGCTCCCACACAACCCTATCAGCTTTGTTATCAGTCAAGATAACATCATTCAGGACATCTAACAGAGAGAGCCACCTCCCATAATCATGAGTAGTCAGGGTTCTTTTGAAATCCAGAAACCAAGCATCCCCATCCCTGCACTCATTGACAAAAGCCCCAGGATCTCTTACAAGACTGTACAGGTCTTTGTAATAAATTTTCAGTGGAACACTTTTGAGCCAACAGTCATCCCAAAACCTGCATAAAGCCCCATCCCCCACCTGAAAAACAGCCCCCCAATTGAACAAGTGTTTTACACTATGGATCCCCTTCCAGAACTGAGAACCCCCAGCTCCATTAGACTGGAAAAAACCATGTTCCCCTAAGTATTTAGCTTTAATAAGCTTGAACCACAGCTCATTAGGATTTTGGAAAATTTTCCAAATCCATTTAACAATAAGGCATTCATTCATTCTCTTGGTATTGATTATCCCCAAACCCCCCTGATCTTTAGGTCTACTCACTATCTCCCACCTGGCCATGTGGTATCTAGATTTTTCATCAGTCCCTTGCCACAGGAACTTGGATCTAACAACATCAAACTCTTTGTGTATTCCATCTTTCAGCAAATAAAACCCCATGCAATACATTGGAATACTCCCTAAACATGAGTTAGTAAGTAATTGTCTTCCCCCCCCCCGAGGTAACATATTTGCCTTTCCAAGGATCCAACCTCTTCCTGATTTTCTGGGTAAGAGGACTAAACACTTCCATGTTGAGATGCTTGTAACTCACTGGGATACCCAAATATGTCATTGCAAAAGATCCCAAGGAGCAGTTCAACATGTTAGCTATTCTTTCCTTTTCCCCTTGAGCAACCCCAAACACATAGACAGCACTTTTATGAAAGTTGATCTTTAGTCCAAATCGGCCACTCAAAGGAGTACGAATGAGTTTCAAATTTCTAATATACTCCTCTTTCCGGCTCTATCATAATCACAAAAGATCGTCGATATTGTATATGAGATATCCCCCCCTGGATAAGATTGTTTAATACTCCCTTCAAATGCCCTTTGTCAATTGCTCCTTTAAGCATAACTCCTAAAGCATCAGCTACTAAATTGAAGAGAAGAGGGGAGAGGGGATCCCCTTGTCTCAAACCTCTGTAAGTCCTGAAATAAGAGCTTCTCTCCCCATTCACATTGATGCAAACTCTCCCCTTCCTCACTGTGTTCATAACCCAGGAGACCCATTTCTGAGGAAATCCCCTGCCAGTCATAGTATCTTCTAGGAAGTCCCACCTTACTCTATCATATGCCTTCTCAAAATCAATCTTCAGGATTAACCCTTTTGCTTTTGTTCTCTGCAATTCATGCATAACCTCATGGAGCACCACTACTCCTTCTAGAATATTTCTCCCTTTTACAAAGCCTGTTTGATTCTCCCCAATTATTTTTTGTCCAACTGGTACTAATCTATTGGTCAGAACCTTGGTGAAGCATTTATAGTCCACATTAAGCAGACAAATGGGCCTGAATTGCTTTACAGTATTAGCCTCCTTAACTTTAGGCACTAGAGTAATCACCCCATAGTTCAACCTTTTAATGTCGAGTTTGTTCTCCCACAGGTCTTGAAACATCCCCATCATAGTACCTTTAATGGTATCCCAGCACTTCTTAAAAAAAGACACACTGAAACCATTAGGTCCAGGAGCTAAGTTCTCTTTCATACTCATAACTGTATCCCTAATTTCCTCCAATGAAAATGGTTTAATCAGCCCCATCTTGTCCCCCTCACTTAAGCACATCTCCCTGGGCCAAAAATTAGCACCCAATTTCAGAGCATAATCCCCACTATTCCTAAAAAGCTGCTTGTAATAAGATACAATATGTTCAGTGACTCCTTCTTGCCCCCTGACCTCCCCATTATCTGTTTCCAGAGACAAGATAGCATTTTTCTGTCTCCTACCATTCAGTGATTGGTGAAAGAATCTGGTGTTGGCATCACCAAAAAGTACCCAATTCTTCCCAGCCAACTGCTTTAGCTGCATGCTTTCTAAGTTTATCAAATCCTCCAACTTGCTTTCATATTCAATTCTATTTTCCCACTCTTCTATAGTTAACAATCTCCTTTTAGTAGATTTATCAATCTCCTCAATCTTATGAGTTAGCTCCCTTTTCAATTTATTTTGCTCCCCATTGAGTCTTAAATTCCATCCCCTCAAAAATTTCCTCAAACCCTGAAGTCCTTCATGCCATACATTCAAAGAATATTCAGAGCTACCCCCATGATTAGTAATATTGTTCCACTTGTCCTGGACCATCTCCTCAAACCTATCCAATTTAGTCCACTTTTCCTGAAAGTAGAAGTATTTTGCCTTACTCTCCCTATGCCCCCCACTGTCCAGCAACATAGGTGAGTGGTCAAATCCCACTCTTGCTTTAAACCAAGCATAGCTGTTAGTGAATTGCACATCCCAATCTGCAGTTACAAAGATTCTGTCTAGCCTGACCAGCAGAAGGTCCTTTTGCTTGTTGGACCAAGAATATTTCACCCCTTTGACATAAAGCTCCCTCAATTGCAGATCCCCAATGAAATCATTAAAAAGTTTCATCAACTTTGGGTCACCCTGCCCTTTATTTCTGTCTTTGTTGTCTCTGATCAGATTAAAATCACCCCCCATAATCACAGGCAAATTTATCTGTTCACATATCTTGTACAAATCTCTCACAAACTCCTCAGAAAAATCATGGTTAGCAGGACCATAAATGTTCATCACCCAGCATCTATAATTAGTGATCCTATCTCTAATAAGCACTCCCAGCACAAAATTTTCCAAAATGGTATCCTCTACCTCAAACCCATCTCTACACACCCCAGTTAACAAACCCCCTGAGTGCCCTCTAGCTGGTACCCACACCCAATGGAAGTCTTTATTCCCAGACATATCTTTTAATTCCCTATCATCAAAGTCCCCCTTAATTGACTCCTGAATAGCAACCACATCAACAGACTCCTGAAAAACATGCTCCCCAACCAAGTCTCTTTTTCTAAACTTTCCTAACCCTCTGACATTCCAAAAGAGAATCCTCATTTAATACTATTTTCCCCACCCCCCATGCATATTTGCTTCTTCAATAGTCAAATCCCTCTGACTATTAGAAATCAAACACATGGATAATTCATCCAACTGATCTGCATCACCAATATTTCCCCCCCCCCCTCAATTTTTCCAAATACAAAGCATAATTTTTCTCAGCAAGAGCAGCTCTTACCAGCTCCTCTGCTTTAAACATATCAAGTTGTTCCTCTAAATTTTCAGAAGTAATATTGATATCATTCAAAACAGAAAGCAAAGACTGAGCAGAAGTATCATTCAAAATTGCAAAAGGGTTAGAGGAACTAGCATTACCTGTGGATTTAGCAGACCCCCCATCACTCTTCTTGGTAGATTCCACAAAGCTATCTCTGGCAGCCACCCTAGCCATTGCTTTTTCAGTAACAGATTTCCCATCTCTAACCCCCCTACTGCTGGCTCTGGAAGCAACCACAATAGTTTTAGCTTTTTTCCTCCCCTTTTTCTTTTCCTGGGAAAGCTGCCACCCCTGTGAATCCTCATCAATCTCAGAATCTCTGCTTACATCTGACCAATTGTCCATCATCCCCTCCTCATCCCCTGCTGATTCCCCTGTCTCCTTATACTCAAGTCTCTGAACAGTTTTTTCCGGGCTCACCAATGATTCTTCCTGTGTCAGACTTTCTAGATTGTCCCTCTCCTCCCTGGTTAATAGCTTAGGCCAACTGGATTTGTTTATCAGCACAGGACCATCCCTGTCCCAGACCAAAATCTGATTCTCACCTGGTATAGGAATACTCTCTTTGTCCTGTGCATCCTCCAAAGACCCAAGGCTGTTTGGATCAACCAAGCCAACCTCAGGATGGAAGGTACCAATAGGAGCAGCATCTGTAAGCTCAATCTCCTCCTCCTCAATAGCATTGTTTTCCATCTCCTCCACCATGCAGTCCTCCTGAGAATTTTCCCCTTCTCTATCAATTTCCTGAAACCTGTCAAATTTACCAGCACTTTTCTTCTGAAAGTCTCTCCTTGGGTTCTGGTCCTTGTCTTTGTCAGCTCCATCATCAGGTTTACCAAATTTAGGTGGGGGACCCCCTGTCCCTCTAGAACTACCACCTGTTCTCCCCTCCACTTCATACTTGATGAAAGTTCCCACTCCATTGAAAAAGACCTCTATCTCACAGTTTATGACATTAGGATCTCTGCATCTTCCCTGAACCCTCACTGCACCCCCTTTAATCAGACTAATTCATCTACCACCAATGGCTGAATAACCAGGGATGCAATGGATTTAACCGACTCCAATTCCATAGCAACATCAGGGATCCTATGTATTTTGACCCAAACATTCTGCAATATTGATGAAGTTTCAGGATCTCTTTCAGTCTTTCTCAGTTCCACCTTCAACCCATATAGCTTCATCCTAAACTCCCCCACTCTAGTATAAGTGTTCAATGATTCCTTATCAGGAAAAGTGACAAAGTACTCACTATGACCCATATCTCTGACTCTGAAATCCCAATCTTTGTTGACTAAATTCCTTAGCTCCTTGTCCAACTTGGCCACTGTGGCATCCCCCTCAAGCACAGTGACCACTGCAGAAGATTGAATCACTTTAACAACTGCATCAGGAATAGTCATCTCATAAAAACCCTGATTTGGGATCCCATAACCAAACATCTGCAGCTTCCTCCCTTCTTGATCCTTGCACTCCCATGCCATATGACCAGTCCCCTTGCACTTATAGCATACAGAGTCATTCTCACAGTCAATTTGCAAGTGACCATATTGAAGACACTTGTAGCATCTCATATCACTCCCATAAACCTTGTTGCCATCAGATCCAGTAGGTCTAGCAACAACCATTTTACCTTGCTCCCTAGATTCTTTCCACTGTTCAGAGTTAGGCTTTCTATCCTGACGAAATCCACCTCCCACATTCACACTCCCCTTTCCTCTTCCACCCCCCGGACATCTTGCCGAGCCCCAGCCCCAAAATTCTGTCCCACATTCATATTCCCTCCTCCTCTACCTCCCCCCTGACCATCTTGCCGATTACTAGACCCAAGATTAGGACCCATGCCTCTCCCCCCAACCTGAGAATTTTGGCGAAAATTTGGAGGAAACGGCGGACGATTACCTTCAGACCGAGCAGCTCCAGCCCTGGACTCCCCAATTCTTTCTTGCTCCCTCAACCCTGACCCTGAGCTCTGGTAGCCACCTCTCCCCTGTCTTTCATTCCTCCCCATCCTTTGCTCATAGATTCTCTGCTTGCGAAGCTCCAACTCCCTCAACTCTTCTTGCAGCAGGTCGTCGTTGTCCATCCAGGCTTGATCTTGGTATCCCCATTCCTCCTGCTTCCTTTTCCCTGGACGGCGGTCTCCCATCTTCTCCGACACCACTTGGGCGAAGGAGCTGGTGAGTGGAGGCGGCGGTGGATGAACCCTAACCTTCTTGGCTCGAGTTCCAAACTTCCATACCTCCTCCCTACTAGCTGGAAACCGAGTGTCAAGAGAGATGGCCCCTTTAGGGATCCAGTAGAAGCCCGGGGGCGGCCCAACAGCCTTTGGATTCCAAGAGTGATCAAAACGGCTGTCGGCCCATCCCTTGTACCTCCTAGTTTCAGTTTCAGGCCCTTCTGTTCCCCTCTCTTGACTATCTTCTTCTTCCCGCTCAACCCGAGCACCCCTTTGCTCACAGCTTAGCCCTGCAGAACCCCATTGAACATATTTCATTCGTTCCAACGAAGCTTCCAAACCTTCACAGGCTAAGTCAAGTTCCACCATGTCATTGTTCCCAGGGCCAGTGAACAGAGATTGCTTGATTTCATTCGCCAATAGAACCCTAGCCCATTGTTTCCCCCCTTTTGTGGTGGGTTGATATGTCTGATTTTCACGATTTTGCACAAAAGCTTCCGGGGCTAGAGTCAGTCGACGATTCACCACTTTCCTCCCTGGATTCGATCCCAGAGGTGGCCAATTATCACCAGAATTTTGATTAACGATTATCATCTCTGAATTCGAAGGACCCCCAGATGAACTCCCCTGATGAACAGCACGAGAACCACCCATCTCCGCCCTCCCAGCACCCCCATCGATCCCACCTGCTGCCGCCGCCGCGCGAAGCCCCTCCTCCCTTGAAGGAACCATGCCATGCGCCGCACGCCAAGCATCTCGCTCCCGCAGCGCCCGAAATAGAGGATCATCCTCGCGCGGCGACCCCATGAGAGCGCGAGCAGGACGAGGGGAAAGGGAAAAACTGACCGATCAAATCGAAGCGCGGATGGTCCCGGAGCGATTCCCCTACTTTTTCCGGCCAGAGAACCCCTACTCTCGCCGGAATCTCGCCGGAGACGACCGCCGCCTTCGTCGCCAACGAGACGCTCCGCCCCCTGTCAAAAGCTCAAAATACAATGCGCCCTCCACGTGTAAGTTGTTCACCCATTGCATCTCTACTCATCATGCATGCTTATTTTCCAGGATCTTGTTTCGTGCCAGCTCATTAGTCATTCGAACATGTAAAATCGCACGGCACTATATAAAAGCTGGCAAAACGCAAAAACAGTACATTGAGTTGTAATCTAAACGAGTGATTAAGTGCAACAGATATTAAGAATGACATGTTTCGGTGGTGTTTGGCATGGAACAACAATACTCATCGTACAAGACAAGGGACTAGGAAGTGGAACCAGTCAACGAAATATCACAAAAACTCGGGCACCGCACAATGTCATTTGGACCAATGGGATCTGAACCTATCGCTTTGCTTGCTCTGGTACCTTGATCAATATTTAGTAATCACCTAAGAGTAGATGCAGCTCTGTCCTGCATATACAGAAGAGGAAAAATGAATTTCTCCTGAAACTAATTCACTCATAATACTGCATAACATCGAGCATATATATAAAGCACAAAATTTAAGTCAATGGTACACTTATATATTTTGATGTAGAAACATTTTCAAGCGTATAGTACATACCGATTAGAGTTCGTCAGTTATTAGGCTTCAGGCATGCAAGCTTGGCAATGAGATCTATCAGGACAGACGGACAGCTACTCCTCAACAGGTGGTTCAGGCCGCCAGCGGCCATGACTTCTTGAAGATTAGGAGGGAAGTTCAGAAAATCCAAGCAAGCCTGCTTGAGCCCTTGGCAATGACGCTGCTCAGCTAGCTCAAGGATGCTCGTCACCCTGGTCACGTTGATGTATCCCCACAACTTTTGTTCACACATGAGCCTCAACCTCTGAAGATCATATCTATCTGCTGCCACAAGCAACTGCTGCCACATCACTGCGTCGTTGACGACCTCCTCCTCCTCCTCCTCCGCCTCCTCCTCCTCCTCCTCCGCCGCCGCCACCTCCTCCTCCTTCTCCTCCATGTCTTCCTCGTCATCATACTTCTCGTCCTCTTCGTTAATGTCATCTGGCACTGTGTCACTGTAAATGAAACTAAGCAACAACTTGAACACTCTTGCTTCCATGTCGTCTATGCGTATGACACTGGTGGTGGTGCCCTCCTTCATGGGGCCATAAAGCTCCGCCCTAAAGACTGCAGATCTGGCTACAAGCACGCAGTGGTGTGCGTGTAGCTTCTCTCCGGTGACCTCGAATACAACATCGGTGCCCTCACCAGAATGGAGGAGCCGAGTTAAATGCTGTTGCATATTAGATGCCGGCACCACGACGAATTCTGTGTTGACATCAATCCTAGCCTTCTTATTAGGTGACACAAGCTTGGCGATGAGATCTTTGAGAACTGAAGGGCAGGTGGTAGCTAGTTGGTCCAAGCCGCCAAGGCTCATTACCTCCTGGACATTAGCTTGAGCCCTGATAAGGAAGTCCAAGCAAGCATCCTTGAGCCCTTGGCCATGGTGCTGCTCAGCTAGCACAAGAATTGTTGCTGCTGTAGTTGTGTTGATGTACGTACACAGCTTATGTTCGCAGATCATCCTCAGCCTTACGAGATCATACCGATCTGCTGCAACAAGCAAGTGCTGCCACATGACATCATCTTCTTCCTCCTCCATCTCTTGCACTGTGTCACTGTAAATGAACCCAAGGAGGAGCTTGAATACTCGTGCTTCCATGTCGTTTATGCGCACGACACCTGCCGTCGTGTTTGTGCCCTCCTTCATGGAGCCAGAAAGCAGGTCCTTGAAGACCGTCGACCTGCATGCGAGTACACACCGGTGTGCAGCAAAGATCTCTCCACTGATCTCAAATGTCACATCGGACCCCTCTCCAGATTGGAGGAGACTGCTGAAATGTTGGTGCATGTCAGATGCTGGCACCACCACCAAAGTGGTATTATCGCCCTGGACATCCTTGGTGACAACGATATCACACTTTATGGTGAGACGGTCGTCTTTAAGATGTGCCGATTTCTCCAGATCCTCTCTATTCATGAAAGCATTGTAACCCCAAGACGGACTATCGGTACTATTGAAGTAGGATACTTCACCTTTACGGATGTTTGATGGCAGCAGCAGTTGCTTCTCATCAGTCTTGTCAACGAAACTGAAATCAAACTGCACCTTCACAGCCTCCGCAACGTTGTCATCATCAAGTACTAGATGGAGGGATATGTAATCGGCCACCTCTGAGTCTATGCCGTTGGGGGAGTACTGGATACGCCAGCGATGTCCGCCGACTCTGAAAGGGGGAGATTCTAGCCAGTCGCCGTTTGGGGTGGTCTCTTTGATGCGCGAGTACCCATCGACGACGAGTAGGTTGTAGGCGCTGTCGGTGACGGCGGCGGTGATGGCGGCTGGTGGTGTAGATCGCGTCGACAGCCCGCCCTCGCCAATGAAATATATGCCGGCGAACGACATAGCGATGGAACCAACGAGATCGATTGTGATCCCCGGCCGCTACTATCTGCAGATTTTCTTTTTCTGTGGCTAGCAGTTGCCAAGGAGAGTAAAGGTCGCGATTATAGAAGATGGAAAGTTACGAGCCTTGGCCTCACATCCTGTTCCTCGCGATTATAGAAGATGGAAAGTCTACGTACGAGCGCAGGCCGCTCACCTCGTGATTGGAAGCAAGCACCGGGCAGGCCGCCGGCCGCGCCGTCGTTTTTGCAGGCTTTGCGGGATCCGCTGGGCACCGCTCGTACGCCGCCACCGTCCAGCGGGCTTGGCGGGCTGGCCAACAACAGCGCCCGCTGATAACACGAGCCCATATGTTTGTGTGCACAAACCTTAGATACCTCATGCAGTCACGTCGTGATCCATGCTCTCCCATCTAGATTTCTCAACGCACAACTTATTCCTGAGTTTCCAAACCGACCAAATCACAACAGCAGTGAAAATATTTAACAAACTATTTCTTTTTTACTAAGCCAAAATTTACCAACATTTTCAAGATCAATTCCTACTGTTGTACTAGTTATTTCAGACAACACAACCCAACATCTACTAGCAATAGCACAATCAAAGAAAAGGTGTTGGCAGGTTTCCAATTCATCACAAAACAAACAAGTCTCATCTTTAACTTTTCTTCTCTTTGCTAGATTATCCCTAGTTAGAACTCTATTATTCATCAGAAGCCATAAGAAAATATGTACTCTTGGGGGAACTCTAACACTCCAAACTGCAGGAACATGAGTATGACTTCCCTCTAAAGTTGATAATTTTATACAGAAATTGGGAAGTATATGTTCCTTTGGCAGTATACTGCCAAATCATTTCATCTTCCTCATTTCTAAACTAAATAGCAGAGACCAGCTCTATCACTTCTAACCAAGACTGATATAGCTCTTTAGTCAAATTCCTTCTAAAAGAACATTTTAGCGTAGTTCCATCCCAAAATTCTGCAATGGTTTTGCCATATTCATTAAGGATCCTGTGTAATGGCCAAAACTAAACAACTAGACTAGAAACCCTGACCCATGTGTCTTCCCACAATCTTTTTTTGGACCATTTCCCACTTTCCATCTATAACTAAACTTACTAGCTTTCACAACCCACATAAAACCTTTAAAGAAATTTGAAGCATGATGAGCTTTACTAGCTAACACATTAGGATTATTGGTCTTATATTTAAACTCCACTAGTTCTTTCCAAAGCTTTTCCTTATCGGAATGTACCTTTTCAGCCAGGAAGCTAAGAGGCAAATATTCAAATATCTAAGGTTGGGAATACATAAACCACCAAACTCTTTACACATAGACACTAACTCCCAATTGGCTAGATGGTACTTGTGGTGATTCTCCTCATCATTCCACGAAAAAATTCCCATGTGTGTGTTTAAGAGTTTCAAAGCGCACTTAGGGAACTTAAGAAAAGACAGAAGATAGACAAGGAATGCTAATCAAACATGCTTTAATCAAAACTACTCTAGCAGCTTGAGAGAGAAGTTGGATATCCTACTTAGGACCTTGTATATCAGAGGTTGGATATCCTCCCTGGATAAACCATCAAAATGAAGAGGGATCCCTAAATACTTTAAAGGGAAACTACAAATAGGACGTCCCATAATGTGAGCAAGAGAATGAATTTCATCTATTTCTAAGTTAATATGCACTAATTCACTTTTATGAAAGTTGATTCTCATTCCTGAGATCTGCTGATACCACATAAGCACAATTTTCATGTTTTCCAAGGCATCTTCCTGTGCCATTGAAAACGGTAGGGTATCATCAGCGTACTAAAGCGCTAGAATGCCCCCTCTTTGAACTCTTCTAATAGATCTTGATTAAACCTTTTCCTAGATCTTTATTCAAAGTCTTAGATAAATCGTCTCCCACTAGATTGAACAAGAAATGTGATAAAGGATCACCTTGATGCAACCCTTTACCAGTCTTAAAATCCGAACTTTCCTACCATTTACCATAACACCTATAGAACCTTCCATCACTATTTTTTTTATCCAACTAATCACTATTGGGTCAAAACCTCTAGTGGCCATAATTTCAAATAGAAAGGACCAAGAGACCCTATTATAGGCTTTTTTGTAGTCTAACTTAAGCAGCACCCCAGGCTTACCACTCTTGTGAACTAGGAGGATTCCCCGCTCGTTGCCGCGGGTATAAAGAAAAAATTTAATTGGTTAGAATGAAAATCTTAAATAATTTCTTAGTAGATGTAGATGTATGGTTATAAGATGAAACAATCAATAGCTCTTTAGTGCACAAATGGGCAACCGTGGAATAAAAATATTCATAGAAGAGACTAAGGGAAATTTCAAGCAAACAATGATAGCAATGTGGAGGAAAATGATAGAATAATAAAATGTTAAATAACATGTATGGAGCGGGAAGGTCTTGGTGAGGCAACAAACTCCACCAGACACTTGGCTTAGAGCATCTCTAAGGGTTTTGCATTTGAGATTTGCATTGGAGTAATTTGCCAAAAAGCTCCAATAGAGGTATATGACGGTTTTGCATTTAGAGTTTGCAATTTGGGCAACTTGACAAATGAGGGAGCAAACTTGGCAAAAATGCCAAGCCGTGGACGGCTTTGCAAACCTAATCACCCGTGCAAAGTCACGTGCGAGGAAAGCGCGCTGAAAGCTCCGGTTTGGTTTTGGTAATTAATGGCACTCAAACGTTGCTAATGCTTTGCTCTAAGTGTGGTTAGACACATAGCAACATGACGGTGGATGATGGAGCACGGTGATCACGGTGATGAACATGATGGACATGTGAAGTGATCGAGCTCCGACGGAGGCCCATGGAGATCAAGGCGAAGGTATACTTGATAGGGCTTTCCGGTTTGGTGGTCAAGACACTTAACGAGTGTGACCACATTTAGGATCGATAACCAACTATCAAGAGGGGTTTCCTCGGTTCATTCGTGGTCCTAAGTGCCTCTAGGTTTGACTCGGTATGATGCATGAGAGGCTAACTAGAGAGCTAACACTTGTCGACGTGATCTTGAGTTGATATGCTAACTCTGGTGCTTGAGAAGTGATCTACACTACGGGAGTTGGCACCCAAGACAAGTGGTTTGGACATTGGATCGAAGACGGCGCGACAACAAGGACTTTGTGCCATAGGGGAGCTCTCTGGGAGCGCCGGACCCGGCTGGCCTGAGTGCCGGACGCGTCTGGTGAGTGTCGGACGCTACCCAGAGAGATCCCTGGCTGGGGCAAGCGGCGGACGTGGCGGCCGGACGCGCGGCCAGGAGGGCCGGACGCGTCCAGCGTGTGAAGCTTGGCGCAGGCGGCTGGCTCGGGCTCTGCTGAGCGCCGGACGCCGTGGTGGTGCGTCCGGCGTGCGCCAGACGCGCACCAGAATGTTTCTGGAGCTGGTCGCGCGCGTGCCGGAGCGCCGGACGCGTCTGGGTGATAGCGCCGGACGCACGTGCTGGAGAGGCGCCGGACGCTGACGTCACCTGAATTTCAAAGCCAATGGTCGGGAGCCGAGGGGCGCCGGACGCCTCCGGCGCATGCTGCGCAGCTGCCCGAGGGGGATAACGGTTGGATTTTCCCCTTGGCCTATAAATAGAAGGTGTGACGGTTTGGGGACTCTCTCTTGGCCATTTCTTTCATTCCTGAGCATTCTTGAGCAAGAGACTCCCTCTCCCACTCATCTCTTTGATTCTTGATCATCTCTTGTGAGATTTGAGTGAGGATTCAAGTGCATTGCATTGAGAGTTGCATCTAGAGGCACTTGTTCATCGAGTGAGCTGTGGATTCTTGTTACTCTTCAGTGATTCCCATCACCGTAGACGGTTTGGAGCAGCGGGTGGTGGTTGAGCTCGACTTGGTGATTGTTCGAGGCCACACCGGGTTCTTGTGAGGGGTTCTTGATCCTTCCCCGCGGGAGTTCACGAAAGGATACTCTAGTAGATTGCTCGTGGCTTGTGGATCCTTGTCTTGTGTGGAGATTGCGGCTCCCCATTGGGGTCTTTGGCACCGAGCCAATTGAGCGGGCAACTCACCAAGCAAGTGTATCGCCACAACGAGGACTAGCTTACCGGGAAGCAAGTGAACCTCGGTAAAAAATCATTGTGTTGATTTGTGATTGCCGAGGCTTCGACCTCCTTGTGCTTGTGCTTGAGCATCTCTAGGTGATTGGCTTCTACATCGGTGATTGGCTATCTTCTACTCTTCACGGCGGTATAAACTTCCATCATCTCTTTACTTTCCGCAAAGTAGAATTGCTTGTTGTGGTCGGTTGGGAACCACTCTTTGAGTAGTTTAAATCCCGTGGGTAGAATTGCTTGTTGTGGTCGGTCGGGAACCACTCATTGTGTAGCTTAAATCCCGTGGGTAGAATTGCTTGTACGGTTTCGGTGAACCGACCTTATGTAGCTTGATCTCCGTTGTTGAGTGTGCAATTGAATTGAGTAGCCTTGCATTGTTTAGGATGGCTTACATAGAGTAGTCGAAGCTTTAGCTTTGGACATTTGCCGCCTAGCTTGCTAATTGGTTATCTAGTGCTCTTGCTAGAAATTTTATTAGGCTATTCACCCCCCTCTAGCCATTGTGACCTTTTGCGTGGTATCGGAGCAGGGCACCATTTGTTTGAGTTGGATTAACATCCTACGGTGAAGCAATGGCATTGGTTATGCATATCAACAACACCAAGAAGGCACCATTATTTTGAGGTGATGACTATGCCAAGTGGAAGCTCAAGATGAAGAGTCATCTCAAGTCAATCAACCTTGAGGTGTGGAAAGTGGTGGAGACAAAGTTTGAGCTTTTTTTTTGACAAGAAAAAAACTGTGGGGGAGTTCCCCACAGTAAAGAACTTTTTCATTAAATTAAAAGAGAGAGGAGTTCATACATACAAGATTAACAGAAGGCATCTTACCAGACACAGAAGGTTGACCTCAGGTCCTCCTTAAACCTAACAGACTGTAAAAGACACTGACTCTTAAAATTACAAAACCAAAGTACAGGGGTAGGATCTCGGCGCTGAAAAACTTTGTCATTCCTGGTTTTCCATAACTCCCAGGCTGCTATGAGGATGGCTTCGATCAAACATGGCACATTGTGTGTTCTTAGCCCTTGATAAATTCTCTCCTGGAGTTGCAGAGCAAGGTTCCACTGTATTCCAAGCTTTTGCCAACAATCCTGTGCAAAGGGACAAGTAAAGAAGAGATGGTCGATGGTCTCTAAAGCACCAGTTGTACACATCACACATGTTTGTCCTCCCTGCACATTGAGATTTCTCCTGTGCAGCATCGTCTTGGTATTGAGCCTGTCAACCATCACGAGCCAAGCAAAGAATTTGATTCTCGGTGTGCACCTTGACTTCCAGATTTTCTTAAAGATTGGATGGGCTTCAAATCCTCTGAATATGTGTTGGTAGAACTGCTTGGAGCTGTACTGCCCTCCCCAAATCGGTACGCATCTATCATTTTCTTCAGGTGAGTATTCAGTGTCTTGCAGCTGATTTTGTAGATCCTCCATCTCATCCAATGCTTGTACTGACAGTGGGAGCATGAATAGGGTGTCCAAGTCTTCAGCCTGCATCACTGATAGGACTAAGACACTATCAGATTTAGCAAAGGAAGCTAATCTGGGGTACTTTCTTGCTAGTATTTCATCAAGCCATAGGTCATCTCAAAAGCACACAGACTGCCCATTGCCAACTATACACTTGGTTACTCCCCTGAAAAAGGTGTTGAGTCTAAGCACATCTTTCCACCAGAAAGAACCAACTTCTCTACCTGTGTCTGGTACTCTGTTATTGTGGTAGTATCTGTTCCATATTAGTCTCACCCAGGGAAGGTCTTCTTTGTTGTAGAATTTGCTCAAATGCTTCATGAGCAATGCATCATTTTGCAGCCTTAGATTTATTACACCACAACCCCCTTTTTCCTTTGGTAACAAAACTGTTGGCCAGGCAACCAGGTTCCCACCTCTCTTCTTGTCTGAATTTCCTCTCCATAGGCATTGCTTTCTTGTTTTATCAATGTTTTCTATCACTCCTTTGGGGAGTTTAATGGTGCACATGGCATAGGTGGTGATGGGTGTAATTGCTGAGTTTAGCATTTCCAGCCTGCCACTATAAGAGAGCCATGTTGAGCAAGCTGGTAACCTTTTTCTACTCTATCCATCATGGGCACCAAATCTTCAAATTTTGGCTTTATTGTACCCATTGGCAGTCCCAGGTAGGTAAATGGCATTGTGCCAATTTCACACCCAAAAGTATTAGCCATAAGGTCCATCCTTTCTGGGCTGATGTTGATTGGGTACATTTGTGATTTTCTATAATTCACTTTTAGGCCTGTAGATTCAGCAAAAGAATGTAGCAATGCTTTGAGAAATACCAACTGTCTTGCATCAGCTTGTAACATGAGTAATGTGTCATCTGCATATTGCACTATAGGGTAGTCTTCTCCTTCCATCTATCAGGCAGGCCCAGATATGTCATCATTTGGATGATTGTTGAGTGCTCAACAGTGTCAAAAGCCTTTTCAAAATCTAGCTTTAAAATTATGACTTCCCTCTTGGATTGGTGACATTGATGAATGTATTCATAACTCCAAGCAAGGCAGTCCTATATTGATCTTGTTCTAATGAACCCATATTGGTTTTGATGGACTAAATTCAATATGCATGTTTGCAGTCTGTCAGCTAGCAACTTGGTCAGCAATTTCAGAGAGATATTCATGAGTGAGATGGGTCTATAGTCATTCACTATGACAGGGCTATCCTTCTTTGGTACCAGGGTAATATATGAGGTGTTGATGCTCTGTAAATTAGCCTGGCATTGGAAAAAATCTGAGCACAATATGTAGAAGTCATGTTTGACAGTGGGCCAACATTTCTTGAGGAATAAGCCATTAAATTCATCTGGACCAGGGGCTTTGTCTGATGGCATTTTCCTGATTATTGCATCAATTTCTTCTAACTGGAAAGGATCACTGAGAAAGTCAAGACCCTGCACTGGTTGGATTAGACTTTGGAGGTCAAAGACCATTCTTGGTGAAAGAGTCATTCCCATTCTTCCTCTAAAAGATGACCATAGTAAACCTGCTTTCCCCTCATGATCACTAATTTGGGCACCATCATCATTCTGTATCTGGGCAATGTTGTTTCTTCTATAAGAAATAGTAGCCATGGCATGGAAAAATTTGGTGCATTCATCCCCAAATTTGATCCTGTTGACAGTGTATCTATTCCTCCAGTAGATATTATTCTGATGCAACAAAACCCCTAGCTGCTTTTTAACAATGTTTCTTAGGTTGGCTTCAGGATTATACAATCCTCTCTGATCTTCTATCTCATCCAATGTCACTATGACTGAATTGCAATTCTCAATCAGTAGATTCAGGTTGGAGAAATGTTTACTCCATGCCTTTAGTTTTGATCTGAGCATCTTGAACTTATGGGTGATGTTTTTGGTAGCATCAAGAATAGAAGAGGTGGATGACCATGATTGATTAACTACCTCCAGAAAATCACTTCTTTCTGCCCAGTAATTCTCAAACCAAAATATGTTTGCCTTTGGTATTTTTGTCCCAATCACAATTTTACAAGGCAAATGATCTGAGGTTATCTTGCCCAGGGGCAGTACCTCAGTGTTGGGATATTCCACTGTCCAATTGGGAGAGGTAAAGAACCAGTCCAATTGCTCTAGCAGGGGATCTGTCTACATATTGCTCCATGTGTATGCTCTGCCTTTCAGAGGTAGCTCGACCAGCCCTATGTGGCCTATTGCATCATTGAAGATAAGTGTGTCATTGAGATTGCCTCCAGGTTTATTTCTATTGCTCAGTGATCTATAAAAGTTGAAATCTCCCAAAAAGAGCCAGTTGGCATCCATGTCATTGTTATGGCCCTTGAACCACTCTATGAAGTTGCTTCTTTCAGGTTCATCACAAGGACCATAAACATTGGTGAGTTTCCAGTGTTCATTATTTTGAGTTGAGCTGAACTGTACAGTAATTCCAAAAAGTTGCTTGTCAATGACTATTCCTGTGAGGAGTGAGCTGCTCCAGAGAACAAGGATGCCACCAGAAGCACCATCTGATGGAATATAGTCAAAGCTGTCTAGTCGTCAGGGTGCAAAATTTCTCACATAGGACATGTCAATATGTGTTCTTTTTGTTTCCTGCAGACACAGGATAGTACATGCACTCTCTTCGATCTTATTCCTAACTGCTTCCCACTTTCTAGTTGCATTCAGGCCTCTTATGTTCCAACATAAAACACTCCAATCTCGTGTTGTCATTTAATAAAAAACAAATTTGGGAGGGAAGCAAAGCTGCTACCTCTAGGGCAAGCAGTCAAACCAACTAGCTGCATACAGCTTGTGTTCTGAATAGCAGGAAATACACTCCACCAGTGCCATTGCTTCTTATAAACAGGTTTCAGGCAGGTAACAAAAACAGATGAGATGGCATGGCATGAGGCATCACAAAAGGAGATTAAAGACTTCAACTGGACATAATCGATGACAGTGTTAAGATTACATCCATAGCACACCAGGTTTCTGACAAAAGCACAAATTGTCGACTTGACGGAGCTTAACACAAGAGACTGAGCAACATAAAGTCTGGACACTGTTGACGGTCGTTAACTCATAAAATCAACCGTCAACTTAACATGCAAATGGACCTATTCATAAATACTTGATAGATATAGGGTTACCACTGATAGAATTCCACGAGTTTTGGTGAATATCTATTTCGCGGGGTGACAAATGTGAAAACTACCCAAGATGGTCCACATGTCGGGTTTACATAGAGAGAAAGACCGAACGGGTGAAAAAGTATAATCTAGAAGACTCCAGAAGGCGACACCTGAAGCCTGGGGCCCACCTGGCATAGAACAGAGGCGGCCGCCCCTAGCCCAGAGTCGGCCACCCCTCCACCTGGACCAATCAGGTGGAGGCTCGCGGATCCTGCCTCTACCGACTTTGAAGATGAATAATAATCATCCATTTAGGTCGGTTTGATCCGAGGGCTGTGGTGCATCCTAGGGGGCTATATATTCAGAGCCCCTGGCCCTGGGAGAAACCCTAATTCATTCTCTAATTCATTCTAGACTTCAAATTAATTCATTCCAGAGAGAGAGAATTAGATAGAGAAGGGTCCCTCGAATGGATCTATCTCTATAGGGTATTAGTATCAAGAGAGATTGAGAGAGTATAGAGTGGAGGTAGATTTGGAGGAAGCCCGGCCTGTCGGTGTCTCCTCTCCAGTGTACCTGCGGGATCAAGTCTCCTAGCCCGAGGCTTGGTTTCACGATCATTCGGCAATTCAACTTCTAATACTAGTAAGTTCATTGTTATTATTGTTCTTTGGTTTACAAGTTTACTTTATTCGCTTCGCGTTGGGAATAGAGTAATCGTTCTTTAGCATAAGCGTGGTGCTTAGGCTAGGTTCACTTGTAGATGCTCCCTATTCGGCCGGAACCGTGGTAGTAGTGAGGGAAGTGACAATCCCTTTATTACCTTTGTAATCCACTTTACGTTGGTAGGTAAGGTAGGTCCTTTGTGCCCGGTAGGTAAGGTAGGTCCTTTGTGCCCGGTTTAGCATCCTTTGCGGTGTCTTTTCCTCAGGTACCCCCTTAGAACAATAGTCTCAAAGCTTGCCATAGGTTAGAAGAAGACTGACGAAGGAGTTCTCTCTATATCGCTTAATTCTCACTTGACTAGCACCCGGGGGTAGAAGTAAAGATCGGGTTAGTCTATTGCACGTTTTCTCCTAGCGGATAAAAACAAATACGATACTCGGGACTTATCTCCCGGGTGAAGTGCTCACCGATATCCGTGCGCTTGCGGATTATTTCTCTTTGATTCTTTCGTGTGCGTATCTAGTGTCAACAAGCATTTCGGCGCCGTTGCTTGGGAGAAAGACTATCTCGCTTAGATAACCTAAATCTTGCTCTACCTTGTACCTATACTTTTATCTTTTTCTATCACTTTACTTTCCCATATATTTTATCTTTTTCTATCCTTATGGATAATTTAAATTCCATTCCTATCTTTCAATTTTCTGCACCCACGGAGACCAGCCTAGTGCCACATGAGTCATCACAACCTATCCAAACACCTAGCTATAGGCTGAGTCCGCGGTTGATTGCATTGGTCCAAAGCCTATCCTTTTCAGGAGAAGGAGACAAAAACCCTTACCTTCGCATTAGAGACTTTGAGCAAACATGTGACTGTCTTCGCATAGAGGGCATGTCCGACAAAACCCTCCGTTGGAAGCTATTTCCTTTCTCATTAAAGGGAAAAGCTAGACAATGGTATGATAGAGCTATAGGTAAGCAACAAGGGGATTGGGGATCCTTACGCTCCAACTTTTGCCTAGATTTCTATCCCATCTCCCAAATCATCGACCTTAGAGTCAAGGTTCTGACTATTAAGCAAGAACCTGAAGAATCTTTGGCCTCATCCTAGAATCATTTTACTACACTTTTAGCATCAAGCCCGGACCTTAGTCTACTAGATCCCATTCTTTTACAACACTTTTATAAAGGTCCGAGTAGAGACAGTAGAAAATTGCTCGACACAACTTTGGGAGGATCATTCTTGCATATCTCTGCTGAGAAAGCAAGATCAATCTTAGACCAAATCCTATCCAGTGAATTAGACTACCTCGTAGAAGTAGAACCTCAAGTAGCTGAAGCCAAACCCTTGCCAGATACACCATCAACTTCAGCTAACCCATGTCTTGAGCAAGACAAGGAAGACATTCCACTTCCTGATTTTATGCTAGATATTGAACCTGATCTGTTTTCCGATTTTGGAAACATCTTCAACTATCACATAGTGAAGAAGCCACAAGGCAAATATTACCCAATCAAGCCATGCAATATTGATGAGGATATTCCAACAGGAAAGACCTCAGGAGAGCTAGTGTCTATTATAAGCAATGAATGGTTAGAAGAGCCAGAGCTTTCCTCTAAAATAATTCGTTTGGATTCATTCTCTCTCCCCATTCATTGCATAATTAACAATGATCATATAGACGCTCTCTATGATCTAGTTGTGGGTATAAATATCATGTCTACCACACTAGCAAAATATTTGCAAAGAGACATGACATTAACCCCAACAGTGAAATTCATAAGAAATCTTTCAAGACAAATCCTTCCTTGTTTAGGAATCCTACATGTCCTACCGCTCCGGGTAGAAGAAACCCATGTCCACTTGAGCTTTTATGTATTTGACATAGGGGATTTCCACCTGTTGATAGGACAACCATTTAGAAGACTTCTTTATGAAGGACAAACTGGGAAACTAAACATTTGTTTAGGCAAGAAACTCCAGTTTGCAATGTCCATCTCACACTCTTTAAATGCTAGGATCGAGCCCTATCCGCATTATGATCCATTAGAGGAATTTAGAGCAGCTTCTCTAGAATTCCTAGTTAAACCAGAATTAGAAGACGAAGCTAGATTCTTCATAGAAGAAGAAGCTGACCCTTCTGAGAATGAACCATTAGATGAGTTTACCTTACCACCTAGGCCTCCTATTGAGTTCAAACTCTTACCAGCCGGTCTTAGATATGCCTTTCTAGGAAATGATCCGAGTCTCCCGTCATCATAAGTGATACTCTCACTCGGGAGCAGACTTTTCGCTTAATGGCTGTCCTAGAAAAACATCAAAAAGATTTTGGCTACTCACTCCAGGACCTCAAAGGAATTAGTCCTGCGCCTTTGTACCCATCGCATTCCCACGATCCCGATATTCCACCATCTAGAGAACCCCAACGTAGACTCAATAATGCGATGAGGGAAGTTGTGAAGAAAGAAGTTTTAAAACTGTTGCACGCCGGGATTATTTACCCCGTGCCACACAGTGAGTGGGTCAGCCCTGTCCAAGTTGTGCCTAAAAAGGGAGGCATGACTGTTGTCCAAAATGAGAAGAATGAGTTAATCCCTCAATGAACCGTCACAGGATGGCAAATGTGCATAGATTATAGAAAGCTTAATAAGGCAACAAGAAAAGATCACTTTCCTCTGCCTTTCATTGATGAGATGCTAGAGCGATTAGCCAATCATTCTTACTTTTGCTTCCTTGATGGATATTCTGGATATCATCAAATCCCTATCCATTCTGATGATCAAAACAAAACAACCTTTACATGCCCTTATGGAACCTTTGCCTATCGTAGGATGTCTTTTGGGTTATGTAATGCGCCTTTTCTTTTCAAAGATGTATGATGTCTATATTTTTCGATATGATTGAAAAAATTATGGAAGTTTTCATGGATGATTTTTCTGTTTATGGAAAAACTTTTGATGAGTGCCTTGAAAACATAGATCGAGTTTTGCAAAGATGTGAGGAAAAACACTTAGTCCTTAATTGGGAAAAGTGTCATTTCATGGTTAGAGAAGGAATAGTGCTAGGACACTTAGTGTCTGAAAGAGGCATCGAGGTAGATAGAGCCAAAATAGAAGTAATTGAGCAACTGCCTCCCCTATCAATGTGAAAGGAATTAGAAGTTTCCTTGACCATGCTGGTTTTTATCGTAGATTCATAAAAGATTTCTCATTCATCGCTAGACCTCTTACCCGCTTATTGGCTAAGGATGTTCCTTTTGATTTTGATGATGCCTGCTTGCAATCATTTGAGATCCTTAAGAAAGCGCTTATCTCTGCTCCAATCATTCAACCCCCTGATTGGACTTTACCTTTCGAAATTATGTGTGATGCAAGTGACTACGCTGTAGGAGCAGTGTTAGGACAGACTAAGGATAAGAAGCATCATGCAATAGCTTACGCTAGCAAAACTTTGACAGGACCTCAGCTTAATTATGCTACTACTGAAAAAGAGCTCCTAGCTGTTGTCTTTGCTATTGATAAGTTTAGATCCTACTTAGTGGGTGCCAAGGTGATTGTTTACACTGATCATGCTGCTTTAAAATATTTGCTCACTAAGAAAGATGCTAAACCTCGTTTGATAAGATGGATTTTATTACTCCAAGAATTTGACTTAGAAATAAAAGATAAAAAGGAGTAGAAAACTCGTTGCCGATCACTTGTCTAGAATGCGCAGTTTGAGAAACCACAGGGAACTACCCATCGACGACGCACTCCGGGACAACATGCTCTACGGAATCAACAGATCTGACCCCTGGTATGCAGATATTGTTAATTTTATGGTTATAGGTTACGTACCACCAGGAGGCAACAAAAGGAAACTTATCCAGGAGAGTCGTACTCACATATGGGATGAGCCCTACCTCTTCCGAGTGTGTTCTGATGGCTTACTCAAAAGATGTGTGCCTACCGAAGAAGGAATCAAAATCATTAAAAGATGCCACTCATCACCATATGGAGGCCATTATGGGGTGTTCCGTACACATGCAAAGATTTGGCAATGTGGATTCTTCTGGCCAACAATGTACGAGGACACAAAAGACTTCATTCGGAGATGCGGTCCTTGTCAAAGACATGGCAACATTAACTCAAGGGATGCCATGCCACTTGTCAACAATCTTCAGATCGAGCTCTTTGATGTCTGGGGAGTTGACTTTATGGGACCATTTCCACCGTCGAAGAAGTGTGAATACATCCTCGTAGCAGTGGACTACGTGTCCAAATGGGTCGAAGCTATGCCATGCAAAAAGGCAGATAGTTCAAGCTCCAAAAAGATGTTCGAGGAAATAATATTTCCAAGATTCGGTGTCCCGAGGATAGTCATAAGTGATGGAGGATCACACTTCATCGACAAACGTTTCGAGCAATACTTATTGAAGCATGGGGTACGCCATAACGTCGCTACTCCGTATCACCCTCAGACAAGTGGCCAAGCAAAGACATCAAATAAGCAAATCAAGAATATTCTTCAGAAGACAGTCAATGAAATGGGAACTGCATGGAAGGACAAGCTTCCTGATGCACTATGGGCATATCGAACAGCATACAAGACACCCATTGGGATGTCACCATATCAACTGGTCTATGGAAAGACCTTCCACTTACCAGTAGAGCTAGAATTCAAAGCTCATTGGGCCATCAAGAAATGGAATATGGATCTAGAAGCAGCAGGAGAGAAGAGGAGGATGCAAATCTCTGAATTAGAAGAATGGAGAGAAAAAGCCTATCACAATGCCAAGATATACAAAGAAAGAGTGAAAATATGGCATGACAAGAGAATCAAGATCAAGGAGTTCACACCCGAAGACAAGGTATTACTCTTTAATTCCAGGGTCAAACTCTTTGGGCAAGGAAAGCTTCGAAGCAAATGGGAAGGACCGTTCGAAGTTGTAAGCTCATCATCGCATGGAGCCGTTACGCTTCGCAACAACGAAGGTATGATATTCAAGGTAAATGGTCAACGTCTTAAAATATTTTTAGAGCCCATTGAAGAAATAGGTGAAATAGATGAATTAAATTTCTTTCTCAATTAGGTAGTTGGGCCCGACCTTTTTACTTTTCGTTTTTTGGGGTCCAGGGTATTTTTCTGAATGACAAAAATATGTAGAATAGGTTGCGAAAAACCCTGTCCGGGGAGTCCACCTGTCAGAGGCGGCCGCCTCTGACCTAGGGTCGGCCGCCCCGTGGACTCATCCATTCGCCGTCGCCTTTTGCATTCGTGATCCTTCTACACTCTTCCTTCGGGAATTTTTGCCGATTAGGGTTTTTGAGATTGCGTTGACGCGTTATTCCTTCGGAGATTCCCTTTAGATGCTTTCCCAGCCCCCATATAAAGAAGCCCAGCCTTATGCCAACCTCATTCCATCTAAAGCCTCCTCCTCCTAGCATCAAGCTTGCTACGCAAAGCAATGGTGAAGCCGAGCCGTAAAACTTAGATAGGAGATTGATCCGCTTCGGGATTGATCTCAACACCATCCCAAAGGAGGAGCCTGAGTCCAAGGCCATCGTTCTTGCTGAGCCAAAACCTTTAGCCTCTATCCCTCCAAAACCTCAAGCCTACAGCCATTGCTACTTCGCCCAACCAGTCGTCGCTGCACCCAAGCCTTTGCTCCTAGATGGACCTCCACCAAAGGGTCCTATTGTGAAGCTCCCTGAAGGCACCAAGATCCTCCCTCCTAAGCACAATGAGATGCTTATGGGAGTGAAGACCAACAAGCAAGGGGAGATCGTCTGTGCTAAGTATAGCACCGGAGAGCGCTCTTATTTTGAGGGAGTCCGTGCTCACCCGAGCAAGGTCAAGTTCATCCCTCCAAGGGAAGCCCCGAAAGCAGCTCTCGCCGCCTCAGAAGCTCCAAGGAAGCGTCGCAAGACCGTTGCAGACTTAGAGAAGGAGCTAGAAACTCAGCGCGAAATTGTTGCATCTCTGCAAAACTGCCAACGTGTCCAAAGCAGTAGTATTGTCACCGTCATCGATAGACTTCGTGCTCTAGAGAAGAGGACGGATAAGTTAGAGAAAAAGTTAGATGCTCTAGAGAAGTGAGTTGATTAGACAACATTTATCTTAGCATCAGAAAGGCCTAGTGTGATTTAGATTGCTCAGTTAAAGTTTTAGTTTGCAAATGTGCTTAGTTAAAATTTAGCTCGATCTTAGTTCCTTTCAATACATGTAATACATGCCTTAATAAAGATGAAATAAAGTTTTCCAGGTATATTTATTATTGGATATGTGTTGCCTCTTTTGTCTCCACTTTGTTGTGAATGAAGATGACAGGAATCTAGTGTGGGGGAGGCAACCGATGACGAAACTAACGGATATCAGCGAAACAGCAAAAATATTTGAAAAGATACGACATGAAGATCGTGCTCGGCGAAACGGACCCCGAGGGGCCACCTGCCAGAGGCGGCTGACCCACATCTCGAGGCGCCCGCCCCTAGGGTGGGCCCACTTGGCTCCAGCTTTCGTCCACGGTCAGGTTTGCTTCCCTACGTTTAAAATTTTATACCGATCACGTTTTTCCGATTCGTTTGGGGAACACCTTGATTTAAATCACCTGCTATATATACTGAGAAGGTAGATTATTTTAATCATGACCCCAATATAGACTCACACCATGATAATTCCTGGGAATCCCTGTTGCTGTTGGGAACGTTATCTTATAGGGACCCCATTTTACTTAAGTTGTTGTGGACAGTGAGATAGCATGAACCATGAGAACCTGATTTCTTGATGTCTAGTTGCTTGAAGAATTTCATTTCGAAAATCTTAAAATTTTAGCTATACTTCTCCTCTGTGGTAATAAATGCCTATAGAGCCTCGTCGATAAAATTCTGAAAGACCAGCAAATAAGCTTTTTATTTGTGTTGAGAATAGTCTTGGCGGTGTTAGAGCCATAGAGAAGGGTCTCTTACTCATATGATCAAGTGCACTTATACCCACATATATATCTGCTGCTCCTACACTGGGAGTACGCAAAAACATGCTTTCCGCCATTTATCCATCTCCTACACTGGGAGAGGATACATACACTTTTTAGGACTTCTTTATGCTCCAAGGATTGTTATCATCATCTAGTATGTTGAAAGAAGATTACTATCATCATCGTCACCATCATGTATCATCATCATCATGTTCAAGAAAGTTATTGTGTCCAAGATTGAGACATGGGCTATGCAAAAATAGTTGTTAAAAAAAGAAAGAAGAGAAAAGAAAAGAAAATGAGAGATAGCTCATGAGCTTCAAAGTATTCTGATCCCAAGAGAAGGAAGTTCAAAGACGCTCAAAGAGTTACTCAGAAGAAGATCAATTCATCATTCAAGAGAAGATCAGCAAAGCAATGTTCAAGAGAAGACAGTGCAAGAGAGGGAAGGAGCATCATTATCATCAATTTAGCCACCAAATATTCCACACGCTTACACACACTTGATCTAGAGTAAGGTCCCCCTCTCCGTGGTTCCCGTTTTTGACTAATCAATATACACAGGTAAAAATGCCATTCCTTGAAATACCTTAAACTCCACATAAACCTTTATAGAATAGGAGGCATACCCTTCACATGCCTCAAGTGAGTTCCATAAATACTACATACATTGAGAGATTTGAGTGCTCTATACTTAATGGTGAGTTCTACAAATACCACATAGAATGAGTGATTCGAGTGTGCTACATGATGGAGAAGGGTAAGCTAAGTTTTCTTTGCAAAAATATTATAAAAACTCCAAGTGACAGGATTGATAGAGGAAGGATCTCTACTTCGCGTTGTTCCATCTTTCAACTCCCCAAAGTTCAATGGTAGACACTTTGAATCCCGATGAGGTATGATCGGGGATAATCTAATGTTGATGTCTTGGTTTGAGGCTATGCTTAAAGTGATCCATCCTTTTCCTCGAGGACGAGTAAAAGACAAGTGTGGGGAGTTTGTTGACGGTCGTTAACTCATAAAATCAACCGTCAACTTAACATGCAAATGGACCTATTCATAAATACTTGATAGATATAGGGTTACCACTGATAGAATTCCACGAGTTTTGGTGAATATCTATTTCTGCAGGGTGACAGCTGAAAACTACCCAAGATGGTCCACATGTCGGGTTTACATAGAGAAAAAGACCGAACGGGTGAAAAAGTATAATCTAGAAGACTCCAGAAGACGACACTTGAAGCCTGGGGCCCACCTGGCATAGACCAGAGGCGGCCGCCCCTAGCCCAGAGTCGGCCGCCACTCCACCTGGACCAATCAGCTGGAGGCTCGCGGATCCTGCCTCCACCGACTTTGAAGATGAATAATAATCGTCCATTTAGGTCGGTTTGATCCGAGGGCTGTGGTGCATCCTAGGGGCTATATATTCAGAGCCCCTGGCCCTGGGAGAAACCCTAATTCATTCTCTAATTCATTCTAGACTTCAGATTAATTCATTCCAGAGAGAGAGAATTAGATAGAGAAGGGTCCCTCGAATGGATCTATCTCTATAGGATATTAGTATCAAGAGAGATTGAGAGAGTATAGAGTGGAGGTAGATTTGGAGAAGCCCGGCCTGTCGGTGTCTCCTCTCCAGTGTACCTGCGGGATCAAGTCTCCTAGCCCGAGGCTTGGTTTCAGGATTATTCGGCAATTCAACTTCTAATACTAGTAAGTTCGTTGTTATTATTGTTCTTTGGTTTACAAGTTTACTTTATTCGCTTCGCGTTGGGAATAGAGTAATCGTTCTTTAGCATAAGCATGGTGCTTAGGCTAGGTTCACTTGTAGATGCTCCCTATTCGGCCGGAACCGTGGTAGTAGTGAGGGAAGTGACAATCCCTTTATTACCTTTGTAATCCACTTCCCGTTGGTAGGTAAGGTAGGTCCTTTGTGCCCGCTTTAGCATCCTTTGCGGTGTCTTTTCCTCGGTACCCCCTTAGAACAATAGTCTCAAAGCTTGCCATAGGTTAGAAGAAGACCGACGAAGGAGTTCTCTCTATATCGCTTAATTCTCACTTGACTAGCGGCCCGGGGTAGAAGTAAAGATCGGGTTAGTCTATTGCACGATTTCTCCTAGCGGATAAAAACAAATACGATACTCAGGACTTATCTCCTGGGTGAAGTGCTCACCGATATCCGTGCGCTTGCGGATTATTTCTCTTTGATTCTTTCGTGTGCGTATCTAGTGTCAACAGACACACTGACAACTTCAAACTGACTATGACTGACAACTTCAAACTGACTATTACTGTAAAATAAAGATGCCAAAGGCAGCTGCAGGGAGGTTGTTGCGGCACAAAGCTTCAGTCCCGACCTCCATGGACTTCTTTCCAAGTGGTTACTCATCTTCTTCAACCGGCTGGGAGGAGCTCCTGGCGCCTGTAAAAGCGCATCTTCAGTGAGATCACTAGGATCTACACCACAACTTATGCCCCAAGCTTGTAATGTACTGATGGAAAGGGGTCGAATCTCACCTGTGGACTCATCGACCTCGACTACCCAGTTTTTGGAGCGCTTGGAGGGCTCCTTGTTGATCCTAGCCGGGCAGTAACCCTCCTTTCCTGCTGAGAGTCTGGGGCTGCGTCGAACAACGTTCTGAGTGAGTGGGGTTCGAGAATCAGAGATGGAGATTAGATTAGGGAGCATCATACCCTTTCTTTTGAGCTGTCCTGCTGTGGTAGATGGGCCAGTGGGTGGTAGGTTGGAAGAAGCTACAGCTGTCATTGGGCCAATGTCATGGATCACTGGATTGGGCCTGTCCTGCTGAGTTTGAATTTCAAAAACTGATGGCCTGGGTTCCACTGGATCAACTAGCATGTCCACCACCTCATATCCTGCATCTGATAAGTGCTCTTGCCCTGCATCTGTTATCTGAGAGGCAGATTCAGAGGGCTGTTCCTCCTGGGGCTCAACATGTACAACACCATTTGAATCAATGATCCAAACAGTTTCTTCTTCATCCTCTGAGTCAGCTCTTGCCTTTGCTTCAGCTTTTGCCTCCTTCAGTGCCCGAGTGAACCAAGGGAGCACTTCAAGTGCCAAAGCATGTGGAACAGGTCCCTACCAAGGCACTATCTGAAGAGGAGATGGTGCAATGGGTTCCTGAAGACTTGGCACAGTAATCTGAATTGTGGCAGGTGCTTGGCTGGTTGCATCTTGCAGGATGGCTTGCAGTGGAGCAGAACTGTTACCAGGGATACCCCTCCTGTGGAACAGATCAATGGTTGCACAGTGATTTCTGATAGCAGCAAATCTGGCTCTTGCCTCTGCAGCTGAAGATGATTCAGTAGCATTGCTATTTGCATCAGATTCAGAGCTAGCTTCTTCCACATCAAAGACTGCCTCGATAGGGATGTCAGGACCATTTGCCCTAAGGAACCTCATGGAGGAGCCAGACAAATTCAGGTTCAGTTCATTTTGTGGGAAGTCTGGATGCTGTGGAATTGGTTTTGCTGTGGTCGGTGACCATTATCATTGACAAAAACTGCAGGGTCCCAGGCTGGCCATTCAACATCATCCTGATCTGCATCCATATCCACATCTTCCTCTGCATTGTCTTCATTGTGGCCATCATGGTTACCTGCTGCTGCATTAGCTCCCTGGTTGGCATACATGTTCACTATCTGATCAACAGGGTTAGGATGAGGATTGCCCCCAAATACCCCATTGTTCATGGCTGCACCTTGCTGCTCATTTTCCCAGTTAGGATCTTGCGGGTTATGTGGCATCACCACTGGTCCATGCTCTGGGTGTGGTTCTCCATCAAAAGGAACTGGGTCCTCATCAGCTGGGAAAGCATCAGGAAAATGTCCATTCATGATGTACACCGAGACAGACCAAGAACGTCCCATTCCCCCAATCAGGGTCCCCCTGGACACAATCAAGCTACGTGGCACTCTATCAGGACTGAGCAGAAGGACTTGAGCAAGGATTCTCGACTTATTATCATCTCTATACCATTCTAGCAGTCGACCATAGGGAGCAACCGCAGGATTGATATACACATCCTTCTGAAAATCAAGCGGGAACGCCAAGAACATGATCCAACAGACCCTGATGTAAGTGCAGGACCTAGCATTGATACCCTCATCATGTCTAACTACACGGATTTCATGATTTGGACCCAAGAAATAGGGAGAGTTTCTGACTAATCTTTCCCTCTGTGCTACATTGCGAAGCCTGATCAAACCGAGACCCAGAGGCGAGAGGTGATCAGAGATGATACGAACCCTTTGCTCTTCCTCCAGAAAGTTGCAGATCATGTTGAGGGTGTTTCGGAGATGGTCAGCATTCACCGGCATCGGGTTCAAGGTGACGATGGCGTAATCTTCATGCTCCCTTGTCGGCTCTCCACCCAGGGCCATGCGACCCCTCGCTGGCTGGTTCCAGCCATGCTCGATGGCTAGGCCTGCCACGACGAAGGGCTGTGGGTTGACGGGAAAGTTCGCCATACCCCCGTCGCTGTGGTCGACGGCGGCGGCCGATGGTGGTGGATTGGGGTTTTCTCTGGGTGCTGCGTCGGGCTGTGGTAGGGGTTCAGATTGGGATGGAATGCATTGTTCAGTTGGGGAGGAAGGCAAAGTGCCCGAGATACTCTCCTAAAATTTCGATGAAATATTTCCTTGCTTCTCAATTGAATGATTTTCTGGAATAGTTTGGTGGGCACAGGATTCAAGGGAGACTCTCGCTCCTTCCACAGGTTGCGGTGGCATTGGGAATTTGGGCCACCACTCAATGGACGGGCCTTCCTTTGTAGTGATCACTTTGGGCATCTAGGCCCATTCTTGTTGAATTCTGGCTCTGTAAAATTTCTCAATGTGGCCCAACTTGAAACAACGAGAGCATTTGATCCTGGACCGGCAAGCCCATCTAAAGTGGCCCAACTCCACACAACGGAAACACCTAACAGGCCGAGAAATCCGCTGCTCCCGTGAGCTTGAATTTGAATTTGAAAGTTCCCCAGATACTCCCGCCGTAGATGGCGCCGTGTTCATCGGCTGATCAGGTACCTTTCCTTTATCGGAGAAGATGAGTTTCGAAGATGAGGCACTAGGATCCACACGGCTAGAGAAAGGACCAAAACAGATCACCAGACTCGGCTTTTTCAGGACTTTGGGAGGAGACTGAACAATCGGATTGGCAAATGTGACCTCTTTGAGTCTCTCTTTTTTCTTTTCCTCTCGCTTAGCAGATTTTGAGAGGACTTTCGTCCACTCTTTCTCCTGTTCAATCTCCCATTTCCTCTTTTCCAGTTCCCAGTGGGGGGTACCATTGTGCCAGAGGTGAAAATATACATCGAAAGAACTAGTAATGACTCGCCTAAGTCGGTAAACTTGAAAACCAACATCTTTCGAAAACCGAGAATCAAGTGATTATTACTAAGGAATTTGACATGGAAATTCTCAGCAATTCCTCCAAGACAGGATTGGAGAGCAAGCGCCATAGAATCTTCCATTAGGTGAAACAAGAATCGCCTAAAGGTCATGAGCAGGTAGAAGGAGCCATCGGGGGTGGAGAAGGGGTGGTGTACCGGGGATCTGAAGATCTGACGAATTTCCTCCTGGAATTCGAGTCCACGATCGAAGTCCAAAGTGGCAGCCAGATCCGAGGTGGATCCCATGGCTGCCGGGTGCGGCAACACAAGGTTCACCAGCGGGGAGCTTCATCGCCGTCGTGGGGTGGGGTGGTGAGCGGTGGGAGGTGGTGCGGGGAGAGGTGCCAACACCGGCCGAAGAGAAGAAGCAACAAGCAAATGACATTACCGTGAGTGCTTTCCATGAGGCGCTTGATGATAAAGCTTTTGAGCTCATCAAGAACCTTGAGGTGGCTCATGACATTTGGAAGAAGCTAGAAGAAGCTTATGAGGGCATCGAAAGTGTCAAGACCGCAAGAGCCTACATGTTGCAAGAGAAGTTTGCAAGCTTCTCAATCAAGGAGGATGAGAGTGTGCCGGAGATGTTCTACAGGCTCCAAATCATTGTCAATGAGCTCAAGGGACTTGGGGAAGAAATCAAGGATTCTCAGTTCTCCACTAAGTTCATGAGGTGTGTTCCCAAGAGATTTGACATGTTGAAGACCGTCATGGTGAAGACAACCATGAAGGAGAAGCCAACACCCAACCAAGTTCTTCAAGAGATCATGGCCGGTGATGAGTTTAGAGAAGATCATGCGAAGGAAGAGTTGGTGAAGAAGAAGAAGAAGGAGAATGAAAAGAAGGATGATGACAAGAAGAGTGTGGCATTCAAGGCCACATCATCCAAGAGCAAGGGAAAGAAGAAGAAGGAAGAGTCCTCAAGTGAAGATGAGCCATGCTCTAGCTCAAGTGATCAAGAAGAAGAAATGAATGAGCAAATGGCACTTCTTATGAAGAAGATGGGGAAGCTCATGAAGGGGTACCAGTCAAAGGGCAAGAGAAGCTCATCCAAGTCTAATGATCATCCCATGAAGTGCTTACGGTGCAATGGCAAGGATCATCTCATTGCCAAGTGTCCCTATGCAAGTGATGATGAAGATGCCATGAGAAAGGAGAGGAAGAAGCAAGAGAAGAAGAAGGAGGAGAAAGACTCCTCCCATCACAAGAAGAAGGGTGAATCTCATGTGGCAACTTGGGAGAGTGATTCATCTTCCTCAAGTGATGATGATGATGATTCCAAGAAGAAGAAGAAGAAGAAGAAGGGGCACGCAAGCATTGCCATTCAAGAGAAGCTTTCTCTATTTGGTGCTCCATCATCTTGCTTCATAGCCAAGACCACTAAGGTAAAACCTCCACCCGATAGTGATGATGAGAGTGATGATGATGATGAGACCACAAAAGAAGAACTCTTTGTCATGCTTGAGGATTGCAAGGGTGCTTTCAATGACTCTAGAAAGGAATGTAGGGGCTTGCGCAAGGATAAACAAAAACTTGAGCAAGAACTTATGGAGTTGAGGGCTTCTTATGAGAGTCTAAAGGTAGACCATGAGAAGCTAGAGATTGCTCACTCCAAGCTTGAAAAAGCTCATTCTTCTCTAGTTGAGAAGCAAGAGAAAGTGGAATCACAAGTGGTGAACATAGAAAAGAAAAGTGTGTCTACATCATGTGATTCACTTGATGATTCAATTGTTATTGCATCACTTGGCCCTTCATGCTCTTATGCCTCTACTTCATCTAGTAGTGTTGGTCATGCATGTGATTCTACACTAGTAGTTGAGAATGAGTCTCTTAAGAAGGAAGTCAAGGAGCTCAATCACACCTTGGCTAAGGCTTATGGTGGTGAGGACCGCTTGCTTATGTGCTTGGGTAGCCAAAGAGCTTCTCTCTACAAAGAGGGATTGGGCTATAACCCCAAGAAAGGCAAGGCCGCCTTTGCTCCTCACAAGACTTGTTTTGTGAAGAACAATGGTAGCTATTGCAAGAGTTGCAAGCAAGTTGGTCATTTAGAGCATGAATGCAAGAATAAGAACACTAGTGCTTCCTCTTACAAGTTGAATGCTTCCTACATGCTTGTTAAGAGTGAGTGTGGTGTGAGTGCTAGATTCATTGGTACACCATGGATGAGCTCAAAGAAGAAAGCTATTTAGGTGCCAAAGACTCTAGTGACTAACCTCCAAGGACCCAAGCAAAAGTGGGTACCTAAAGCTTGATGTCTTCTTGTAGGTCAATTACAAAGCCGGAGGGAGGTATTGGGTGCTTGATAGTGGTGCATCAAATTATATGACTGTTGGCGTTTCTTAGCATATGCAGCCAAATCCGCAAGCACACGGAAATCACCGTTATAGCACTTCACCCGGTGAGTAATCGGGTATCGTATTTCTTTCACGAAGAACGGCTTGTGAGTTAATTCTAGACAGAGGTTGCCCAGAGATGGAGTAGGATAGCTTAGGTAGTGAGGTTTTCTAAGGGTAAAGTCCTAGGAGATGGCTAAACTCGATGCTACACTTCTTACTTCGGGCGCCGGATCGCACCTGGTCTGCCAGGTGATGCCGGCCTGAGGCTCTACGTCGTAACCGGACGTGGGGGATTACAAGGGACGGATAGGGCTGTCACCACCTGCCACCTACCACCTCAACCGTGGGTTATGAAGCAAACGAAGGTAGGTCCTAGCCTAGACACGACGTCTATGCCAGTTGCTACAACTCTAGTGGTGATCAGGAGCTCCCGTCTCTATCAGGGGTCCTCTTACTAGAGCTTTCGTCACGGGGACGAACGACGAACCCGCAAGAAGATAACAAGCAAGAATAACTTACTCAAAGGTATTACCGAAAGATAAACACGATGTCTTACTTCAAGTAGCAAGGCGTCGTAGAGGTACAAGCGAGGAGGGAGCCGACAAGTCCGGCACTCCACCCCGTGGAAGACTAGCTTCCCGAGAGCTCTCTTGGAGAGATGCTCTACTCTTGCTCCTCTCTCACTCCTTACTTCTATTCTAGCTAGGCTAGGTAAAGTGGCTCTACTCTCTCTATTGTACACTTGTAGAATGGAGGTGTGGTGAAGAGTGAGAACTAAAATGAATATTGAATTGTTGTTGAAGGGGGAGGCTTGCCCATGCTTATATAGGAGTGGGATGGTCGGTTCACTAGTAGGGAAGTTCTCATCGATGACCTTCCCCATTGGTCACTGAAGATGCCAGAATGGTCATAGAGGTTAATTTGTGACGATTTTGTGATGAAAACGACATGGTCACTGATGGCGCGTCACACATGTTCTGTTGTGACCAATTGGACATTTTCGTCACAGATGTTATTTCATTCGGTGACGAAATAATCATCGTCATAGAAGTGAATGCAATCTATGACGATTGATTTTGGTCACAGATGAAGGCTGGTTTTGGTCATAATTCGCTGGCCGTCGATCGTCCTAACGCCATCGCTAACGGCGTTAGTGTCGTGTGACGTCTCCATTTCGTCACAGATAGACCCGTTTTGTTTTGTCGTCATTACTGGACGTTTGGAATCGCCGACGGCGTATGCCACGCTGGTAGATGATGTCAGCACTGACGTGGCAAATGACATCAGCGCTGACGTGGCTGCTGGTGTTATTGCCGACGTGGCTTCTGACATCATCGCTGACGTGGCTGCTGACGTGGTTGCCTTTGGAATCGTCACAGATACAATTTGAAAGCTACACAATACATTTTGAAATCAACATAGATTCATTTTAAAATCGACACAGTACATTTTCAAATCGACACAGTACATTTTCAAATCGACACAGAATACATTTTGAAATCGACACAACACATTTTCAAATCGACACAGACCAAGCTTTGATCATCACAGATACACGAACACTTTGGTCACAAAATTGCAGATAGTATTTGAATTGGAATTTGCAAATGATACTAGAATGACCACACAATTCCATAGATGAATTAAACAAGTATTCCAGTGATGATTTAACTAAGCGGACAATTCCAAAGATGAATGAAACAAGTTGACACCATCACCACTTGGCATCACTACAGTTTTGTTTGCACAAACATAACAACATATAATAAGAAGTTGCCACCCACGAGCACCTTTTGTTACTAACAGCAGCACGGACCATCAGCCCTCATGTCGAAGAAGAAGTGTTACCATGGAAGAGAGAGTAGTGCACTTACACCAAGCTGTCCCACAAAGCTGTCTTAGTAATTCTTGTCTTTCTTGTAATGTTTCCAATGAGTTAGGATAGGCATGCTTTCTCGAATGATGATGCCAGCCTCTGATGCAAATTTGGCAGCCTGAACAGGTTCATGTGGCCTTGTTTTGCATGCTTCAACAGCTATGGGCAATCTCCTTCCCATAGCTTTAGTCATCTTGTCCAGTTGTTTTCCCACAGTTGGGACCCTAGGTTCCCTTGGTGCTCGTTGTGCAGGACCTAGCGCAGCTGATGACGCATTTGCTGCACCCCAAAGCGCAGCATACCGGTGCAAGCTTCCTCTGTTGCCTTGTCTTTATCGTTAATGGCCAAGTGCCCTAGTCATGTGACAATTCCATAGTTAGTCAATTGAGTAGGTACATTCAGTAGCCAATAACTGAAACATTAAGTAGGTACATTCAGGAGCAAATGAAAACTGAAACATTCAGCAACTTTGTGCTAAGAACTCAAACATTCAGTATATGGCAACAACTGAAACATTCAGTAGCTAAGATAAATATTCAGTATAAAGATTCAGTAGCTATGAACTAAAATATCCAGTAGGTACATTCAGTATAAATATTCAGTAGCAAATGAAAACTGAAACATTCAGCAACTTTGTGCTAAGAATTGAAACATTTAGTATAGGGCAAGAATTGAAGCATTCAGTAGCTAAGATAAATATTCAGTAGCTATGAATTGAAATATTCAGTAGGTACATTCAGCATAAATATTCAGTAACTTTGTGCTAAGAAACATTCAGTAGGTACATTCAGTCTCAAATGAAACATTCAGTAGGTACATTTTAGTAACTTTGTGCTAAGAAATGAAAACTGAAAGTTTGACAGTAACTTGGCACTACCACCTAAACATATTATCCAAGAGACCAATAGGATAGCAGTAAAATCAAATTTGCAAATATCATCTGTTCCACACATCAGCTATCCAAATCAAACTAATCTTCTATCATTACATAATAGACCTGCTCTCGAAACTACTAAAGAACTTGCATTGTGACTGTTGATTGCATCAGCCTTGACCATGGCTGATGTACCTCAAGATGGACTATTGCCTTACTGCTACAGGAACAAGTGCATGGACAACACACAGCTGACCTTCTACCTGCACTTGACCTCATCAGGGAGATAAGAAAGGAGGAGCATCATATTACAGCTATCAGCAGATTATAGTAGGGAGAGAAGAAAGGAGGCACTTACAGAGAGCTTTCACACAAACTCGTTGTAATATTTCACTAGATATTTTTTGGATTCCGAGCGCTTCAAACACCCTTTTATTCGCCGCCACATGTTCATCCCGCCTTCTCTCATATTCAGGTATTGGAGGGTCTTACAAGAACAAGCAAATTGTGTCTATCAGAGAATAAAAAGGAGTAGTAATAATAGATGCTAGAAAGATAAGAGGTAGGAGCTAGTAGTGCTTGAAGAGCTAAGGGATAAGAGGTGATATTAGAATAATGAGCACCCTGATGTGGATCTCTAGTGCTTTCAGGCTTCTAGTGTTTTCAGAATTTACTAGACAGTACCGCACTCTGAATGTGGATCTCTAGATTAGACTTCTAGTGGTTAAAACTCTCTGTAAGTGGGCACTGACTTACAAGAAAATAGTTGTTTTTGGTTAGTCAAATATAAAAATGTAGCAAATCTTAATCTGACAATACAACATACAGCAGAAAGAAATGATATAGATACATATACCATTGTTGATTGTGGGGTAAAATTCTAAGAATCAACTCCTAAAGACATATACCATTGTTGATTGTACAACACACTTGATGAGATGAAAATAAATATTAGTGTCTCGTGAGTGGTATATTTGCATCTCCCATCATCCTTATTTCTAATTTCAGTTCAATACAACTCTCACTTAGGCACAAGGTACCTTAAAGCTTTTATCCTTTAGTCATTCATCATCAAATTAGTACAATAATAGATAAAAATGTAATAATATGTTTGAAAATGAATGAGGTATCATTAATCAATAATATATTAATAATTAATTGAAAATGTGGCAAAAAAATAAACATAAACAAATATAAAAATAATAAACAAAAAAAGGGGGAAAGGAAAACAATAGCTACATGTGGGTTCGAACCCAGGAGATGAGGGACACACTCAAAGTGTCTTACCAATGCACTACTCAGGTGTTTTCGTTTGTTGTCGGGTGTAGTTTGTCTTAAACATTAGATCTAAGCGTGACCAAATTATCAGGCCTCGTCAGTATCATTAGGTTTAGTTTTTCTTAGGGGATATCGCCCTTTGTCACTTCGACGATGACCATCAGGGTCGGCCGCTCGTGCGAAGAGGGCGCATAGACCTCTAGTGGGCCTAAAAAATTTTCCGTGCCCATGCAGAATCGGTCGCTCGCTCGGTGACCCCACCGTACATTACCTTTGCTGCTCCCGATCACATTTTTTTCTAAAAAAAATGTTTTCTTTTCCGGAAGTTACGAAACTTTGTTATAGAAAGAATAGATCTGTGATTGTTGTTGGTTGGTGATAAAACGTGTTTGCTTAGGAGAGGGAGACGACCCTTTTCAATGGCGATCGAGTCAAATATTATAATCCGATCCTGTTTCAGAAACGACAGCTGCCATATATATATAAATAAATCTTTCAAACTTATTCATCAGCATCGATCGTTGAAGGTTTGGTAGATCAACTCGCCGCCGCTGCTGCCGTGTGTCTAGTAACAAAATGACAAAAATCTTGCGATATGAAGCCTGTCCCGGTCTCAGCCGTAACGCACGCAGGAATCAACGGGGGGGAAGTCAGGAACTGTTTCCTCTTTCCTAGGATCCAAAAGTCCGAATTTTTTCGAAACAACTTTTTCAGATTGAACGCTTGAGTCAGTACTTTTTGGTCGTCGTGGACTCGTGCAGGTAGATGGGCGCACGTATATTTTTTGTAGCCAAAATTATTTATTTGGATTAAAGTGTTTGAGGTTGGCGCAGGCTCTCCTATTTTCTCAAATTTATTTTAGTATTATAAGTATCTAACAAAGCTATTTATTTTAATATATGAATGTCTATATAATATCTACTGTTTTTTTTCGGAAATAAAAAAAAAAAAGAGGTACACTGGCAACAAACTCGAGAGGAAGACAATGCAAACCTGGTGCTGCAGCACTTCTCCATCGATTTATTTGCAAGTAGCAGCGTCGATGTGCGTTGATGTTTCGTTCTATATGACACATCTGTTATTTTGGAGTCGGTTTAATAATAATGTTTATTATATTTGCAGGCACCATGATCCATTCAATTAATGGGCCCGCTAACAAATCGGGTTAAAATTTACAAATAAACAAAATACATAACTTTAACAACTAAGATGACTTACTCCAGTGGTAACGCTCCTACCTATCTTTCGCCTGGTCGCGGGTTCGAACTCGCGCGGCCGCAAATTTTTTGCCTGCCGAAATATGCGTTGTTCCGGGAAAAAGGCCGGCCAACTCGCAGGCTGCTGTTCTGGGAAAAAAAATAACGCGAGTTGCAATTATCTGCTGCGGCCCGCTTGCCCCTGTTTAGCCCAGCTATCGGCGAGTGCTGCCAACGATGTGGAGTGAGACCAATACTATGTGGAGTGAGATCAATACTACCAAAAATGATCTGTGACGAATATGTTTCGACATTTGATGGCCGAAACGAGGCAAATTAGCGATGATGATATCAAATCTAATCTGTGACCAATATGTTTCATCATTACAATGCAGCTCACGATCAACACAATCCATGATGATTCCCTTGAGTTGTTCCACGACGTTCCTTTAATTTTCGTCATTAGTTTTCAAGGCAAATCTTCGTCACTTGTAATGTATGACGAAGCTACAAATTTCGTCATAGTATGCTACCATTCTGTGTCGAAAGTAACAAGCGTCACGAGCAAATGGTCACCGATGATCACTTTCCTACAAGTGGTTTCCGCAGGGCAAATGTCGAAAACACCCCCGAACCGACCATCAGAGGCGGCAAACAAACCGACCAACCAAAGCTGGGCCCGGGCCGCGCTCAAACGGGCGCGCGCGCCTCAGGAGCGCCCGCGCCTAGTTGGGCCCCGCCGGCCCTCAGCTTTGGTCGGTGGCCTCCTGGTTGGGCCTCTGGTCGGCCCATGCTGGTGTTTCTGGTTGTCTTGGCCTCGAATTGGATTTCTCCTCTTTTTTCTCTTGTTTGCTTGGACCATAAATAAAAGGTATTTTTACACAAGTGTTTTTCTTCATGTCTTGGTCCATTTTGAATGTATTTCAGGTATGCCCTACAAAACAAGGAATCTGCACCACACTGTGGAAATAGTTAGAGTTAGAGCCCTATTCTAGGTGAAAATTAGTGTTGCCTAGGCTAAAGTTGGCGAGGTTAGAAACGAGTTAAGCACCGCCAACAATGACCGGTGAAGATAGTTTGTTCAAATCACTTGACAAGAATGACAATGGTGGATTCAACTCCATCACATTTGGTGACAATAGCAAGGGTGATGTCATGGGGCTAGGAAAGGTTGCAATTTCCAATGACAAGGATCTCTCCAATGTATTGCTAGTTGATACTTTGAACTTCAATCTTTTGTTGGTGGCACAATTGTGTGATCTTGGCTACAAGTGCATATTTGATGACAAGCAAGTTGAGATGGTGAGCAAGGATCAAGCAAATATCATCTTCAAGGGGTTTAGGCATGGAAGCTTGTACTTGGTTGATTTCAATGCTTGTGAAGCTCAACTTTCATCATGTTTGATTGGCAAGTCAAGCAAGGAGGTGGCTATGGCATAGGCGCCTAGGTCATGTTGGCATGAAGCAATTAAACAAGTTGGTGAAGCATGATCTAGTGAGAGGCTTGAATGGTGTCACATTTGAGAAGGATAGACCTTGTAGTGCATGTCAAGCCGGCAAGCAACATGGGAACTCACATCCCAAGAAGAGTGAGATGTCAACTTCAAGAGCATTTGAGTTGTTGCACATGGACTTGTTTGGCCCAACCCACTACACATCAATTGGGGGCAACAAGTATGGACTTGTGATTGTGGATGACTACACAAGATACACTTGGGTGTTCTTTCTCTATGACAAGAGTGAAGTCTATGATCTATTCAAGTCTTTTGTCAAGAGGGTGCAAAATGAGTTTGACACTACCATCAAGAAGATTAGAAGTGACAATGGGAGTGAATTCAAGAACACAAGAGTTGAAGAGTTGTGTGATGAGCTTGGAATTGTGCATCAATTCTCACCAACCTACACTCGCCAATCCAATGGTGTAGTTGAGAGGAAGAATAGGACCTTGATTGAGATGGCAAGAACCATGCTACTTGAATACAATGTGAGTGAAAAGTTTTGGAGTGATGCTATCAACACGGCTTGCTACTATAGCAACCGCCTCTATTGCCATGGGAAGTTAGAGAAGACTCCATATGAAATCTTGAATGGAAGGAAGCCCAACATTGCCTACTTCCGGGTCTTTGGTTGCAAGTGCTACATTCTCAAGAAGGGTCAAAGACTTGGAAAGTTTGACAAGAGATGTGATGAGGGATTCCTTCTTGGCTACTCTACTTCTAGCAAGGCTTGTAGAGTGTGGAACTTGGCTAGTGGGCTAGTTGAAGAGGTTCATGATGTTGAATTTGATGAAACCCAAGGCTCTCAAGTTGGAGATCAAAATCAAGATGATGTGGGTGGAGATCAATTGAGTAATGCAATGAGACACATGGACATTGGTGACATTAGGCCGAGGCAAGTGGATGATGGTGATGAGGTGCAAGTGCCAACTCAAGTTGTGATTGATGATTCCAATGAGGCAAGCACAAGTGGTACTCAACATCAAGATCAAGATCAAGGTCAAGCAAGCAATGCAAATGAGCTAGTTCTTCAACCTTCTAACATTGCAAGAGATCATCCTCTAGATCGTATCATTGGTGACTTTCAAAGAGGTGTACAAACAAGATCAAGATTGGCTAGCATATGTGAGCACTACTCCTTTGTGTCATTCATTGAGCCAACTAAGATTGATGAAGCATTGAAGGATCTGGATTGGATAAATGCCATGCATGAGGAATTGAACAACTTCACTAGGAATGATTTGTGGGAGCTTGTTGAGAGGCCGAAGAAGCACAATGTGATTGGCACCAAGTGGGTCTTCAAGAACAAGCAAGATCAAGATGGATTGGTTGTGAGGAACAAAGCAAGACTAGTGGCTCAAGGTTACACACAAGTTGAGGGTCTTGACTTTGGAGAAACATATGCACCGGTGGCAAGATTGGAGGCAATTAGAATCTTATTAGCCTATGCTTGTTCTCACAACATCAAGCTCTATCAAATGGATGTGAAGAGTGCATTTCTCAATGGGTTCATCAATGAGGAAGTGTATGTTGCACAACCTCCCGGTTTTGAGGATGACAAGAAACCCAATTATGTCTACAAGCTCAAGAAGGCATTGTATGGCTTGAAGCAAGCTCCAAGGGCATGGTATGAAAGATTGAGAGATTTTCTCATCTCCAAAGGCTTCAAGATGGGCAAAGTTGACACCACTCTCTTCACCAAGAAGATAGAAGATGACTTGTTTGTATTGCAAATCTATGTGGATGATATCATCTTTGGATCAACAAATCAATTCTTTTGTGAAGAGTTTGCTAAGATGATGGCTAGTGAGTTTGAAATGTCAATGCTTGGAGAGTTGAGCTACTTCCTTGGTCTTCAAATCAAGCAAATGAAGAATGGCACCTTTGTGAGTCAAGGCAAGTACATCAAGGACATGATCAAGAAGTTTGGGTTGCAAGATGCTAAGGCCATTAGCACACCAATGGGAACCAATGGTGGCTTGGATATTGATGATAGTGGCAAGATGATTGAGAAAAAGCTATATAGATCAATGATTGGAAGCTTGCTATATGTGACCGCTTCAAGGCCGGATGTCATGTTTAGTGTGTGCATGTGTGCAAGATTTCAAGCTTCTCCAAGAGAGAGTCACTTGACGGCAACCAAGAGGGTGTTGAGATACTTGAAGGGTACTCAAGATGTTGGTCTATGGTATCCCAAGGGGTCAAGCTTTGAGTTGATTGGATACTCTGACTCCGACTATGCCGGTTGCAAGATTGATAGGAAGAGCACAAGTGGAACATGCCAAGTGCTAGGTAGATCTCTAGTGTCATGGTCTTCAAAGAAGCAAAATAGTGTGGCACTTTCCACCGCCGAAGCCGAATATATTAGTGCGGGGAATTGTTGTGCACAATTGCTATGGATGAAAGCCACCTTGAAGGACTATGGGATCAAGTTCAAGCATGTGCCTTTGTTTTGTGACAATGAAAGTGCAATCAAGATGACAAACAATCCGGTTCAACATTCAAGAACCAAGCACATTGATGTGAGGCACCACTTCATTAGAGATCATCAACAAAAGGGAGATGTGAGCATTGAAAGTATTGGCACCGAAGATCAACTAGCCGACATATTCACCAAGCCTCTTGATGAGAAAAGATTTTGCAAGTTGAGGAATGAGTTGAACATACTTAGCTTCTCCAACATGGATTGATGCACCTCATATATGACATGCCTCTCCTCCAACATAGCAAGGTAAAGTTGGTTGTTGCATCTCATGCATCCTTTGCTAGTTATGTAGACATGTATACATGTGCATATTGCTAGGCTTATTCATTGCAAATCAAATGAATTTAAAGGATATATGGCACCACTATTGTTTCTATGATGATGTGATCTAGTGGTGGCATATGACTTGTTTGTGAGCTTGTGAACCTAGTGTTGAATCTTTAGTACTTGCTCATGATGTGTATCTCAACATGGTCAAGATAACCCTTATTTTTTTGAGGTGTGAAGAAGCTTGCCCTTGGTTCAAACCGAGATACATTATTTAAGCATGTGGTTTAGATTTGGCCATAGTTGATTGACTTGTTTCTCTCATCTTATGCACCCTTGTTGGTGATTGTTGACAAAGGGGGAGAAATAAGTTACAAAGAGCAATGGAAGGGGATCAATTTTTATGATATGACCCAACCATGAGCACACAAATAGGGGGAGCAAGCTCATAGACTATTTGTTGCATTTGTATGTGCATACACGTTGATATGGAGCATTGCAAGCTAAATTCAATATTCATGCTTGTTTGGTGTATTGCTAGTATAGAACTTGATTGATGAATTGAAGTACTAGCATACATAGGTGGTCTCTAGACATAGAGTTTCTCTTGTTCAAAGTACCTTGCTTATAATGTGATCTCATGAGGTATTTTGAGTTTTGTTGAATGTCTAGATTCCCATGGTGCTAAGAAAGGTTTATTATCGCACTCCGATTGGTATCACGCTTCAAAGGTCAATTCTATAAACCTTAGTACCATTTTGGTTGTGGTAAATCTCACACAAGTTTCATCTATGCATGTGTGCTTGAAAATCGACTAAACATTTGATGCACACATGTAGGGGGAGCTACCACTACCAAAACCGGAATTGATATGCTTGTCCAATCCAAGATTCATGATCAAAATGTCTTGGGCAAGCAATTCAATTTCATATTGAATTCAATTTCCATATCATTGTGAGCTTTATGAAGGGTTGTCATGAATTACCAAAAAGGGGGAGATTGAAAGCTCCGGTTTGGTTTTGGTAATTAATGACACTCAAATGTTGCTAATGCTTTGCTCTAAGTGTGGTTAGACACATAGCAATGTGACGGTGGATGATGGAGCACGGTGATCACGGTGATGAACATGATGGACATGTGAAGTGATAGAGCTCCGACGGAGGCCCATGGAGATCAAGGCGAAGGTATACTTGATAGGGCTTTCCGGTTTGGTGGTCAAGACACTTAGCGAGTGTGACCACATTTAGGATCGATAACCGACTATCAAGAGGGGTTTCCTCGGTTCATTCGCGGTCCAAAGTGCCTCTAGGTTTGACTCGGCATGATGCATGAGAGGCTAACTAGAGAGCTAACACTTGTCGACGTGATCTTGAGTTGATACGCTAACTCCGGTGCTTGAGAAGTGATCTACACTGCGGGAGTTGGCACCCAAGACAAGTGGTTTGGACATTGGATCCAAGACGGCGTGACAACGACGACTTTGTGCCATAGGGGAGCTCTCTGGGAGCGCCGGACCCGGCTGGCCTGAGCGCCGGACGCGTCTGGTGAGTGTCGGATGCTACCCAGAGAGGTCCCTGGCTGGGGCAAGCGGCGGACGTGGCGGCCGGACGCGCGGCCAGGAGGGCCGGACGCGTCCGGCGTGTGAAGCTTGGCGCAGGCGGCTGGCTCGGGCTCTGCTGAGCGTCGGACACCGTGGTGGTGCGTCCGGCTTGCGCCAGACGCGCACCAGAATATTTCTGGAGCTGGTCGCGCGCGCGCGCTGGAGCGCCGGACGCGTCCGGGTAAAAGTGCCGGACGCACGTGCTGGAGAGGCGCCGGACGCTGACGTCACCTGAATTTCAAAGCCAATGGTCGGGAGCCGAGGGGTGCCGGACGCGTTCGGCGGTCCTGTGCGGACGCGTCCGGCGCGTGCTGCGCGGCTGCCCGAGGGGGGTAACGGTTGGATTTTCCCCTTGGCCTATAAATAGAAGGTGTGATGGTTTGGGGACTCTCTCTTGGCTATTTCTTTCATTCCTGAGCATTCTTGAGCAAGAGACTCCCTCTCCCACTCATCTGTTTGATTCTTGATCATCTCTTGTGAGATTTGAGTAAGGATTCAAGTGCATTGCATTGAGAGTTGCATCTAGAGGCACTTGTTCATCGAGTGAGCTGCGGATTCTTGTTACTCTTCGGTGATTCCCGTCACCGTAGATGGTTTGGAGCAGCGGGTGGTGGTTGAGCTCGACTTGGTGATTGTTCGAGGCCACACCGGGTTCTTGTGAGGGTTCTTGATCCTTCCCCGCGGAGTTCGCGAAAGGATACTCTAGTGGATTGCTCGTGGCTTGTGGATCCTTGTCTTGTGTGGAGATTGTGGCTCCCCATTGGGGTTTTTGGCACCGAGCCAATTGAGCGGGCAACTCACCAAGCAAGTGTATCGCCACAACGAGGACTAGCTTGCCGGGAAGCAAGTGAACCTCGGTAAAAAATCATTGTGTTGATTTGTGATTGCCGAGGCTTTGACCTCCTTGTGCTTGTGCTTGAGCATCTCTAGGTGATTGGCTTCTACATCGGTGATTGGCTATCTTCTACTCTTCGCGGCGGTATAAACTTCCATCATCTCTTTACTTTCCGCAAAGTAGAATTGCTTGTTGTAGTCGGTCGGGAACCACTCTTTGAGTAGTTTAAATCCCGTGGGTAGAATTGCTTGTTGTGGTCGGTCGGGAACCACTCATTGTGTAGCTTAAATCCCGTGGGTAGAATTGCTTGTACGGTTTCGGTGAACCGACCTTGTGTAGCTTGATCACCGTTGTTGAGTGTGCAATTGAATTGAGTAGCCTTGCATTGTTTAGGACGGCTTGCATAGAGTAGTCGAAGCTTTAGCTTTGCACATTTGCCACCTAGCTTGCTAATTGGTTATCTAGTGCTCTTACTAGAAATTTTATTAGGCTATTCACCCCCCCTCTAGCCATTGTGACCTTTCACGCGCGCGCCTGGAGACCTTCTATTTTTATCCTTTGCCAAGTTCAAATGCCAATTTTCTTGGAGATGGCCTATTTTTATCCTTTGTATTTTATTATGGGAGTTTGCAAACAACAACAAATGCCAAGTCAATTTGCCAAAGTCCTTGGAGATGCTCTTAGTACTATTAACCTCCCGTTCAATATCGGATTGACGATGACAGCATAGTATCGTCACATTGTAAGACGCCGCACAGACCTTATTAGCTAGAGGCAGACTCGTTTACAGGCCGCCCGACGAGATCGTGCCTGCCACCTCTGCCTGCCGTCAACTTCCATGGCCAGCGGAGGGAGTCTTCATCACCTTACGTTGGTATTGCTGCACAGCCGCTGCTGGGCGATGCCGATGATGCGAGACCCCCATCCTTATGCTCGAGCGTGATGCGATACTCAAGGATCGGAGATAACGGTGGTGCTGGTTCGTGCGTCGAGGGAGGTAAGGTATGCGGGGAAGACGAAGTTGAAGGTGTTGTGGAGACAGAAGCCACCATCGTGGAAGCACATGAGGATTCTTCCTGCTTTGGCTACCACCATTGTCTTTGGTCTCGCTGATATATATATATATAATATGATAGTACTTCATGGGTGTAGAAGCGAGACGTCTAGAGAAATACGGATGGACACCACCGACTCTTAAGTTTTTGAGCACTTTGAAGTGGATGGGAATATGGGATTATAGGGCAGAATTGATGGCGAGGAGAGAGACGCATTGTCGAGCCCCGCTCGATGCGGCGGAGGCCCGGTAGATCTACTCGCCGGAGTTGAGGAAGAGAGAAGGAGATACACGACGCCGGCAGGTTGCCGACGGGGAAAAGTAGATAGGAGTTTAGTGTTATGAATTTTGGTTACAGACTCTTTGTCACTTCGGGATACATATTGGCTCAGTGGCCGACTTGGACACACGGGCCGAGCTTGCCCATTCTAGGCCTGCGAGGCGCACATTCTTCTGGATACGCCTCTTGCTTCTCTTGGGCTTCACTTGAGTGCTTGGCTCACCATGTTGTGGGCTGCTGACAACCCCCTCCCCCTGAGACCCGGCTTGTCCCCAAGCCGGTGATGCTGGGAACCTTTGTTTGATCGACTCGGCATCCTCCCAAGTCGCCAGATCTTCAGACATACCAGACCATTTGATGAGAAGTTGAGGGATAGTGCAGATACCTCGCTGATGAAGGCGCTGCTGCAACACACGCTCTGGAATTTGGAATTGCACAGAGTCTTGAGTACAGGGTAGAGCTTCTGGGGGAAGAGTGCGTGGTGGAGGTGCAGCTTTGAGCAGAGAAACATGAAAGATTGGATGTATTGATGCCAATGGAGGAAGCTCCAGCTTGTAAGCGACAGACCCAACCTTATCCAGAATCTTGAACGGCCCAAAATACTTGAAGCACAACTTTTGGTGGGACCTTGGAGCGAGTGATGACTGGACATAAGGTTGAAGACGGAGGTAGACAGAATCACCAACCTCGAAGCTGCGCTCCGACCGATGTTTGTCAGCATGACGCTTCATCCTCTGTTGAGCACGAAGGAGGTGATGCCGAACTAAAGAGAGCATAACCTGGCGTTCAGAGAGCTTTGCAGCAACATCAGGCACTGGAGATGCATCAGAATCAAGAATCCCAAAGTGCCGAGCTGGGTGGCCATAGAGGACTTCAAATGGAGAACGACCCAGGGAAGAATGTGCACAGGTGTTGTACCAAAATTCAGCTAGCACCAACCATTTAGACCACTGTTTGGGACAGGAGTGAATGAAGAAGCGCAAATAAGTCTCGAGGCATTGGTTCACCCTTTCAGTTTGTCCGTCAGACTGGGGATGATACGCTGTGCTCATGCAAAGTTTGGATCCAGACTGATGAAACATTTCCTTCCAGAATGCACTTGTGAAGATTGGATCGCGGTCCGAAATTATGTGGGTCGGCATTCCATGGAGGCGGTAAATGGTGCCAAAGAAAGCATCAGCAACCTTTTCAGCTGAGTATGGGTGGCGCAGAGGAATAAAGTGTGTAAATTTGCTAAACTTATCGACCACGACCAAGATGCTGTTAGCCGACCCAGATGTAGGAAGCCCTTCAATGAAGTCAAGGCTAACTACCTGCCATGATCCCTGAGGAACTGGCAGAGGGGAGAGTAAACCAGGATACCTTGCATGGTCTGACTTGGCTTGGACACAAGTTGTACAGGTAGCAACAAAGGACTTGACATCGGCCTTCATACCCTTCCATGCAAAGAGCTGCTTGAGATGGCTGTAAGTCACTGGGAAACCCGAGTGCCCACCCAGGGCGCTGTCATGAAGAGCAGACATGACTTTCTGCTGCATATTCTTGTCAGAACCAAGCCAAATGCGGCCCTTGTGCGAATGACACCACCAGACAAGGAGAAGGGTAGGTGAGCCGAAGAGTCCACTGCTAACTCCTGAAGGAGCTTAGTTGTATCTGGATCAGAAGCATAGCTGCGAACCACCTGAGATAACCAGATCAGAGTTGCAGAAGAGACGGCCTGGAGTTGAGCTTGAGCAGCTGGATGCCTAGAGAGGGCATCAGCAGCCTTGTTAGAGGTGCCAGGGCGATATACCAACCATTTATACTGTAAGCTAGCTAGTTTAGTGAACATCTTGAGCTGCCATGGTGTATGGAGGCGCTGGTCAGTGATGTGGCCAAGACTACGCTGATCCGTAAATATTGTGAATTCATGGTGCTGAAGATAGGACCTCCACTGTTCAACAGCCACTAGAATGGCCAAGTACTCCTTTTCGTACGTCGACAAACCACGAGTACGAGGACCAAGGGCCTTGCTGACATATGCTAATGGATGACCATTCTGGAGAAGAACTGCCCCCACCCCGGTATCACTTGCATCAGTCTGAAGTTGGAATGGCTGATTGAAGTTGGGTAATGCCAATACTGGGGCAGTCATCAATGCCTCCTTGAGAGCATGAAAGGCTGAAGAGTGAGCATCAGTCCAAACAAACATGGTTCCTTTCTTCAGCATATCATTAAGTGGTCGAGCTATGATGGCAAAGTGACGCACAAATTTTCGGTAATAGCCCGCTAATCCAAGGAAACTCCGGAGCTGTTTGACATCAGCAGGAATCGGCCAGGACTGAATAGAAGCAACTTTGGTTGGATCAGTACCCACACCATGCTGGCTGATAATGTGTCCCAAATAGGCAACAGATTGTTGAGCAAAAGAGCACTTGCTCAACTTGATGAGCCATTGGTCTGCAGCCAGGAGCTGAAAGACTTGACGGAGGTGGTCAAGATGCTCTTCGAGAGTAGCACTATATATCAATATATCGTCAAAGAAAACCAGAGCAAACTTGCGAAGAACAGATTTGAGGGTATCATTCATTGCACCTTGGAAAGTATTGGGAGCACCGGTCAACCCGAAAGACATCACCTTGTATTCAAATTGACCCCAATGAGTTTGAAAGGCTGTTTTGTATTCTTCACCTGGTGCAAGACAAATCTGGTTGAATCCAGCCCGCAGATCCAAAGAAGAAAACCAGCGTGCTCCACTGAGTTCATCCAGGAGTTCATCAACGACTGGAATAGGGAATTTAGTCTTCATTGTTAATGCATTGAGCATTCTGTAGTCCACCACCATACGCCAGGTATGGTCCTTTTTCTTGACTAAAAGGACCGGAGAAGAGAACGGACTTGCACTCGGTTGAATCATACCATGTTGCAATAGCTCAGAGACCTGCTGCTCAATTTCGGACTTGAGTTTGGGATTATAGCGATACTGTCGCTGAGAAATAGGTTGGGCCCCAGGAATTAATGGGATTGAATGATCACATTGTCGGCGTAGGGGCAACTCCTTGGGCTCGGCAAAGAGGTGGCCAAAATCATCAAGAATTGCTTGCACTTCAGGCAACAGAGGTGAAGAAGGAATATCAGGACTATCTGATGCGATGCTGTAGAGCTGCAACGTGGGAGTGTCCATATGATCAGCAAACAGACCCTGGAGCAGCACGGAAGAAGCACCGTATGGAACACACATCCACTGTTCAGACCAGCTGACACGCATGGGTGAGAAAGCTGCCAGCCAATCCATCCCTAAGATGATATCATAGGAGCTCAAAGGAAGAATCCGGAAGGTGGAATGGAAACGGTGCCCCTGAACTGACCATTCAGCATGTGGAAGCTCAGATTTGCATGATATGATTTGACCATTAGCAACTCGGACTGACATTGGATTGTCCATAACCTTAACTCCAGGTAGAGATGAAGCCACATCAGAACTCAAGAAAGAATGCGAACTACCAGAGTCGACCAGGATATGAACTGCACGGTCCCCCAACATACTAGAAAACTGCATAGTTTGCACTGCTGGCGATCCCGAAGATGCTGCATCAGATAATGCCAAGAATACCTGAGCAGGAGGCTCCTCTTCCTGGGATGTCTCTTCCTCATTGAGTTCTTCTGGAAGCTCAAAGTCTTCCTGACAAACTGCCCAGAGTTCCTCCAAAGCATGTAACTGAGGAGTTGCAGAGCAGCGATGCCCCTGAAACCATTTTTCTCCACAACGGATGCACAGCCCTTGAGCCTTGCGGTAAGACTTGAGGTGGGAGAATCGGTCTTCAGAAGGGCCAGGTCGGGGAAGCTTGAGATTCACAGAGCCCTTGTCACCAACAGCTTGTACTAGAGGGGCTGGTGGAGGCGGAGCACCCCGCCCAGTAGCGAAATGGGAAGCATTATAAGGCTCCAGCTTCTTGAACTCCCATCGTCTGGAGACATCACCCGCTTCTTCCTGCAACAAGGCCAACGTATAGGAAGCATCGAGTGTAGCAGGGCGGGCAACCATCAAAACAGCACGAATATCCTCACGTAAACCCTCAATGAAGCGTTGTTTGAAGGATATCATGTCAGGGTTGGGGTTATAGGCTTTAAGCTGGTCGAATAACTCAGTGAAACGGTTTACATAATCAGTGACCGAGGAAGTCATCCTGATTTTGAGCAGTTTACGGTGAAGGAACTCATGCTGATCCCGGCTGAAATGCTCATGGACCAAAGTGCAGAACCTAGACCAGTCTAAAGTGTGGACAGTGGACTCGATGGATTGGAACCAGCGCTTGGCCGGCCCGGTGAAGTGCATCTTGGCAACCTCAATCCACATGTTTGGTTCGACAGCATACATGTCAAAGTAGCTCTTGGCGCATGTTATCCAGAATTGGGCGTCATTGCCATCGAACTTTGGAAAGTCAAGTTTGGGTAAACGGCCTAGGTGGGGTGGAGTAGTATGGTGGTGATATGGGTGGTTTGGCGAAGCTGTAGGAGAGAATGAATGGCCAGTGAACTGTGGGTGTGGATAGGGATTTGGAGGCTGGCCTAGGTAATATGGGGAATGATTTTGGTGATTGGATTGGGGAATGGTGGAGGTTCCTGGAGGAATTGGAGGATGGTAAGGGTAGTAGGATGCACTGGTGAATTGGGTTTGTGGAAGAGGGCGGGGAATTGGGTTCAATGGAGGATGGAATTGAGGAGAAGAGTGAGACATACCGGACTGGAGGGGTGGGGTGATGGTCGTGACCGACCCGTACCCCACGACGCGGTGCCCACTGGGCGGATCGTCCGCTGCTCCGGTAGGTGGAGTACCCACGGGCGCGGACGGGTTGACGGAGAAGCTCGGCGGCGGTGCTGAAGCTCCTCCCTGCTGCAGCTCGGTTCGAGGAGGGCGCGGACCTAAGCCTGAGCCGGTCGTGGTGAAGAGGCGGACGTCCCGGCGAACATCATAGATGGAAGCCTCCATCCATGGGCGCCAGTTCTCCCACTCCCTGTACTTGACCTCCAGTGTGGCGAGGCGGTCATCATGCTCCGCCTTCTTCTCCACGAGGTGTTCCAGATTAATCCCATCCACGCGATCCTCCAGCGCACCGACGCGACCATCCACCGCCAGCTCCCAGTGGTACGAGTCCGCCGCAGCGCCGGCCTGCGAAGAACAGTAGTCCTCCAAGGACTGGACTCGAGCAGGGCCATCGGTCACCGCCACCCGCTCCAGGGCGAAGATGCGATTCGGAAGCCCCTCCGTGGTACGCTCCAAAGCGGCGATGCAGAGCCGGCCTGATTCACCGCCTCCAGCCGACTCCAGTGCCGAGATCCGGTCGCGAGTACCCGGCAGATCCTCCGTGGATCCTTCGAGTGCCGAGATCCGCTGATTGGTTGACCGCTCGAACTCGGTGCGGGCAGTAGATTCCGCCCCCAACTTGGAGTCGATCTCGCCGAGCCGGCGGTCCATGGACTCCAGCTTCAGATCCAACTTCTCGAGGAAGGCCTTGGTGTTCGGCTCCATGGCTCCCAGAGCGTGGCGCCGACGGGTGTAGTAGAGGTGGGAATCGCTCGGCTCCAGCGGAAGGCCGGGACGAGGGAGCTGATACCAACGTCGAGCCCCGCTCGATGCGGCGGAGGCCCGGTAGATCTACTCGCCGGAGTTGAGGAAGAGAGAAGGAGATACACGACGCCGGCAGGTTGCCGACGGGGAAAAGTAGATAGGAGTTTAGTGTTATGAATTTTGGTTACAGACTCTTTGTCACTTCGGGATACATATTGGCTCAGTGGCCGACTTGGACACACGGACCGAGCTTGCCCATTCTGGGCCTGCGAGGCGCACATTCTTCTGGATACGCCTCTTGCTTCTCTTGGGCTTCACTTGAGTGCTTGGCTCACCATGTTGTGGGCTGCTGACACGCATGTAAGAAAAATAAAAAGATGTTGACGTAGGAAACTTGTGGGAAAGGAGAAAAGACTTATCTGTGCTCCACGAAGCTGCTGGGAAGGGGAAAAGGAGAGGATGTTTTATTCTGTTCTCACCGATGGAGGTGGGATTCTTGGGTTCCTTCGATATCTGAAATTCATGGCAACGAAAGTAACTAAAAATTTGTATAGATTGCTGATGTGGCACTCACCCGATCTGGAGATTCTCGAAGTCAGCATTGGCGCCTCGTCGTCGAGGGGAACGTCGCTTACCACTTAATGTGTAACGCCGGTAAATCCTTGGGAAAATCCCAGTAAAAGGTGCGAGCACCAGTATTTGAACCCTGGTGGGTAGCGTCCCACTGGGCCGTCCTACCATTGGACTACAAGCCAATTCGCGTCAGATAAATAACTTAGTGTTTATATAAGATGTATAGATGCTATGCATAATTTCATGGGCCACTACTACGCTTTGAAGAATAAATCTACCTTCGATAAAGGTTAACTGGGTTGGAGCTATAATTCTTTGCACTACTGAAGTCAATCTAAGAGTGAGAATCTTATAAAAAATTTTAAAGCTACAATTCAGCAGACTAATAGGTCTAAACTGCTTTGAAGCATCCCCCACTTTAGGGATTAAAGTCACTAGTGCAAATTTAACGTTTCCATATTTAAAGTTCTCTTAAAAAAAGTCATCAAATAAGGCAACCAAATCTTTCTTGTTCAGGTCCAGGACTTATAATAGAAAAGAAAAGATAGACCATCAGGTATAGGTGCACCTTCTGCATAAGAGCTAAATACAACATCTTTAATCTCCTTCTATGTAAAAGGAGCTGTCAAGAGATCATTGTCCTCCTTGGAGACCTTATCTCCTAAATCCCAAAAGTTGGAACCTAATCTAACCTTAGAGTCAGGCTCTTTAGCAAAAAATGGTTTTTATAGAAATCTACACAGCTACTTTCATCATACTTTTCTGGTCATGAACAGGACCAGTAGGTGTTTCTAAAAACTCAATCTTCTTCTTTCTACTTCTATAGTTAGTCACAGCTTGAAAGTAGGCATTATTCCTATCACCTTGTAGAACCTCTCTTTCTCTCTGGATCTTTGTCTAAGTTTAATTTCCTCTAAAGACCCAATCTGATCTAATTATTCCTCTGTAAGTTTCATTTCAGCTCTCTCGATGTCAGTCAGATCTCTGGATTCTAAAAAACTTTCTAATCTAGAAAACTTAGTTGACAACTCTTACTTTGTTAATTTTACAAGTGACTAAGCAAATACTCGCGTGTTGCAACGAGAATGACAATAATTCCATGAGATTATTGAAGTCAATCAAAAAACGAAGACAATGATAATTTAATTTTGGATATGAGACAGCCATTTGAGCATATTACGAAGGGAAGCCATCATCTATGGCAATTAGTACCACCAGCTTGTCTGATTTACTTCAGAAAATATAATACAACATTAATTGCCTCTTTGTAAAACTGGAATTTGCCAACACTGATAGGATAGATAGTTGGATAGATAGATAGTTGGATAGATAGTTTCAGCTGGCTGACCTCACTATTCTTCAGGACATCCTCATAGCTGTTTATATTGGACATTCCACAGCCAGAGCTTTCAGCATGAAGCTAAACATGCCCCAAAAAAACTCTTATTAGAATTGCATGCAATACAGGTAGAATCTGAATACCCGAAGGGTTTGTTTCTTTGCAATCCCCTGGTTAGATATCTAGTAAAATACATAGAATTCTATAAACCAGAACCAGGGGCAGCTATTGCACAGTACGGGCAGCTATTGCACAGTACTGTTGCACATTAGATAGCATATAAGGAGGGAATTTCTTATTAAGCCCTGTAAAGGTACATAATTTCTTATTTGGCCATGTAAACTTGGAAATTTCCTATCTGACACTACTTGTATCTTTGTGCCTAAAATGAGACCACTATTTGTACATTGTTAAACTGGTAAAAAGACTAAAATGCCCCTCAGTAGATTGAATGTATATGTATGTATTGTATATGACTGGATATGGACCAATTTTTTTTTTGACACACAACAACACAATGGACAACCATAATAAATATGACGTAAGAGTAGATGCATCTTACTCTGTCTCTGTCTTACATATCCAGAACGGGGTAATGAATTTTACCAGAATATAATGAACTCATAATACTACACAACATGGAGCATATATATTAGCAGAAAATTGTAGCCGATGGCATACTTATATATTTTGATGTAGGAACATTCTGTTATACTTTATGACTGTATCATTTTGCGTCCTCTGGTACCTTGTTGGTCCACATCTAGTAGTCACCTAAGAGTAGATGCAGCTTACTCTGTCCTGCATATCCAGAAGGGGAAACTGAATTTCGCCCAAAAATAATGAACTCATAATACCAAATAACATCGATCACATATATAAGCAGAAAATAGTAGTCGATGAGATGTATTTTGAGGTAGAAACATTTTCAAGTGTAGTATATAGTACATACCAAATAAAGTTTGTCAGTTATCAGGCTTCAGGTATGCAAGCTTGGCAATGAGATCAATCAGGACAGAGGGACAGCTACTGCTCAACAGGTGGTTGAGGCCGCCGGCCGCCATGACCTGTTGAAGATTAGGAGGGAAGTTCAGAAAATCCAAGCAAGCCTGTTTGAGCCCCTGGCAATGACGTTGCTCAGCTAGCTCAAGGATATTCGCCACCGTGGTCACGTTGATGTATTCCCACAACTTCTGTTCACACTTGAGCCTCAACCTCCGGAGATCATATCTATCTGCTGCCACAAGCAAGTGCTGCCATGTCGTCACTTCTACATCGTCCACGTCATCATACTCGGTCTCTTGGCCAATGTCTAGCATTGAGTCACTGTAAATGAAACTAAGCATCAACTTAAACACTCTGGCTTCCATGTCGTCTATATGAATGACACCAGTGGTGGTGCCCTCCTTCATGGGGCCAAAAAGCTCGGCCCTGAAGACTGCAGATCTGGCCGCAAGCATGCAGCGGTGTGCGTGTATCTTTTCACCACTAATCTCAAATACGACATCGGTGCCTTCACCGGACTGGAGGAGCTGAGAGAAATACTGGTGCATATCAGATGCCGGCACCACGACGAAAGCTGTGTTCACATCAATCTTAGCCTTCTTAGATGACACAAGCTTGGTAATGAGCTCTTTGAGGAGTAAAGGGCAGGTGCTAGCTAGACGGTCCAGGCCACCGAGCGCCAGTACCTCCTCCAGATTGGCATCAGTCCTGGTAAGGAAGTCGAAGCAAGCATCCTTGAGCCCACGGCCATGGTACCGTTCAGCTAGAGCAAGTATTGTTGTCGCTGTAGTAGTGCTGATGTATGTGCACAACTTCTGTTCGCAGATCAGTCTCAACCTCATAAGACCAAATCTGTCTGCCGCCACAAGCAAGTGCTGCCACAACATGACATCATCTTCTTCCTCCTCCATATTCTCCGGCACGGAGTCACTGTAAATGAACCCAAGGAGGAGTTTGAACACTCGTGCCTCCATGTCGTCTATGCGTATGACACCTTTCGTCGTGTCCTCATTCATGGAGCCAGAAAGCAGCCCCTTGAAGACTGTCGACCTGCAGGCGAGTACGCACCAGTGTGCAGCAAACATCTCTCCGCCGATCTCGAAGGTCACATCGGACCCTTCTGCTGACCGAAGGAGACTGCTAAGATGTTGGGGCATGTCAGATGCTACTGGCACCACCACAAAAACGGCAGTGTTGGCTCCAGTACTATCGACATCGACATCCTTGATGACGATGATGTCACACTTTACGATGAGACGGTCATCCTTCAGATTTGCCGATTTCTCCAGATCCTCTCTTTTCATGAAATCATCGAAACCCCAAAACGAGCACTCGTTACTGAAGTTAGTCACTTCGATATCTTGGATGTCTGATGGCAGTTGCCTCTCAGCCTTGTCAACCAAACTGAAATCAAACTTTGCCTTCACAGTCGTCGTCTCCGCGATGTCGTCATCAATTTCATCATCATCAAGTAAGAGATAAAGGGACATGTAGTCAGCCGACTCAGAGTCTATGCCATTGGGGAAGTACCGGATACGCCAGCGATGGCCGCCGACCCTGAAAGGGGGAGATTCTAGCCAGTCGCCGTTCTTGATGGCCTCTTTGGTGCGCGAGTACCCGTCGACGACAAGCAGGTGGTAGCCACTGTCGGTGACGGCGGCTGTGACGGCGGATGGTGTAGATCGCGTCGACAGCCCGCCCTCGCTAACGAAAGATATGCCGGCGAACGACATAGCGATCGAACCAACGAGATCGATCGTGATCCCCGGCCGCTACTATATGCAGATTTTCTATTTTCTGTGGCTGGCAGTTGCCAAGGAGAGTAGGTCTTCGCGATTATAGAAGATGGAAAGTTACGAGCCCAGCCGCACATCCTGTATATTCCTCGCGATTATAGTGAAAGAGAGCACCGGGCGGGCCGCGCCGTCGTTTTTGCAGGCTTTGCGGGATCCGCTGGGCACAGGCTCCGCTCTTACGCCGCCACCGTCCAGCGGGCTTGGCGGGCTGGCCAAGTACAGCGCCTGCTTGATATAACACGAGCCCATGTTTGTGTGCACAAACCTTAGATACCTCATGCAGTCACGTCGTGATGGAGAATCAAGTTCTCTCTCCGTTCATTTTGTTTCCGAAATTTGTTGTTTAATTTGGGGCGAGCAAGTAACAAAGGCAATCCATGCATGCATTTGACAGAGCCGAAGAGAAAGAAAGAAAGATGTTGGAAAACAAGTCTTTCAAAGAGCAAAGACGATAGCTTTTTTCTTTTTTACTTTTTTTTAAAAAAAAATAGCTATCATCTTTGCTCTTTGAAAGACCACTTGATAGTACTGCAAATTGGACAGACCTCAAGGATCTTCCGAAGTACAGTACAGTTTGAGGTCTCCGCCACCACGACTTCACAGTTCACAAGGTTATTCACATGCATTGACAAACATGGCTCTGCTAATTGAGGACGCAAGGGCAACAAGCAACTGAATCACGGAGTTGCTCTTGCAAGAGCTGGGGGTGACGACTGACGAATCCTTCATGGGCCAGGAACACCTTGCGATCGAGCTGGCAACTCTCTACCCGGCCCTTTCAAAGCAAGAGAAAAAAAATAGAACTATGAAGGAAGCGCTGACTGCTGATCGATGACCACCATGTTCTTCACTTGGCTCATGCTCGGCTGCATGCTTACTTCTCAGAGAATGGCCAAATGACTACTTCTGTCCACTATGCATAAGAAACCTGGAGACAGTTTCACACTTGTTTCAGGAGTGCTGCTACTTTAATATGGTTTGGGAGAAGGTAGGAAGATGGATTCAGACCACTGAACCCAGTGGCCACAGACCAAAGACCAAAGACCTGGGACAATGGTTTGTTGACATGGGGAACAATGTTCAGCAGCTAAGGAGGAGCGGCGCACTCGATGGTGATGCTTAGTTCTTTGGGAGCTTTGGAAAGAAAGGAATAATCGGGTTTTCAACAAGACCACAAGATCACCGGAACAGATTTTCAGTCGTACACAAGATGAAGCAAAGATGTGGATACGAGCGGGCAATAGAGGGCTTGAAGAGGTACTGCCACCAGCTGGGCAGCTCGCTCATAGGCATTGTCGTGGACACCATTAATCATGTAATCTAGAGTACTAAGTAGGAGGGGTGGCAATTCATTCACTGTCAGGTGAATGTAAAGCAAAAAGATGGGCACTCCACGTGTCAAACTCTGTAAATAATTTGCTCTTCTCTTATCAAAGAAAGTAATTGATCTTTTGAAGAAAAAGAGGAGCAGGCAGAGATGAAATGCACTCTGCCACATTGACCAATACGAATTGACTAAGCAATGATAATAATTCCACGATATATCTTGTAGCCAATCAAAAAATCAAGATATCTTGTAGCCATCACATCTCTACCTATTACTCTGACCAGCCATTCCAACATGTAAAGTAGCACGATACTGAAATAAAAGCTGGCAAAACGCCAAGCCATTACATTTTGAGGGGAAATTGAGGTGGTAATCTAAACATGAGCTTACTAAATGCAACAGATATTAGTTGACAGAGACATTGACAGGGATATTACTAAATGCAACGATTCAAATGTTATAAGGAGTTTCTAGCTAACAGAAGCTGATAGTTTAGTTCAGCCAAAGATAAATTTTGCATAATCAAAACCACTGTTTGAGTTATTGCTTTGTCTGTCATAAAAGGAAATATAAGGTCACCAAGAGTAGCCAAGAGCAGCTTTGTACTTGTTACTGGATGCATCTTAAGATGGACTTGGCAAATTCATTGTTCATTATCTGACCATTGTAACAAGTACCAGCCTGTGGTGATGGGGTCAAATTGCTATTTTTAATCAATCAAATACATTGAGGACACTTTAAAGGAGCGATTGTACCATTTAGAACTGGTTATTCAAACTGTGGACAAGGAGCACCATATAACACTGGTTTATTCAGTCTGTGGATAGGGAGAACTTATTGGACCAATGCTACCGTGTCATGATCTTGAAGAATATATGCAAGAACTATCTATCTATAAAAGAATTAATTTCAGACCGAAGACAGGAACCAAATAGCATTCTCATGCTAAATAAAATAGGCTTGCACTCAATAAGAAATGTAAATAACTGCAATAGTAAGCAAAACTACCATACAACCTCAGGCCGGAGATACCACCTCTAAAACTTTTTAAAAAGCAGACACTGCTTTTGCAATAGCAGTACTCTTCATGGTTCTATATTGCATACAAAAATAGGGGGCATTTAGAGAAGCAGGAAACTTTTCAGGGATTCACAATTGTTGGCATGGGTTCTCTTTTACCTGATTTCGATGATTTAGGGTTATTAACTTAGTTCAGCGGATGAAGTGCTTCAGTAATCATGTGAACATTTTTTCAAGCCAATAGGAAAAAAATGCTCAGCTGATAAATGCAGTTCCACTCTGTATACGAAAAAGAACAGGTAAACTTTAGCTTCAGTAAAAAGCTCTATCGGAAAAAAAAGTTTGTGCATAGTAAGTCCAATCTCTATCTTAATCCTACTCCAAAATCCAAATGTATGTACTAGTTGATATGTGGTAATCAATAGATAATCAATCAATCCTCGTTGAGATCTACAGTACCATGTACTACTGTAGCTGTACGCATAAGGATGTCTCGGAAGTCACCTCCTGCGTGTGGCGCATTTTATCGAATAGTATGTCGGTAGGTAGTCTGCGACAGCATTACGGCACCAGCTCGTTCCTCCGCGGCGCTACATGAATTTGTCCTTGGTGGAGCGCCCAAAAAAAAGCAGTAGCACAATGTCAATCCACGGTTGGATTTTCCTGACGTCGCCGCAACTATCTCCCAAGAGCGTGGCCAGGGACAAGGGCCACCATGCCGGGAGCCGGCGCCGCGTCGGCATTCCGCAGCACCTCACTGCGTAGCCCATAGGCCCATGAAGCAGCCCGGGCAAATCAATTGCTATCTCATTAGTACATGCTCACGAATTCCACTATCAGTTCATGTGCAGTCTACTGGGCCAAGTGATTTCCAATATAGGAGCCCGGGCAAGGGCCCAGGCTAGCTGGGCCTTGGGTCCGCCTATGGCTTAGCCCGCTCGCTGATGGCATGCGGCGGCCGCACTCACGCCTTGGTCAGGAGCCGCCGCTCCGAGGGCACGTCGTCTGATCCCCGCCTCGTCAGATTGCCGCACCGGGGTCAGGCGGCAGCACCAGCTCTCCATTTTGCCAGTGCGCTATGCCAGCTCGCCGATGATGACCGCAAGTTCAGCCGCTCTAATAGCGCATCAAGCGGAGGGCATAATGGAGAGCATGGGGGGTGGAGCAGGCAGAGGGGACGAGGAAACGGTGGGAGGAGAAACACATGGTGCGGCCCGTGAAGGGCTGGAAGGGTTGCGATGCCTTCGGTCAAGGACGAAGTGGGTATGAGACCCGAGCCGATCCGCATTTGATGTACCAGATCATTTTGTCATCTTATCCAATGGTTAGCGGGTTAACGGGCTATGTGGCTCTATCCACAGGCCCGCTTTTGTTATAGAAACCATATAAAGAGAAGAGATTGCTCTTTTTTAAAAACGAATCAGGCAGGAGAGTTGCCGATTATATTTATAAGAAGAAATCCAGACTGAGTAATACAACAAAATGTCAACACATCACAACACAATAAAGCAACAACAACAAACTAAAGTGACTAAAACAACTAAAACAAACACAGTTGCACGCCAAGGAACCAATCCTCAACAAACTCCTCCGCAATAGCCATCCAAGTGACACGGACAACAACAGTCATCAAAACATCAAAGTCGCACTTGTGTCGTCGCTCATGTCCCCTGACGAAGAAGCAAATAGACCTTTGCCACAAAGTCCCAAAGGCACGACCTTTTAAACTCATCATCAATGGCTTGAGGAGATCTGGTGGCAACAATTCCTTCAGGCCAACTACAATATCTTGCATTGCAACCTCGTTGAGCTTCCCATCCTTCACAACAACGTCCAAATCCATTGACACGTTAGAAGAGATTGTTCTAGATTCAAAAGAAAAACGTTTAGCTTCATTTGAAAAAAATGTCTCGATAATTATAAAACCAATGTTCCAATAGCATTAAAAGTGTTCCATGAAAAAAATGATATGATAATACATATAATTATAAGAAGAACAAAAAGGAGAGAGAAAGAACAAATTTAATTCTTCCTAATAATTTATATATCCCTGAAAAAGTTTATTCTTCCTGGCATTGTACGAAGAGAAATAAGGAACAAAATTTATATAAGATACAAAATAATAATAATAAAATAAAATACCCTAAATCCGCAACGGGACTATATATGTATTGTACTAGGAGAATACCCCGCGCGTTGCTGCGGGGATTCCAGTTAATTTTAAAAAAATAAACTATTTATATTTATAGTTACAAAAATAAAATAATCTTAAAATAAATTTTGATGAATGGTTTGATGACATGTGGATGTGAACAACTAAATGTATGTTAGTGGATGAAGAGATAGCTGTCATAATTATATGTGCTAGTTGGATATAATTACAAATTTAGTGGATTGCTTAGTGGATTGCTTATGTGGATAGCTTGCATGTTGACCAATGTTCCAATAGCATTAAAAGTGTTCCATGAAAAAAATGATATGATAATACATATAATTATAAGAAGAACAAAAAGGAGAGAGAAAGAACAAATTTAATTCTTCCTAATAATTTATATATCCCTGCAAAAGTTTATTCTTTCTGGCATTGTACGAAGAGAAATAAGGAACAAAATTTATATAAGATACAAAATAATAATAATAAAATAAAATACCCTAAATCCGCAACGGGACTATATATGTATTGTACTAGGAGAATACCCCGCGCATTGCTGCGGGGATTCCAGTTAATTTAAAAAAAATAAACTATTTATATTTATAGTTATAAAAATAAAATAATCTTAAAATAAATTTTGATGAATGGTTTGATGACATGTGGATGTGAACAACTAAATGTATGTTAGTGGATGAAGAGGTAGCTGTCATAATTATATGTGCTAGTTGGATATAATTACAAATCTGCTTATGTGGATAGCTTGCATGTTGAGATAATTCTATAGTGGGGTTTGTTTATAGGAACCGTATGCTATGAAAACCAACTAGCTATGCAAACTACGCAAACTCTAATTAAACCCACACGATTCTAATCCGATGGTATTAGATGGAGGTGGGACAATTAAGCACTTAAACCCTCCCACCAATCCAATCTTATTCATTTTTTTTCAACTCAACCCCAGCATCCAATCGCTCCATTACTCCGATCCCGTACGTTCTCCGTCACGCGACTCTGGACGCGTCGTGGTTTCTTTGACTCCCGCCGCCGCCCCTGTCCACAGCCAAGCCCGCCCCTGTCCGCAGCCAAGCCCTAGATCGCCATGGACGATTGCTGGAAAGTCTCATCGGCAATGTTAATCTTGGAACAGTGTCCATGACTTCCAAGCAGATTTGGATTTGGCTGGTTAACGTAATCGTCCATTGGGGGGAGTCTTTCTCTGGAATCTCATTTCTTGGGCCTCTCGATCTTGTAATCTTGGAACAGTGTCCAAGACGGCAGGAGCAAGGACGAAACCTTCTGCGGCAGGAGTCAAAGAAACCGAGACGAGGGCAGCATCTAGAGTCGCGTGACGGAGAACGTACGGGATCGGAGTAACAGAGCGATCGGATGCCGGGGTTGAGTTGAAAGAAATGAATAAGATTGGATTGGTGGAGGGTTTGAGTGCTTAATTGTCCCATCCCTATCTAAGACCATCGGATTAGAATTGTGTGGGTTTGATTAAAGTTTGCGTAGTTTGCATAGCTAGTTGGTTTTCATAGCATACGCTCCCTTGTTTATATAAGAGGTATAGATTTGTATAGAGGCAAAAGTTTTTACTAGATTAGACAAAACGGATTTCCAAAAAAAAAAAAAAAAGACTATACAAAACGGGACTAGACACAGTTTTTTCTTTAAAAAGACTATAGACACAAAAGTGAAAAAGCAAAATTATCTTAAAGGCTTCGGCGGATTGAGGAACGGCCCAGGTCGGCCCACCAGCGCCACTTCCGTCTCTAGTCATCCCCGTTTCACCCTCCCTCCCTCTCCCTCTCCTTCTCGGCGACGATTGGGCTCGCGCCGCCGCCGCCGCCGCCGCCGAGGTCTCCGCAAGTCCGCAGCGCCCTCCGCCAGGTCTCCGTACCCCCCGTCGCCGTCGACGAGCACCCTCCAAGTACGCCTCCAGCCCTTCTCTCCCTTCCTGCCGCGCGGAGCCGGGCGCCCAAACCCTAACCCATGCTATCTCGCTATTTCGTCTCCCTATCTGTTCTAATTGCAAGTTCGTTCGCGCATCTATAGTGCTTCCGAGCTTCGATTTCTTGCGAGAACTTTCGAGTTTCCCAAACTGGTTCCGCCCCCCTGAATTTCACTGTGTTGCAGGACATTTGTTTGCGTTATGGTCGCAGCAGCGTAGGTGGCGAGCCGTTAGAAGGAGGGGGCAAGAAGAGTTGCGCCAGGCATGGCGGCTCAGGAGGCCGCCGCCGCAGCGGATTCTTCGGGCCCTCGGTTCGCTCCGGACGACCCGACGCTCCCGGCGCCGTGGAAGGCGCTGATTGATGGCACGACGCTGTACTACTGGAACCCGGAGACGAATGCGACGCAGTATGAGAAGCCTGCGGCAGCTGCGGGGGTGCCCCCCTTGCCGGCAGGTCCACCGCCGGCGACCCCCGCACAGGTTCCGGAGCCTGCGCCTGGGGCGTATTCGCAGCCGAACACGCAGTTTGGGCAAGCTGGGCAGGCAGGGCAACAGGAGCGCCCTGGCCAGGCAGGTTATGCTCCTCAGGCTGGCCAGCTTGGGCAGCAGCAGCAGCATAGTCAGCAGCCAGCTCAGCAGCAACCGTTCCAGCAGCATGTGCCGGCTCAACACCAGGCTTCGTTTCAGCAAGTGCCATATCAGCAACAGCAGGCACACATGCTAAATCAGCCGCATCAGTACCACAGCGCGCATCCTCAACACATGCCGTATCAGCATGGTCCTTACATGCAACCTCAGCAGCAACAGCAGGCTCCACCATATTCGTATCAGGCAGACCAGCAGCTGCAGATGCCACAATCTGCCTATAATCAAGCTCAGCAGCCACCGATGCCTCTAGCTGCCTACAATCAAGGCCAGAGTCAGCAGCCACCGATGCCACAACATACCTACAATCAAGGTCAGAGTCAACAGCCACCGATGCCGCAACCTTCCTACAATCAAGGTCAAGTTCAGCAGCCACCGATGCCACAACCTTCGTACAATCAAGGTCAGCAATCCATGATGCCGCAGTCTGCCTACAATCAAGCTCAGCAGCCTCAGATTCCACATGGGGCTTATAATCAAAGCCAGCCGCCGCAGGGAGTTAGGATTCCTCAGAGTCAAGGGCAACATCCTCAACAATCTATGAGCTTTCACCACCCTGCCCAAGCTTCACAGCCGCAGCATGTCTCTCAACCTCAAGGACTTAAAATGCCATCTCAACAAGGTCAAGTGCAGCATGGATTGCCATTCACTCAGCATGGAAAACCGCCACTGTCACATGGGCAACAAAGTCCATTGTTGAAGGATGATGATGGAGTTCATGAAGTCAAGCAGACTGGTTTTTCATTACCACTTAGTCAACAGCGTGGCCAAGCTCCTCTCCCAAATCAACAGTTACCTTCTAGTCATCAACATCCTGGAGCCCTTAGTAGCCAGCCATTATATCCTGCCAAGCATCTTCCTGGTGGATCACCTGCTCAAATGCATCAAGGTGGAGCTGATACAAACTACCAACAAAAACCAGTTAGTGGCCATGCAGTTCCAAATCATGTTGGTCCATCACCAATTCGACCTCCAATGGGTTTTGATATGGGTAATACTGATGGTCACTTTGAAAGAGATGATGCTCACTATCATGGAAGGTTTGATGGAACAAAGGCTCTCCAGCAGCAGCCAAACCTTGCTCCTCTCCCAACTTCACAAAATCCTATGGTAATAATCTTTGGTACAGTAATGTTAAATCTTAATGAGGCCAAAAGCTCACCCTTATACTGCCTAAATTTGTGTCCTACCATAAAATAAGCTATAAACTTTCTTGTACATTATAAACTCTGATGATATTTTCGCACCATATCAATAGAGCTAGTTGTAAAAATGTTGGCAACAATGCCCATTAGCTTTCTGGTATATTCAATACTTGCTATGTAGTATGCTCATGCTAACCTCAATTCTAGAGTTGTAACCATTCACTCTGATTTGTGTAAACTTTTGCAGCAGGGCATGCATAATGGACTACCTTATCCTCGTCCAGACAATTTTGGTGGTTATAACATGGCACCTCCACATTCAGTACCAAATCCACATAATCTTGGTCCATTGCCTATTGGAACTTCAGTGAGGCCACCGTCAAGTATGTTTGCTCCTCCAGATTTTCCAAGCGTATCTTCAGCTGATGCATACCGTCAACACCATGAAGTCACTGCCATGGTAAGGAGTTGATTGCATGAGCGTATTTTGTCGCAAAACTAAGACACAGTTTACGACTTCAAATTTCTCCAGAGGCTGTTTGCCATTGTACTTAAATATTCTGGAAATGTTGTTCCACATGTGGTTTTTAATGTTATCCGTATCTGAATACTTTAATAACCCGTTTGCATAATAGAGGGTACCGGTTGATATCTAACACTTGCATGACTAAAAAATAATTTTTGTGACACACATATCTGACATTTCAAGCATGCCGTATACATCTCTGGCCAATTGCCATTCAACAGAACGAGACAGTGGTATATTATAATTTGTTTTGCACAGAGATACATTCGAGATACCAAAAGCTCTTCTGCGGTTGGACATATTTTAGTATGCCCTGTTCTCTTTATGTATAGCCTGGTAACAGGGTATTTGTATTTCAGAGTATTTCTGTTTGTGTACAGGTTCATTTCTTGTTTAGTTAGACTACTACCTGTTTATTATTCTTTTATACTGCCACCTGTTGATTATTTATAGTTTGACTACTATTTTTTTAATATCCAGGGTGAGAATGTTCCTGCTCCGTTTATGACATTTGAGGCTACTGGATTCCCTCCAGAGATTCTGAGAGAGGTATGTGTTCTTTATTTAGACTTTTCTACTTGTGGATGGATCCATGGATGCATTATCTACAAACCAGTATAGTGCCCGTGCTAAACCTACGGCTTTATTTCAGAAATAGTTTGAAGGGTGGGCTATTCACGGTTCAGAAATAGTTTTGACTCAAAAAGTAAAGATGCACGACAGTAACAAGTTTTTTTATATGGACTGACAAACTAACATGACTTTTACATCAGAGCTGGCAATCTTCTTACTGCAGTAATCATTGATGTAGAAAATACACACATTGGACAATGTTGATTTTAGTTAGAGACCCCGAATTAGGTGTCTGCCCCTGATATACATTGAAGTATCTGGCAGTGCAAGTTTACTCATTACATTATTAGTATATAACTCAGCGATAAAATGATGGTTACTCATTACATTGAAGTATCCAACCTTAGAATCAGCACAGCCATGTCTGATCTCTTCGACTTTGAGAAGTCTAAGATGATATCCTCTGAAATTTTCTTGGCCTTACCATATCGGTTAATCGGAAACTGCACAACATGGTTTAGCACAGAACTTGAGAACAAAAAATGGTAAATTCTGTCCTCATTCTTGTTAATGCAAGCTAAACATCCAACTTGTTTTTCGAAAGAAACTGAAAATTTCAGAAGCGAACTGCTGACATCAGAAATATCGACTGTCAACAAATTAGTGTTGTACATCTGAATACATCTGAAAACATAACAATGCAGATTGGAGATTTTTTTTTGTTTCATCATATTCATAATATGAATTTTGAAGCAAAACTGAGAAACAAATTTGAAGCAACAGAAGAATGGTTCATGTGCTTATATTGGTTTTGCCTATATATGTGAGTGAATGTGCAAACTCGAGCCCTTAAATATTTTTTAGTGCACCCGGTCATCATTGTTAAGATCTGCTCAATTGAGACAAGCAGGTAATCTGGTGCACAGGAAATTGAGGGGGAAAAAATCAGCGACCTTATGTTTAACCTCCAGGAATTTAAAAGTGTACAAAAAATAAAAAAGATGATGCCAACGCACAATTCAAAGAAAGCTAAGATCTCAATCACTGCCCTTCTGAACTTCCAGAAGGCTGCCCACATTCTACCTAGCTCCATCTTTTTGAACCTGCTCTCTCCTAGAATAAAAGCAATGCATAATTTTTTTTGACAACAAAAGCAATGCACAATTAAAATGCATTCAAACATTGATTGAACAGACCGGCCGTGGAGTAATAAAAATTAAATACCTCTTTCAGAACTTGGCAAGAACATAGCACGTCGTCTCACTTGCCTGCGCCACCTCTCTGCCTTCACTGTGGGCAGTGAAGCTATTGTCATTTGCTAGGGGGAAAAACTCAAACTATTAGGATTGTTCTGCTACGGAATGTCAATGGTGTTTAGATAATGCCCTTTACCTTTTCTAGAAAATCTCCAGTACCTGTTACTTGAAATTTGACAATTCACCGACCTGAATTTAGATCGCCCCTGCGGGTCGGGGATGTGAGCCGCAGGGACCACGATGACCGCGCAGCAGGAACGGCGCCGTCCACAGCGCGCATCAGGGATGGGGGCCGCGGCGATGGGGATGGCGTCCGCGACGCCAAGTGGGCCGCCGAAGACCGCCTCGGGAGGGACAGAAAGGAGGCTGTGCGATGCATTGGGGGCAGGGAGCCGCCGCGGAGCCGATGTCCTTGACGCTACCGTGGAAGAACTGCACCGCATTGGCCACCGTGTCGGACCCTCACGCGCCGTCGCCTCCGCCTGGGCCGTCGCTCGACATGCTGCCGCCCGACACGCCGCGAGTTCCTACGCCATCCAATTCTTGGCCACGGCGGGTGAGGGAGGGATTTGATTGCGGGTGGGAGGGAGTCGAGGAGAGGGAGTGAAGCATGGCCTCGTGGAGCGGTAGAGCCGGCACCGGGAGGGGCAGAGTCACGCCTTGTGCCGCAGGCCGTCGCGCGTGGGGTGTGCGCGGGAGGGGACGAGGGATGACTGATGAGACTTGGTCCGAGCAATCTGATTTGTTGGCTTTGAGTGAGTAAGAGAAAGGGAAGATTAGAATGGATCTCATCCCTTCATTTCAAATTTAGATTGAGTTCTGATTGCATTTGTTTGGGTGTACTTAGGAGAGATTAGGAGAGATAATGATTCTGGGGGATACTTTGGTGTGTGGCTTTAGGAATGTTTTTTTGGTGCATATATGTAGTAGAGATTGAACTTAACCTAGAAATTCTTGCCAATGTGGGCCACTGAAAATGATATCTTTGAAATGGAACATTTTCTTCTCTCATAGTGAGCACAATTGTTCACTGATGTAGCACAATGGATTTGTGGTGATGCTGAGTGCCCTAATATAATGATTAGTTTTCAATTTCTGGGCACTAGTGAAATACTTGTGGCTATTTTCTGCTGACAAGTATTGGGAGGATTGATGTTGTTTCAGATTATAGAATGTGGCTGAGGCTTTCCTGCTTCTTGTCTCTGCCACTGAATCAACAAAGAGCTTCTTCATGCCTTGAGTTGCTTAAGTAAGCAGCCATATTCACCTAGGATAGAATTTAACCACTTTCTCATTGTTTGCATCCATTTTTTTACACGCTATGGTAAATACCAATTATCTGTTGCAGGTGGGCATGCACTTATGATGCTAATTAATTTTTTTGTTAATTTCAGATCCATGCAGCAGGCTTTTCAAATCCCACTCCAATTCAAGCTCAGACATGGCCTGTTGCACTGCAAAACCGGGACATCGTAGCTATTGCCAAGACAGGGTCTGGAAAGACGCTGGGGTACCTAATTCCTGCTTTTATACATCTGAGGAGATGCCATAATAATCCAATGTTGGGTCCTACGGTATTGGTTTTGGCCCCTACTCGCGAGCTTGCTTCACAAATCCAAGACGAAGTAGTTAAGTTTGGCCAATCATCTAGAGTTTCCTGTACAGTAAGTTCTGACCTGATATCTTTTATGATGGCCTTATATATTCTTGCATAGAATAATAAACCATTGATCACAACCAATTGCAGTCCTGAAACTATGTGCACATTTTTTCTGTTTTGTAAGACAATGCATAGTAATTAAGTTATTGGATATCAAATGTTTATAATGTGCTCTATTGACATTAAAACATAGAGTCAAGTATGATATCTTCACCTTTAGAAAGGTCGATGCGGCTGAGGTGGCTATCTGGGCACTAGGCTAGCTTGAGCGCCTACCTAGGCCTACTGTGTTTTCTATAGTAGTTTTCTTAGGAGAAAACTCGTGTGGTTCTGAACAATATTGCTGTGCATCGAGCATTCAAGATTTCTCTACCTAAGTGCCTTATAGAATATGTGCATTATTTTTGGCACTGTTTACAAATGACATGTCAACATTCTTACATTGAAATCATCGTTGATGCATTCTTTTTCAGTGCCTGTATGGTGGAGCTTCAAAGGGCCCTCAGCTAAGAGAACTTGAGCGTGGAACGGATATTGTGGTAGCAACACCAGGACGTCTTAATGATATTCTGGAGATGAAGAAGATTAGCCTCCATCAGGTTTCATTACTTGTGCTTGATGAAGCAGACCGTATGCTTGACATGGGGTTTGAGCCACAAATACGAAAGATTGTGGATGAGATTCCTAATACTAGACAGACTCTAATGTACACTGCCACTTGGCCAAAGGAGGTTACAAAAATAGCTGGGGATTTACTAAGAGATCCTGTCCAGGTCAACATTGGCAGCATCGATGAACTTGTTGCCAACAAATCTATCACTCAGGTATTCTAGCGGAATTATGATTGTTTCTTTTCATACAATGTTTTGCCTTTCTTTGGAATGCAGAGTCCTTGAGTGCCATTGCTGAACAGTGTCAGAATTTCTATTTATTGTTAAATAGTTTGGAAAAGCATTCTTTGGCACCTAATTCTCTGTAATATATTATGTGGTCGTTTCTAGGATGATCCATTTCTAAGGCTCTTGTTTGTTTGCAGTATGTAGAGGTGGTTCCACCTATGGACAAGCAGCGGCGCCTAGAGCAGATTCTTAGAGATCAAGAAAGGGGCTCAAAAATCATCATATTTTGCGCGACTAAGAAGATGTGTGACCAGCTTGCTCGCGGCATTGGTCGCAATTTTAATGCTGTAAGCATTCATGGTGATAAATCGCAGGCTGAAAGAGATAATGTTCTCAATCAGTTTCGAACTGGCAGGGCTCCAATATTAGTAGCCACAGATGTTGCTGCTCGTGGACTTGATATCAAAGATATCAGGTGAGGCTTATTTGATTGTGATATATTAAATCCTTAAAATATTTCAATGTCCAATATTACCTTACTGACAAATTTCTGTTGCTCATTTTTACTGCACCATATGATTTTTTTCCCAGAGTGGTAATCAATTATGACTTTCCAACTGGGATAGAGGACTATGTGCATCGCATAGGGCGTACAGGAAGAGCTGGCGCTACTGGTGTCTCGTACACCTTTTTCTCTGAACAAGATTCGAAATATGCTGGTGATTTGGTCAAACTTTTGCAAGGTGCCAACCAGCATGTCCCTCCACAGCTGCAAGACATGGCTGCACGTAGTGCTTCTGGAGGTCCAAGAAACCAGGCTGCTGGTATGAGTCGCTGGGATGGGCCTGGTGGTCGTCGTTTTGAACCTGGTGCTGGTGGCTCTGTTGGCTATGGTGGTGTTAGGGAGGGTCCTGGAGGTTTCGGTGGTCGTGAGGTTCCAGGTGAATTTGGTGTTCGAGAAAGCCCAGCCATGTTTGGTGGCCGGGAAGGCCCTGGTGGCTTCGGTGGCCGGGCTGGCCCTGGTGGCTTCGGTGGCCGGGAAGGCCCTGGTGGCTTCGGTGGCCATGAGGGCCCTGGTGGCTTTGGTGGTCGGGAATGGGAAGGTCCTGGTGGCTTCGGTGGCAGAAAAGGCCCAGGTGGCTTTGGTGGACGAGATGGCCCTGGGTCAGGTGGTTTTGGTGGTAGAGGGGAGCGTGGATCTGGTGGTTTTGGCAGTAGAGGCGGAGCAAGCCCTGGAGGCTTTGGTGGGCGTGGTGGCAGGGGTGATTCTCCTGGTTTTGGCGGGCGTGGCAGGGGTGATTTTTCTGGTTTTGGTGGACGTGGCAGGGGTGATTCTCCCGGTTTTGGTGGACGAGGTAGGGGAGAATTTTCTGGTGGACGTGGTGGCAGGGGGCGTGGATTTGGCGGGAGGGGGCGTTCTGACCGCGGCCCATATGATCGGTTTGTCTCAGATGGACGGGGACGATATGATAACCGTCGAGGATTTGGAGACAAAGGTAGGGATCGGAGCTACAGCCGCAGCCCAGGCAGAGGCCGGTCAAGAGGCTATGACAGAAGAAGTGATAGCAGGAGCATTAGTAGGAGCAGGAGTCGCAGCAGGAGCTGGTCACGCAGCAGAAGCCGCAGCAGGAGCTGGAGCAGGAGTCGGAGCCGCAGCAGCAGCCGGAGTCGCAGCAGGAGCAGGAGCCGTGATCATGGGGCAGCACTGGAGCGCAGGCCCCGAGCAAGATCTGGTTTCGATGTGCTGCCTCCTGCAACTGGAGCAGGCGGACCTGCACCTGTCCCTGTCCCTGTCCCTGTCCCTGTACCTGGACTAGCACCACCACCTGTTCCTGCGCTCGTGCCTCAAGAATCACTGGCTGCTGATACATCTTCAATGTCGCCAATGTCTCCTGGTGGACTAGTCCAGCCAGCAGCTGCCGCACCGTTGATAAGTGGTGGGAATGACAACAACTTTGGCGGCACACTGTCTGCCCAACCTTTCCAAGGGACTGACGCTGCATTCCCCAGTTTTCCTGCAGGCGAACCATTTCCAGGCGCAGCAGTTCAGCAGGCCGCTCCTGATGTATAATGATTAATTAATGAGCTGAACGATATCTAGTGCACTGCCCCTTTTCTCCCTATTTAATCTGGTGTACAATAGGAGAAATGAGTTGCTGGGTAGTAGTTTATATGACTAGAATCAGTCTCCCACAATTTCTGATGATCTCTTGGTGAATTAACGTATGAATCTTGTGTGTTCTTGTGCTGAATACGTGAAAAGGAGACGTGCTCAATTGCATCTATGTTTTGTTGTGGTTTTCTTTACTGTTTTTTGTTTCTATGAAATGTTTGTTGTCTTGCATGGGTTATGTCCTTTCAATTGACTAGGTAGCATGTCCGTCCGTTGCTATGGGATAACAAAAGTTTTGTACTAAAAATACATAGTTCGCACCATAAGATTACAAAATTGTGAAATAAATACCGATACTAAAAACACAGTCATGGAGAGAGCAACGTCACATGCTCATTAACTGGATAAGGGCCAAGCAACAACCTTGCCCATACCTATAACCATCCAAAACATAATGCATTAACCAAGAATTTATGAGTAATCAATTTTTTTTTAGAGAAATAAGAATCAATGTGGTAAAGATAGAAATGATAAAAACAATCCAAAACATAATGCATTAACCAAGAACTTATGAGTAATCAAGTTTTTTTTTAAAGAGAGAAGAATCAATGTGGTAAAGATTTGAAAGGATAAATGAATCAACAGAACTACCAGTATTGTCATGAGCTTTTAGTGAAAGAAGAATCAATGTGGTAAGGATAGAAAGGATAAATGGATCAACAAAACTACCAGTATTGTCATGAGCTTTTTTAAGGTTTTTCTGAAGCAACTATACAATGTCAAATGATTTGTGCATCCACTAGAAAGCAATCCGGACACTAATAGACTTTGATCACATTAGAGAAGTTGCCGATGCCAGACCTTAATCTTTGTCCAAGAAAAATAGAAAAATACAAAGGATATGCCAACAAACCTATGTGGCCGGTGTGTAGTAGTTACCGATGGTACTTCTTCGGAAAATGAAATACAAAATATGTTCATGTACGTGTTGCAACGAAAAAAAAATAGTGGCACAATAATGTAAGTATAACATGCTGAACCCTTCATCCGTGCTAGAGCCCTGCCTTCTCTATCCACCTAGTGGCTCAGGCTGTCACAATGTCATGCCCATCATCGCCCAACTGCTTAAGCTTGACATTATATACAACAGACTGCCATTTAACAAAGGCACCATCATGTTACTGTGATTAGTAGCTTCTTAGGACTACGCACTATTTATTTGAATTTCTGCAACTTCAGTAAAAGAGATCTGAAAGCAACATTACCATTTTCATATATCTCCTTTTTTCTCAAAAAAAAAACATTTTCATATATATGGTAAAGAAAAGGGAGCAAGCAAGCAGAGTTACCTTTTCATCAAGTAATTACTGTTTTTCTTTAAATCCCATTGGTGGTCTACCTCTGAGGGACTCCTGCAGGCGCTACTTCCACATTCTTAAATTTCTCCTTATTCATATTAGCTATTAGCCAATCTAGATCTTTCAAAAAAAAAAAAAAAGCCAGTAGCCAATCTGGATCTTTCAAAAAGAAAAAAAAGAAGTCAATAACCAATCTAAATCTTTCAAAAAAATCCTGCACAGGTAAAATCATTTCCAATGCCCAATATAAATGGTATTAGGCCTGATAATATGGCGTACCATTGCAGTACTTCCATGAGCAAATATTGTAACTCATTTTCTTTGATGCTAGCCAATTAACTAATGGAGCAATGACAAGAAACGACCACCTAAAGCAACTGTACAGTCCAATCTTCTAGAGATGGACAATATACCTAACTGTATCCAGCTACGGAATAATTGCTTCAGAACCAAACTGCATAAGTGATGGTTATTACACTTATTAGGGATATGTGAAAAAAAAAAGTGCTACTCAGTCATGCACGCAAGCATGTGCGCCCCATACGCACTATTGACAAGCATAAAATTCTCATATTTACTCCATTTGACAAAAATGAACAATGAAAGATAGCTTTGTATCTTCTATAGTTGATTACTCTGCTTGACACCAAATTCTAAAGGTATGTTGCAGCATCAGATAGGTTCGTTTCACACTGAAAAAATTAAAAGAGAAATGGAAAATCGATTAGTTGTTAGTGCAGATTTGCCGCCCTGGTTAGCTACAAAACCATAAAGTTAAGTATAGCACATATCTGAGTCAGTAAATGATAATCACATAAAGTTAAGTATAGACACAACAACTAAGTAAATGATATGATAATCACATCTGAGTCAGTTCTCCGAAAAAAAGATCACTGGAAAATTTAGAAATAGTCTTTGACATTGCGAAAGAGCTGATGAGTTCAAACAAAACATAACAAAGAAAAAACTCTTGTAACAATTGGATGCAATACATGTAGAATCTGAACACCCGAAGAGTTTATTTCTTTGCAATCCCCTGATTAGATATATAGTAAAACACATAGAATTCTATAAACCAGAACCGGGGGCAGTAATGGACATTAAATAGCACATATGTTTTTCATACTAAATTGCAAAAACCTAATGATACGCAAAAGAGAAACATTTTAATGAACCTACATTTTTTTCGTGCTCATTTGGTATCACAAATATTTGTTAAGATGACCCGGAATGAATTCATTCAAGCCTGAGGGAGCACTCACAATATCATTCCAAAGATCCAAGAACTATTGACATAACTATGGATATTGGATTCCAACAGAATGTCCGTGTGTATTACCCATTGCATCTCTAGTCATCATGCTTATTTTCCTGGATAATCTTTAATTTGTGGCAGGGAGTACTCTGACCAGCCATTCCGACATGTAAAGTAGCACGTACGATACAAAATAAAAGCTAGCAAAACGCCAAAACATTACATTGAGGGGGAATAGAGGTGGTAATCTAAACGAGAGCTTAGATATAAAAAATAACAGGCTTTGGTGGCGTTTGGTTTGGAACACCAGTACTCCTTCCACAAGACAAGGAAGCTGGAAGCCTGGAACCAGCCAACCAAACATCACAAAAACTCAGGCACCACACAATGTATTTTTTTCCAATCGGGCGACCCATTTCCATTATGAAATGTTTTTTTTTTTGGAAATTAAAAGACCCTCAAATCAAAAATAAAAAAGGACCAACGCGTTCTGAACCTGCGACACACTATTATACTATATTTTATCATTTTGCGTCCTCTGCTACCTTGATCAACATTTAGTAATCACCTAAGTGTAGATCCAGCTTACTGTGTCCTGCATATCCAGAATGGGCCGGGGGAAATGAATTTGACTAGAAAATAATAAAATCATAATACTGCATAACATTGAGCACATACATAACAGAAAATTCTAGTCGATGGAATACTTATATATGTAGGACAGCTACTTATTCTCAGCCTTCAACCTTCAGGTATGCAAGCTTGGCAATGAGATCTATCAGGACAGAGGGACAGCTACTTCTCAGCTGGTTGAGGCCGCCGGCCGCCATGACTTGTTGGAGATTAGGAGGGAAGTTCAAAAAATCCAAGCATGCCTCCTTCAGCCCTCGGCAATGATGCTGCTCAGCTAGCTCAAGGATGCTCGCTACCGTGGTCACGTTGATGTACCCAGACAACTTCTGTTCACACCTCAGCTTCAACCTCTGCAGATCATATCTATCTGCCGCCACAAGCAAGAGCTGCCACATCACATCGTTGTCGAAGTTCACATCCTCCTCCTCCTCCTCCTCTTCCTCCTCCTCCTCCTCCACCTCCTCCTCCTCCGTGTCTTCTGCGTCATCATACTCCTCAACCTCTTCGTAAATGTCATCTGGCATCAAGTCACTGTAAATGAAAATAAGCAACAACTTGAACACTATGGTTTCCATGTCGTCTATGCGTATGATGCCGGCAGTCGTGCCTTTGGGTCCAAAAAGCTCGGCCCTGAAGACTGCAGATCTGGCCGCAAGCACGCAGCGGTGTGCGTGTATCTTCTTGCCGCTGACCTCAAATACCACATCGGTGCCTTCACCAGACCAGAATAGCTGAGTGAAATGCTGATGCATATCAGATGCCGGCACTACTACGAATGCTGGTGCCAGAGCAGCGGCACTCTTGTCTCCATCAATCTTGTCGACATCAATCTTAGGTGACTCTGACACAAGCTTGGCAATGAGCTCTTTGAGTACTATAGGGCAGCTGCTAGCCAGATGGTCCAAGCCGCCAAGCACAAGCACCTCCTGCAGGTTGGCTTGAGCCCTGACAAGGAAGTCCAAGCAAGCATCCTTGAGTCCTTGGCCATGGTGCCGCTCAGCTAGTGCAAGATTCGTCGCTGCTGTAGTCGTGCTAATGTATGTGCACAATTTTTGTTCACAGATCAACCTCAGCCTCAGCAGACCGTACCTGTCTGCCGCCACAAACAAGTGCTGCCACATGACACGATCTTCATCTTCCTCCTCCATCTCTGGCTCCGAGTCGCTGTAAATGAACCCAAGCAAGAGCTTGAACACTCGTGCTTCCATGTCGTCTATGCGCACGACACCTGCCATCGTGTTTGTGCCCTCCTTCATGGAACCATAAAGCAGCCCCTTGAAGACCGTCGACCTGCAGGCGAGCACGCACCGGTGTGCAGCAAAGATCTCTCCGCCGATTTCGAAGGTTACGTCGGACCCCTCTCCAGACTTTAGAAGACTGCTGAGATGTTGGTGCATGTTAGATGCTGGCACCACCACGAAAGGGGTAGTGTTGGCTCCAATACTATCGACATCGACATCCTTGGTGACGACGATGTCACACTTTATGTAGATACGGTCGTCCTTGAGATGTGCCGATTTCTCCAATTCCTCTCTTTTTATGAAGTCATTGTAACTCCAAGACGAAATAGTACTGAAGTTAGACACAGGGTTTCCATGGATGTTTAGTGGCACTTGCTTCTCGGCCTTGTCAACGAAACTGAATTTGAACTGTGCCTTCACAATGTCCGCAGCGTTGCCATCATCAAGCAAGAGAGCAAGGGATATGTAGTCAGCCACCTTGGGGTTTCTGCCATTGGGGCAGTATTGGATACGCCAGCTATGGCCGCCGACTCTGAAAGGCTGAGATTCTATCCACTCACCGTTCGGGGTGGTCTCTTTGGTGCGCGAGTACCCGTCGATCACAAGGAGATAGTAGCCGCTGTCGGTGACGGCGGCGGCGGCGGCTGGGGTAGATCCCGTCGACAGTCCGCCGCTGCCGATGAAAGATACGCCGGCGAAAGACATATATACCTATACCGAATCAACAAATCAACTGTGGTTCTCGCAAGATGATTTGCTTCTATTGCTGACACTTGCCAAAGAGAGGAACGGCTGAGATCATAGAATTGAAGATAGAACTCGAAGAGCGAGGAGGGCCTGCACCCCGGTTTATGTATGTACTAGCGAACCTAGTACGTGTACGAACCGGACTCCGTATCCTCGTCACATATGAGCACATAAGAGATACCTTGATCAGGATGCGCACATAAGAGATACCTTGATCAGGATGCCACCCAATACGTACTGTAATAGGATCTTGTATCCATCGTCGCTAGACGTGAGCTATTCTAGCTCTAATGATAGTATAGAGTCAAATTTTGACTCTTTAGGTATAAAGACAGATAGCATTGCATCTTCCTATTTAGTTTAGGATATCCATATCGGGACCAAAATAGATTAGCTTGAAGCAGCAATTTTTATGTTACAACTAACAAATATGCCCATGTGTTGCAATAGGAGAAAAAACTGTTAAACTTTAATGTAAAATGATAATGTGAATGTTTTCATAATTTTTTGTGATGACCATCACATCTATAATATAAGTTAATGCTAACAATAAATAACATTGCCCTATTAAACATGTATTGAACTAAAATATGCTTTGGTATATTTTTTCCTTCATTGCAAAGCACATAATTATTTAGATATAAATATATCATAACTTTAATTTTTCATACTAACCATGTGTTTCTCGGACTTATTATCAACCTTTTAGCTCTTTTGATGCATCATATCAACCTCCATACTCCGTCAAGGGTCTATTCGACAATGATCATGATTGGAGACATCTCTTGATTTTTCACACGACGGACAACAACTATATAAATAATGTTTTTTAAAATTTCATTAGAGAATAATCTTCTAAAGATTTTGGTTCATAAAATAATTAATTGTAATAATAACTAATCCATATTTTAATAAATGAAGTTTGTTCTTATTTCTAGTCAAAACTACATGATATGATGGAAATATTTCTCCTCAAAACTTAACATAATATAAGTGTCAACATGTAGGGATTATGCATCGGGGCTTCGCCTGGGTAGGAGCTAGACAACATAAAGATTTACACAACTTTATGAAGCTAACAATCTGGTTTGTTTTTTTTAACTATTTTATGATGCTTTTGAACTTTGTTAGATCTATATTTTTATAGAAAAAGAGAAAAATGAAAAAAGAAAATAGGTTTGCATGTGCTTGCCCCAGTCCGCAACGAAGCCGGTCGAAGTTAAAGGATTCAGCCTAGGTTGAAAAAGATACCCACTAAAAGGAACTCTTATATTTTAAAAATTATTAATACCTTTCTACCTTTTTTCCTCTAACAACCCTGATATATTTTAAAAATCATTAATACCCTTCTATCTTTTTTTCTCGAGCATCTTTAGATCTGTAACCCCGTATTTGTTTCTTTTCTCTTCCTAACACCTAATCTCCGTAAAGAAATCCGTACGGGATACGATGATGGGGAGGAGGATAAAAAAATCAAGGCGGATTGAATTTTTCACAATTTTGTTATTAATAACTAGCAAAAGTGTCCGTACGTTGCAACGGGTTAAAGATACTATATATCACAGTATGTTCCTATGACAATTTACATATCAAGGCCATGGAGGCGGACGATGTCTAGCTTCTCATGAAGCTCCTCTCGACGCGTCACCGAGGGTACGCTTCGTCTCTCTGTTTCCTTGCCGCCGCGGGGCGGCGGATGGCCGGATCCATGGGGTAGGGAGATTTGGATAGGATGTTCCTTTCCTAACTAATCTGATTCGGCCCGCGGTGCAGTCTGGGTAGGTTCTATGGGGGATTTTAGACTTGGTTAGCGGTGGTGTTTTCTCCGCGGTGCACGGTTACAGGGCTTGAGTAGTATCTATATCCATATGATAGGCGGTTCCAGGGCTGAGTAGTATCCATACCCATATGACAGGCGGTTACCTTTGCATAATTCTAGCTGGAGTTGCTGTGCTCGGCAACAGATATAAGTGAGTTGGCTCTCAAAACTGAACCCTATAGTTTTTTCTATTACCCAATCCTAATCTCCTTCTGTATAACGTATCCAATCCAGTGTTGGAGGGCTGATGTCCGTGAAAAAAAGAGCGGAAGAAGAAAGGAGCGAAAGAAATTGACGGACTGAAATTTAATATATAGGTATATAGACTAGCAAAGATGCCTGTGTCTTGCAATAAGAGGAAAAAACAATAGTATCTCTAGGCTCAGACTTCAACTCAAATAATAATAGTCTAATTTAATATGAATTCTAAAAATTCTAAAAAAATTATTTCATTTGAGCTGAGTGAGTATAAGAAATAGTATCCTGAACAATTTGTTTAGCATTAATAGTAGTAGTAGCAGTAGAAATAATGTTAACCTATCACTTTGTGATTTTGCAAAACCTTTGCCTTACCATGTTCTCCACTAAACTCTTGTCGTGTTGCCGTTAATCATTGGCCACGCCCACTTCTTTAGCATTTGCTACTTCTACACGATGTCGATGATCTTGTTCGATTTCTTAGCATCGGACAGATCCATCTGAATAGTATGGGCAGTAGCGACGCTGAACCTCTCTCCATCTATGGATTATAGTGGAGTGGTGATGAGGGGAGACTGAGAGCTCTATTTGGTATGGGAGAGCAATGACACCAAACTGCTCCAAATTTATTTTATTTATTAGGGACAATTTGGTAGGGCTTTAGCAATGATAAAAATAGCTCTAGCCGTGACTTCTATGGTAAAGCAGATTATCTTATGGAGCCAAATATGTCTAAAAAAAAGAGAGGTCATAAAATAGTTTTCCCTGCTATTGAAGAGTGAAATATCTAGTGATATTTTTCTTTTTTCGTATTTTCTTACTTTTATCTCTTTTTCCTTCCCCCGACCCTTTTCTTATTTTTATTTTGTTTCTGTTATCTCTCTAACTTATCCCTATATTCCGACTAAACGGAACCTTTCTACCTAAGTGGCAGACGTATTCTCTACGCACCCTAAATTCCTCCGTTCCTCGCCACACATCCAAACCGGCCACCACTGCCTCACCATGTCGGCTTCCGCGCGCACTACTGCCCTTCCAGCCTCGCGTCGCCTCCCGCACTTGCAGCCAATGTATTTTATACATGTTTAATAGAACATTATTATTTATTCTCAACATTAACTTATGTATTATGGATGTCATGTTTAGAATATAAGTAGATATATACCATTCATGTTATTATTTTTCAAGAATGCTCCTGTTGCAAGGCATATTTGCTAGGTAACTAAAAATAGGCCTGTTGATTATGGTTAACTAATGATGACCATGTTTCTTTTTTTTTCTTCACTCGTACAGCGGAGGTTGCTACTGTCGGTTCCAGAGGGTTTTGCACTGTTGTCCATCCGTACCGACACTAGTTTTCGACGGTACAAATAAACCATTCTACAAGCGGCGTGTGGGGACCCGACACTAGTAAACGTTGTGTACTAGCGGCCGGTTAATAGCACCCGCCTCTACTATACCCGGTTCTACAAGCGGTGTGTGTACGAAACCGATTGAGGATATAGGTTACTACCATCGGATTGCTTAGATAATCCGTTTCTAAATATAGATGTTACACATGCGCTAATTTATCGTGACCGCTGGTGTTACGACAAATTGCACTGACGGATTGTTTTACACACCGATTCCGTAAATAGTTTTTGCGCAGGCGGTAATATTATAGAGACTGACAGTTTTAATGGTTTTAAAAAATTATATTTTAGCACCCTATATTACTGATCAGCTTAGTATCACCTGATAATAGTCATAATATGCACCAGGCTCATAAAAAATAGAAACCATAATTCTCACAGGCTCATAAATAATTCAATAAATATGATCAGTCGAATAAAAAGTAATTCTCCACAAAACAGTGCATTGGCAGAGTGCAAGCAACTATATTAAACCCACCACACTCGTCATCACACCGAAGTGACTTGGCTAATGATTAATAATCCTCATCGTTCAACTCTACGAGATCTTGGAACTCTGGTTCTGCTAACTCACCGTCGGCTTCAAAATACTTGCCACCCTTGAAAATTACTTCTTTCAGGATGAACCAGCTAATTTCATCGCAAATGTTCATGAGCTCTACATCCGAAAGACGGTTATTTGTTGGATCAGCACACTTGTATACCTGCAAAAAAAAAACATCGAACATTAACATATTGACATGTTAAATGTGATGTGACATTATTACTTACTTTCTTAGCCATGGCGTACCGACCGTCGTGTCTGAGAAAATCACACACATAGTACCCACAGTGATTCGAACCTGGTTCTTGCTTGTGACACTATATAAGAATTCAAAAGTACTAATAAGTGGTTGTGACACTAATAAGTGCTTGTTCCAAGTAGTATAGTTGAACTATAAGCAATATAGGGACAGGATCAACCAGCGAAAAGAGTATTTAATTATTGTCATAACCTAATTTCCATTCTTAACAATGCATATTGAAATATACAAACTACTGATGAGCAAATATTCCGGATTATAAAGTTATAGCAATTGAGATGAGAAGTGCTACTGAAGTTGTACAAGAACAGCCTTGCAAACTGAACCCATAAACAGGTTGTGGCAAACACTATAAATGCAAACAATCCGTATGAACACAAACAGATTGAACTAGAACTTTGCACTAATTGTATGACTCTAGATGCAAGTGGCCACAATTACTGAACACAGTACCACTGCCTAGGCTCAATCAAATGTAGAAGACAATGGTACATGGTATAAATGTGCCTTGAACAAAAAAAAACAAAAAAATATAAAAAAAGGCATACTCAAACGGTTACAAATATGAACACAATAAGATTGCAACCCACATCACGACTCTTACGCAAATCTTCTAAAGCAACCTTGTGAAACAAAGGAAGCACAAACACCATAGAGTTGACTAATAGGGATATAAGTATCATATTAATAGGGACAAGTCGTATTTCCATTAAAACTATCAAGCGATATCAAACATAGTTAGAGCTTTTTCAAAAGGTCAAGTCAGTTATTTCCAGAGGTCTTGTCCTAGAATGGAAGCATTCTGCAGCAAATATAACAGACCTTGGGTATTCCGTCTATGTCAGGATATGTCAGGAAATTCCATGCTAGAAACCTTAAATAAGACAGAGAGCCTCGACAGGAATTTTGCGGCAAATTCCTGCCGACTTGGAATTTCCTAAGAGCCAGGAATCTCAACATCGACGAACGGAAGTTGGTATCTAACACAACTAAATTTTTGGTTAAAGCTTTTTTTTTTCCTTTTTTGAGAGGAAACAAATCATGAAAGCTTGGCGGAGATAGTTTTCATACATCTTAAATACATCAAATGCACTATGGCTTTTTTGTGTGAGACTTGGTACTTGCAAAAACTAGCTCCCCAAATCCCTCATTTCCCATTTACCAAATCATCAACATACCAAACAACACATATATCATGCAAGAAAACAACCAATCAACTCATATGGTAAGAAGAGGCAACTTATATGGTAAGAGGAGGCGGAGGCACAGAGAACCTCCCCAAATACATCCCAAAAGGAACACTTAACAATTATGGGCAAACTATTGCGAAGAATCTTTCAGATTAACTAAGCATGGTTCGATGGTAAGACAAATAGGTGGAAGGATAAAGTAAAACCAACAAACTGATGGTCTTATGTCAAATTGTACATATATTTTCCACAGGAATAGGGAAGTCAAATTTCAACTTATACTATTTCAGTTGTTACTCCATTGACCCATAAAAACATGACTAAATGACTGAAAATTTAACGCAGAGAAGTTGGCATATAGCTTATGAGCGAAATGGTGACCATCAACATCAATTCCATCGCTATGAATAGTTCAGCCTACATGCTCAAAACCAACTAAGTTCGCTATAAGCACAAAACCCATAACTGCAATCCAGGTTATAGCAGTTCTGACTACATAGAAGAGGCTAGCTAGGTGAAGGTGGTGGCTACTGATCCTCTGAAGGTGGTGGCTACTGATCCTCTGATGTGGCTATGGATGGTGGCTACATGCCATACTGAGGTAAACATATATGCATGATATTCCAGAAACCGAAAAAAAACAATGCATCCCTCTCTCTCCTATTTGACACATGCCGCCCCATAAATCGCACAGAATTACAGATATTTTCTTATTGCTCCCCACTTCTCCTAGCATATCAACTATGGGAACTTCAAGCAGCATCATGAGAACCTTGCTTTCTTCAGCTACTAATCCGGAAATCAACATTATAACGGATCTCGAATTAGTTCTCAGTAACTACGAAGGCTAGGAAAATAATGGAAAGAGATAAACCAATAAAACTAATAAGGTGCAGGGCCTTGAGCACTTCAGACCACTTCGACCAAAACCTGAAGCCGAGTAAACTAGTACCATGTACTCAAAGCTATATGTCCCGAACAAACAAAACAGCACTGGCTTAGTCATTCAGGAGCTGAGCATGGAAGCAATGACATTGTCGAATGCATGCTGCTGCTCGCCAACTGCTCCCAGAGGTGTTTCTATCACAATGGTGCACCAGATAATGCATTGGGTAGCAGGAAATTTAACCAGTATGCCGTCTGTGATTTGGCAACGGACGACTTTCACAATGTGCCTGCTAACCGGAATGAATTAAAGGGGCAACAGATGTTTCCTTGCTGTTGAGCTACTCACTAGCTACCGCATCCCGATCCATGCAGTATGCTGCACCGATGGACGACACTGATGGTTTATCCTAAGAACTGGTGCCAGGCTAATCTTAGTTGGCCAACAAATAAACCCCTATTTATACTGGAATAGGTGTAATTATTTTCCATTAAGATTTCACATTTTTCTTTATCTTAAGATCAGAGCTACTACACACCCTACTACTAGATTACAAATGTATCTAGCATAAGCATGATTGATGAACCAACAAATGTATCTAGTAAAGATTTTTTAGGCCTGTTACTAGATTACAAACCCTACTAACACACACATACCCTCTGGACAAGTTTGTTGATGTAATTTTTATACTGTGTGTCAGGCCATGCATAATTTAAGCGTGATATATGAAATTTCACTATAATAATGATGGGAACATCATCCCCATGGAGTTTGTAGATGAATTTTTGAGATGGCTGACTGAACCAATATTCATTGCAATATTGGATGTATACATAAACACCAATGATGGATTTGAACAGCAGCCCAATAGAGCTTTAGATGAACTTATAAGTGAATTACTATTGCAGACCTCATCCCAATTAATTTCTCTGCCTTGATCTATTTTCTGCAGTACTTGTGTGACTATCCAACATTTGCTACTATGGCTCGCTACTGGACAGAGGCCTTTGCAAAGAGTGCGTCAACTGGCATAGAAGGTACTGTGAACACTCTGTTTTTCATTCCACTGTGTATACACAAGACATGTACATGTTTATCGGCGGTGGTCACTCTTTTGTTTGCACTTAACTAGATATTTGTGCTTCACTGCTTTTCATTTTCAAAAAAACTTGTAGTTTAGTTGTGATTTATGAACCTCCTGTGAGTAGTATGAACGGATTCAAGATGACCTTTTATTGACATGATTACACATGTTTTGATTCCTGCTACTATATCCAGAAATATGGGGCCTTCTAATCAAATAATGAGGGTTTTCCTTACATAGAAGGATACAGAGAACTTGTGGTTGTTTATTTAGAGATAGATCATGTGAGAGACATATATGTTGTACTGGGTAAGTAGATATGCACTTAGGTGCCTCTGCTATGTATATGTCATACTTATCCGAATTGATTTTTTCTACAACAGTAAGCCCGCCTGCATTTACCATTCTTTGTAGTAGAAAATAAGCAGTAGCAACTGATGTAGCTGCTTCAAAAGCACAGCTGAGCAGGTCCCATGAGTTGCAGAAAACAACATCCAATCTCAACGCATTGTAAAATCTTCTTTTTTGGTACTCATCATTTTCTACTTGAACACATTTTTTTATTCTCTTAAACTGCACCAACCTTCTTAGCACTAAAAGTCTTTTTTGTTGTTTGGTCACTCTATGTGTATGCTTACGGAAGACGAGAAAATATTGTTTAGGTAATAAACCTTGATATTTTCTAGGATGTTATTGTCTTCTGTTGTATTAACCTTTTCTCTGCGCTCATCATGAGCGAGTCATCTATATTATTGGTGTACTTTTTTTGCACGCTATCAATAAGTGAGTCATCTAGGGGTTGGGGGTTTTAATTGAACACAAACATTATACTTGCTTATTTAGAATAGAAAAATTACCTATTTAGGAAGGCATTATTGCCTAATGAATGACAATTAAATTGCCTAAAAAATGTAGTTTTTTTTTTTGCAGCCAATTTTTGCTATTTTGGCTGCAAATTACAATGAAGATGGATGGATAAGGCTCCCATCCGAAGAAATCTTGTGCTTGTTGCAGAATGTACAAAGATCATTTGCATGGATAGATAGTGTGTTTCCTCATGCCCATGTCTCTGCGAATTTGTAGACACATCATGGTGAGCCTTTCTTGTGTTTAAATTTCTAAATGCCTACTGTCATTTGGTAATATTGCATTGAAGCTGGAAACAACATGTGATGTATTGCAACTAGATTTAAGCAGAATGGAATGCTTTTGAATTATAGACGGTTTGGTTCTAACTCTCGCGAGATCGGGTTTGTTGTTGTTCGGGTCGATCAATGCGGGATTGGTATTGTGTTGGGACGCAGTAGCAGTTTGCGGTCTGTAATCTAGTAGTTATGGTTTCATGGGGTGTGTGTCAGCGTCCAAATAGCAGAAATGAGGTACGATCACACATACGCAAAAGACAAATACAACCATTTTTGTTTGGCAATTTAAATCATTCTATTAAGCAACAATGTACTCCTAAATAGGCAATCTAGGCCAGTAAGTTATCCAATTTTTGTTCAATACATGATTTTTAGTGTTGATTTAGTGCATGCTATTAGTTTCATTCAGTACATGCTATCAGCTTTTTATTCAGTACATGCTACCAGCTTTTTATTCAAGTATATGCTATCAATTTTGTTCATTACATGCTATCATCCATATGCATTTTTTCAACTTAATGAATCTACTACTGTGCTTGTGTTTCCCTTGGTGAGAAAAATGAAATTTGAGGCTTGCTCGTCCTCAACTTATTAGTTGATTTTAAATCTTTTTTTTATTAGTTTCTCACTATCATTTATGTGCTTACCATGTCGTTATCTTTAATTGGGGAGGTGTGAGATCATCAAGCACAAGATGGTGATTTAAACCTTTTTTTGGCTTAGTTTCTCACTATCAATTATATGCTTATCATGTCATTCTATCTAATTGTAGGTGTGAGATCATCAAGCACAGGAAGGTTTAATGCATCAAGATGAGGAGCAGTGCATACAACACATATCCATTTTAACTAGTATAAACATTTGGTAGTAAGATGTGTAGTAAGAACATTAGTTAGGAACTGCACTACTGTCTGTGATACAATTGAGTTGAATTACTTATGCAAAAGAACTATTTTGCTTATACAAAACAACTGAATTGCTTATGCAAGATAGTTGAATTGCTTATTTGTATCAGATAAGTACTATCTGCTCATCATGTGATGCAAAGTTACTTCTAGTAACAGATCTGATTTTTTGTTCTATTTTTTTTTATCAATATGTAATTATAGTGTATGATAGAAGGCTATTCATACATGAAACATGACTGCTATTTTGGTATTTTTGGATGAATCGACTTGCCTCTATTTTTTGGATGAATCAGCTTTTTGCTGATGGTGGCGAGAGTGTTCAGAATCTTGATTTGTGTGTTGAAATGGCCCAGGAAATGCGGTTCGCATGCATGCTGCAGCTTTCCTGTGCGGACACAGCCAGCGCTTGCCGCACTAACCAAGAACGGAAAGCGTAGTTTTTTTATTCTTTCTTAATTGGGGCGTGCGTGCTATAAGACTAAAGCACGTTGTGCGTGCGTTAGCCACGTCCATATACTAAATAGTATTTTTACCCAAAATGGACCGTGTGTTTCATGCGTTAGATGCATGTCGTGCGTGCATTAGATGCATCCAAACATGGCAGCTTGAAGGTACTTACGACTGTGGCCCTCCTGTGTGACGTTGGTGCCATCCAAATTTTTCTTGTCGTAGAAGCTCAAGTTTGGGAAGATGCTGATAGAAGGGTCCTGTACTGAATGTTCAGAAGGTGCTTCTTCTGTCCCAGCATGCTTAGCCTCTCAAACATGCTCCTGCCCAGCAATGCGGTCTCTGAAACCTGCCAAAAATCAGAGAGTTACCAAAGCTCAATTTTTCTAGGCAGTAAAACTAGCTATGAGCATTGCCCAGACAGAGAACACAATGCATCCACATATATAAGCACCGACCATACCTTGCTTTTCACAATTGCTGGTAGCTGGCACTCATCGCCAATAAGAACAGCATCCTTCAGCCCAGAGAGTTGCAGCGGTATGAGGGACTCGCATTCTTTCAGCTGCGCAGCCTCATCGATGAGCAGCAGGTCCATCTTCTGATTATTCAGTTTGGCCGAGCCAGACACCGTGCAGAAAATAAAGGGCACGCTTCTAAGGCAGAACTTCTTGATTCTGAAATCAGAGCGTGTCACTGGAAGCTTCAGCCCCGGAGGAGAGTTCTCGTGACGACCAGGATCCGTGCCTTGCTCTGCATAAGATGTTCAGTGAACTCCGATCAGGCCGCTTCATTGTTTCCGACGACCTTCTTTCCAAGCAACTTGCTGAAGCCTTTGAGCAATTCAAGCAGTAGGACGATGTTCTTGTAGTTCTTCTCCAAAAGGACGGCTCTAGGGACTTGAGACATGATTAGTCTGAAGCAGTTGCTCAGCGTATCAAATATCTGATGGAGCCTCGACCTGACGAAAGATAACTCCGGCACTTTTGTCCCGACATTCTGCAAACAAGCTCGGTACTGAGACAGCGGTTCTTTTCGGCTGGGCCGAACTAATTTCGGCTCAAGGCTGGATACAGCTCAATCTGAACCAGCCCACTAGCTCAACCCATTTTTCAGCCGAACTGGAATGGCCCAATAGGCAAACAAAACCATAAAAACTAGTTTTCGGCCCAATGTTGAGATACAGACGGGCCCAACATTAAGATACAGGCGGCTGGAACTACCAAACGTTGCTAGAAACCAAATTTTTGCAGGCGGTTCAGACAACAAGACGCTAGTGTAAACTCAATGTTTGTTCTAGCGTATCCCCAGAGAAACCGCCAGTGGAAATTGCTTGTTCTCAGGCGGTTGTGTAATGAAAACAGCCAGTACAAAGGCTTCATTTATACATGCGATTAAAATAACAAAAGGGTAAAGCTGCCGCTCGGACGTCCTAGATGTAGGACGCCGTACGCGTGGCCCAAATCCGGCCCACAAGTCTAAATTTAGATTGGGCCCACGTCTGCTACTCACCCCACATGCATGATGCTGTGACGCGCCTATACCTGCTCGTCGGCTACTGTTGCTAGTGTGCTGTTGCTGTGCCTTGCTTTTGCTCATGTTTATGTAATGAAAATAAGTTATATTTCATAAACAAAATATTATAATTAAAATCTGATTGCGGCATCGTGTTTCTCGCAATAAGCTCTTCAAAATAAGACCCCACATGGATATATTTTGATACTTTTTTATAAAAAAATATTTATCTCATCTGATATACAAAAGAGATCTAGTTTTGAAACAATACAAAAACATATGTTGAAATACCCCGGAAACATATGTTGAAACAACGTAGTAATACCTATTGCTACAACCCAAAAATCGTCGGTTGAAACATCCCAGGGATATATATTGAAACAACCAAAACATACTTGTTCAAACAATCCAGTAATATCTGTTGAAACACCCATTAAAAATACTTGCAGCAACAATCCGGAAACATATGTTGAAACAATCCGTAGACTTTTATTGAAACAACACAAAATTACCTATTGAAAACACCAAAAAATCATTTCGTTGAAAACACCAAAAAAATGTTGGTTGAAACAAACCTAAAAAACGAGATGAAACAACCAAAAAACATCTGTTCAAACATCCCTGGAAACTTAGAAAATGGTAGCACTGTTTGGTAACGATCTAGCTGTAGACGATGTACCGTAACATACTACTTGCTAGAGCATAGTAGCAGCACAACAAAAACCATGGCAAGCAGCAGCCTAGACACTAGGCTTGGCCTAGCGCACGTGAAATAGGCTGCACGGTCACTAGCCTGTCTAGGCATGCATGCCTACGTGTTGCGTCTAGGGAGGGGTTAGGTTCCAGTTTTTTTTTTTCAAATGTTGGGTCAGCTTCCTGCCTCGGTGGGATGAGTGAAAACATCGACATGCAGACGCGACTCAGCAACGTGCGGCGCTAAGGCGCGCGCGATGTGCGGCGCTGGTGGCGCGTGTCCGTCGGTTCGTTTCTAGTGGGCCGTAGCCCACAAAACTTACCGTCCGACTAATCAGACGTCTTAATGAGAGCATTACCGATAACAAAACCGTCTGCATATATCTGATTACACAGGCGGTTCGGCCCTTTGGGCCCACGTTTTTTTTCTACTAGCGCCAGCTCGTTTCGACCCGCTAGTAGAAAAATGGGTGGTGCTAGTACAAACCTCCGCTGTACGATAGCTTATTCAGACATGGACATATTTGCTAGGTAACTAAAAAATAGGCATGTTGATTATGGTTAACTAATGATGATCATGTTTCTTTCTTTTCTTATTCGGACATGGCATGCAACCTTTTTTCTTTTCTTTTCTTATTCGGTTAGGGAATGCAGACTTTTTTCCTTTTCTCTTGTTGCAAGGGCATATTTGCTAGGTAACTAAAAATAGGCAGGTTAATTACGGTTAACTAATGGCCACGTTTCTTTTTATCTTTATTCGGACATGGCATGCAGAATTTTTTTTTTCTTTTCTTATTCGGTTACGGCATGCAGATTTTGTTTCCTTAGCTTTTCTATTGGTTCACGGTATGCAGCACAAAGGGAGGGGATTAGGCGGACAGAAAAAGAGTGAACAAAAGAGCATACTGAAATTTTGGCTTTTAAATAATAAATACTAGAAAAGGTGCCCGTGCGTTGCAACGGGACACACAGTTTATTGAATTGTCACTTATACGACTTTCACTTAAAAGTGATGTTTCAATTTCTCTTCAATTGATCGTGTTTCAAATATCCAATTTCTCGTACACGCATATTGGCCTCACACATTCAGTCTCGCACCTGGCGCGGAAGCACCATCCAGCGGCCACGTTCCGTCGTCGCACCTCCGCGCCTTGCCGTCCTCGACGACTCTTCTCTACGACCGGCAGTGACGGATGCTTCTATGCGCGACCCTCGACGACTCCTCTAAGATCGGCAACAGTGGATACGGTTGTGTGAGACTCCCAGCACATTACTTTTTGCTTCTTGACCAAAACCTGCGGTGGTGGTGGTTTGCGTTCCTTCCCAGTGTAGCTCACGTAGGGCGTACGGCGGCACAAGCAGGATTGTTGGTGGTGGCAAGCTGTGCTGGAGTAGGGTGGCCTAGCAGTGACTTGGGCGTAGCAACACGCAGTTGTGCGGCTTGCGCAGGATGGCTGATGACAACTCGCGCGTGGAGACCAGCTATGTCATAGCAGGGAGTTAAATATGCCCGTGCGTTTCAACGGGAGAAAAAACTTCTAAACATTAATAGCGTAACGTGAATGCATTTATAATTTCACATTTGTAATATAATATAAGTTAATGCTTAGAGTAAATACTATTGTTCTATTAAATAAACAAAGGACACCTTGGCGTATTTTTCCTTGGTTGTAAAGTGTATACTTACTTAAGTCACAAAAAAAAGTGTATACTTACTTATATAAATATATTATAACTTTATTTTTTTCATACTACCCATTTGTTTCCCGTACTCTTCGGCCACCTTCCCGTATTTCAAGTTTGCATCTAGCACATTCTCAGTCATCGTTGAAGATATATGCATACAACATATGGAACGATGATTTAACACACGTACAGTATTCATAATGTTAGGTAGATTACATTTAGAGAAAACACAACCTAACAATATTCATAACATTAGGTAGATCATATTTTTATAAAACTAATAAAACTGGTTTGGTATTTCCTTTTATTTTTTTGATGATTTGAATTTTTTTAAGATTTGTATATTATAGAAAAAGAGAAAAAAATATAGGTTTTCTTAGAGCATCTCCAACAACTCTCAATAATTCACTTGGTAAATCCCGTGTTATAGCAACTTTGTATTTTATTTTCCAAGTGAAAAAAGTCTCTCTCCAACAACTCCTTGTTCCCACTTGGTAAATCACGTGATGACCACTTTGCAATTTAGTTCATAAACTTTCCCAAAATCAACCAAGGGCATATTTATAATTCTGTGTGTCTGGTACTTTTCTAGAAAAGTCTGCAAAAGAAAATCTATCATAGGATTAGTCCCTGCGGGCACGACGGCGCGGGCGTCGGAGCTGCGCGGTGGCGGAGCGCGGCGGCCGGGCGCGGCTGGGCTGCGCGGCGGCCAGGCGTGGCGGGGCGGCTCGGCGGGGTGTTTTTTTCCAAGTTGGTATTTTACCAAGTTGGTATTGGGAGTTGTTGGAGAAGTGATTTTGTGTTTTTGCCAAAAATTATAGAATACCCAGTTGGTATTGGGAGTTGTTGGAGATGCTCTTAGGCTTCGTTCTAACCCATAATGAAGCTGGTCCAACTTGAAAGATTAAGTTCAGACCGAAAAAGAAACCTGTGAAGAAGGGTACTTCAGTTCTAGATATTTTGCACTAAAAATCTCGATATATTTTAAAAACTATTAATATCCTTTAATCTTTTCTTTCTCTCTAGAGTGTTTACATTTGGAACCTTATATTTGTTTTTTTATCTTCCCAGCTCCTAATATCCTTGTGTTATAACGTAAAAAAAAGACACTGCAGTATTATATCCTCATAGATATGGAGAGGGAGAGGCCTTATATTCCTCATAGAATACGGAGAGGGGAGCGGACAGAAAATAATTCACGGAGACGGATACGGTAACAGGATTGGGTGTGGCAGAAAAAAAAGACCGGCATAAAACATAGGGTGGATAGAATTCCGGTAGACTGAAATTTTGGTGCTTTATATATATATATATATATATAATAGATAGCAAATATGCCCGTGCGTTGCAACGGGAGAAAATCAAATATTTATAAAAAAACAAGCACAATAGTGATACATATTTTTTATATTTAACATTTTTCTGAAAAACATTGAAAATTTCATTACTCCACAGCGCCCTTGCCGCGGTCAGCGCTCGCAACTCGACGCCTCCTCGCGCGGCTGAGGCTGCACGCACCGTCGTCGAGCGGTTCCTTGCTGGCAACCTGAAGACATTGTGTGCCGACGAGTCGTGGTCTTCGACAAAAGTTGCAGTTCAACATCGTTGCGACCATCTCATGATGGTTGCGCCCTGATCCGCATGACGGAGGCTGCAACAATGGTCCGGATCGACACGACGGCGATGGCATACATCATTCGCGACCTCCACCACGGCGGCGTGCGCTCAGGAGGACATCCCGCCAATGGCGTGGCGCCTCCTGGCCGGCTAAGTGGGCACACCTGTCCGTGACCGTGTGGGGAGTCGACGGCGCGGGCACCCTGGCCGGCAAACACAGAGGCGGTAATGTTGGCGCCCTAGGAGGTCTGGAGGTAGGACCGTGTCTGATGCCCTCTTTGATTCGCTCTAATTTCTTTGATAATTTTGTATGGGATGGATGGTGTAGGAATCAATTTCGTTTAGATTTATTGCAATTGTTGTGGACGTCACGGTAGAACAAATAGAAAAATTATTATTTTGATTATTTATTTATTTATATAAGTTTTTGGATTTGGATTTGGATCGACGTGTGGATTTTGATTTTGATTTAGTACCAGTCTCAGTTCGATCCCCTGGCTTGCTTGTAGATTTGGAGAAGCTTCATTATATGTTTGGGGGACACGAGGAAGAGGCCGGACAAAAAATATTGCATGGATTGAAAATTTTGTGCCGATGTTTTTTTAGTTCTATACAAACTCGGTGGAGAGAGGTAGGAGCCGCAGAAAATTAAGAGCTGACGGGTGACGGAAGGAGAAGCAGACAAAAAAGAAGGGTGGAAAAAAAGACAGAGAGAAATTTTAGGAATTAATGGCCGAGTTTAGATTTGTTTTCTGACACTAATACGGGCATGGACGGGCGGAAGAAAAAAAGTGGACTGAAATTTTGTCAATTTATTATTAGTTATAGATATAGACTAGCAAAGATGCCCGTGCGTTGCAACGAGAGAAAAAAAGTAGTACCTCTAGACTCATAGACTTCAACTCAAATGATAATAATTTAATTTAATATTAATTCTACAATTTATTTCATCTGGACTAAGTGAGTATAAGAAACAATGATCTAAACTATTTGTTAGTATTAATAGTAGTAGTAGTAGAAATAATGTTGATCTATCACGTGATTTTGTGAAACGTTTTCCTTGCCCTATTCTCCTCTAAACTTGTCGTGTTGCCGTTAATCATTGGCCACACCCACTTCTTTTGCATTTTCTACTTCTACACGATGTCGACGATCTTGTTCAATTTCTTAGCATCGGACATATTTGTTTGAATAGTATAGGCAGTAGCGACGCTGAACCTCTGTGCAGTATGGTGGAGTGGTGATGCGGGGAGACTAAGAGCTCTACTTGGTATGGCGGAGCAACGACACCGAACTGCTCCATATTTATTTTATTTATTAGGGCCAATTTGGTAAACCTTAGCTCTAGCCGTGACTTCTATGATAAAACAGATTATCTTATAGAGCCGAACATGTTTGAAAAAAAAACAAGTCATAAAACAACTTTTCTTGCTATTGAAGAGTGAAATATCTAGTGATATTTTTCTTTTTTCTTATTTTATTGCTTTTATCTCTTTTTCCTTCCCCGGGCCCTTTTGTTATTTTTCTTTTGTTTCTATTCTATCTACCTTATCCCTATATTCAGACTGCAGGGAACCTTTCCACCTGAGTAACAGACGTATTCTCCACGCACTGCAAAATCCTCCGTTCCTTTCCACACGTCCACACCGGCCACCACTGCCTCCCCGTGCCGGCTTTCGTACTCCTACCCTTCCAGCCTCACGTCCTTGGCACAACGGTTACCGTGCCCGAGCGACTGCATGTCCCGGCAGCAACGACATCCCTGCGGCCACGATGACTCGTGCTCTTGCAGACAATGTATTTTATACAGGTTTAATGGAACATTATTATTTATTCTCAGCATTAACTTATGTATTTTATGGATGTCATGTTTAAAACATAAGTAGACATATACTATTCATGGGATAAAAAAAGATTTATACCATTTATATTATCATTTTGCATTAATGCTCAATAATTTTTTCTCCCATTACAAGGGTATATTTGCTAGGTAACTAAAAATAGATGTGTTGACTATCGTTAACTAAAATTAATAGGCTGGTGAGTTCGAAACACAGGTTGACTATTTTTATCTCAGACCAATGGCCACGTTTCTTTTTGTTTCTTATTCGGACATGGCATGCAGATTTTTTTTTTCTTTTCTTATTCGGTTATGGACTATGTAGGCGGACAAAATTTTTTTGTTGAGCCGGCGGACAAAAAAGTGGTGGGAAATTTTCACAATTAATAATTAGGTAAAGATAAAGAGGTATAGACAAGCAAAAAATATATTCTGATTTTTATCCTACCGAAGATTTAAGTGTAAAAAATAATTGTTCATGTTAAAAGATCAAATTTTATTTAGTGTGTGAACACTTGTGGTAATTGTGGTTCATCTACACCATCTCGACGATGGCTCCTCAAATACTACTACTATCACCTCTAGCTCGCCCATGCAAAAGCACAACATTCTTCCTCTGTACCTTCTAATGTGTGCACTCCTGCCATATCACTACGATGTAGCTTTTAGCGTAATCCATGATGTAGGGTGTAGCGTGGTCAGAATGCTAGCGCCACATCTAATCCATGCTGACAAGTAATGTCCCAAATAGAGCCTCAATTGGGGGTTGGCCCCTATAGGATGCTTCAAATGTAGCAAGGCCACTGAGCTTGCAAAGATTTGAGCCCCAGATGTCGAACTTAGCTCTGCATCGCTGCTCCGTGGCATCGCACTCCATGCACCATACGGATGTCTCACTATCGTGGACCTCATGGTTTTCGATCCATGGAATCCAGATCTGCTTCCTGTCAATTCCTGATGCAAATGCAATGAGGTGTCTATGCGCAGTGGCGGCAAGATCAAACGTAGAGTCGAGCCATGTAAATACACAAGTTTTATAAGCGGCCGATGCAGCATCATATGGGCAATTGGTAGGAGTATTAAGTTCGCTCGCATCACTATCTGCAGGGAAACAAGACTTGTCATGTGTTGTGGTGTGGCCTTGAGTGCTTTGTGCTCCTACGTTTTATTTCATTTAATTAAATTATAGAGTAAATTGTATTCACCGTACGACAACTTGGTCACAAAGTGCAAATTAGTCCAACAACTTATAAAATGCTCAATTTATAATAACAACTTTGCATGTGGGATCAAATTGGTCCAACAAATTATAAAATGCTTGATTTAGTCCAACAACTTTACAAATTGGTACATCTACAGTTCAAATGTTATAAATACCATGTATTTGGCTTGTATTGTGTCATTTTAGTATTCTTCTCTTAATACCATGACCAAAATAAATATCAGTTTATACCATCTTTTCAAATTGATTTTGCAATATTTTCTGACATTTATTTTTTTCATCTTATCATTATGTATTTATTTTTGAAAAGTAATAAAAGCCAAATTAGCTTGAAACAAAAAAATAACTTTTTGAGGGAATGTTCTATTCATAACAAAATATTAACATATGGTGTAAACATACCCTAATAAATTAGTTTATGTCTTAAACTTATTATTAAAAGGTAAAATACCAGCTAAAAATTTCAAATAAAAGGTAAAATATTGCTTTTGTGCATACTTAAAGCATATGAACATGTGTACACCAGCTAGAAATTCCAAGTTAAAGAGAAAGTATTGCTTTTGTGCATACTTAAAACATATAAACATGTGCAAATCCGGTTTCCCATCTTATATTTATACTTTATAGACATTGTTTGTTATTGCATCAAAATCATAATGTTTCATAGACATTATTTTTTTTTTATCATAGGCGAGACTATATGGATACGTGGTATTGAAATTGTACCCACCCCTCTGGCCAACGAGCAACAACGATGACTGTAGCGACTCAGCCTGACCAAGGAAGCTAAACCCATACTGCGTCACGATAGGCTCGACGATGTTGTGCTCGTCGAGAACGAGGTAGAAGGATATGTAGTCGGTATTCTCCTGCTCGAAGCCATTAGGGTAGTACTCGATGATCCAGCGATGGCCTCCGAGCTTGAAGTTGTTTGACCGAATGCACTTGCCGTTGGGGATGTCCTGCTTTGTGCGTGAGTAGCCATTGACCACGAGAGGTAGACGATGGCGGCAAGGTACTGTCTCCAACGAAGGATACTCCACCGAATGACATGGCTCGGACCTGATTTCACAATGGAATTGATTTATATGATGGTAATGCTTGTCAGTCCGCGCGCACTTAGCTTCAAAGAGGAAAATAAACTAGAACTACGGAATTACGTATTCTATACTTCTTAGCTCAAATAAACTTTGAATAAACATTAATCAAGGTGAATACTAGAAAGAGGCAGGTTCTTGTGAGTGTCAGCCGGCGATTGGGCTGTGGCTTGGAGCTTGGTGCCAAGAGATAGGGGTCTGATTTCAGGCCTGTGATTGAAGTTGGGCTTTGATTTTAGCCCTCCAATTTTGCAGGCCACCTCCCGAATAGAGATGTAGAGGCCTGATTTCGGGCCTGTGGCTGGAGATGCTCTTAAGGTTTATGCACACAAACATGAGCTCGTGTTATCAAGCGGGCGCTTTAGTTGGCCAGCCCGCCAAGCCCGCTGGACGGTGGCGGCGTACGAGCCTGTGCCCAGCGGATCCCGCAAAGTCTGCAAAAACGGCGCGGCCCGGCCAGTGCTTTGCTTCGAATTCCCTATAATGTGCGGCCTCGACTCGTAGACTTTCCATCTTGTATAATCGCGAGGAATAGACAGGATGTGCCGTGTGCAGCCTGGGCTCGTAATTTTTCCATCTTCTATAATCGCGGCCTTTACTCTCCTTGGCAACTGCCAGCCACAGAAAAAGAAAATCTTTAGATAGTAGCGGCCGGGGATCACGATCGATCGATCTCGTTGGTTCGATCGCTATGTCGTTCGCCGGCATATCTTTCATTAGCGAGGGCGGACTGTCGACTCGATCTACACCAGCCGCCGTCACCGCCGCCGTCACCGACAGTGGTTACCACCTGCTTGTCATTGATGGGTACTCGCGCACCAGAGAGGCCATCAAGAACGGCGACCAGCTAGATTCTCCCCCTTTCAGAGTCGGCGGCCATCGCTGGCGTATTCGGTACTACCCCAACGGCATAAACTCCGAGGTGGCTGACTACATATCCCTCTTTCTCTTACTTGATGATGACAACATCGCACAGACTGTGGCTGTGCAGTTCAATTTCAGTTTGGTTGACAAAGCCCAGAAGCAACTGCCATTAAACATCCAAGAAGTCGAAGTGTACAACTTCGGTAGTACCGATGACAACTTGTCTTGGGGTTACGACGATTTCATCAAAAAGGAGGACCTGGAGAAATCGGCAAGTCTCAAGGATGACAGTCTCACCATAAAATGCGACATTGTCGTCACCAAGGATGTCGATTTTACTGGAGCCAATTCTGCCCCTTCTGTGGTGGTGCCAGCATCTGACATGCACCAACATCTCAGCAGCCTCCTTCAGTCGACAGAGGGGTCCGACGTGACCTTCGAGATCGGCGGAGAGATCTTTGTTGCACACCGGTGTGTACTCGCCTGCAGGTCGACCGTCTTCATGGGCATGCTTTCTGGCTTCATGAATGAGGGCACGCCAGCAGGTGCCGCACACGTACGGATAGACGACATGGAAGCACGAGTGTTTAAGCTCGTCCTTGGGTTCATTTACAGCGACTCGGTACCAGAGATGGAGGAAGAAGACAATGATGTCATGTGGCAGCACTTGCTTGTGGCGGCAGATCGATATGATTTCCTGAGGCTGAGGCTAATCTGCGAACAGAAGTTGTGCACATACATCAGCACGACTACAGCGACAACAATACTTGCTCTAGCTGAGCGGTACCATGGCCGTGGGCTCAAGGATGCTTGCTTCGAGTTCCTTACCAGGGCTGATGCCAATCTGGAGGAGGTACTGGCGCTCGGTGGCCTGGACTGTCTAGCTAGCACCTGCCCTTTACTCCTCAAAGAGCTCATTGCCAAGCTTGTGTTATCTAAGAAGGCTAAGATTGATGTGGACACAACTTTCGTCGGCGTGCCGGCATCTAATATGCACCAGCATTTCTCTCAGCTTCTCCAGTCCGGTGAAGGCACTGATGTGGTATTCGAGGTCAGTGGCGAGAAGATACACGCACACCGCTGCATGCTTGCGGCTAGATCTGCAGTTTTCAGGGCCGAGCTTTTTGGCCCCATGAAGGAGGGCACCACCACCGATGTCATACACATAGACGGCATGGAATCCAGAGTGTTCAAGTTGATGCTTGGTTTCATTTACAGTGACTCAGTGCCAGACATAAACGAAAAGGAAGACATGGAGCCGGATGATGACGATGCAGAAGCGATGTGGCAGCTCTTGCTTGTGGCAGCAGATATATATGATCTCCAGAGATTGAAGCTCATGTGTGAACAGAAGTTGTGGGGATACATCAAAGCAACTAGTGTGGCGAACATCCTTGAGCTATCTCAGCAGCGTCATTGCCAGGGGCTCAAACAGGCTTGCTTGGATTATCTGAACTTCCCTCCTAATCTTCAACAAGTCATGGCGGCCGGTGGCCTCAACCACCTGTTGAGGAGTAGCTGCCCGTCTGTGCTGATAGATCTCATTGCCAAGCTTGCAGACCTGAAGCCTGATAACTGACGAACTCTAATTGGTATGTACACTATGCTTGAAATTGTTCCTACATCAAAACATGCAAGTGCATCATGCATGTTATGCAGTAATACGAGTTTACTAGTTTCGGGCGAAATTCATTTTTCCTTTTCTGGATATGCAAGACAGAGTAAGCTGCATCTACTCTTAGGTGATTATAAATGTTGATCGAAGGTGTACCAGAGAAAGCAAAATGATACAATACAATAGTATAACAATGTGTCGAAGGTTCAGATCTCGTTAGTCTTTTATTTTTGTTGTGGGTCCTCTATTATCCAAATTATATTGTGTGGTGCCTAAGATTTTGTGATGCTTCGTTGGCTGGTTGCCTGGTTCCAGTATCCTAGCTACTCCAGTTCCTTCTCTTGTGGAAGGAGAACTGTTGTTCCAAACCAAACACCACCGATGCATGTTATTTCTTGCGCTTAGTTAGCTCTTGTTTAGATTACCGTCTCAATTTACCCTCAGTGCAATGTTTTGGCGTTTTGCCAGCTTTTATTTTAGTATCGTGCTACTTTACGTGTAGGAATGGCTGGTCAGAGTACTCCCTGCCAGAAAGCATGATCCTGGAAAATAAGCATGATGAGTTGATGACTATAGATTTCCATCCGGCCCATGGGCCCGCGGCACGGCCCGTGGCACGGCCTTTCGGCACGGCCCATGGGCCGCACGGCACAGCGGCCACCATGCCCATGCCGGCACGGCACGATGGCCCGTGCAGTGCATGGGCCGCCGGCCTGGCCCATGACACGGCACGGCCGAAAGTCCGGCACGGTGGCGGCACGGCCAAAAGGCGAGCAAGTGCCGCTGCTGCCGCTTCTTCCGCGCCCTCCACCGCCGCCTTCATCCTCCTCCTCCGCCTCCCTGGCAGAGGCCGGCTCGAGCGGCGGCGGCGGGACTCACTATGGTGGCGAGGACGAAGTAGCGGCGGCGGTGAGGATGAAGTTGAGGCGGTGGCGGCGGCGGGACTCGCGCTCCTCCAGCGCTCCCTGCTTCCGCGGCGAGCACGGTAGCACGTCGTGCTTTCGGCACGGTCCGACGGCCCATGTGTCGTGCCGTGGGCCGGAGGCCTAGCCCATGGCACGGCCAGGCACGGCACGGCCGGCATGGCGGCACGCCGCGGCACGGGGCAGTGTCGTGCCGTGTTGGCACGGCCGTGCCGGCATGGTGGCCAACTATATTGATGACTAGAGATGCAATGTGTAATACCCAATAGTATCATCTGAGTTAGCAAGTTAATTTCGTCGGCATGCTGATTTAATTCATTTATCCACCTCAATGAATTAAGTATTAGTATGTAATTATAGTTGATTTTAGCAAGTTTTGGAGCGAATTACCCAAAACTAGTAGTATTGTACTATGCAGCGTTACCATTCGATTATCAGCCTCTTATAGACCTACCGGCTGTCAGATTTAACTTGCTGAAACGGATGGCACCATGACTCCTGCTCCTCGGTGCTTCAATGGAAGCAAACATGAGCATCTTCTCTCAAAATATTTTATTTCACAAAATTCCATCTCCTATGACTTTGACGAAGGATGGCTTTTCTGATTATGCGGGTCCTTTCAAATAATGTATACCACAAACAGTTTACCCAATGCAAATGTTATTTGCTCACCTCATAAAAGACACAACTTACTCACCAAAATTAAAACATGTACCGTCATTGGAAAAGAAAGCAACACTGGCCTATATTCCAATGCCCGTGCCTGTTCTGAATTCCCAAAAGTGGCCACCTAGAATTAAATGATTTCAATTCCGTGTTGATATTTCATATGGCATGAAAATAGTGAGTGAAATGGAGAAAAAATCCCCAATGGGGAATGGTGAGTGAAACATTAGCATGGTGATAACCCCAACTCCCCTCGGTAGCCCTTCCGCCGCCACGCAAGGGCTGTCTCGCCAAGGGCGACTTCACCGCCGCCGTTTTGGCCCCGTTCTCCTCACCTCCGGCCTCCTTGCCGGTGGTGAGGAGGAGCGGGGGTCCATCGCTTTTGCAGATCTACTGTTTTAATTAGTTTTTTCTCTGTTTGCTTCCCTTTCCACCATAATAATTGGGATTAGGTTTTGGTTGAGTGTTCGATGTCTTCAATTCGGCTTCCTACTTCGTACCAGATCGTTGGTGGGTGTGTCGTCGTCTTCGGTGATGGCATGCTCCAGAGATCAAGGTATGTTGGCATAGTCCTTCTCGAGGAGGGATTGGATCTATTTTTTTCCCTTCTGCGAGATCGTTTCTCCGGCCGCCGGTGATGCCACAGGCGGCAGCGTCTGCCCTTCCGATTGTTGTTGGTGATGCTAGCGACGACGGATCTTATATTCAGTTCAACCTTCAGAAGACATGGCCAATGTGATCTCGATGCTCTTTTACTCCCTACAGTGGTCGAGCATACTGCGCCTCTTTTGCTGTCCCCATATTTGTGGAATCTTCTGTTGGTTGGGACTGTGGTTCTCAAGTCTAGATTTGGTGTACTTCCGTGGTTGCGATGGAGCTTCCTCAAGAGGTGTATGAAGATGGATGCGAGGAAGATGAAGTATAAGGATAGTGGTGTGCTTCAATGTAATTTTATTTTATGTTGAGGTCTCAGTTGTAAAAGGGATTTTAATTTAATGAAATCCAGTCCCTTTCTAAAAAAAAATCCTCCGCTACGAGTAGGAGAAGCGCGACGCGGAGGGACATTACCGTGGGTCGCCGGAACCCTAACGCGGAGGAGGAGGAGAAGGAGGAGGAGGAGGAGGAGGAGAAGGCCTACCTCGCCAGATCCGGGATGCTCGGGGCCAGATCCACCGGATCCCTCATGGTTGCGGCTGGATCCACCCTGGAGTCTGCGCGAGGAGGGTGAGCAGGGAGGTGGGAGAGAGAGAGTGAGGAGAAGAATGGGGAACAGATGGGAATGTGAGGATAAGGCTGAGAGGTCGCTTGGACTCTAGTGTGTGTGCGAGGTGGCAACCGCCCATACCTCCGTAAATTAGTCATCACCTAAAAAATAGAAAACTCCAGCAACCTTTCTATTATGTCAATTCTAGATGACTAGCGGCACATAAAAGCTATATTTACCATGCGAAATTCTAGAAATAACGAGTTTGCTATTTTATAAAACAAGATAGCAGAAGATGCTCTAAGATATATCAGGATGCGATCCGATACGTGGACATGACCTATTCTAAGGAACTCTTTGGAGATGCTCTAACTTATAATGAGGAGTATGTGTCATCAGTTTGGACTCTTTAGGTAGAATAGCATCGCATCTTCCAATTTAGTTTAGGATATTCGTACAGGGATCATAATATACTAACTTAGAAGCTGCAATTTTTTTTATCTTAATATCCAGATAACAAAAACGATACAAGTTTTAATTTAATAGCTAGGGTGCTTAAATAATAAATAATGAAATAGGTCTGAAAAAAATAAAGAAAAAACAAGCACAAGCTAGATGATAAAAGCGATTTCTTCCACATCCGCACAAATACAAAAAGAAACTGACAGTAGCAAGTAATAGCCACGGAATAACAATGGAAACAGACTCAGGCAAACAGTTTCAAGTTTCGGTACGTTTGTTTTCATCTTAAAAGAGAAGCAACATAAAAATGAACTGAAAATAATCGCATAACAATAATAACATATCTCATTCTCTCTAGGTTCGGATCTGGGCCGGAGTGTACATGCAGACAATTATATTTGACATCGTAATACAGTGATCTCTCACTGTAAAGAAAAAACGATTTTTTTCATAAACCTAAGACCTATCAGTGTACCATAGCATCATTTATCAAGCTTAAGCGACGATGTAAGCTTGGCGATAAGCTCTATAAGGACAGCAGGACAGCTGATAGTCAGATCATTGAGGCCATCAGCCGCCATTACTTCCTGCAGATTTGCCGGAGAGTTGAGGAAATCCAAGCATGCATCCTTCAGTCCATTGCAATGGTGCTTGTCAGCGAGCTCAAGCATGGCTGCCACCGTATCCGTGTTGATGTATGGACACAGCATACGTTCACAGATCAGTCGGAGCCTCGGGATGTCATATCTATCCGCTGCCACAAGCAGGTCCTGCCAAATAAAGTCTTCTTCCTCCTCGTCAACGACATCGGTGTACATGAAACCGAGCAACCGACTGAATACCTTGGCATCCATGTCGTCGATGTGCACGACCGTGTTCGTTGTTCCCTCCTTCATGGCACCGAAAAGCTCGGCCCTGAAGACGGCAGAGCGGGCTGCAAACACGCACCGGTGTGCCATGAACTTCTCGGCGCCGACCTGAAATGTCACCGGTGCCCTCCTGTGACAGGAGGAGATTACGGAAGTGATGCTGAATGTCAAGAGGAGGCACGTTAACAAACCGCATGGCGGCGCCTGCTTCCCCGATGTTGACATTCTTAGTGACGGCGACGTCACACCTGATAGTGAAGCTGTCGTTCCTAAGATGCTTGGATTTCTCGAAGCTCTGTCTATTCATGAAACAGGGGAGACTATACGGATACGTGGTATTGAAATTGTACCCACCCCTCTGGCCAACGAGCAACGACGATGACTGTAGCGACTCAACCTGACCAAGGAAGCTAAACCCATACTGCGTCACGACAGGCTCGATGATGTTGTGCTCGTCGAGAACGAGATAAAAGGATATGTTGTCGGTGTTGTCCTGCTCAAAGCCATTAGGGTAGTACTCGATGATCCAGCGATGGCCTCCGAGCTTGAAGTTGTTTGACCGAATGCACTTGCCGTTGGGGATGTCCTGCTTTGTGCGTGAGTAGCCATTGACCACGAGCAGGTGGTACCCGCCCACAAAGACGGGTGTGGAAGAGGCGGTAGATGGCGGCAGGGTGCTGTCTCCAACGAAGGATACTCCACCGAATGACATGGCTGGGACCTGATTTCACAATGGAATTGATTTACATGATATGGTAATGCTTGTCAGTCAGCACTTGGCTTCAAAAAGGAAAATAAACTAGAACTACGGAATTACGTATTCTATACTTCTTAGCTCAAATAAACTTTTCTTCATTAGATCTATAAAGGTAAGGATGAATGATGTGAATAAACATTGATCAAGGTGAATACTATAGAAATTCACGAATGCAGTGAAACAACACTGGAGCAAAAGTAATTTCAGACCTCGATCGGCGGCTTCGACGACTTGTTGATGCCCGTACGTGAGCTGCTGGTAAAGAACGGATCGAACTATGGAAGTGATGGATCAGGCAACCAGGGCACGCGCTGATTAACAATCCTTTAGCGGCTGGCCTCCTGAAACCGCAGAGCCGCACTTGGGAACACGAGCCTCTGCCCTAACCCTACTGCTTTCGGGGGCTGCACTGCTCGATCTAGGGCCGCCGGCCGCCACAAGCCCGCAACTCCTCTAGGGTTTTAGTTTTTCAGGTAAATGACGGTAATGGGATTGGAAGATTGGACGATCAGGATTGCTCAAATAGGGAATTCGGAACTCCAACCGTAATGAGTCGGTGCTGGCCCATTATAAATGAGTCGGTGCTGGTCCATTCATAATAACCTGTCTAACTAGCCCAGGCTCTTTTTTTTTGGACAAACTGGCCTGGCCCACGCTTTGTGTAGTTTTTAATGCTAGTATGTGAACTGATCATAGATATCTTGTGGTGAAACCTACCCACCAAATCCTCTCGACTTAGCACGTGCGCTCCTATTTTTCTGGATTTATTTTTGGATATTCCAGCATTATGTTTTATGTGGTAAGCAATGTTCCCGTGGGCAATTAGGCGTCAGTGGTGACTTTTGGATTCTCCACATCTGCCGGCTCGCTCAATCCATCAGAGGTGCTCTTAGGGGTGAGTGCGCGTGCGTGTTGTGAACGTCTGCGTTGTACCATGTGATTTTAAAAATGTATATAGCATGAAAATATATTTTAAGCTAAATCTAAATATATTAATTTTGTCAAAAAAACATTAGTCTATTTTCTTTAGGATTCTCTCAAACCTTAAGAAAGTTTGAATCGGGACAACTCCATAAGTTGATTTTTTTTCTTGGATGAAGGGAGTACTTAAAATATTTTAAATTTACTAATAAAATACACATGTGTTGTTATTGTGAAATATTGATGGTTATCTTCTATACCATTATACGCCCTCCAAGTTTGAAATTATAAGTTGTTTTGACTTATTTAAGTACATTATTAGTTTTTCTATACACTTAGATATACAATATCAAACATACATAATGAAAAAACTAGAACAAAGGGAATAGTATTGTATCACATTAGTCAGAAACTCTTCATGTTTTTTAAACGACACATAGAATTGACTTAGGGTAAAGTCAATTTTTCATTTTTTTCTAATTTGCGCAACAATCCGAATTTCATCTTTAAATCTTGGTTGAATTTATTTTAAATCGAGAAAAATATGAAACCAGCACCATTGCTTTATAAAAAATTGTTACGTATCTGATTATAAACTACAATTGTTTGGAACTAATTTATAATGAGTAAATTAACTACAATCGGTTCCTTAGCTATTATACCAATGTTATCTAGGTCTTCAAACTTTAAAATTGCATATCTAGATCCAAAACTATTTAAGTGCCCTAAAATATCGGTCCAAAGCAATTTTGTCATAGTCTATTGGTTGACATAGTGTTCTAGCATAAATTTGGCATTGGTCCACGGTTCATAATTACACGGACGGTCGTGAACTATCACGTGATTCTCACCACTATCACCAAACCTCGAAATTACAGTAATCCTTAGACATACTCGCTATGCATGTCGGCCACCTACTCTCGTGAAGGCACAACAGTGCTCGGACCCGTCTAATTGTGCTTGCAGGTTGCATCAATACATTTTTGCCAGGAAAAAGAGAATCGGAAAAAGGAGATCAAGAGTGAGCAATGACTCAATGTATCAAAATCTAATATACTCAAATAACTTGTTTTCAGATTATAGCATTAGCCTAATACTTGAACGTGCTCAACTGCTGATTGAAATTAAAGAAGCCAAACATTAGAGAGAAAAGAGAATTATGGTTACAAATCAAACTAGTTTGAGCTGGACAGAGTAATACCAGAAATGAGAACTTAAGCCTTAGACAGAATTCCCTCTATTTCAAATTATAAGTTACTTTGATTTTTTTATTTATCCATTTTATTGTATATCTAGAAAGTCAAAGCGACTTTTAATTTAGAACAAAGAGAGTAATACTATATTGGCTCCTCTTTTACGAAACACAAGCTTTGGGTAATTGGATAACTATCCAATGAAACAGGGAGCAAATGTTCGGCCATAATAACATTTACTAGTACTCCCTCTGTCCAGAAAAACATGTAATTTTCGCTTATCAAGAAGTCAAAGAGTTCGAACATTGACCATAGTTATATAAAAAATACTAATATTGTTGATACAAAAATAAATACCATTAGATTAGTAATAGAATATACTTTTCAAAATAAATTTATTTAGAGATATAAATGCTAATGTTATTCATTATAAACATGGTTAAACTTAAACTTGCTTGACGGGTATGGATCTCATAGTTGCAGATGGAGAGAGTAGAAAGCAATGACCAACAAGATCCAAAATATGTTTCTTTCCGCATCATCTTGGTAACTATTAGCTTCATTGGTAATCAGTTGATCCACCTTACTCTGGTCATGCATGTCCAACAGAAAAGAAAATGAATTTTCTCTGAAAACTTAAACCATGACATTGCATAACAACGGCATTCTCTAGGAAAGCTAGCACATTATATGAGTGTTTGGATTGGCAAAGAAAATGAGATTATATCGAAATAAAAAGAAAAAAGAGTTGGAAGAAGGGGGTGAGGTGAGGGCGAGCACGACGCTCCTCCACGAGCGGGCAGGCTCACGAATGAGCTTAGCTCCATAGTGCTCCATGGGGAAGGCCAGAGGTGTCCCACCCAAGAGGCCAAGACTTGGGCATGCGTCGTTAGAACGAGCGCTGACTCTGGGCTCAATAAAGTTGCTCTCTGGGTCTAGGCTCAAGCCCAAATACCCCTCCTCCCAACTCTTGATCACGGACTGTAGTGTCGTTATTTTAGCCAGCTTCTACGTGACTAAAAAACTAATACGGCACTAATAATTGTTACGTAAATACATACATTACAGAACTGCAAGGTGCGCATCTTTTTATCAACACACGAACAGGATCCGGCCCTGATAAAATCAGCCCATGGATCCAAGTGGGCTGACCCGAGGCCAAGAGCCACAGGACTCGCACGGACGGCTCGCTCTCCCGCTGAAATCGCCCTTTTGCCGTCTCACGAAATTGCGTCCTCCTCGCCATCAGCTGTTGTTTTTTCCTTGCGATCTGCCATTCCGTTGAGCACTCTCATCTTCGATACCTTTCTCTAGCTAGCCTGTTTGCAACCGCGTTGTTAGAAGGTTGGCTTCTGGTTCCGTCGGGTGTCTTAGCCGTGGGCACCGTCGATGTCGTACTTGACGACATGCCAGAGCTGCTGCCGAAGGCCACCGCTGTGGCGACGGCTCGGGCACGGCTGTTCCTTGAGGCGCCCCAGCCGGCATCGCGTTGGGTCTCAAACCAAACAAGCGCTTAAACACGCCGTGGCCGTGCTACTTCTCGTTCTCCGCCAACGCAAGGATGCTTGCTTTGAGTGAATCAAGCCAAAACAGTAAGGAAAAGAACGCAAAACAGTAAGCAGATGGGAAATCAAGATTGCAAATCAAACCAGTGTGACTGGAACGATACGACGAATGAGAACTTAAGCCTTACTTAGTACTACTATGCTAGCACCACTTTACCAAATTGGATAACTATCCAACAAAACAGGGAACAGAAGCTCCGGCCTAATAACATTTAGTAATAGGAAACATGACCAACATGATCCAAAAATATGCTTCACTTTGGTTTCCAACTATTAGCTTCATGAGTAGTCAGCTGGTCCACCTTACTCTCGTTTTTTTTGAATGAACACCACCTTACTCTCGTACTAAAAGAAAATGAATTCTCTCTGATAACTGAAACCATAACATTGCATACCAACGGCATTCTCTAGGAAACAAGCAAAATTACCAGTGATCATACCATCAGTTATCTATCATGCTTAAAATGCCGCGAGCTTGGCGACGAGGTCTATCAGGACAGACGGGCAGACGCTTTTCAGATGGTCCAAACCACCGACCGCCAAGACTTGTTGCAGATGAGGGGGGAAGTCCAGGAATTCCAAGCATTCCTCCTTGAGTCGCTGGCAGTGGTGCTGCTCAGATAGTGCAAGGATGGTAGCCACTGTGTTCGTGTTGATGTAGCTGGCCAACCTTCTTTCGCACAACAGCCTCAGCCCCTGGACACCATACCTATCTGCCGCCACAAGCAACTGCTGCCACATCACATCAGCATCATCCTTGTTTCCCTCTAGCTCATGTTTCTCTTCTTTGTTCGCCTCTGGCACAGAATCACTGTAAATGAAAGTGAGCAATAACTTGAACACTCTTGCTTCCATGTCATCTATGCGTACGACATCAGTAGCTATGTCCACCTTCATCCGGCCAAAGAGCTCAGCCCTGAAGACTGTGGATCTGGCAGCAAGCACACACCGGTGTGCATGGAGAGTCTCACCACCAACCTGAAATGTCACATCCGTTCTCTCTTCAGACTGGAGGAGACTAGACAAATGTAGGTGCAAGTCAGATTCTAGAATGTCAATAACCGGCGGCAGAGCTGCTGCACCGTTGTTCCTAGTGTCAATCTTCAGTGAAGCAAGCTTCCCAACGAGGTCTTTCAGAACAGAAGGGCAGCTAGTAACCAAAGGTTCCAAGCCGTCGAGCGCCATTACTTTCTGTAGATTGGCAGGAGAATTGAGGAAATCCAAGCACGCCTCCTTGAGCCCTCGGCAATGGTGCCGCTCAACTAGCGCAAGAATAGTTGCTACCGTGCTTGTGTTGATCCATGCAGACAACTCTTGTTCACACCAGGGTCAGCCTCGGAAGATCATATCTGTCTGCCGCTTCAAGCAATTGCTGCCACATAATTTCTTCTTCCTCTGTGTTGTTGACATCCGGCACTGCATCACTGTATATGAAATGGAGCAAATGCTTGAACGCTTGTTGCTCCATGTCTTTTACATGGATGACACGGGTGCTTGTTCCCTCCTCCATGGGGCCAAAGAGCTGTGCCTTGAAGACAGGAGACCGGGCTGCGAGCACACACCGGTGTGCCATGAACATCCGCCCCCCAACCTGAAACGTCACATCAGCCCCGGCACCGGACCAGAGGAGATCACCAAGATCCTGTCGAATATCAGGTGGAGGCAACCCGTGGGGAATTGACCGGGACCTCGGAATGAAGCCGGCGCCCATGGGTTTTATCCATGGCCCCGCCCCTCTGAAGGTCCACCCGAAGCAGCAGCTAGCTCCAGCCCCTGACAGGCCGGGCCCATGTTGACGCTGAAGAGGACATGACCCACCGGCAGTGTCAGAGGCGCTGCAGGAACACTCGTCCAGCCCAGCCGATGAGAAAACACCCAAGCCCGTCCCCATCCCCCAACAAACGCGCCGCTCCACCGGCTGCAGTCGCTGCATCTGAACGGTCCACACTAATCCAACGGTGAGCTCACCAAACTCAGCCGTGCAGGATCATGGGCCGCTCACGGCCGCAAGTCTTTCTCATTTCCACGATCACTGATTTGGAGACTCTTTGAGAACACTTTTAAGGATGTGTACATCTCATAGACAGTTTGCTGAGCCATGGTGGGTGGATTGAGCCATGGTGAATTTATACCTATTTTTGTCATCTTCAATGTGGTGGATGGGTAGCTAGGTTATGGTGTGGTTCTACATTTTCATTCAGAATGAGGCAACTTTCATTTTTTTTTAGATGATAGAAAATATATTTTTGGCTTCAGTCATCTTTTGTTGAGGATGCATCAGGCCATAATTATTACAACAGGTAACCAGTGCTGCTAGTAAGACAAGAGTTACCAGACAATACTGATACAATCAAAAATAAAAACAACTGGCAAAAAAAATTACATTCCCAACAAGTGACGGTCGATTGCTGCCAAAACACGTCTGTCGGACGTAGTAAGGGTACTAAAAGATCGTAGGACATCGACGGCCACTGGAGACTCCGGATAATGTATCCCATAGGTAATCAGTTAAACCACTTGATCATGTATATCCAACGGAAAAGAAAATGGACTCTTTGAAAGCGAAACCATAACATTGCATAAGGCAGGTTGATCCTGCATTCCCATGGTTATGGAAGAGCTGCAGTCAAAATACGAGAGAGTTTTTCTTTTAGTTATTAATGTAAGATAGGCTCAACACTAAAAATTTGCTGAGAAGGAAACATATGCATCAAGATGACTATGATTGTACTGTTGGTAGTTTTGCATCCTCTTGTTTCCTCTTGTTTCCTCAAAGAACGACACTCTCTTGGAAAACTAGGATATTTTGCATTGGCTTTGTCATTGTGTGTTTATGGAAGTGATACGATCAATTTTCATGATAACAAGCTATTTTTTTCAATTAATCTTTGGTGCCGCACCGCAATTAGTAGCTGCACCTTGACGTGGCCTATCAGCAGTACGATTACAGCAAAATAGTCCTAATAAGAACAGATGTGGAAAGCAAAATAGTCCTAATAAGAATCATGAGATGTGGAAATAAAAAAGAGTTGGAAGAAGGGGTGATGAGGGCGAGCTCGACACTCATCCTTGATCGAGCCGGCTCCGAGTGAGCAACAAGTTGCTCCGTCGCCAAGCTCCAAGGGAAAGCCAGAGGAGCCCACAAAGACTTGGGCATTCGATTCGATGTCAGAACGAGCGCTGACTCGGACACTGTAAGTCGCTCTCTGGGTCATGGCTCAAGCCCAATTACCCCTCCTTCCAACTCTGGATCACGGACTGATGTGTCGTTATTTCAGCAAGGTTCTACGTGCTTACAAAACCAATACGGCACTAATAATTAGACTAGCTAAGTGCCCGTGCGTTGCTACGGGTTTAGATTTTTTAATATGTGCTTTGGAGTACTCAAAGCATAATACATTACAAAATGCAAGGAGTTCAAAAATATATTCTATGGTACATTTCTATGAGCATCTTGTTTAAATATTCATCAATAAATCCTCGAAATACAAGAGCAATTGATCACAATGTACAAGTTGCTTACTTTACACTCAACATCACTGCCTATTTTACTTATTACTAAGGCTACCAAGGCTAAGCTTGAGCACTTGACTTTGCTAGTCATTAGAGATGTCATCTGAAAATGCATGAATGCCTCATCATTTACACATTTGTGAGATTGAAACTTGTATACAAGGAACATAATGGGGAACACAAATCTTAAATTGGTGCAAGTAGACAAAAGGAAATAGAGAATATACATTTGAGGTGGTACCCCATAAGTTGGGTCGTGTAGGAAATGACATGCCTAGCGAATTAGGCCTAATACCAGGCCTTACCTAGTTCTACTTTGGCTAACTTTGTCAAGGGATCTTCCTCTGCACCTGTAACAAATTTTGATAAAAAATGAAGCTTACCTAGTGACAAAGCGAACACAATAACTGCTACTATGAAAAAAGAAACTACAGAAACGGAAGCCCTTCTAAATTCATCACAGTTTTAAGCACTCTCAGGTTATCCAAAAAATCTAAGGAAACCTTTTGCAACAGAAAATCACCATACCTTCTACATATCGAGCAGCCAATACATGCTCACAGATTCCCTGCATTCCAAATATCACGATCTCCGTTGACTCCCTATCACCAATAGATTGATCCACTATGGGTGAAGAGAATCCTCATTTATAAAGTGTTAAATCCTACTACTAAAAAACCCATTTCCATTGAAGAACCCAAATCAGTCAGCATCACTAATCCTTCTCCATGCAAGATCACCAGACCCTACAAAAATATGAAGCTAACCTCCATCACCGACTAATCCAATGATAGCAGCAGTTCCAAATCCTATAAAGTTCCAAATTCAATTGCCGATATGAATTGAGCCGTTTACCTTATTGGCATTGAACTCAAGGTAATTGTCCTGGAGCAGCTATCCCCATTCTCCTCCAAGCATGAATGGTTCCCCAGGTACATTCCTCATTAGTTACTGTACAGACCACACCGGGCTACCTCAGGGAATGGAACATACAATAACTTTCAAGATTGATAACATACAGGTTCCAGAAAATTAATATGCAGAGTATCTGAACAATCCTGCAAAATATGTAGATTTTACTAATACAAAGTCTAGTTCGACAAACCAAGAAAGCATGTATCCAGATCAAGAGCATACGTTTTTTCCAAGCATGTATCCAAATCAAGTGCATAGGTTTTTTCGAAGCAAGGATTTCATCAAAAAAGTGTTTGCACTAAATCAAAGAAACCAAGATCATGAACAAGAGCTGATAGGCAGGCACACATGACTATTAACATTACAGCACATGTTCAAGATATGAGATGATACTCCTTTTCATTGACTCTTCAATTAGTTTTCCACACAGGCAACATTTTCCATGAGACCCTTTTTTCTTAAGAATAGTTGCTTGCACGAGAATTCCTATGATATATACTCTTAAATTTCTGCAGCTTGTCTACAATTCAATAATAATTTATTTTGTTGGTGCACATAACACATACCATTTTTTGCCGTAAAGGTAGAGATACAACCAAGAATAAATTATCTTGTTGGGGCACATAACACTTTTTTTGTTTTGTAGTAAAGGTAGAGATACAATTCAAGAATAAATTAACTTGTTGGTGCACATAACACAGACCTTTTTTTTGTAGTAAAGCTAAAGATACAATTCAAGAATAAATTGTCTTGTTGGTGCACATAACACAAAGCATTTTTGCAGTAAAGGTAGAGATATTTGCAGAGCACTATACTAAAATCTTCAGGGACTCTTGTTTGTTACTACCGTCCTTTGTGCAGAAGAAAGTTGTACCACATTGCTCAAAAACTAAATGCCCAACATGACACAGGGTACTTGGCCTTGGACTGGATGGTTAAATGGGAAGAGCAAGACAGAAAAATTGGAACATTTCACATACAGGGCACATCTGCTAATTCACAGGATTTTTTAATTACAACATAGGTAAAGATACACATAATTGTCTTATAGCATATTAAGTTTATCAACTCGATTGGATACACAGAAGCAGCATGAGAAGTATTAGATTTGGAGGGCTTGAAGTAGTAGTGTGTCAATCAGACTGAAGGCCAAATCACATTGTGGTACCACAGTTGTTACTGCCTACTACTACTACTACTATACAAATGAGAAAGGAAATTCTGAATATAGACCTTCAGTATCAGCAGCATATCATGTCAAACTGCAGGTCATTGATGTCAGTTTTTTCACAAGCAATACTATATCTAAGCCGAGGACCGATGAAACAGAGTAGCAATTTCAGAAAATAGGTGCTCAAACAATGCGGAGGACATACCGATGTGAGAACAAGTGCCGTGGTCAGCGTCGGGGCATACATCTTCACCGTCCGTGGCAGGGGCGCGGTTGTAGCGGGGAGGAGGTCGGGGCAGATCTACACCGTCTGCGGCGGGGGCGCGGTCGCAGTGAGGGCGAGGAGGTCAAATGATTAGTAGTTTTCACTGACAAGCAATTCTGTACATACACAGAAGCACACTAATCCCAGATTTTGTACTAAGAACAATACTCTTTTTTAATACCTTGTAAATGTAGAGATGAATACAGGAACTTCAGGGTTCAGTAATCACCTAGACTGATATTTATAATGTCTCAGCTACTCAGCTAGAGTTTCTAGAAGTCCTTTACCTGCCCAATCTGGTTGACCTGGAAAAGCACACCAATTTTAACGAAGACATATATTTTACAGTGGAAAGTTATCTCTTAAGTTACAGTTGAGCAAAGTCATGTGTTCAGCACTGGAAGGAAGCAAAAAGGGAGAAGAAAAAGATATAGCGCTTTACATCACATCCATTTATCCTAGCTGCTATTTTCAATCTAAAGAAATTATACTGAGCAACTATATATGTCAATATCAGAGTTCAGAGCAAGGCTGCCACATTCTACACCATAAACTACAAAGTGCAAATATCCATGTCTTTGTTATCACGGTAGAAGCAAATGTCAAAAGATAATACTCTCTTCACTCCTCAGTCATCAAAAGATGATATTTGCACTAATTATCCAGTTCTAGCATCGTCTATTGATGACCAGAAAAAATAGTAAATGAATAAATGGTTACCTTCATCAACAGAGCATTGCAAACCTTTTCTTGCCAATAGCCTCTGATATACGTTTTGCGTGTCCTGCGTGGGTGGAAAAGGTGTGCAGTAAGATAAAATAAGAAAAGATGGTTAAAAAGGTTCCCTTGCAGTTTAAGTATCTGCATTGTCAACTTTAATGCCCTGTAATTAGAGGTATTAAATTTATATCCCCTTCAAATATACATGCTTTATATAAATGTGTATTCTGTTCTTTCTATGTTATGAATATGCAATTCATTCTTTTTTTTTTTGAAACAGAATATGCAATTGTTTCTAGCTGATAAATATGAAGGCAACAGCTGCACATCCATTTCCCCACACCCACGTATTGCTGGCTGGCGCAGCACAAGCAAGTGCGCGGTGTGATTGGAGCCAGGCGCACGAACAGGAACAGCCTTGCCAAGAACAGGAAGCCTACATGGTCAAGCAGGAAAAGGCCGGCCCCAAAAATCGTGTGAAGCTCGACCAAAACTCCATGATTGGCTTCCAAATTTTGCACAGAGGGTCACAATGGAGTTGGTAAGCTATCCCGAAAGAATCATCGGTTCAATTCAAGCTCAAACTATAGGAAATCCAGATCGCGTGAAAGAACTCAAAAAAAAAAATCCACAGAACAAAATCGATTCCAGGCCAGAGGAGGGCGGATCCAGCCCGAGAATCACAGCTCGTGGAAGGACGCTGAGGAGATGGATGCTGCCATACCTGTTGGGCGCTCGTTGCAGCCGAGCGGGGCAGCGAGTGTGGTGAAGAAACTGCTGCTGCTCGGTACTCCGCGTCCTTCAGTACGAGCTGGAGATTGGGCCGCGGTTGCGAGCTGGAGATAGTGGATGCACCTGTTGCCCTCAACGTCGCTGCCGCGGCAGCGACGACGGCGGCGACGGGAGCGAGCGCGATCTGGTGCCCTCGACGACGGCCGGCGGCGTACGAGCTGCACGGGCGAGGAGGGACCCGTTGCCCTTGACGACGGGCGGCGGCGGCGACGTCGGCGGCACGATGTGCGTGCTGCGACGATGGAGAGGCCGGGAGCGGGGCGGCGGTTCCAGGCTTCCAGCACAGCGAAGGCAAGCGTCGTGGGCGGGGGCGGGGGCGGCGGTTCCTGGTCAACGCGCTAGGGGGAGGCTGAGTGGTTAGCGGTAATTAACGCTGGAGGCAGGCCGATTAGCATGGATACGATATCATTTGGTTCCTTTTAGTAGTTAGATTACGTATTACACGTTACAATAACAGCAAGGCAAGCATGTAGCCCACTTTTTATCAGCACGACACGGTCCGGCCCTGACAAAATCAGCCCACTGATTGAAGTGGGCTGACCTGGGGACATGAGCCCACAGGACTCACATGGCTGATGGCTCCCATCGAGCAGCGACTCCGACGACGGCTCCCCGCCGCCCTGCCGGCGAAATCACACTTGCCGCCGTCAGCAGGTTCCTTCCCGCCTCGCCATGGACCCATGGTTTCGTGAACAGGTGCTCCATCTCGGCGTCACCTGTCACCGGCACCGCCATGTGCGATCTGGCATTCCGATCCCTTTCTCTAGATGGCTCAGGCGCGGCTGCACCTTGAGGCGCCTGAGACGCCATCGTGTTAGGTCAAACCAAACAAGCGCTGAAGCACGCCGTGGCCGTGGCGCTTCTCGTTTTCAGGCAGCGCAAGTATGCTGTTTGCTGTGATTGAAACAAGCAAAATCAGTAGGGAGATGGGAAAAACTAATATTGCAAATAAAACCAGTTTGAGCTGGAACATAGCCTAAACGCAACAGATACTGGAAATGAGAACTTATGCCCGACTCTACTATGCTAGCTCATCTCTACGAAACATGGGTATTATTATCTAACGAAACAGGGAACAAAAGCTCAGTCATAATAACATTTATTTACTACTAGAAAACAGTGCCCAACAGGATCCAAAATATGCTTCATTCCGTAGCATCTTGGTTTCCAACTGTTAGCTTCATCAGTAAATAGTTGATCCATCTTACTCTGGTCCTGCATATCCAACAGAAACGAAAATGAATTCTTCGGAAACTGGAACCACATGACAACGGCATTCTCTAGGAAAACTAGCACATTACCAGTGATTATACCATCAGTTATCTATCATGCTTAAACTGCCGCAAGCCTGGCAACGAGATCTACCAGGACAGATGGGCAGCTGCTTCTAAGATGGTCCAAACCACCGACCGCCATAACTTGTTTGAGACGAGCAGGGAAGTCCAGGAAGTCCAAGCATTCCTCCTTGAGCTTCCGGCAGTGGTGCTGCTCAGCTAGCGCAAGGATGGTAGCCACTGTGTCTGTGTTGATGTAGCTGCCCAACCTTCTTTCACACATCTGCCTCAGCCCCTCGACACCATACCTATCTGCTGCCACAAGCAACTGCTGCCACATCACATTAGCATCACCATCATTTCTCTCTCCCTGTTTTCTCTTTTTCATCATTGGCACGGTATCAGTGTAAATGAATGTAAGCAAGAGCTTGAACACTCCTGCTTCTATGTCGTCTATGCGTATGATATCGGAGGCCGTGTCCTTCATTGGGCCGAAGAACTCAGCCCTAAAGACTGCAGATCTAGCAGCGAGCAGACACCGGTGTGCACAGATCGTCTCACCAGTGACCTGAAATGTCACATCCGTTCTCTCTTTGGACTCGAAGAGAGACAAAAAATCCAGGTGCATTTCAGATTTTGGCATCACAAAAGGCGGCGGAGCAAATGCACTGGAACGCCCAGTGTTCATCTTCATAATGACCTCTTTCAAAACAGAGGGGCACCTACTAACCAAATGGTCCAGGCCGTCAAGCTCTATTACTTCCTGTAGATTGGAAGGAGAGTTGAGGAAATCCAAGCACGCCTTCTTGAGCACTCGGCAATGGTGCTGCTCAGCTACCACAAGAATAGTTGCCACCGTGCTTGTCTTGATGTATGGACACAACTCTTGTTCACACACCAGTGTCAGCCTTGGGATATCATATCTGTCTGCCGCTTCAATCAAGCGCTGCCACATAATTTCGTCTTCCTCTATGTCGTCACACTCCGGCACTGAATCACTGTATATGAAACCGAGCAAAAGCTTGAACACTTGTTCCTCCATGTCCCTTACGTGTATGACTCCGGTGGTGGTTCCTTCTTTCATGGGGCCAAAGAGCTGTGCCTTGAAGACAGCAGACCGGGCTGCGAGCACGCACCGGTGTGCCCTGAACATCCCGCCCCCGACCTGAAACGTCACGTCAGCACCAGTGCCAGACTGGAGGAGATCACTGAGATCCTGTTGAATATCAGGTGGAGAAGGCAACTCATCGCTGACTGGAATAGCGCCACCAAGGGCTTCGTTGATGTTAACATCCTTGTAGATGATGATGTCACACCTTACGGTGAAGCTATCATTCTTTAGATAATTTGACTTCTCAAAGACTGCTCTTCTCTTTAAACATATCAACTTGTAAGCATCAGGAGTACAAAATTTGTGATTTCCCTTTACGCGACCAAGCAATGACTGGTTGTTGGTCCCGATCCGATCAATGACGAAGCTGAACTCATACTGCACCATCACAGGATCGATAACGTTGCCTTGATCAAGGAAGAGATAAAAAGACATGTGGCCATTGTCTTCTGGTTCATAGCCATTAGGGTAGCACTGGACAGTCCACCGGTAACCTCCAACTTTGAAACGGAGAGATTCTCTGCACTGGCCATTGGGGATGTTCTTGAGAGAGGAATACCCATTGACCACTAGGAGGTGGTACCCGCTGTAGGCGACAGCAGTAGTGGCTGAAGCAGGTCGCGGTGGCCTGACCTCTCCGACAATAGATATGCCGGCAAATGCATTGGAAGCCATGGTTCCTTTCAGTACTGAAGATATGAGATGATGTTGCTCAGATGTGCTGGACTTGGTAAAGAGGCTTAGGTAACACTTAGCATGAACTAGAACAGTGGAGGAACACTCCCATGCACCTGTAGATGTAGTTGATGCCCTGTATTCAGCGGCAAAACTCGTCAATTTTGAAGCCCAGGGCCACTGTCAAAGCATGTATACCACCTGCACCAAATTAAAATACCACCATCACGGGTTCGAATACGGATAGATTTTTTTTAGATAATGGATAAATATCCGGTTTCATCTATCCAAGGATATAATCAGGCCAAATACGGATAGATAACAAAGCTAATGCATAATTTTAGATGATATCTCAATTTCATATTTTAATCCACAACATAATTGATGGAAAACATGAAAGTGGTTAAAATAAACCTAATTAACAACGGTTTTGTTCACCCTCGCCTCTCGTATCTTTATCAACATTGTTACTGGCATTAGAAATAACTTAGGATTATTTTGCAAGCAATTTGCATTGCTAGCTGATTCTTGTTCTATTTCTAGTTCTTCAATAACCTCCGATTCTTCTGCTACTTCTGATTGTGCTTGTGCAGAAGGATGGGTTTCTGATTGTGTTTCTGCAGAAGGACAGGTTTGTGGCGTAGGAGCAGGACAAAAAAAAAAAAAAAAAAAAATAAGAGGGGGATTTTAGTGTCTTGGTCCACTTGATTACGCAACAACAATCGACCTAATCAAATAATCATTCATGGAATTTTAGAGCAGGGAGAATTGTAGAATGGATTCGAGAATGAGGAACTGGAATTTACCGGGGCTCGAAGCCGCATTCAGTCAGACAAGTAGAGTACGCGATGCGTCCTGGTGGTGGTGGCTGGCACTGTGTGGCGCCCTGTCCACGCCGGACGCCGCGACGGGGATGCTGGTGCTCGGCTCGCCGGCCAGGCGGCGCGTGAGGCTGCGGCTGCAGCCAGGCGGCAGGCCCCAGGCGGGCAGCCGCCCAGCGGGCCTCAGGCAGCCCGGCGGACAGCCTCTCGCGGGCAGCGGCAGGGGCCCATTTGCCGGCCGGCGGCTGCTGGGTCCACTCCTCGACGGATGATAGATGACGGCGGAGAAATGGAGACGCCGAGTCGGGATTGCGGTGGGCGGCGGGCGGTGGCCAGTCGGCGGCGGGCGGCGGCGCAGGGGACGGGACTCGAGCGAACGTGGAATCGGGTCCTCTCTCCTCTCCTCGTGTTGGGAGTAAACATTTGGCTAAAACAATTAAATTCTGTTAAAAAAACAAGGAAAAGGTCGAATTTACATCTTCTACTGTATTAGTTAGCAACCGTTTGATTTTGCTTCCTGATATATGAAAACCAGTTTTTAACCTCTCCCAATTTTTAAAAATTAATCGCTTTTCACCGTGAGATGTCTTGCGGTTTTGCTGATGTGATGCTAACTTGATAGAGGAGGTAAATCGAACTAAGTTTAAAGTTTAAAAGTTTATCGAACTAAAATACTTTTATATGAAATCTAGAATTTCAAAAGTCTAAGAAAAATTTCCACATATTTTTTACATGAAAAACAAATACAGTTACAAATCCTAAAACTTACTTCAATCTTTGAAAATTTATTTCAGCTCTGAAAATTATAAGACTAGCTTTAGATTTTCTTCTTTTAAAATCATGCTGATTGTTACGGTGCCTAGCTTGAAATATCTTGTTTATGTCCTTTGCTACGATCTAGATTCTCATGCCATGTTACGCTCCATAGTTTGTTGAAAACTTAACTAATTTTATAGTTTGTAAAAACTAATTAAATATATTAAACAGAGGGTGAATACATGTAGCCACCAAGTTCAACAAAACTATTATGAAAATTTATCTAGGGCAGGAGATTAATGCCCACTGCGACCATGACGATGCTTCACGTGCGCTTCTGTGTAGTTCTATGGTTGGTGAAATAGCCACCAAACGGTAAATGGTGGTGACCTGTGTTTGTTAGGGGGTAAATGAAAATTAAATGGTTGACTGCTTAATAGGTAAACAAAGAGAAAACCATCTAAATGCCATAAACAGAATGGAGGTAAATGGTATTAATCAGGCTAAATGGCTTTTTAGGTGAACACTAGGTAAATTCAGTTGAGTTTTACATGCATAATAAATTTAATATAGAAGACAATGATCAATAAGATCCAAAATATGCTGAAGACTGCAAATCGAACCAGTTTCAGCTGGAGCAGAGCTTAAACGCAACAGATACTGAAATGAGCTAGAACTTAAGCGACTTAGTACAATGCTAGCTCATCTCTACGAAACACAAGACTCGGGGTACTATCCAATGAAACAGGGAACAAAAGCTCAGTCATAATAACATTTACTAGTAGAAAACAATGACCAGCAGGATCCAAAATATGCTTCATTCCGTAGCATCTTGGTTTCCAACTAGTAGCTTCATCAGTAATTAGTTGATCATCTTACTCTGGTCCTGCATATCCAACAGAAAGCAAAATGAATTCTCTGAAAACTGAAACCATAGCATTGCTTAACAATGACATTAAAACTAGCACATTACCAGTGTCTATATACAATCAGTTATCATGATTAAAGTGATGGTAGTTTGTCGATGAGATCTAAGAGGACCGATGGGCAGATGTTTCTCAGATGGTCCAAGCCACCGACGGCCTTGACTTGTTTCAGATGAGCAGGGCAGTCCAAGAAGTCCAGGCATTCCTGTTTGAGCTGTTGGCAATGGTGCTGCTCAGCTAGCAAAAGGATGATAGCCACTGTGTTGGTGTTGATGTATCTGCCCAACCTTATTTCGCACATCAGCTTCAGCTTCTGGATACCATACCTATCTGCCGCCACAAGCAATTGCTGCCACATCACATCGGCATCAGCATCATCGTCGTTTTCCTTTACCACTTCTTTCCCTTCTTCCTTCATCTCTGGCACAGAATCACTGTAAATGAAAGTGAGCAATAATTTGAACACTCTTGCTTCCATGTCGTCTATGCGTATCACATCTGAAGCTGTGTCTTCCTTCATCGGGCCGAAGAGCTCAGCCCCCGAAGACTGCGGATCTGGCAGCGAGCACACACTGGTGTGCACAGAACGTCTCACCACCAACCTGAAATGTCACATCCGTCCTCTCTTCAGACTGGAGGAGACTAGAGAAATGCAGGTGCATATCAGATTCTGGGACATCAATAACCGGTGGCAGAGCTACTGTGCCAGAGTCCCCATTGTTTTCATCAATCACCAGTGATACAAGCTTACCAATAATGTCTTTCAGAACAGAGGGACAGCTACTAACCAAAGGTTCCAAGCCGTCGTGCGCCATTACTTGCTGTAGAGTCTCAGGAGAGCTGAGGAAATCAAAGCACGCCTTCTTGAGCCTTTGGCAAGACGAAGGAAAACGGCATACGCCCTTACTACTCGGTCAAGCCGAGAGACCGGGGAAGAGAAAATTAAATGGTTGACTGCTTAATAGGTAAACAAAGAGAAAACCATCTAAATGCCATAAACAGAATGGAGGTAAATGGTATTAATCAGGCTAAATGGCTTTTTAGGTGAACACTAGGTAAATTCAGTTGAGTTTTACATGCATAATAAATTTAATATAGAAGACAATGATCACTAAGATCCAAAATATGCTGAAGACTGCAAATCGAACCAGTTTCAGCTGGAGCAGAGCTTAAACGCAACAGATACTGAAATGAGCTAGAACTTAAGCGACTTAGTACAATGCTAGCTCATCTCTACGAAACACAAGACTCGGGGTACTATCCAATGAAACAGGGAACAAAAGCTCAGTCATAATAACATTTACTAGTAGAAAACAATGACCAGCAGGATCCAAAATATGCTTCATTCCGTAGCATCTTGGTTTCCAACTAGTAGCTTCATCAGTAATTAGTTGATCATCTTACTCTGGTCCTGCATATCCAACAGAAAGCAAAATGAATTCTCTGAAAACTGAAACCATAGCATTGCTTAACAATGACATTAAAACTAGCACATTACCAGTGTCTATATACAATCAGTTATCATGATTAAAGTGATGCTAGTTTGTCGATGAGATCTAAGAGGACCGATGGGCAGATGTTTCTCAGATGGTCCAAGCCACCGACGGCCTTGACTTGTTTCAGATGAGCAGGGCAGTCCAAGAAGTCCAGGCATTCCTGTTTGAGCTGTTGGCAATGGTGCTGCTCAGCTAGCAAAAGGATGATAGCCACTGTGTTGGTGTTGATGTATCTGCCCAACCTTATTTCGCACATCAGCTTCAGCTTCTGGATACCATACCTATCTGCCGCCACAAGCAATTGCTGCCACATCACATCGGCATCAGCATCATCGTCGTTTTCCTTTACCACTTCTTTCCCTTCTTCCTTCATCTCTGGCACAGAATCACTGTAAATGAAAGTGAGCAATAATTTGAACACTCTTGCTTCCATGTCGTCTATGCGTATCACATCTGAAGCTGTGTCTTCCTTCATCGGGCCGAAGAGCTCAGCCCTGAAGACTGCGGATCTGGCAGCGAGCACACACTGGTGTGCACAGAACGTCTCACCACCAACCTGAAATGTCACATCCGTCCTCTCTTCAGACTGGAGGAGACTAGAGAAATGCAGGTGCATATCAGATTCTGGGACATCAATAACCGGTGGCAGAGCTACTGTGCCAGAGTCCCCATTGTTTTCATCAATCACCAGTGATACAAGCTTACCAATAATGTCTTTCAGAACAGAGGGACAGCTACTAACCAAAGGTTCCAAGCCGTCGTGCGCCATTACTTGCTGTAGAGTCTCAGGAGAGCTGAGGAAATCAAAGCACGCCTTCTTGAGCCTTTGGCAATGGTGCTTCTCAGCCAGCGCAAGAATAGTTGTCACCGTGCTTGGGTCCATGCATGCACACAACTCCTGTTCACACATTAGTGTCATCCTAGGGAGATCATATCTATCTGCCGCTTCAAGCAATTGCTGCCACATAATTTCTTCTCCCTCTGCACCATCGACCTCTGGCAATGAAATTGAATCACTGTATATGAAATCGAGCAAAAGCTTGAACACTTGTTCCTCCATGTCCCTTACATGTATGACACTGGTGGTGGTTCCTTCTTTCATGGGGCCAAAGAGCTGTGCCTTGAAGACCGCAGACCGGGCTGCGAGCACGCACCGGTGCGCCATGAACGTCCTTCCCCCGACCTGAAACATCACGTCAGCGCCAGCGCCGGACTGGAGTAGATCACCGATATCCTGTCGAATATCAGGAGGAGGCAAAGGCAATACATTGCTGACGGGAACAGTCCCGCAGGCTTCGTTGATGTTAACGTCTTTGCTGATGATGATATCGCACCTTATGGTGAAGCTATCATTCTTCAGATATTTTGACTTCTCATTCTCTTTTCATTAAACACGGCATACTGAATCTGTAAGGTTCACAACTAAAGAATCTGAGAGTGTTCTTTGCACCATCAAGCAATATCGGGTAGTTGTTCTGATCCTGATTAACGAAAATGCTGAACTCATACTGCACCGTCACAGGATCGACAACATTACCTTGATCAAGGAAGAGATAAAAGGACATGTAGCCATCCTGATCTGATCCGTAGCCATTGTGGTAGCACTGGAGAGTCCACCGGTAGCCTCCGACTTTGAAATGGCAAGATTCTCTGAACTCGCCATTGGGGATGTCCTTGACGAGAGAGGAATACCCATTGACCACTAGAAGGTGGTACCCACTGTAGATGACGCCTGTAGTGGCTGAAGCAGGTTGTGGTGGCCCGACCTCTCCGACGACAGATATGCCAGTAAATGACATGGAAGTCACGATTCCAGTACTGAAGATACGTGATGGTGCTGCTCAAATCTGGCGCTTGGTAAAGAGGCTAGGTAACACTTGCTTGAACTAGAACAGTGGAGGAGCACTACCATGCAGGTGTAGCTGTAGTTGTTGATGCCCTGTATACAGTGGCAAAGCTCGTCAATTTTGAAGCCTAGGGATACTATAAGCATGTATACTACCCATACCAAATGAATATACTGTATGTATCGAGTCAAATACCGTTAGATAGCTCATAAATGCATAAGTTGAGATATCTCAATTCCATGCTTAAATCCACAACATAATTGATCGAAACACGGAAGTGGTAAAAAAATACCTAACCAATGATGGTTCGGTTCACCCTCGCTTGTATTCTCATATCTTCATCAACAATGCTATCGCATTAGGAATAATTCGGGGGATTATCCTGCAAGCTATTTGCCTTGCTAGCTGGATCTTGTGCTATTTCTAGTTCTTCGATAACCTCTGATTCTTCAACTACTTCTGATTGTGCCTGTACACAAGGATGGGTTTCTGGTTGTGCTTCTGCAGAAGGATGGGTTTCTGATTGTGCTTGTGCTTGTGCTTGTGCAGAAGGACGGGTTTGTGGCGCAGGAGCAGGATAAAAAAAAAAGGGATTTGAATGTCTTGGTCCACTTAATTACGCAACTCTATAAAAATCGACCTAATCAAATAACCATTCATGCATTTTTTACAATGGAGAGAACTGTAGAATTGATTCACAAATGAGGAACTGGAATTTACCAGGGCTCAAGGCCTCATTCAGTCAGACAAGTAGAGTACGCGATGTGCCCTGCTGCTGGTGGCTGGAATGGTGTGGCTCCCTGTCCACGCCGGACGCTGCGACGAGGATGCTGGTTCCCGGATCGCCGGCTCGCCGGCCAGGCGGCACGTGAGGCTGCGGGCTGCGACCAGGCGGGCAGCCGCCCAGCAAGGCCTCAGGCAGCCTGGCGGACAGCCTCTTGCTGGCTGCGGCAGGGGCCCATTGTCACGGCTCAGGAGCAGCGCCCCACCTGACGACTGAAGAAGGGAGAAGACATAAGCGTATTTTAGTGTTTACGTTTTCCATTTCATTTGCTTATGACATGTGGGACCCGAGAGGCCAGTGTCTGTAATAACGAGTACTTGAGCTTCCGGCCGGACTCGATCAGAACCATCGTTCATTCAGTAATACAAACTCTGAAGCCAAGGCAGGAGGGGTTTGCCCCTGCCCGCTTCCTCGTCGCGAATTCTTGGTGTTCACCTTGCGTACTCACGCCGCCGGCGACGGTGCGGCCCCGGGGCGTGACACCCATTTGCCGGCCGGCGGCTGCTGCCTGCTGCTGGGTTGCCTTCTTGACGGATGAGAGATGACGAGCGGAGAAAGCGAGACGCCGAGTCGGGATTGCGGCAGCCGGCGGACGACGGGCGGCGGGCGGCGGCGCAAGGGAACCGGATGGACGCGAATGCGGAGTCGGATGGGCCGTGCTGGGCCGGTTGGGAGTAAAAATGTGGCCCAATCTTCTAATGAGGCGCTCCACTAGTGGGTTGTTCAAAAAAAAAAAAACAATGAATGCCTAGAGTGAAATTTAAAGGAAAAAGTCTAATTTATGTTCCTCGAAAAAAAAAGTCTAACTGATGCATCTTTTAATTGCACTTGTTTGATGTTCCTCCTGATTATAAAACCAGTTTTCAACGTCTGGCAACTTTAAATTTTTTTCGCTTTTGCACTATGAGCTGTTTTGCTGGTGGTTTTGTGGATGTGACGCTAAGTCAGAGGAGGTAAGTCAAACTAAGTTTAAAGATTGAGAAGTTAATCAAACCAAATACATTTTATAAAAAAATTGTATAAATAATTATGAAACTAGGATTAGATTTTTTTTCTGTCTTATAAAATCACGCTCTATGTTATGGCGCTAGATTAAAATCTCTTGTTCATGTCACTTGATTATATTTGTATAAATATCATGACTCGTGTGCTACCATCTAGATTTTCCTACCACGTTAAGCTCCATAATTCATTGCACTAAAACTTAATTAAAATTTATAGTTTGTAAAAACTAATTAAATATATTGAACAGAGGATGTAGCCACCAAGTTTAACAAAACTACTTTGAAAAGTTACCTAGGGCAGGAGATTAATGACTGCTACATCCCTGACGGTGCTTGATTTGCGCATCTGTGTAGTTTGGACCGTGTTCGCCTAAAGGATCATTGAAATGTCCACTAAACGGTAAATGTTGGTAAGCTGTTTTGTTTAGGGGGTGAACGAAAATTAAACGGTTGGTTGTTTAAACAGTCAAAAAACACCGGAGAAAATGGTCTAAACGCCCTAAACAGAATGTAGTTAAAACAGTATTAATCAGGCTAAATGGATGTTTAATCAAACATTAGGTAAATCCAATTGAGTTTTACATGCATAATAAACACTTACTAGTACAAAACAATGACAAAACAGGATCCAAAATATATATTGCTTCATTCCTAGCATCTTGGTTCCCAACTATTAGCTTCATGCCTTCATCGGTAATCAGTTGCTTCATGCCTTCATCGGTAATCAGTTGACCCATCTTACTCTTTTCTTTTCTTTTTTAATTACACAGTATAACGTAGATGTCCACAACACGTACGCACACTTACCCTATGAATACACATACGAAAACTCTACCCCTATGAACACCTCACATACAAAAACTCTACCCCTATGAACACCTCTAAAGAACTGGTCCTACGTATCCAACAAAAATGAAAATGAATTCTCTCTAAAAACTGAAACCAGAACATTGCATAACGATGACATTCTCTATGAAAACTAGCACATTGCCAACAATGGCGGAGCTTGACACAAAATAAAGGAGGGGCCACACACAGAAGACTAGCTAGCTTCTTAGCTAAAAATAGACCTGAATGATGGGTTATATATGAGCTAGTGTCTTTGACCTGGAAATATTTTCAGAGAAGGGAGGGCAGTTGCCCAGCTTCGCCTCCAAGAAGCTCCACCAGTGATTGCCAGTGATCATACCATTAGACGTCGTGCTTAAAGTGATGCGAGCTTGGCGATGAGATCTATGAGGACAGATGCACAGATGTCTCTCAGATGGTCCAAGCCACTGACGGCCTTGTTTCAGATGAGCGGGGGGATGTCCAGGAAGTCCAAGCATTCCAGCGAGGCAGGAACAGGTGTTCCATCCCGGCGTCAACAGCATCGCCCCGTGAGACGGCGTGGCACCACCATACCCATCAGTTGTTTTCTTCCTTGCGATCTGCCGTTCCGTTGAGCACTCATCTTCGAACCCTTCCTCTAAATAGCCTGTCTTAGCCGTCGCCGGAGCTGCTGCCGAATGGCAACTCGTCAGGGTGGTCGGGCGCAGCTGCTCCTCGAGGCGCCTGACCCACCATCGCGTTGGGTCAAACCAAACCAGCAGTTAAACACAACCGCCTTGTTCGGTTGGTCGTTTCTGGTTGGCTGATTCTCGTTGATGCTGATTTGTTGTGAGAGAAAAACACTGTTGAATAGCTGGCTAAAAGCGCTGATACAACCAAACGAATAGGGCGAACGTGGCCAGCGCAAGGATGCTTGCTGTGTGGTTGAAGCAAGCCAAAACAGTAGGAAGAATGGCAGAATTAAGATTGCAAATCAAACCAGTTTGAGCTGGAACGCTAGAGATACTGGAAATGGGTTAGAACTTAAAGCTAACTTAGTACTAGTACTACTATGCTAGCTCATCTCTACGAAACACAAGACTCGGGGTACTATCCAACAGAACAGGGAACAAAAGTACAGTCATGCTCTCTGTTATTGTGCCTAGCTTGAAATAATTTGTTCATATCACTTGATTCTATTTGTACAAATATCATACCTTCTAGATTTTACTGCCACGTTATGCTCCATAATTCATTGCACTAGAACTTAATTAATTTTATAGTTTGTAAAAACTAATTAAATATATTAAACAGAGGGTGAATACATTTAGCCACCAAGTTTAACAAAACTACTTTCAAAATTTATCTAGGGCATAGATTTATGCCCACTACGACCATGAAGATGCTTCATTTGCACTTCTGTCTAGTTCTATGGTTGGTGAAATAGCCACCAAAGGGTAAATGGTGGTGAGCTATTTTGTTGGTGGTAAATAAAAATTAAATGGCTGACTGCTTAATAATAGGTAAAAAAAAAAAGTCTAAACTCCCTAAACAGAACGGATGAAACGGTATTAATCAGGCTAAATGGCTTTTAGGTGAACACTAGGCAAATTCAGTTGAGTTTTACATGCATAATAAAATTTCCTATAGAAGACAATGACCAATAAGATCCTAAATATGCCGAAGACTGCAAATCGAACCAGTTTGAGCTGGAACAGAGCTTAAACACAACAGATACTGAAATGAGCTAGAACTTAAGCCTGACTTAGTACAATGCGAGCTCATCTGTACCAAAGTACGAAACACAAAGCTCGGGGTGCTATCCAATGAAACAGGGAACAAAAGCTCAGTCATAATAGCATCTACTAGTAGAAAACAATGACCAACATGATTCAGAATATGCTTCATTCCGTAGCATTTTGGTTTCCATCTACTAGCTTCATCAGTAATTAGTTGATCCATCTTACTCTGGACCTGCATATCCAACAGAAAGGAAAATGAATTCTCTGAAAACTGAAACCATAGCATTGCATAACAACAGCGTTCTCTACGAAAACTAGCACATTACCAGTGATTATATACCATCAGTTATCATGATTAAAGTGATGCGAGTTTGTCAATGAGATCTAAGAGGACAGATGGGCAGATGTTTCTCAGATGGTCCAAACCACCGATGGCCTTGACTTGTTTCAGATGAGCAGGGCATTCCAAGAAGTCCAGGCATTCCTCCTTGAGCTTCCGGCAGTGGTGCTGCTCAGCTAGCGCAAGGATGGTAGCCACTGTGTCTGTGTTGATGTAGCTGCCCAACCTTCTTTCGCACATCTGCTTCAGCCCCTCGATACCATACCTATCTGCTGCCACAAGCAACTGCTGCCACATCACATCAGCATCTCCCTCATTCTTCTCTGCCTGTTTTCTCTTCTTCATCATTGGCACAGTATCAGTGTAAATGAATGTAAGCAAGAGCTTGAACACTCTTGCTTCCATGTCGTCTATGCATATGACCTCGGATGATGTGTCCTTCAACGGGCCGAAGAACTGAGCCCTGAAGACTGCAGATCTGGCAGCGAGCAGACATCGGTGTGCACAGATCGTGTCACCACCGACCTGAAATGTCACATCAGTTCTCTCTTCAGACTCGAGGAGACACGAAAAATGTAGGTGTATGTCAGATTTTGGCACATCAAGAACCGCCAGAGCCGCTGCACCGGAATCCCTAGTGTTCAGCTTCCTAATGACATCTTTCTAAACTGAGGGACAGCTACTGACCAAATGGTCCAAGCCGTCGAGCGCCATTACTTCCTCTAGATTGGCAGGGGAGTTGAGGAAAGCTAAGCATGTCTCCTTGAGCACTAGGCAATGGTGCTGCTCAGCTAGTGCAAGAATAGTTGACACCGTGCTTGTGTTGATGTATGCACACAACTCTTGTTCGCACATCAGTGTCAGCCTTGGGAGATCATATCTATCTGCCGCTTCCAGCAAGTGCTGCCACATAATTTCTTCTTCCTTTGCGTTGTTGACATTCGGTACTGAATCATTGTATATGAAATAGAGCAAAACTTTGAACACTTGTTCCTCCATGTCTCTTATGTGTATGACACTGGTGGTTGTTCCCTCCTCCATGGGGACAAAGAGCTGTGCCTTGAAGACAGCAGAACGGGCTGCAAGGACGCAGCGGTGTGCCATGAACATCCCACCCCCAACCTGAAACGTCACATCGGCGCCGGCACCAGACCGGAGGAGATCACCAAGATCCTGTCGAATATCAGGTGGAGGCAACACATTGCTCACTGGAAGAGCATCGGCTACGTTGATGTTAACATCCTTGTAGATAATGATGTCACACCTTACGGTGAAGCTATCATTCTTCAGATAATTTGACTTCTCAAATATTTTTCTCTTCTTTAAACATAGAAACTTGTAATCACCACGACAACAGAATTTGTGGTTTCCCTTTGAGTGATGAAGCACTGATGGGTAGTTGTTCAGGGACTTATCAACGACGAAGCTGAACTCATACTGTATCAGCACTGGATCGACAACATTATGTTGATCAAGGACTAGACAAAAGGACATGTAGCCATCGTTCTCTGGTAGTAAGTAGGAATTGGGGTACCACTTGAGAATCCACTGGTAACCTCCAACCCTGAAATGGTGGGATTCACAGCACTCGCCACTGGGGATGTCCTTGACAAGAGAAGAATACCCGTTGACCACTAGGAGGACTCCTGTAGTGGCTGAAGCAGGTTGTGGTGACCTGACCTCTCCGACAACAGATATGCCAGCAAATGACACCGAAGTCATGATTCCAATACTGAAGATATGTGATGGTGTTGCTCAGATCTGGCACTAGGTAAAAAGGCTTGGTAACACTTGCTTCTGGAACAGTGGACGAGCACTACCATGCAGGTTTATTTGTAGTTGTTGTTGCCCTGTATACAATGGCGAAGCTCGTCAATTTTGAAGCCTAGGGCCAATATAAGCATGTATACCACCCATAGCTAATCAATATACTGCCTGCATAGAATCTAATACCGATAGATAGCTCATAAATGCATAAAGTTTAGATATCTCAATTCCATGCTTAGATCCACAACATAATAATTGATAGAAACACAAAAGTGGTAAAAAACCAACTAATGATGGTTATCTTCATCAACAATGTTATCGAATTAGGAATAATTTGGGGATTATTTTGCAAACTATTTGCCTTGCAAGCTGGATCGTGTGCTATTTCTAGTTTTCCGATAGGGAAAATTAGATCCTTACCATCAAAAGAACGCATCTTTAGATATCTACCATCAGAAGATTCAGTTTAAGATATCTACCATCAAAAGATTACAACGTTACGAAAACATACCATTTTTTCTTACTTCCTTTACTTTGCTTGTTCCTTTGCCTAGTCAATTTTGTACCGTGTTCCGATTTTGCCCTCGGAAAAGAAAAGAACACAGCTTTGTTCGTACTGCTGCCGGCTTTGTCTCGTGGGGAAAGAAGGTCCCCTCCTCTCTAGGACGGGCCTGATTAGAGCATGTATTGATGGATTTCTGGTTGGGTGCAGGCCATACCTTGGGGTTGATTCCACTCACCTAACTAGAAAAGTATAAAGGGAAGCTAGCTGCAACAACTGCAATTGATGGACATAACTGGATATATCTAGTTGCATATGGGATCTTTGGAAAAGAGACAAATTCCAATTGAACATGGTTCATGGCGCAACTAAAAAGGGCAGTTGGAACACCCCCTAGATTAGCAATCCATACTGAAAAGAAAAGAACACAGCTTCTTTGTTCGTACTGCTGCCGGCTTCGTCTCGTGGGGAAAGAAGGCCGCGGTCTTCGCGGAAAGAAGGGGCCGCGCAGAGAAGGGGCGGCGGCGCGGTAGACTCGCCGCCGCCGCGCTCCCCACGACGTGCTCCCTGTCGGCTACTGCTTCCACGCGCCTCCACAGCACTGCTCCCCGCGACGCACCTCCCAGCAGCCGCGCCGCTCCCGGTGGTGTGCTCCCAGCGTCAACTACCTTCGACGACACACCCTAGCATCGATTGTTGTCTGGAAAGAAGTTTGCAATGCATCATGTTCATGGTACTTGGGAGGACACCTTTGACATGCTATGGAGGTTCAAAGCAGCACTTGAAGAAAGTTGCCCAGGAAGCATTGTTGAGATTGATTGCAAGAACATTAATGGAGAAATGTATTTCTCAAGGATGTTTGTGGCAATTAGAGACAGGGCCGTCCCAAAAATTTTTAGGGCCCTTGGGCAACAAAGAAACTAAGGGCCCGATAATATATAATGTTTTAATACAACAAATATTATTAATAATTTACTTGTAATACTAAACAGCCATATGCATTATTCGATGCAGATGCTGAGATATAAATATATTTCTTTTCTAAAAATCATTACTATTGATAATTGTGTTAACTTGCAACATATATTTAGTTCCAAAAAAAACGACAGTACAATGAAGAAGCTAATAGAACGACAGTACAATGAAGAAGCTAATTGGACGACATGTATTCATATTTGTCAAATATATTGAAGCTAACAGAACGAGATGTATTCATATTTGTCAAATATATTGAACTAGAAATTTAGAAAATTAGATCAAACAATCTACAAGGAGGCATAGGCCGGCACGCCAAGACCTATCCCTAATCAAATATTCAAATCACTTGCAGAGTAAGTTGTGGATGCCGCCTACTATCATTCGATCAGGAATCACAGAGACATGACGGAAGCTCGGAATGACCACAGATCCACGATATGCCCATGCCTCAGCACGCAAAGCAGAGTCGCAACTCACAACTCACGATCAATCAGGATTCATGCGTGACAGCCTAAAGATGGTGAATACTAAACGAGCGCTAAGCTGACCAGTTGCCGGCTAATACATCTATAATATACATGGGTACTCATAGCCCCCAGCCCCATGGGTGTCGCACAGCCCCCCTCCTCTCTGGGATGGGCCTGATTAGAGCATGTATTGATGGATTTCTGGTTGGGTGCAGGCCATACCTTGGGGTTGATTCCACTCACCTAACTAGAAAAGTATAAAGGGCAGCTAGCTGCAATTGATGGACATAACTAGATGTATCTAGTTGCATATGGGATCTTTGGAAAAGAGACAAATTCCAATTGAACATGGTTCATGGCGCAACTAAAAAGGGTAGTTGGAACACCCCCTAGATTAACAATCCATTGATGCTTGTAAGGGGCTAGCATCTGCTGTCAACAAAGTCTTCAAAGGTGACGCAAAGCATCGGGAATGTTTAGGCACCTCATGGCTAATTTCAAAAAAAGATTCAAGGGTGACGTGCTAATTCCAATTGTGCATGTTGCAATTTTCTCCATTAGTGTATCATACTTACAATCTGTACATGCCCATGCACAAGGCCACATAAACTAGCACTTCGCCCTTGAATCTTTTTCTGAAATTAGTCATGAGGTGCCTAAAACATTCCCGATGCTGCGTGTCACCTTTGAAGACTTTGTTGATAGCAGATGCTTGCCCCTTACAAGCATCAGTATGGATTGTTAATCTAGGGGGTGTTCCAACTGCCCTTTTTAGTTGCGCCATGAACACTGCTACTTCTGATTGTGTTTGTACACAAGGATGGGTTTCTGTTTATACTTACCCACAAGGATGGGTTTCTGATTGTGCTTGCGTAGAAGGACGGGTTTGTGGCGCAGGAGCAGGAGCCAAAACAAAAAGAAGGATTAAAACAAAAGGAAGGATTCGAACCACTTAATTACGCAACTCTATAAAACTTGACCTACTCAAATAATCATTCATGGATTTTTTTCACAATGCAGAGAAGTGTAGAGTTGATTCGCGAATTAGGAACCGGAATTTACCAGGTCTGAAAGCCTACGCCGGACGCAGTGACGACGATGCTGGTGCCGGGGTCGCCGGCTCGCCGCTCGCCGGCCTGGCGGCGCGTGAGGCTGCGGGCCTCAGGCAGCCTGGCGGACAGGCTCTTGCGGGCTGCTGCAGGGGCCCATTTGCCAGCCGGCGGCTGCTGCCTGCTGCTGGGTTCGGATGAGAGATGACGGCGGAGAAACGGAGACGCCGAGTCGGGATTGCGGCGGCGCGGCGGGCGGAGAAGTATCGCGGCGGGGCGGCGGGACTCCAAGGAACGCGATGTGGGTCCTCTTCTCCTCTCCCCGTGCTGGGCCGGTTGGGAGTCAAAATTTGGCCCAAGCCTGCTTCTAGTCAGGCGCTCGAGATTAGTGAAATTTAAAGGAAAAAGTTTAGGATTAATCTACATCTTTTAGTTATCTATAATAAAATCCTATAAGCATGGCCCTTAGTTATCATGATCGTTTGATTTTCCCACCCCAATATAGAGAGCCTACTTGGTTCGCTTCCAAAATTTTTCTTACTAAAAATTTGACAAGTCAGAAGTTGGAAAAAAAATCTATCATAGATTTGGCAAGTTATATATGAGAGTTTGGCAAGCTTTGGTTGCAAACCAATTGCTAGCCGGCTTCGACAACTCTTTGGCAGGGGCAAAATCTGGTGTGAACCAAGCAGACCCATAAAACCAGTTTTTAACCCCCCTTAGATTTTACAATTAGTCGCATTATACCATGATCTGTTTTGATGGTGTTTTTTTTTTTTTTTGATGTGGCACCAAGTCCGTGGAGATAAATTGGACTAAGTCTAGAGTTCAAGAAGTTAATCAACCAAAAATATTTTTATAAAAAACTAAAAGAGTAAAATGCACCGTGGGTACCTAAACTATTGGCCTCCTCCCATTTAGGTACCTGAACTATCAAAGTGAATATTTGGGTACCTGATCTTTTGTCACTGCACACTAAAGGTCTAAAGTCGGCCACGTCAGCACCAATTTTCCAAAAGCCCCCTATCACTTTTCTCCTGTTCACAGCTAAGTCCTTCCTCTTCCTCCAAAACAAGTGCGTTGGCCGAGCTCCAGTCGCGGGCGGGCTACGCGCCTACGCCTTCCGCGCGGCGTCGCTTCTGCGCCACGCCATGACGCACGCCTCCTACTCCCGCGAGAATGGCCGCGCGCTCGCCGCGGACGCCGACGCCGCGCCCTCCGCCGTGTCGCGCGCCGCCAGCGAGGCCGCCTTGGGCGCCGCGTGCGCCAGGAGAGCCTTGGGATCCTGGACGTCGTGCGCGTCGCCGGCCGGATCAGCGTGTCCGCGCCCACCGTCGTCTGCGCCGCGTTCCGGACTCTCGTCGGTGCCGTCGCCGTGGACGCCAACAGCATGATGACGCCAACAGCACTGAGGCCTCACCCCATCACCGCGTCGGCGGGCCTCGTTCCGGTCTTCGCGCACGGTCCCTGCAACGGCCGGCATCCCCGGCGGCGGTCTTCGCGGACGAGGCCCGGCGACGGCGGCGTGACGGTGGGCCTGTGTTTTTTTTACCGACCGGGGTAAACAAACCGGCCGCGGGCGGAGGCGGTTTACCGGGCGGTTTGTACGGAAACCGCCCGGTAACCGTCCGAATTTGAATTTGAATTCAAATTTGAGTACCTATAGCCTTGGTTTTTTTTACCGCCCGGTAAGTCCGGTTTACCGTCCGGTAAGTCCGGTTTACCGCCCGGTTTGAGCGGTTTAAGCGGTTTTTTTTAAATTCAAATTTATTTTTTTAAAAAAAATGTTAAAAAAATTCCTAAAAATACTTCATGACCGGTTTACCGCCCGGTAAGTCCGGTTTACCGCTCGGTTTGAGCGGTTTTTTAAAATTTGAATTTTTTCAGCATTTTTTTTTTCAAAATTGAAATTTAAATTTGGGACTTACCGGGCGGTCCGAACCGAAACCGGACCGCCCGGTAAGTCCGGTAACCGCGGTTTACCGCGGTAAACCGGGCGGTAAAAAAAACCCAGCGGTGGGCACGCACGCGGAGCGGAGGGCCCGTCACCTGCGTCGTTATCAGCGGCCTCGTCAGCTTCGCGCTGGGTGCCGCGGAGGAGCTCTCGGGGTGCCGGCGTTCGTGCTCTGGGGCACCATCGCGTACCGCCGCACGGTACAGGCCGCTCAAAGGTCCGTTCAGATGATCATGCATCACGCATGCATGCCTAGATCTCTTTTTGTTTGTCGATTTACATGATCAATCACGATGCTAATTCGCATGCATGCTTCTGTTTCTTTGCATGGCAATTGGCAGTAGCAGACGAGAGCTGCCTGACGAACGGGTACCCCGTACCTGGACACGCCATCGACTGGATCGCGCGATCGAACAAGACGATGGCTCTGGCCCCTCAACGAAGCGCCCGATGTAGGTGCTCGCCAACACCTGCGACACCATGGAGCCCGACGTGCTCGCGTCGCTTCGGCCGTACATCTCGGGCCCGTGCTTTCGTTTCTGCACGAAGCGGACGATGACGGCAGGCGCGCCCCGTCTCCGTCTCCGTCTCCTCCGCGTGACGTCTTTGTCCACGACGAAAGCGGGTACCTCGCCTGGCTCGACACCAAGCGTGCCGACGGTGGCGGTGCCGCAGTACTCGGACTAGGGCACGGCCGCGTGGCTCCTCGCAGAGCGGATGGGTGCGGGAGTCCGCGCGGCGGCGGCTGCGCGCGATGCGGACGAGTACGTACGTGCGTACGCTGTCGTCAATGGCGTGGACCACGGCGTGCGCGCGCAAGGGCCCGGGGCTCGGCCCTGCTGTCCGGCGCGGGCCGGCGGCAGTAGCTAGCTAGGAGCGAGGACGGACGTGCCAATCACGCGCGCCGTGGCAGATCGGGGCACAGCAAGACGGGCTTGGATTCTCCTATATGTGAGGCGGGATGGGCGACGGGCAGAGCAGGGGATGCGCCGGCGGTTTAGGGAAGAAGAGGAAGGAGTTATGAGTAAGAAAGAGAAAAAAGATATGGTCTTTTTTTGTAAAATTAGCGCTGACATGGCAAATTTTGGACCTTTGATGTGTATGGATAATAGATTAGGTAACCAGATAGTCAGTTTCATAGTTCGAGTATCTAGATGGGAAGACGCCAATAGCTTAGGTATCCGGGTGCATTTTACTCAAACTAAAGTTTCAAAAAAATTTTTTCAAACATACTTTGTTACATGAAAAACAATACAATTACAAATCCTAAAACTTAGTTCAATCTTAGAAAAATTATTTTAGCTTTGCAAATTATGTAGATTCTTTTTCTTCTAAAGTTATGTCCTGTTTTATGGTGCCTTACTTGAAATATTTTGTTGAAGTCACTTGATTCTATTTGTCTATAGATGTGCTCTCTAATCTAGATTTCCCTGCCACATTACGCTCCATAATTCATTGCACTAAAACATTATTAAATTTTATAGTTTGTAGAAACTAATGAAACATAAACAAAGGTGAATACATATAGCCACCAAGTTTAACAAAACTACGACTTTAGAAATTTATCTAGGCCAGGAGATTAATGCCCGGTGCTTCATTTGCGCTTCTGTGTAATTTGGACAGTGCTCACCTAAACGATGATTGTGTTGAGATTAATTAGGGGTAATTAATTAGTGATCAATTATTGTAATTCTATAATTAGCATGTGCTAATTACGTCATTAGTCTAGGCTACCGTAAGGGCTACGAAAGTAAAGTGTCTCTTCGGTACAGGCACTTTTTCGTTGGTAAACACAACTGCCATATGTGGCAGTATATATTGTAACACATACACATCAGTAAAGGATAGAGAGATCATTCGATCCAAATTTCTGAAACACGTTATCACGCACGTTGTTCTGCTCACGCTAAGGCGAAGGCCAGAAGAAAAGAAAGGAGTTGGCCTGCAACCTTGCCGGAACTTCACCGGAATTTCGCCGGAGTTGCTGCACGACAGCCAAAGGCCAAGATGTAGTTCGCCGGAAGTTGCCGGCGCCGCTACTGAAGAGACAGGGCCGCTGCTGCTGTAGACGAGTTCATCGGCGTCGCTGTCTGGCCACGCTGCTCTCCACTGAGAAATTTCATGGCTTTGTTGCTATGGAGTCACCGGAGATTCGATCGTTGCAGTAGGACAAGGCATCGGCCTTTATTGCAAGCCATTTGCTTTGCCTAGATTCCCCAAGAATGGACGCCGGTGTTCTTCAAGCACGACCAAGATGAACTCCGACACGGAAACAATATTTGATTCGATGGCAAAGGGCCATCAACGTATCAAATACGGATCTATTCTGTACCTTGTTCCTGGAGGATGCTAGATACGTCTTCTTTCAATACGGAAGCCGCAACTTCGGTTGCAGCAAGTCGGTAACTACGGCCGTCACGCCGCTCAGGTTGCAATCCGGCCGCCAGATCCGGCACAGGGGGATTTTCCCCGTTGGCTGCTCTCCAGGCTGGTGGCAATGACGCCTGCTCGCACCAGGCCGCAGCACCGGCGTTTGCCCGTGCCTGGCTGCCTGTGGCGGCGCTCGCATGTGCCAGGGAGCGGCGACGCCCGCCTGCGCCAGTTCCGCAGCAGCGGCGCTCGCTTGCGTCCTGCGCCCGCACATGCCAATACGGTATTGGTGGGGCCACACGCGATAGGCAGTGGCGCTCGCCCGCACCATGCCGGCCCGTCGGAACCCGGCATAGCGGGACGACACTGGCCAGTGCGCCCGTTCGTGGCGGCGTCTTGCCGACTCGGGTCGGAAGCGGCGGTGGCGGCAGTAGGCGGTTGGGTCTGGGGAGCGGTACCGCTCCCCTTCCTCTTACGCCGCGCGAGGGTGGCCGCGCCCCCATGGCTCCTAGTTGGGCCACGTCCGTGGCCCCGGCTGGGCTACCCCCGTGGAAACGCCTGACCCGCTAGCTTGGGCCGCTGGCCTGGGCCATGCCTTGGCTGTCGGGCTACTAACTTGCCTGGGCTGATTTCGCCCAGTTGCTTTGGGAATTTATTTTATTCTTTTGTTATTTTTACTTTTAGCAGTAGTATAATTAATTAGCATATGGTTTAGCTAATTTAATTTTCTGCATGCAAAAACATCAATTATTTCCATTGTTTGTTGTTGTCTTGCACCTACTGAATATTGACATTGTAAATATATTGTGGTTTGCTTATAGTATTTTATGCAATGTCTTGTCTTTCTATCATATTTTTGGTGTATGTAGTGCATCCAATCCCTTAGCACTACATACTATTACATTTACGACTTGATAATTTTGTTTTGGCTTATATTGGTGTACCCAAACCCCCTATTTTGCACCAACATATTAGTTGCACTTGTAATTTTATGATAGAATTGGGTATGTTGGTGCCCCAAACCACAATTTTAGCACCACATACAAGTTAAATTTGCTAGTTGACTTAGTTGCAATTTAACTATATCATCTATAGTATTAGAGAATTTTAATTACTATAGAATCTGAGTTGCAATATATATCTTGTTTATTTTGGTTATATACACAAGGTAATGGAGTTTATGGCATTGGCTGCGTTTAATTCCCTGTGAATTATCCTGCCTAGAGACCGTGCTATAGCAGTGATCAAATCACCCATTAGTGAGAGGTATACATCTTGTTTTCTTTGAAACTTGATGATTACCTACACTGTGTTTTTAACCAAAATAAAGGTTTTGGATTGCTATGTTCATCATCTTATTTTGATATTACACAAGACAGTAGAGTTCTAAGCAAAGGCTGCATTTAATTCACTTGTGAATTATCTTGCCCAGAGACCGTGCTTAGGCTGCAATACATTTGCCTACTATAAAGATTTACTATTTGTCTTTGACATAGAGATTATCTTGTCTTGTGTTTATCGAAGATTTATGATGAATTTGGTTGTATGGTCTACACAAATTTGTGATTACCTACAACAATCCAACACTATGATAAGATATAACTCTATAAATATTGCACTTCATATTATAAATTTATCATATTGTATTCAAAATTACCATTAGGTAAATAATTAATTTATGGTATTGCATTTGAGATTACAACATCACCATTGTGATTTTGAGTTTATCTTAGAAATAAATTCATTAAATCAATGGTTTGTCACATGTTGTGGATATTAACTTCGGAGGAGTCTGTTGAACTCGCTCTCGATGGCATCAATATCCCACGTGGACAATGGACATTAACATTGGTTTTATCCCATAACCTAATAACAACATTTGATGTCCTCAAATATTAGGGGTTGCTTATTATAGATCAAAGAAATTGTGCCTTCGTATTGTTAGGTACTACATCCATAAAGATTATCTACGAGAATATCTTATGGAAGGAATTGCACATACTTTATGGCATACTCTTTAGGAGTATTATGAACAATAAAAACTCATATAGCTTGAGGCTAACCATGAGTAGACCGTGTCTCTAGTTTTTCAAACTAGAAGACTATGATCATATGTATTGTTCATACAATTTGCTTCCAATAATGGAAGCAAAAGGCCTTATGTGCAAGTAAGTTATGACAAAGTTGAACCCCACAATGACACAATGTCATATAGGTGGTCGTGTTTAGCATAGCGCTGAACAATGTCATACTCTTAAATTTGCAATTGATCTATATCAACAGTTTGCAAGGGATAAAACAGGAGCCTTAGGACTTAAGATTTGAAGTATGTTTCAATCTTAATGTAAAGCTAGTTATGAGGTTGATTTTGTTGGGTCCTCTAGGATCACATCTCAACACTCAACTTTTTGTCATAAGAGAACATCAAAATACATGGATAACATGGTCATCACATATACTTTGATTGACATGTTCTGGGATTTGAAATAATCTTCTGGTCCATTGGTATTACTTAATAATGTCTATCGAACTATGTTGTAACACTTGTTGTCAATGCATAAATATTGTAAGTATCACATTGATGAATTTGATACTCAACAATATTTATGGATTTCTATATATTAGACGAGAATTTCATTGATTTCTTGTCATATATAGATTGTACGGGAATCATTCCAATATGGAATGATATGTGCCTAGTGGACATTTGTACCACAAACTCTATAATTTAAGAAGCAAAATATTCCAGGTTCTTATGACAAGAAGAGGAAATAATTTTGGCCATCACTAATATGATGTGATGATAGTTTGGCATATTTTGCCACTATCATCCTTCCTATCGATACTGAGTTAGTTACTAAGGATATTTAATTATATCATATACATTCGTATCTTATCAATTTATAGACATATCCAAAGGTGTTTTCATATGGAAATACAAAAAGACAACATTAGATAAGGCACATAAGTAATGAGATAGGTCTCATTTTGGTTGTATTATGCATACAACCATTCCCCGTACAACTTGTTGCGTATAAGAATTTTTCACATTGTTGATTTATTCAAAGAGTTAGAATGGTCAACTTGGCCATCTAGAAGGATACATGAATTATTGGTAATTCTTTTGGTCTAGATTATCCCCTAGTAAGGTCACAATAAGTGCCATAGGGAAACAGATTTTAAGACCCTCTTATCTTAAAATCAGATTGAATACCTTAGATTCCTGAAGCATATTTAAAAGAATATGTATTAGTCCGATACAAAGATTGTATGGACAGTTCAGGCATTTCATGGTTGTAAAGATACATCCGCGAGATGATCTAGAGTGTAGAAGTATCCACACTCAACCATGCATTTGGTAGATAATGCCTCTTCATATGAGCATTATCCTGGACATTACATGACAATTGCAAGGTATAATACAAGTTTAGTTAGATATTCAAAAGAGAATAACTGGAATCTATAAGTATGACATTAACGTCATAGGAAGACCATTATTAGTAAATTGCTATCGCCAACTTCGTGTTGGATTCAAGTAGATTTACACACTCCTGATTTATGATTAACTGCATATCCCCTATATGCATTTAGTACGTGGGAATCCAGGAAGATTTCCTATTTGCGTAAGATTTGGGTTACATTGTATACGTACCAATCTCACCACCACAGCATACATTGATGGGTTCACACATAAACTGGGGATCAACGAGAGATTTCAATCTCCGTTGATTACTAAGTATTTAGATCCCTTGTGGAGGATCTATTTACAACCTGTATGCTGGTTTCATTGAGTTCTTCTAGGCATTAGGGGGAGATTAGTACCATATATAATGCCCAGAAACTAGAATGTATAAAGCATTTTTAGCTCAGGATCACGTACTAAATGAATTGAACATTGAGTTCAAAGAATTGTAGATTTGCATAAATATTGCAAATAATCTGCCAAATGCATTTACTGATTATAATCCATTGCAAGTATGTGTCAGAAAGAGTAGTGGTATTAGTAAACCACTCAACTCCCTATTGTAAATAAGAGGGGGAGTAGTATGGCCATAAAGCAGGATTATTCATGCTAGCAATAGAAGGCTCTCCTTCAAAGATAGTAAATGCAGGTCAACCTATATGGTTGACAATACTATTGGGTAAACATTTGTTATTACCACGTGGATAGATTGCATCCACAAACCCAGATCAGAGGTGCACCAAATACTGATGCTGGGATATCGGAAAGCCCTGACTCTCATTTGAGGAAGTCACGATGGGTCATTCAGGGTTATTTGAGTTTTTAATAGACTGGAGAATTATATAATAGAAAGGCTACATTTGTCGACAAATACTTCTCTGAATAAATTGTATACAATATTCCAAGTCATCTAGTTACTAAGACCATGGCAGAGTGCTTTGTCACTCTTACTGGATTGAAACTTGTTGAGTAATTGTAGTACATACAGAGATAGTCTTGCTCACCAGAGAATATGTGTTTTGGGCTGTAAGGCCAACACCTCATTGTACCATTACTGTGGGTACAAAATGTTTTCATCCTAGATTGGATTGAGAACAATGTGGTGGTGAGTTACAAAGCAAGACTAGTAGCACAAGGGGTTTTACGCAAATCCCAAGCATTGATTCCCAATGCAAGTTATTCTTTACAGTAAGTTATAAATTTCTGATACTACCTTTTGATTGGCAGTACAAAAGCATTTATCATTGCAGTTGATAGTTGATAGATGTAGTGATTGTATATATTTATATGATCGCTTGATTTGGAGTATTTGTGAAGCTTCCGGAAAGGAGTTCACATACTCAATCCTTAGATATAAAATCACAACATATATCGTATATTGCTTAAGTCAATATGTGGCTTTAAGCAGATAAGTCAGATTTGGTACAATCGACTTTGTAAGTACTCCTTGATCAGTTACAGGGATACAAGATTGATTACACGTGATGTTCATTTTAAAGTCCCTGATTGGATTTCATAGTATTATATGATTGTCAATAATCTTGACATCATTGGGAATGAACACATTGTAATCTAAAGACGGAGTTTGAGATGGGAGATATGGTCTGAACCAAAATTTTCATTTTGTGTTTAAGATCCAAGTATTTTCTCCCAGGATTTGTACTAAAGCTATCTATATCCACATCATATTGAGTAATTCGATATGAAGGTATATCCTATGGTTGTTCTACCTCACGATAGAGGAAGATTGTTTTATACCATTGTGATTGAGACGAGATATTGGCACAAGTTGTCCATTATCTCGGTGCTATTTATGCGCTAACATATCTTGCAAAAGTTTCCGGTCGGATATCTTTGCAATGGTTTGCTATCCAAATAGCAGCGCTATTCTACCATATGTTGGTAGATTGAAGTTATGAATATCGACTCTTGATATTTTAAAATAGCACTTATGGTTTTTGGTATAACCCATGATCCGATTACATGGATATTGTGATTCTGGTCATTTAATAAGATCCCCAAATTTCAGATTATTGAAATAAGCTTTACATAACAATCATTCTGAGGCTTCACATGAATGTGTATAGCTAGTCAGAATGATATGTCACATATTGATATTATGTGATATTGATTCCATTGAATCAAAAGACATTATCTTGAAAAGGTAATGCAACTTGTGTTGTCTAGCTAAGAACAAGTTATTCTTAATGCAGTATTTTTGCATTAAGATTGTTCTGTCCTATAGATTATATGGACATATGAACATTTGCAAACTAAGTCTTGTGATAATCTTGTAAAGATATTCAGAAAGTTTACCATACTCCACATTTCTTATGTGTTGAGTATATTGGTATGAATTTGATTATTTAGTTTGAGGTTTGCAAGTATCAGGGGGAGAATCTCCCTATCAGGGGGAGAGTCTCCTTGATCAATAACTTGTTGCAAATATCATATTGCACTCTTTTCTTTGTATGAGTTTTTCCCATTGGGTTTCTCATATAAAAGTTTTTAATGAGGCAATATCAACACAAGATTATGTCGAATTATCCATTTTTCCCACAGGGGTTTTTAACGGATAATATTAGGACATAGGATGCATTGTACTCTTTTCTTTGTGTGAGTTTTTTCCTTTTAAAGGTTGCTCACATAAAGTTTTTGATGAGGCAATGTCAACCATAAATTGTATGCTATATCATCTAGTTTTTCCCCACCGGGGTTTTTTGGAAGATGATATTCGAGGCATATTGACCCTATGGTCAAGGTGTTTTTAGACTAAGGTTTTGAGTTTCCTCAAAGGGTCTAATAACATTGGTGATTGTATATCATGGAGTTTCTCCTTATTTTTCCCACAGGGTTTTAATGAGTTTTGCCTGATATACCAGTATTACTTTGATTTTTTCCATAGGGTTTTCCAAAGCTTCAAAGACATTTACTGATGAACATATAACGGTGCCTACGCAAGATCAAATTGATCAAGGGGGAGTGTTGAGATTAAATAGGGATAATTAATTAGTGATCAATTATTGTAATTCTATAATTAGCATGTGCTAATTACGTCATTAGTCTAGGCTACCGTAAGGGCTACAAAAGTGTCTCTTCGGTACAGGCACCTTTTCGTTGGTAAACACAAATGCCATATGTGGCAGTATATAATGTAACAGATACACATCAGTAAAGGATAGAGAGATCATTCGATCCAAATTTCTCTAACAGATTGAAATGGCCACTGAACGGTAAATACTGGTGGGCTATTTTGTTTAGGAGGTGAATGAAAATTAAATGATTGGCTATTTAAACTGTCAAAAGACAGAAGACAAAACGCTACAGAATGGAGGTAAAACGACATTAATCAGGCTGAATGGCTGTTTAGACAACACTTTTTTTTTTGTGAACATGTTTAGGCAAACACTAGGCAAATCCATTTGAGTTTTACATGCATAATAACATTTACTAGTAGAAAACAATGACCAACAAAATCTAAAATATGCTTCACTCCGTAGCATCTTGGTTGCCAGCTTCATGCTTTCATAGGTAATCAGTTGATCCACCTTACTATGGCCCTGTATATGCATCAGAAAGGAAATGAATGAATTCTCTCTAAAAACTGACACCATAACATTGCATAACAACGACATTTTCCACAAAAACCATCACATTGCCAGTGATCATACCTTCAGATGTCATGCTTAAAGTGCAGCGAGCTTGGCGATGAGATCTATGAGGACAGATGGACAGATGCTTCTCATATGGTCCAAACCACCGACAGCCATGACTTGTTTCAGATGAGCAGGGCAGTCCAGGAAGTCCAGGCATTCCTCCTTGAGCCGTCGGCAATGGTGTTGCTCAGCTAACGAAAGGATGCTAGCCACTGTGTTCGTGTTGATGTAGCTGCCCAACTTTGTTTCGCACATCAGCCTCAGCCTCTGGATACCATACCTATCTGCCGCCACAAGCAACTGCTGCCACATCACATTAGCATCATCCTTGTTTCCGTTCGTCTCTGGCATAGAATCACTGTAAATGAAATCGAGCAATAACTTGAACACTCTTGCTTCCATGTCGTCTATGCGTATGACATCTGAGGCTGTGCCCTTCATCGTGCTGAAGAGCTCAGCACTGAAGACCGCGGATCTGGTAGCGAGCACACACCGGTGTGCACGGAGTGTCTCACCACCGACCTGAAATGTCACATCTGTTCTCTCTTCAGACTGGAGGAGACTAGACAAATGTAGGTGCAAATCAGATTCTGGAACGTCAATAACCGGAGTGTTGACATCAACCTTCTTCGGTGAAGCAAGCTTCCCAATGAGGTCTTTCAGAACAGAGGGGCAGCTAGTAACCAAAGGTTCTAAGGCGTCGAGCGCCATTACTCCCTGTAGAATGGGAGGAAAGCTGAGGAAATGCAAGCACATGTCCTTGAGCCCTAGGCAATGGTGTTGCGTAGCCACCGCAAGAATACTTGCCACCGTGGTTGTGTTGATCCTTGCACACAACTCTTGTTCACACATCAGTGTCAGCCTCGGGAGATCATATTTGTCTGCCGCTTCAAGCAATTTCTGCCACATAATTGCTTTTTCGGCTGCATCAGCATCCTCCGGCACTGAAATTGAATCACTGTATATGAATTCGAGCAAAAGCCTGAACACTTGTTCCTCCATGTCCCCTATATATACTGTGACACTGGTGGCGGTGCCCTCTTTACCAAAGAGCAGTGCCTTGAAGACAGTAGACCGGGCTGCGAGCACGCACTGGTGTGCCCTGAACGTCCCGCCCCCAACCTGAAACGTCACGTCGGCACCAGCGCCGGACTGGAGAAGATCACCGAGATCCTGTCGAATATCAGGTGGAGGAGGCAACACGTTGCTGACAGGGACAGTGACGCCGGCTTCATTGATGTTAAGATGCTTGGTGATGACGATGTCGCACCTTATGGTGAAGCTATCATTCTTGAGATATTTTGACTCCTCAAAGTTTTCTATTTTCATTAAACATGGTACACTGAAACTGTAAGGACCACGACTACAGAATGTGAGAGTTTCGTTTGGGCCATCAAGCAATTGCGGGTTGTAGTAGTTCTGATTCTGAAGAACATGATCAACGACGAAGCTGAACTCATACTGCACCATCACAGGATCAACAACATTACCTTGATCAAGGAAGAGATAAAAGGACATGCAGCCATCCTGATCTGGTTCTTTGCCGTTGGGGTAACACCGGAGAGTCCACCGGTAGCCTCCAACTTTGAATTGGCGAGAGTCTCTGAACTCGCCATTGGGGACGTCCTTGACGAGAGAGGAATAACCATTGACCACAAGGAGGTGGCAGCCGCTGCAGGTGACGGCAGTAGTGGCTGAAGCAGGTTGCGGTGGCCTGACCTCTCCAACGACAGATACGCCGGCAAAGGACATGGAAGCCATTGTTCCTTTCAGTACTGAAGATACGAGATGGTGGTGCTTGGATGTATGGAACTCGGTAGAGAGGCTAGGGACACCTAGCTTGAACAAGAACAATGGAGGCACGCACCTGTATGTGTAGTTGTTTTTTTTTTGCGACTTGTATGTGTACTAGTTGTTGATGCCCTGTATATACACTTTGGTTGGAAATATAGCGTTCACAACTCCTCTTTAATCCTCATTTAATTTCCTCGATAGTGTTTGGAGACTCTTCGAAACTTGTGGATTCATGCCCATCTCCGGCTCTTCGACTTTCTGAAGCTGTGGAGGGAGTAACTGCTTGGACTCTTCGAGAGTCGTGAATTCACACCGCCGAGATTTTTTTCCCCCAAGCGATTGAGGGAAGCCCATGGGTCCGCCCTCCTTGGACCACCAGAAAAACGAGTAGGAAGCAATCGTCCTTCACTCCTCTTCCTCGTGCCGTACGTTGCGTGTCTATAGCCTCGGTCAGTGCGGACTACAGAGAGCAGCATTTTTTTTGGTAGATTTGCAACAATGTTTTTTTAATAAACAACCTCGTGTTTTTTAATTTTATTTTTATTTTGACAACACAAGAAACAACCAACGGCAAGCCTAAAATGAATGGACTGTTAACTTCGGGCACACAAATTTTGAACCGTCGATATTGAGAAAATTGCTAACCTGACGTCTTGTTGTCTTTCGCTCTTTTGTTTTTCTCCTTTTGTGCCGGTTGTCTAGGCGACAAGTTGAATTCGAAGGCTTAGCATGGTCCCATCATTTTGGATATCTTCTGGTCCGAGCACTCGGATAGGAGTGTCACACGTCGAGCGGTGCCGGCCAACAGTGACGCATGGTCCGCAAAATCTTCGTGCAGGCCCGAGCTAGCCCATTAGCCTTCCTCTCCCTCCTTCGCCTCCAACTTTGGCAAGTTAGGTTTCATGTACCATGGTGGGCTTAGAAGTAAAGGGACTCAAGGGCGATGCACGGTGATGGCGAGGGTTGAGACGACGACAGGGCAGAGGGCTGGGGTGTCGCCCACCGGGTAGTGGGATACTACGGTTGGGCAGGGCTGACACGGGGGAGTCGCGGCAGAGTGGTTGGCGATGGTGGGGTGGGAAGGGAAGAAGCTAGGAGGGCCTCGAAGACGTTAGGGCCTCATCAACATTGATAAATGAAAATTGTGGACGAACGATAAGCGCTCGGTGTGTATCAGGACCCTAATCATTCCCTGTAAATAACATATGCATTATGCTGTTTTTTTTGTGTGTGTACTAGCATGATGGATCAACTACTCGGTGTGAGTACACCCAGCTTTTTTCACTTCGAAGTAAGACATTCCTAAAAGGTGGAATGAAATGGTGGTAGTCTGTCACGACCGAAGTCATCCCAACTAAAACACCCCGCTCGCAAAAACCTCCTTGATTACCTTGCATAGGCCCTTGAACTACAACCCACTCGCAATCCCTAATCAACTTGCAACCCTCGAACTACCAAGGATCATGCCCTACCAGTCTCTTTGAAGGATGCCTAGTACTCTCCAGTAGGACAAAGATTCCAAGTTCACAACTCAAACTATACATATAGACATTTATGTTGTTGATTGATAGGATTATATTTTTTAGATAAGGGAACAAAATTTCAGCCTCTACCATCCTTCGATGATAGAGAACCGAGAGTTAGGAATACAAAAGAGCAGCCTTAAGCCTTGAAACACACAAGTGGAGAAATAAAAGAAAATAGCATCTGCCTAGCTAGTGAGCACTACATGCAAACAAAATTAGTCCGCAACATGATTATTAAATCTCCATCCAAACTTCACAAATTTTGCTAGAATTAAACTATCCTTGGTTCTGCAGCCCATCTTGAACTCCTCTCTATGGAAATATAGGATTACATAATTAATAAAACTGAGAATATGCTAAGAAACAACTGAAAATCAATAAATCTGCGAAAATGAAGAAGTATTATTACTGGCTTGGGTGCCAAGCTTGGCAACTAACTCCATCATTATAGAGGGGTAGTTCCTACTCATATGCTTGAAGCTGTCAGTTGCAAGAGCTGCCTCCAGACGTGCTGGGGTCCTCAGAAACTCAAAGCATGCATCCTTGAGCGCTTGGCATTGGTGCTGCTCAGCTAACTCCAAGATGAACGTCACATTGCTCGCCTCAATGTGCTTACTCAGATTCTGCTGGCATATGAATTTCAGCCTCTCCAAGTTGTACTTGTCGGAGGCGTCGAGCAGATGCTGCGACATGACGTACTCCTGCTCCCCGTTGTTCATCTCCGGCAGCATGTCGGTGTAGATGAAATACAGCAAGGCCCTGAACACATCCGGCTCCATGTCGTCGACACTGACGACGCCGGTGCTGCTTTCCTTCATGGCGCCGAAGAGCTCGGCGTTGAAGACTGGGGACCGGACCGCGAGCATCCAGCGGTGCGCGGCCAGCGTCTCCCCGCCAACCTGGAACACGACGTCGGCGCCGTGCTCGGTCAGGAGGAGGTCCCTGAGGTGCTGCTGCAGGTTGGACGGCGGCACGGGCACGGTGGCCGGGGAGACCTCACCGGCGACGAACTTGATGACGCGCAGGTCGCACTGGATGGTGAAGGCGTCGTCCCTGAGGTTCCTGGACGCCTCCAGCTCCGTCCTCCTGGAGAACCTGGCCTCGCCGTACGCGTCGTAGCTCTTGAACCGGACCACGTCGCTGGACTCAAGCGGCGCCGCCTCGTCCTCGTCCTCGTCGACGAACCGGAGCTCGTACTGCGCCTTCACCGGCTCGTCGACCTCCTGGTCGAGGGTGAGGTAGAGCGAGACGTGGTTGCACGAGTACTTGTCCCGGCCGTTGGGGTAGTAGCGGATGCGCCAGGTGTAGCCGCCCACCTTGAAGGGGTGAGAGTAGATGCACTTGCCGTTGGCGACCGCCTTGGACGTGCTGCTGTAGCCCTCGATCTTGAGGAGGTGAGACGCACGCGCCGTGTCGGCGACGATCGTGGAGGCCGACAGCACCGACGACTTGCGCTTGAATCTGCTGCCCGTCGACGTCGACGGCATGGGGGTGGGGCTGGGCTGCCTAACTATCTGGGATCGGATCATCGTAGGAGGGGAGAATCGCAGTGCCGGCCGGCCAGGGTTTCGCACTTTCCCGAGGGCGGTGCAGAACACGTGCGTGTGTCTATATATTTGGAGGTGTTCTACCGTCATTGGATTATTTGGTGTCCTTCAGATGAACGAGCCAAAGCCGGTGCAGAAAAACGCTGCTCCCCTGGATTTCGACTTTTTTTTGCTAGCCCTATAGACACTTATTAGCTTGATGGGCCGGGTCTTTTGTAAAATTATTATTTAGGCATAATAATATTAGTTTTGAGTTATTTGTGCATACTCTCCATGATTATAAAGCACTTAGACGAATTACAATTTAAAAGAAAACATGTCCGTGCGCTGCAACGTAGAAAAACTATAATATATTTAGCTGATCAACAAGAAGCAAAGAAAAACTATCCTATATACTTAGCCGATCTCAACAAGGAGCAGGGAAAAACTATAGTATATATTTATGTGCGTTGTGCCACTATGGTAGCAATTCTCTCCGTGCTCACTTGGTCATGCGCGAATCCAGCCATGGATATTGCTCGTTACTTGGTTGCCAGTTCCTCGGTCGTTAGTTTTTATGTGGTTTAAATCCTCGCCAAGACGGGTGTTTGGCACGGGGATACTCTTGTTCTCCTTTCGGATAAGTAGATCATGAAGATTCTCTAACGCCGACGCCGATAATTGTCGTGGGTCTCACCAGTGCGATATATGTTCACGGGACACCCGACAATATACGCCATCCTCTAGGTCTTTTTTAGCTCTCAACCCTTTTATTGATCGTCTCGATCACATCAATCCAACACCAACGAGGCTCGTAGAACTTGTCGTCCGCAAGCTAGATACACAGTGCGAAGTCGCCATGTTTTCATCGATTTCTAAAGTTAGTTTATGTGTCTTGATACGATCCGGGCTCGTCAGCAGCCTAGCCAGTGGCCAATGGAGTGTATATGTCTTTCACATACCAATCAGTTCAAACTCCCCACCCGACCAATGGTGTGCGTGACTTCCATATACGAATGGGACTCGAATAAGGAGAATAGGGGAAGAGGGTTGGACGTAGTGGAGGCTGGATAAAAATTTTGCGTACCAACAAAAGGTGGGTATAGTCGTATAGATTTGTACCAACCAACGCACAAAGAAGATAAATATACGGGTGGGGATTGATCCCAGTACCACTTGAATGAGAGGAATGAGAAACACCACTACGCCACTCGACTGTTTGTGGTACAAGGAGTTCTTCCACCTAAATATGACGTAGATGTTTGGAACCAGAACAGGAAACAAAAGGAACCGATATCGATGACGACGTGAACACGGAGAGCGGACAGAAAAATTAGCGTACATGAGGGCGGACTGAAATTTTGGCGTTTTATTATTAGGGTATAGATTTAGGTCTACGTTCTGCGCTTTTTGGGCACACAAATCTGGTTTCCGAGAGTCAGCACAATGTTTTTTTCCTAAAAAAAACTCGACCCACGAGGGTAAGACAACCACTGGGCATTGTGCTTAAGAAGAAGACTTTTTCATGCAGATCGAGAAAAGGCTGGCCACAGACCTGTGCCTTGGCATGGGGCGGACGAGGGGATTTTTTTCACCTCTGGTAGGGCGGGCAAACGCACTCACGAGCACTCGAGAACAAATATGCATAAATTCCCCCAGCGAGCGCTCCAGTGGGGGCTCGAACCTAGCACCTCCACCACCAAGAGGGTGCAATGCGCACCAGCTAACCAACCGGACTAGCGGACGCTTGCTTTCCTCAAAAAGGAAAAAAAAGAGCGCAACGTTTCTTTCACCTAAAACTAGATATATGAGTTCAGCTTTCCTATTGTCTGAACTTATACAAAACTTTTTTGAACTGTAATATTTGACGATTTAGAGCATCTCAGCATTTTCTTAATAATAGCACCCTTTGTCTTCGAAACACTACTACAATAGAGGAGATAAATACCATTTCATCATTTTAGCACTTCTTTTTGTGGCCACCAAAAGACTTACTCCATACCTTCTGCTTTCTTGAAAACAACTCCACACCTCTCTTCAAATAAAAAAGGGGAAACCCCATAGCTAGGAGGATCACCTTTGTGCTAACCCTCTACACGCCTAATCCGCTCCTCTTCCCTCCACAGTTGAAAAATCCTACGAAAATGCCATTAGAGTTGAGCATGGCACGCCCTGGGCAAAAAAAAATTGAATCTCTAACTAGATCACTCACTTTCGTTTGCTTCCATATGCTTCCCATTTGGGATTGGAGTGGATCCACTAGTGCCTGCTCTGAACAGCCCCGTCCCCGAGGAGGAGGAGGAGGGGGGGGGGGGGGTGCAGAGTGTTCACGAAATCACAAGGACATCGATTCAGCCGTGGTGCCGTGCCGCCACCACTGTCGATGCCTAGAACCTGATCATGAGTAGCCCTCTCCCTCGAACTTTATTGGCTGATCGCCGCTCACCGCCGCGTTCCCTTCACCCCCCCCCCCTCCTGCAGTAAATGAGATCTAAAATTTGCGATTCAGATTATCAGTGCTAGGTATAGGGTTTAGTGAATTTCTAATCCAATATTTCTTTTTGAACATGTTAGATTATGCTGAAAAATATTTGTCTGGTTCTTAGAAACGGAAAAGGATACTATTCATAGGTTTGTTTCAACTTCAAGTAATGCCTAAGTAAGGTAAGTTTAGTAGGAACATCGTCAACTAAGAGCATCTCCAAGGGTTTTGCATTTGAGGTTTGCATTTGAGTAATTTGCCAAAAAGCTCCAAAAGAGGTATCTAACGGTTTTGCATTTGGAGTTTGCAATTTGGGCAACTTGGAAAATGAGGGAGCAAACTTGGCAAAAATGTCAAGCCGTGGACGGCTTTGCAAACCTAATCGCGCGAGCAAAGTCGCCCGCGCGCCTGGAGACCTTCTATTTTTATCCTTTGCCAAGTCCAATGCCAATCCCCTTGGAGATGGCCTATTTTTATCCTTTGCATTTTGTTATGAGAGTTTGCCCAAGTTAATTTGCCAAAACCCTTGGAGATGCTCTAATAATTGCACAAGTTGATGTCCGAAGGTGCTTCTTAAAAAGCACTGAAGCACTATATAGTTTTATTTGAGGCAATCATCATAGTTATTTTACCGTTCTTTTAGCTTCTTTGATGATATATTATTATTTTTCATGAACTAAATATATGCTACGAGTTATAAAAAAATAGTCACATATACTTCAATTGTCATCTTAAAATATCATTAGATTGTCGGGTCCTTAGTATCTTGCTCACCTATGGGCCCATAAAATTTATGGGACGGCCCTAGCTCTCAATCACCCACAAAACCGTAGAGAAGACCAGAGAGAAGAGGAGGCGATAGGGATAGGAGAAATGAGCAAGCGTGCCTCCCTCTCCTCTAGTAGTGGGTCCACCCCGACGACGTTCACAGGTGTTGGGACGCGCCGGTTCTATAGTTCGATTCAGGTGTGCTCTAGAGCAACAAATGCACACCCGACAACGATATGAAGTTTTACCATAAAAAATAGAACAAGAAAAGGAAAACGAATCATAATAGATACAAAGAAAATCATGAAAAAAGAGAAAGATCAAGAAATTCTTTATGGTTTAATGTTTGGGCAAAATTCATCTAATTTATACTTTTGTTTTTTCTATATGGTTTGAATTAGGATTCCTATTTAGAAGATTTGTCTAATTTCTACTTTTATTAATTATATTCTACTTAGATTATGATGAGGATTCGTATATTTTTAGGATCCAAGCCACCTATTTAGAATAAGATTCTTATTTATCTAGGTTACTCAAACTAGCTGTGCCCAGGTTGTGCAGGGGAACAAGCCGTAGCTCGAGCGGTAAATGGATCCAAGTGCTAGAGCAATCGGTTGGAGGTTTAAGCTCTGTTTGACTTACAATTCGCACTAGGCATTTTTCCCATATTTTCAGGTACAGTATCTCTCACGTGGTGACATAAAGAGATAGCGGCATGCTCATCGCCTACGGAACCTTTGGATGGTTTTGGTGATCTTCTGAACGATGCGATCTTCGAATCTATATGTAGTTGTAGGATCTGTTTGTGTACTTAGGGTGTGCGTGTGTGTGGTGTTGGTATGTATCTATTCATAAACAGAAACTACAAATGTATCTAAATTAAATAGGCATAGGTGTTAGATACTAGTATATAATAAATATAACCGAAGAGTTAAGCAGGCAGTTGCATTTCAAATTTTGCTAGTCATCGGTTAAAATAGCGGGCATATTAGAGTATGTGTACATAGAGGACGAAGCTAAGTAATCGGACGGTGAAGAATGCGACAAGCAACACGAGTAGGGAGCTCAGCGTGTTGCTCCAGCGACCCATGAGCCCCAGGGCGAAGGGGTAGAGATGCACCACCACGTACGCGTTGAACGCCAAAGCGAACACCGCCATTGGGTCATCTCTCCACGAACCCCCTTCCAACGCTGCAACCATGGACGTCAGGTTCACCGCTAGCACCACGGCCGTCGGGACCATCAGCACGGTCCACCTCACGGCGTAGAGCTCTGCGAACGACGACCTGTCTTTTACACTGCTGGCAGCACTTGCACCGATCTGCTTGGACGTCAGCTTGAACGATATCTCCTTCCCGGCGACGACCTTGAGCGCCACCTGCACCGCCGCCGCCAGGTACGCGCTCGTGGCGGACACCATCCAGAACTGCTGGTTCCGCCACCAGTCGACCAAGACAATGCCGGACCACCTGGCCTCCAGGACGGCCACTACCGCGAGCGTCAGCATCAGAGCCGCCACAAAGGCGATGTACGTGGCAGACGGCGGCCTGATGATTATCGAGAAGAAGGCGCCGCTGGTGGTGGCGCCGGCGAGCTGGATCGCCGGGAAGACGCCGCAGTAGGCTATGAGAAAGATGGAGGTGAACGGGTACACCGTGGTGTTGAGGTACGCCAGGCGCTGCAGCGGGTGGAGCCGGCGGTGGCCGGCAGCGAGGAGGGCGTTGTTGCGGGAGAAGAATATTTCGAGGGAGCCCGCCGCCCAGCGGAGCACCTGGTACAGCCGGTCTGTGAGGTTGATGGGCGCCGTGCCGCGGAACGCGTCCGGCGCGGTGGCGCAGTAGGCGGAGCGCCACCCTCGCCGGTGCAGGCAGAAGCTCGTGGCCACGTCCTCTGTCACGGTGCCGTACATCCAGCCGATGTCCCGGCCCCACGCCGTCCCGTCCTCGTAGCTGCACGACACGAGCAAGGTTGCCTCGCCAATGGTAGCCGCGTCGAAAGACGACGACGCTGGTGGCGTCTCCGTATCCCATAGCTGATCCGCCGACTCCGGCTGGTTCATCAAGACTGCATGAACCGAGCGAAGAAACGGCGTCGACACGCCCAACTTGTCGGCCTTATCAGTGCCAGTGGCAACGCCGCCCTTGCTAGCGTCGTCGACGCCGTGCGCATGTCTCCAGAGCGGCGGGTCGACGCCGTAAAGCGCAGCCCGACGAAACATGCAGCCGGTGCCCACGTAGATGGGTCCCTGCAGGCCGTCGAGGCCGAGCTCGGTGCAGTCGAAGAAGACGCGGTTGTGGTTGGCGTAGCGGTCCGCGGGGTCGACGCCGTCGAAGCGCTGCGGGAACTGGACGAACGCCACGTCGCCGCCCTCGCCGTCGAGCATGTGGCACGCGCCGGCGCGGAGAGCCTGCGAGTTGTTCACGTAGTGGTCGCAGTCAAGGTTGAGGACGAAGGGCGCGTTGGAGAGCACGGCCGAGGCACGGAGCAGCGCGTTCATGGCGCCGGCCTTGCCGTGGTGCGCGCGGCCGCGGCGCTTCTCCCGGCACATGTACACCAGCGCTGGAACGCGCACGTCGACGGTGCTGAGGTCCAGAAGATTGCTGCTGACGCCAAGTTGTGGCGTGCTGCCGGGAGTATCGAGTACCAATTCGACAGCTCCGGCATGATCTTCCGCGGTGCCACGCCGCCAGCAGCTTCCGTCATCGGCCAGCGACTTTGTCGTCGACCGCTGCTGGCGCCGCACGTCGCTGGCTTGCAGAGCGTCGATCCGCAGCCGCAGCTCTTCGTACTCCCGGCGCACGCGCCTCCGGTCCCTTGCCAGCTCCGGCCACGCCTTTCCCTTATAGTCACCCCTCCTCGCCTTGACGCCGCCGCCATTACCGGCGCCGGGGCTGAAATAGGCCTCTGGGTTCCTCGGCTCCACCGCGTGCTTCCGGCAGAACGGCACCCACAGTCCGGCGAACCGGGCAGCCTCGGCGACCGCGTCGCGCGTGAGCAGAGCGCCACCGTCGTCCGAGACGTAGCACGTGAGCTTTTCTGCCGGGTAGTCCACCGCGAGAATGGACAGGATGGTGTTCATGGTCACCAGCGGTGGCTCCTTCTCGGTGTCGGCGGTGGTCACGAATACATCCATGGCCGGAAGCATCGACTCATCGAGCGCACTGACGTAGACGGTGCGCCGGACGGGCTGCATCTTGGGCAGCTGGTCCAGCACCCACATCAGGGCGAACCAGAGCTCCCCGGCGATGGACACCATCCACAAGCCAAGAACTGTGCTTTTGTCGCCGCTGCCTGTGGAGCTAATCATCGCAAGAGCAGCGCTGATTCGCCACTTGAAGAACAGCACGAAGATGCCCATCCGGACGATTATCATGAACCTACAAACACCATGGTTTGCGCCGCTTAGTTGCCCAGGTTCATGACATGATCGACTTTTAGTATTTTTTTACACAATACCTTGTAGTATAATATTTATATTGTACTATCTTATTTACTTGTTTTTAAAAAGAACAACTTTTTTATAATTGTTCGAAAAAGAGTCCTTTTTTCGCGAGCAGACGTATATGCCTGTATTTTATTAAGAGGAAGGAAAATGAGCCCTTTGAAAGTTTACAATCCGTCAAATGTCACTTATGTATTACTTCCGTCGTTCCAAATTATAAATTGTTCTAATTAGATTCATTGTTTTAGTGTATATTTGTGTACATAACTAGATCCTATTTTTTCACGAATACGCACACGCGTGCGTATCTTTGTATTAAAAGGAAACAATTTATGTACAAGAGAGCCGTGAGCGGCATTACAAAATCAAAAATGGATTGCATAATGGAAACTTGAACATTACTAGATCCTATTCATGATTCATTTTGTCCAAACCTTGTATTGTTTGAGCTACGTGTTTTGGGATACACGAACGTGATGCATAGATGCACGTGTTTTCTTGTACAGTAGCTAGCTACTAGGATGCTTTCTTTAATTTTCTACCAATATTACATGTTAGCTGCCTGATTTTTTGTTGCTGATCAATCAATATATAATTTTACCATTGTTTGACTGTAGAAGAAAGTAAAATTGTCTTTTGTGGGTATTCTTTTAAATTGTATATAATAGTTGTATAAGATTGTTGTCTAAAATTAATTATCTTCAAAATCTGGGAAAAATAGCATTTCTCTTAATTTTTTCTCTCCTTCATAATATAAATTTCCTTTTTCTAATTCCATGTGATTTTTTAATAACCCCTATAACTATCATTTCATATGAAGAATCTTGTATAAAGTTTTAAATAGTTTTGTAGAAAATTTCATCCATGCTGCTATTAAGAAACTTAATTCGAGGTTCATGTTATATAATGTTAGAAAGTTCCATCGTCTAATATAATTTGGCAAAGCTCTTGCCGCCTTTCTAAAAAAAATAATGTTAGAAAAGTAAAAAGATTTATATTGTTTCTCTGTCAATTTTGAGATAAAATTGATAGAATTTGGTAACTAATTGAGCATGTCAAAAAATGCTAAATAATGGTGGCAGCATAAATTTTTAGCCTGGTTTGGAATTAAACAATTCATCAGGTATGGAGCTTATTAGTGTGAATGCTAGCAAAATGGTACACGTACACGATACACAGATTATCTCTCTCTCTCTCCAGTTTGAGCAAATTTTAGAATTGCTTACTAATTTAACTTAATTTGAAGAAATGAAGGCCAAGTAGAATGCATTATATATTGTGCGCATTATCTACATAGCATGTATAGGTACTACGTTACGTATATCATTGCTGCTAGAGCTCATTATTTCTGTAATTATTAAAATTTCTAGGGGTCCAAATGTGAAATAGGTTTTCAAAAATAGGCTAAAAACAAAAAAAAGACACTAAAATGTAAGTCATTTTTATTTTTTTTTATGATAAACTTCTCTATTTTTTATGAAGTTTATAAAAAATATAATAAACGACGTCCTGGCCCATCCGGTGGTTTGCGTAAAGAACGTCATTGTGGAGCAGCAACAGCTAATCTGGACTTCTTTGCCCTTGCCTCCTCGATTCATGCACCACGCAGTTACTCCGCACGTCGCCTCGATTCTCATCTGCACCGCACCCGCTCCCCCACTGGTTCGTCGTCCGCGTGTACAGAGCGCTCGCCTCGCCGCTCGCCAGCAACGCTTGCGTCGCGCTGCTCGCCGCAGTACATAGCGCTCACCTCGCTGCTCGCTAGCAACGCCGCGGCAACGCCGCTCGCCATGCAACTTCCTCTTGGCTCCCAGCCGAAAAAAAAGCGGCATGCAACCTCTTCTCGCGCCCAGCCGAAAATAGCAAAGCAAAATGAGGCATGCAACCTCCTCGCTCCCAGCCGAAGCATGCAGCAAAAAAATTGGGGGCGCAAGGAATCAAACTCGGCCCGGCAACCTCACACAAAAATGTTCCAACAGGTTGATCTAGAAAACTTTGTTGTATAGGGCAGACGCGACAATATATTTAATAGGGGTAAACAGGGAAAACTGTACCCCAATTAATCACTCCTTGTATGCTAAATGCTGTCCTAAACGTCATTTTTTACTAGTATGGAGAGAGTATGTAAACACCTACAACATCAAAACTAGATTGACTATATGATAAAATATATTTTAATATATGTTTGTGTGATGTAATAGATGTTAATATATTTTAAAATAAACTTAACCAAAGTGGAACAAATATGCCAGAAACCACATGTCCAAGACCACTTACAATTTAAAATAGAGAGAGTGCATTGTTTAACTTTAACCAAATGTGCCCCCAAGTTTCTAAGAGACTTTTTTTCCGATCATTAAATATAACTTTTTTTTTTTATCAATCTCTAAGAGACTTTCATAAATACAATTGTTTATCCTCATGAATACAATTTTGATGGAACAACTATTCTGGTCCTGTCTAATAATGAAATATGAAAATCATGTCCCCTCTATTTCAAGTAACTTAAAATTAATATTGCTCGCAAAAAAAAGTAACTTAAAACAGCTTGTAGCTGTTGATGCAAACACCAACATATATGTTTGAATAAATGTATACTTATTATATGTTACCTGTATAGCTTGATGGTAATTGTAGAAAGTTTTGTGGTCCGGACAAGCAGCCTCTCGACCGACTTCTTCTTGGCATCTTTTGGCGACTCCTTGTCGTCGGAGGTGCCATAGACATGGCTCTTGGTTTGATATGGCATCGACATACTCGCACTACGTACTGGTGAAGCCTTCTATTGCATTGTTTCTTGACAAGAAGGGTGCTGTGGCGTATATATGGAGGATTGGTGGATTGGTCATTCGCCCACAGTCGCCGATTTCTGATTCTGCTTTAACTTTATTTATTATACTTGGTTTTGATACTTATCCTAGCTTATATTATTACATTTTCGTTTTGGAACTGGTGGCAAATATTTTATTCCCCTATCCCACCAAATTATGCATGAATATTTTATATGCATGCATGCTTAGTTGTGCCCACCATAAAAATGAGGTCATCAATTAAGTTTCATGATGCGCTTCACGGCTGGTAAGTAGGCTTAATACACTCTCGATCGAGCACTAAATTTCATCAGTTAGTCTCTGGCCACTAGTGCAAGAAGAGGTTATTCGTAAGTCCCCGTCACCCTGCATGACTGTACGTCACAGTTTTGGCAGCCATGCACTACGTACTATAAAGTAATTTCTAGTGATGGCCGCGTATCTTCTTCTTCTTTTTTTGGTCACAGCTCACACGTGGTTTGGACGAAAGTCCAGCGAACAGAGGGGTGGTTTTGTAATATCAACCAACCATTAATAAAAGGACAATTTTTAAACAGACCAGCTTAAGAACCACGTAGAAAAATAGTTTTTGAAGGCGATCAGCAAAGTTTGACCTATATATAGAAATAGTGTTCTACAAATAAATTCTATAACATTTGAAAGGAGTTCAGATCGACCTTGTTTTCGGCTTTCGACTTTCAGCTTTTCCAAATAGGTCGAAGTAGTTCGTCAAAAAATAGGCCGAAATAAATACAGATATTTCACGTCTCATTTCCCTTTTCACAGCGGACAGCGCACAACAGCTCTAGATAATTAGCGCATAGAGTCCTAATAATACATTTTTTTTCCTTTTGCTCCGATTGATATTACCAAAACATAATGATACGCAAGTCTTTTGCGTATTTGAGAATAAAAAATGTGAAATATAAAATTGGTCAAATAATCCTGTAATAAATAAATTATATCTCATGCTGGGGTACCAACTACCAACCAGGAAAGAAAATATCTTCCGTAGGTGATCACTAAGACACGAACATTTCTGCTAGCTGTAGTGGTCTTAGACGGTTGTTCTTTTCCAATTGCTGTCGTCTTCGTTTATATGGAATCCATGTTTGCCATTTGCACTGAGTTCGTCTTCACCAAGTACATGTCTCATTTGTTCAGGAGAATAATTTGTGCTTATGAAGCTGATGCTAGCGCACTACCAGATATTCATCTTATAATTAAGAGATGCAGAGTACAAGCATATCTCGTGACATAGCTGCGCGCTTGCTTGGAACCCACACTGTTCACGATGATCTGATCTTGGTCAGCATTATCATATCTACTCCATAAGGATGATGCATGCAAGCAATTCCATTAGCAGTCCTCCGTCCTCTCAGATACCTAGATAAGTACACTACTACGCAAATGTCTCTGGGGGCGGGAGTTTTTGATTAACCACGAGCAGTCTAGTTGTGACGACGCACGCTTCAGTTTAACTTATTATTTTTGAGAGTGCAGTGTGACGTGTGTGTGCTTTGTATACTGAGTTCGTCTTTACCAAACAAATATCTCATTTGGTCATGAGAATAATCGGTTCTTATGAAGTTGGTAGTGCTAGCACAATACCTGATATGGATCTTAATTAAGATTTAAGAGAGATGCATGCATATCGCGTGACATACCGGCCTGCTGCTTGCTTGCAACCTGCTGCACTTGCGCATTCCGCTTGTTTACACAGCTTCATTGTGCATGTGCTTCGTCCAAACTTTCCAGAGATTGTATCGACGATATGTGAGGACAGGTGCACCTGCTACCACAAGTAAGTGATACTGCACCAAATGATGACCGTAACGGCTCTGATTCCAGTCGGTGGGCTCCGACCTCCGAGAGTGAGAGACACACTGCCATTTAGGTTTTAGCTCACTCTGTTGGACTTTTGCTGCTTGCAGTCGGAAAAAAAAAACTGATGCTTGCAGGGTACTAAATAATTGTATATGAGTCTTCATTTTATTAAGATTGGATGGCTACGATCATCTATTACTACTTAGAGGTAAGGGTTGAAATATATATTTAATTTATGTAATCTTTAATTTGCTAAAATAAGATAAATAAGAAAACCAAAGACTTTATAATGATGTTCGCAAAAAAAAGAAGACTTATATATACTGATGGTATATGCATGCCAAAAACATATACCGATTGGGACTGTATGCATGGTATATATATGGTTTGAGTAGTGAAGTAAAGGAACTATATTCATTATGTGAAGCTCTTCAGTCTGATTATTGGCGGCGTGCAATGGATATAGACTTTCATGCTCTCAAAAGGAATAATAATAATAATAATAATAATAATAATAATAATAATAATAATAATAATAATAATAATAATAATAATAATAATAATAATAATAATAATAATAATAATAATAATAATAATAATAATAATAATAATAATAATAATAATAATAATAATAATAATAATAATAATAATAATAATATACTTGGCATCTTGTTTTAGCTCACTCTCGAAAAAATATTCTATATTGCAAATTGGTACATAAGGAAACAATGAAGGCAGATGGTACAATCGATTGCTACAAAGCTAGACTTGTAGCTAAAGGGTTTAAGCAGAGGTATCATTTGGATTGTGAAGACACTTAGGCCCTCTACAATGTGCAAGTGCAGCCAGAAAATGTGCGGGTCCATACATAGCAAACCAAGCACCACTTAAAGAAAGCTGCAGTGCGTAAAAAGATGGGAACCAGTGCTATTTATAAACAATTTATTCTCTCCGTCCATATATTTCAATCAGTGGTGCTTCATCTCTACTCTCAAAAGAATCTACTACAATAGTTTTATAGTTGTTTAAAAAGTTAGAACCGGAGCACGTACTTACACCGCTCCAGTTTTTCTAGTGTCACTCAAAGTTGGAACTAGTAGCCACAGTGGTAGGAGTAGCTCTCTGATATTCTCTCTCCATTATAGGCGCTACTTAAGCGCAACACTGTGGAGGGCCTTACTATTAGGCTTTTCCTGTCGCTAGATGTCCATAACACATTTTCCATGGTCTAGAGTAGGATGTTTACATGAGATAACCCCCTCTAGGTACAAAGATAAAATCTTACTACATTATGTGTATAAGCTCCGCTGGGTGAGATGTGTGCTGCGGCCACCTCCAATGGTGGGTAAAAGCTCAAGTTAGGGTTTTTGGGTTAGACTCTGACCGGTGGGCCATACGTGCGAATGGGCTGGGCTGAGCGTGCCAGAAATGATGTTGTACTCTAAGATTTGTTTGAGGCAAACGGAGCAGGCTAGAAATGACGTTGGACTCTAAGATTTGTTTGAGGCAAACGGCTTAGCGGGCTATGTTTCATCGGTTGGAGCAAAAATAGCGGTAGATAATCTGTTACAAAGTTATAGCATCCGATTATTAGACGTACATTTTAGCGATTGGTTGTTGACGTTGTAGATTGGCTGGGTATTTTTTTTTTTGAGCCTAGATTGGCTGGGTACAGTGAATCCCCTAGAGGCTAAGTCCTCCAATTAATCTTACAACCGTGTGTGTTTATCTCAGTATATGTATATATATCCATATATCCATCTGAAGGTACATTATTTTGCACACTGCATGCACGATCGATTGTACTACCATATAGTACGCTTTACAAAGCCACACACTGATAGTTCTTCAAACAATTTTGATGATCATTTCAACATATGGAGCAGCATGTCGTTCCAAGTGTCAATGGCCCCGGGCAGGCACCAGTGCACGCAGTCGTTGTGCAGGGTGAAGTGCTTCTCCGGCGTCCATCCCCGGTACTTGCTCGGGTGCGCGTCCGCACGCAGGATCATGGCCTCCGTCGTGTCCATCAGCAGCATCTTCACCTCGCTGTCACTGGCCGCCACCGCCTTCGCCGCCGACGCGAACTCCTCCACCTGCAGCGCGCGGAAATCACGCTCGAATCCCTCGACCCTCTTCTGGCCACGCCGGTACGGCGCCGTCCGGACGCAGTTGCCGTCCCCGTTCCAATCGCCGCCCTCGTACTGCGACGGGTCCACGGTGCGCAGCAGCGCCGTGCCACGGAACCGGCCGTCGGCGCCAGACAGCGCCCGCAGCGCGGCCCGCGTGGCCATGCGCAGCGCGTAGCGCGGCGTGAGGTCGGTCACGTTGGGCAGTTTGCAGAAGTGGCAGCCGACGAGGCGGCCGGCCTCGTAGAGCATGGATGGGCGGTAGAACCAGCTGGACGCGGACACGACGACGTAGTCGAACCCCGCGACGTGCGCCGCCCACACGTCGTCCGGCTCGTCGAGGTAGAGGTTCCAGACGCCCGTGTGCGCCGGCCCGTCCTCGTCGACCTGCTCGTGCCGGACGAGGTACGGCGCCCAGAAGTGGGACACGGTGAAGTTGTAGTCGCCGTAGTAGTACACGGTGTGCTTGCTGCTGAGCCACGTCGTGTTCGTAGGCTCCGCGGCCTGGGTCAAGAGGCAGATGAGCGAGTCCTTTTGGTTCCTGCCGAGGGAGTCGCCGACGAAGGCCAGGGACTTGCCCCTCATCATGTGGAGGAAGCGCCACGGGTTGAAGCGGGGCAGGTCGCAGCCGTCGGGGCGCCACCGCCAGTTGACGAAGCCCAGGTCTGGCTTGCCGTACTTCATGCAGTCGTAGTGCTCGTGGATCACCTTGCAGGTGTCGTTGGTGTAGTAGGGCGCGTCCGGGTCCGGCACCCACTCGCCCCTGAAAATGTCACAGACGCCCTCGCCGCCGCCTCGCCGTCCGCGAGACCGCGGCTGGCGGAGTAATGGAAGCAGAACCCGCCGGTTTGGCAAGCTGAGATACACGTCAGAAGCTACGAGAGCTGCAAGGACCAGTTGAAGGGACACGACGAAGCATCTGCTGCTGCAGTGTTGCTGCTTCCTGCCAAAAGCAGCAGGGGTGTTGTTACCATTGGTGGTGTGGAGAAGAGACCTCATGGCTATGGCTACACAATTGCCTAAGTCTCCCCGACCGGGTGAGCATGTTTATATGTAGCAATGCATTTTGGGCACGTTCTTAAGCTCCTTAATTATTAATTTGGCAGGCATGCAGGACAAGGGAGAACAGCCGACTAAGCCAAGCACCGTATCAGCTGTGCTCGGTAGGTTACAACAAATCCTCTCAACCATCCATGATACGGAGGATGATTGCATTGGCTCGTTAAAAATGTTAATTAAATTTATGTTATATACAAAAGTGGGCTAATTGTACGCAGGACGACGAAGTGGGCGGCACACTAAGCACGCTAGCTAATTGTACGCGCATATTGTGTGCTATCTCTGCATCATAGAGAGGATGATTGGCTCCTCAAATATTAACTACTCCATCCGTTTTAAATTATAAATTTTTACCATTTCTAGCTGCTATTAGAGTCTGACGCCATGCAGATCCCTATCTTCCTTTGTGATTCACGATCGTGGCAACCATCTTGGTTCCAACTTGTGTCTTGGACTTCAACATGATCTCGTAGGTGTTAGATCATTCTCGAATCACCACTTCGCCCGAGTCCAAGCCATTTTTGCATCCTTTGAACTATAATATCCATAATAAACACTAGCAAATTTGTTAGTCGAAATGGTCATGTTGGTCATCAAACACATAAACATCAAAATTAAATGGTCCAAAAGTCCATTTTCATTCGTGCACCTGTAGTAGACGCCTTGCCAATGAGTCTGGATGAGCTGGAGCTCGACAGCTAGCATCCACACACTTGCAAGCTTGAGCACGGTGGCAGGTGCTTCTAGGGAAGCGATAGTTGGCTGCGACATGGTCATTTGGCAAACAGATGAAGTTAAGGCTGACCAAATGTGGTTGAACAGGTCGCGACCGCTGCATCAGCCCCTGTGTCCTCCTGTGCCACACGCCGACTCTTTACAACATGGAAGTCGTTGGCTTCCACCAGGAAGTCCATGCGTGGAGAGTGAGCGCAGCATGGTGTACATAACGGAGGATGTGGCAACAGTAGCCTCCAACGTGGTAATGGAGAAGGCGACCGACGATGTGGATGAGCGTGCCTTGCGTCGGCCATGAGCCCCCTCCCCCCAACGTTGTTGGTGACTGGTGCGACGTACCCCTTGCTTGTAGAAGAGGCACCTTGCATTGCACTTGTGAGGGGTTTTTCCCATGCTTGCCTGACAACTCGGGTCGTCCTCTCGACCAACCCGACCTAGTGCTGACCGAGACGGCCCCTCATAAGTTCCTCTTCGTAATCTTTTTAACGGTCAAGTTACACACAACTAACCAAATGTCAGGCAAATTGGCCAACATAATCACAATACACGAATGAATTATATTTTTGTTGAAACATTAATGACCATAAAGGAAATTATTACATAATTCATATTAAAATGTTATTTTCAAGTTTCTTTACTATCCATTACTAGGTAGGTTTATCCCTTGGTCACTCATTTCTAATGTCAGAGTAATGTACAGCTGATGCTAGGGACACCCGTGCTAAGGTCCGCTAAGCTTCGACTCTATTCAGCTTGGCTCAATAGTGATCAAGCCGAAATACCTACAAAACAACTTAACGGCAACACCATGAGTACATTGTGTATGCATAGGGCTTGATTTCAACTTATATACATATTTGGTGGATGCAAATGGGATCATTAGGCATTTGTACATTTGAAGAAAAAGAATGGTGTTTATTATGCATAGAACATGCTCATGCTTCAAGACTAATAATTGTAGACAATTGAAATATTGGAATCATAAATAGTCATCAATTTATTCATTAATCTCATCATCAATTATCACCATCACTACATTGGGTCTATGAGTTAGAACAACCGAAAAGGTTTCGTCCCTAATGACTTCAGGTCGACAAAACATATATGTTCATGAGGATAAGTTTGATTCAAACCTACTTTGGGAGTGAAGTTCATCATGCATGTCGGGGACGCTTCCAAGGTTTTCTTGGTGACATGCTAGGCTAGTGATAGCTAGGTTTTGGGTCCCAATTATCAAGTGCATCTTTGGATTTATGAATTATTTTTTGTTCATGAGAAATATAAAGAGAAATCTTGAGATTGGGCAATGAGAACTTAGCTCTAATATTTTGTGACCTCTTGGTCACCGAGAATAAAGATAGAATCTTGAGGAACCTTGATTCTTCCAAGCTAGAGAGGTTGATTTGGCCATTCTTGATGTTCCTTACAAAAATCTATAGAAATCATTAGAGAGACATTGAGAGGCTCATGAGAAGTTGAACAAATGGCTTGATCTTGATCTTAGTTTGGTGACGATGGAGAGATTACCACACTCCATGTTTCATCCATGCATGAAATATGATTGGGAGTTAGGGTTTACGAGATAAAGTCAAGAAAAATGGGAGGAGATTTCTTGAGCCCACCATGGATTGGGAATGAGCTAGAGATGCTCTTGAGCTTGCTGAGTTGTTGATCTTGATGCAATTTTCCTTCTTTCCCTTCTTCTCTTCCGCATCTTTCTCCTTTTCTCTTTCTAGTTCTTCTTGTTATCATTTATGAAGAAATAGAGGGTGAGAAATGCGAAAGTGAGGGTTAGTTTGAGCTGAATTAGCTCAAGACCTTCTCCACTTCGTGCTTATGACAAGTGGGTCCCATTAGAGAGTGGAGGGCATCACATTTTCCATTCATTGTTGTTGTTCAGAGATATAGCAAACAATCTGTGGGATCTGACGGAACATTCCATCGGTTCTCCAACTTGGAGTATTTGGGGATTGAGATTTTGGCATTGTGGACAATCTTAATGACCAAGAGACGGATACCTACTAAGGGAGAGGTGAGGAATAATGAGTTGCATCTTTGGGAGAACATTCATAAAGTTGACCTCGTTTAAACAATGTTGACTCTGATTTCAGTTGACATGAGCTGGCTTGGTGACAAGGTTGCCAATGTTGGTTGGTGAATTTGGTATCCTTGTCTTGTACAAAGGACCATGGAACTTCATAGGAGGATGGTAAGGGACTCTGAGGCGAAAGCATTCACAATTTTTTATTAAAAGTTTTAGTTGAACATGAATGATTTTGGGTTGTTATATCACTAGCCCTCAGGATCGACAGCAGCGATGTAACACCTCTAGTGTTAAGCACTAATTAAACATTTCTAAGCATGTCATCATTTGCATAAGCCTGCATTATCATCATCTAAGTGTATGATTGTTTGCCTAGCTTAATAGGAGTTGATTGCTGAGATGACTATCTGCAAATGATGTGTGTTAGGCTAGTCTTAGTTGGAAAAAAAATATGATTGAGGATCCTCCTATAGGGTTGCAATTATGTTTCCAAACACCTGCAAACAGACTTGCTCGATGGTTGCAATTAGTTAGGCTTATTTAGCACAAGTGTGCTAGCTAGGTGTCTTTAAAAGTGCTTGATGGCTTGCTTGTTTGCATTTGGGCCTTTGGGAAGAATTATAGAGAAAAATATTTCAAGAAAACTTTATGTTTTGACTAAGTTATGAAAATGAGTTTTAGAGCCTCAAAATAGCCAAAGACAGGGCCTAGGTGTTTGAAAAATATTATTCTATAATTCATTTTCAAACTGGTTTTTAAATCTTTTAAACCAGACCGCATTAGCCAAAGTGGTAGTTGAAGGAAAGTTTCATCTTCAAATTTTGGGAAACTTTCATGTTGAAAGTTTTGGCTAATTCGAAATGGTTTAGAAGATATGGAGGGTTAAAGTTTCAATTCGAATATGAATTTGGTGGGACCGTCTCGTTCACGTGGCGCCCAACCATTGGCCAGCGTCGCTGTTGCCTTTGCTGCCGGTTGGATCCGCTGTGGCCGGCCACACAGCGGGCCACATCGCCGCAGCCCCGCGTCGTCGCCTCCTGCGACGCCACGCGCCCCGCGACCCCACCCGTCAGGCCACGCGGACGGCGCTGCGCGCACGCTGCGCGCCGAAACAGGAAACGGCGCCGAACCCTCGTCCCATCGCCATTACGCCGCACCGTCCTCTCTTTCTTGCTCCTCCCTCCTCTCTCCCTGCCACCACTGCGTCCGCCATGGCCGCCACCTCCTAGCGCCGATTCCGACCGGTAGAAGGCGAAAATGAGGGCAACACCGGACTCTCCGCCCTCGACTTCACCTCCTCCGACCCTCCGTTCACCCGCTTCGCCTAGGTACGAGCCGCATTGGCTCACTCACTCTCTCTCTCCCCGCCATGGCCGCCGACGTAAGTCCGGTGAGCAATTGCCGCTCCTTTCTTCCATCCCGTGGCGCCTTCTTGTGCGCATTGGCGCCGCATGCACGGGTCGAGGTTTAGGCTAGGTAGAAGTGAAGCTCGGAGCTGCGTAGAGCCGTGCGCGCACTCTTCCGGTGAACTCACCGCCGTCGCTCCACGCGTGGCGCAGCCGCTACGCGCGCCTTGTTCTTCTTTGTTTCTTGGGCACAGCTCGCTCGCGGGGGCGAGGTGAAGCCCATAGGCTAGAAGATGGACCCCGTCGAGGCCTCGACAGCCCTCCGCCGTCGAACGCCGCCGCTGTGCATCGGCGGGCGTCACCGCCGTTGATCAAGGCCATTAGGGCCTGGGTAGCTTGGTCCGCTGGATGCGCCGCACCGCGGCAAGTGCGACGCTGCTCTTGCCCGCGCCTGAGCCCCGCCGCCGGCGAGGTTCCGACAGTACAAAGTATTGGTGCTGATGTTTGACCACTTTGACAGTACAAACATCTTGTGCCCTATTTATATGCAACATAGTAGGTCTACATGCTATTGGTGCTGATGTTTGACCACTTTGACAGTACAAAGTATTTTTAGGCCCACTTGCTGGAGCTGTCTTGTGAATTTTGTTTAGGGCAGTATGTTTGGAGATTTGAGGTGAATTTTCTGTGGTAGTCTACTTTAGGTAGATGCTTGCTGCTGTAATTTTTGTGGAATTTTAGGAGCAGCAAAGATAGGACTTGCTGTTGAGAGCTAGTTCATTTATGTCGGTTTCCGGTGATGTTGTTGGTAGTGGTTGATGCTCATGGTGTGAGCAAGATAGACGTTTAATGGTAACTTGCTCCCCTATTTTATACCATTGTTGGACATATTCATCATGACATCATTCGCACTACAATGCCACTACAATCACATGCCACTTATGCACCCGCATTGCATCATACAGGATCGCAGGAAGGCAACCCGCAAGCAGTTCACGAGGAGCCGGACGCGGAAGCGCATCAGGAGCAGGAGCTGCAGGAGATAGCCGAGGGAGAGGAGCCAAAAGCTGATCTGCCCGAGTGCCCTAACCACGTGCCCAGCTCTTTCATCAAAGGCAAGCCCCGGAGCATTCTCCTACGGTGTGCAAATGTTTTACCTTGAGTTCTTTATTTATACGTTGTAGGAGTTGTTCGAAAACATAGATGCATTAGGACTACCTTGCCTCAAAAGTTATCCTATATTATGTACAGAGCTACTATTGGTATTTAATAGCGTAAGCAGATAAATTCGTAAGCGCATGGAGTACTGTTGTAGCTTTCACCCGGAAGTATTCAGGGTATCGTATTTTTCCACAGGGAACGGAAGTGTACTAGAGTGAAACAAGGTCGTCCAGGAGAAGTGGGTAGGAGGATGTTTTTGTAGGACGAGAGGGTTTTCTAGGCTCAACCCAAGGTCACTAAATAACTAAAGTCTCGGCTTACTATACTCACTCACTTCAGAGCAGCGGTACCTTTCCAGTTCTCGAAAAGACTGGGAAGACATAACCGAGGGAAGGCCACCAAAAGCTCTACGAGAACACCAACCTGAACGTGGTGGAATACAAAGGCCTGGTCGGAGCTGTCACCCCCGGGGCTACCACAAACTATCCGTGGGGTTGGGCGCAAACTCAGGTAACTCCCTAGTCCAGACACCACGTCTATGCTAGAGGCTACTACTCTAGTCCGAATTCTTAGCTGAACTAAAGCACTCGGTCGAGCGGAGATCCCGCAAGCAAGCAAGTAAGCACTGAACTTTAGTTAAATAGATCACTAAGAAATTGCAAAGAAAGAATATGCGGATATTACTCGCGAAGGAGTCGTCTCCGTAGAGGTACAAACTGGAGGAGAACCCAACAAGCCGGCTCCGCCTCCGCTCTTCCCTCCTCACTCTTCCTCTTTTCTAAAGTATACAACTAGGCACTAGCACATAGAGGGACACTACTACAAAGTATATGATGTGGGAATGAAGTTCTTCTTGTGTAGAATGTGTGTTTACAAAAGAGAAAATTGCCCCTACTTATACTAGAGAGGAGGGAGAGACTTTTACACATAGCCCCCTGCAAATAGGCGGTTGGAGGCATGCAAACCGACCTCCCTAGGTCGGTAACACACTTTCCAATCGAGCAGAGGTGAAAACTGGTGAAGAACCGGAGTCTAAGGCCGCGAACCGGAGCTAAACCGACAGATCTGGTGGCTGTCAGCATTTCTGGAAGGTAAATCAGGGCACCGGCTAGCTGAACCGGTCAGTTCGGCCCAAAAGCCGCGGTCCACCCACGCGCCAGCCGGCCGGACCGGCAACCACCTCACGGGAGCCTTTCAGACGGCGCCACGTGTCCCAGGCAGAGGAGGAAAACCCGCTGGCCTGCTCCCGCGCATCGCCCGCACGTGGGATCCTCTCGTCCACTCATTCGCCGCCACGTGTCCCTTCCTGATTCGCGCGTTTGAATTCCAGCTCCCGCTCGCGCCTCCCGCGTTCAAACCGCGCGGGCGCAGACGCACCGACAGGGCCGCCACGTGTCGACTCCCGATTGGCTCCCCCTGTCGGCGGTCAGATTGAGAGGAGGCAGCGCTGCGCGTGGGGCCCTCCTGGCGGCGCCTGTCTCCCTCTGCGCCGGCTGCCGCTGCGACAGGGACAGGGCGGGCCCGCCTGGCCCGCTGTCAGGCACTGTTGGCGTTGACTTTAGGAGTGCTGATGTCAGCGATGACGCCAACACTCCTTTTTTAATTTGATAATTTTATATCTTTTTATTGGGAGCTCCAAATGTAGTAAATAATATGTCCATTTCGCTCAGCTCGACGAGCCCGTCGCAATGGTGCACTCCATTTTATTATTTGAGATACTTTTATTACATGAAATATTATATTTCCTGCAAAACAAGTCTGAAAACCAAAACTCGTGGAAGTTGTTAGATAAATAAAATATTTGCTACGGTGTTCCTCGGATTTGGTCATTTTGAACTATATTGGCGGTCAAAATATATTTAATAAGGAGCGCCAACAGCTACGTAGATGCTTAGGCCTGCTACTTAACCGGTAGAAGACAGATGATCGACCATCATCTGCGCGGATAGGTGGTTACTATTCCTTGGGTTGAGAATGATGTAGACTGCTGCTGGAACATAACCATGAGGCCATGCTAAATTACCTGACTATGGCCTTCTGGTCTATGTCACCTATAAATAATATGACTTCATACATCCTCGGATCATGTTGAACAATGCCTCACATTTAGCTGGAAGGGTGAGCGGTGCCCGACCGCGAAGCCTAAAATCTACTTGGGCCGGGTTTCAACTTCCAGGTATCCATGCCGGCGATGGGGGTGGTGTAACAAGGTGCCCGGTTGTTGATCCCGCGTCTCTACCCGAGTAGATCAAGGTGACCGTCACTCGCTCTGGCCAGCGAGTGTGGTTTGTGTGAGGAATACCCCGCCAGCTGGTTTGCAATCGATTATAATCGCCATCATTTCTGGACAGTGAGCACTTGACCGAGCAGCGGCGCTGTCGCCAATAATATCTTGTGTGATAGTTGGTTATGCGGTATCTAATATTGTTGATTGCTTCTACTAAAAGTGAAGTAGATCAGGTGCTAACATAGCTGATAGGCTTCAACTTAATTGGTAAGCTAGAGAGTACTTTTTATCATTAAGTGATTATTTAATAAGCTTATCTTTATGTAAATAAAGGAGTCAGCTACCCCACATAAAGCCTGGCATCCACCAAAGAGTCTTTATTTTTTCTTTTAGTCGGGTAAGTCTTGCTGAGTACAATGTACTCAGAGTGCAATTTCCAATGTTGTTGCAGATGGGGAGATGTTCCACGGCTACTGCCCGACATGCCTCCATCCGGCAGTAGGAGATGAATAGATCGTGGGCTCGATCAATCCTATCTTCGTACCTCATGCTTTTGTGGATCCCGATGACTGGCCAGGCACTATGTTTGTGAAAAACTCTATGTGCGTTTGAGAACTGGTGTTTAATTTGCTTCCGCACTTTAAATTCGAACTTGGTTTGTAATAATTAAATTTGAGAACTCTATGTAATATTTTATTTGGAACCTGATGTAACGATCATGAGTGGTGAACGCTGGTAATCGATCTGAGATGAATGTGGCGTTGTTGAAATCCTTCGAGATTTCCGGACTACCGGGCTAGTATAATTGCGGTTTACTACTTGAGCTGCCACGGTGGCTTGATTAGTGCACGGTAATTATATTAGTTGGTCGGTTCTGTTACAAGCGAGCCCTCAGACCAGTCTGGTGATGCCTCAAAATCTATGAAGGAGAGCATCTCCCTTGGCGCCAACATGGACAGGCCCGACAGGGGAGGGAGCTACTCGGCCGGGGTCTGAAGGCGAGTGAAGCAAGCGCCTGGTCTAGATCACACTGGCGATTTTGCGAGCGCAAGCTGCCTCCATGGTAGCGGACACCGGCAGAAGGGAGGCTTCTAGGGCATCGGAGTTGGCGGTGAAAGCCGCGACGCCTGCGATGGACACAACAGGTGGGAGAGAGAGGAGACCAGAGAAGCAGGCGCTGGTGGTGTAGATGCCACCAGTGAGAAGAGTGAGGTGACCACTGCCGGTGTGGCCACCGGCATTGGGGTTGGTGGACGCCAGGGGCGGGGTGGCCGTTGGCGGAGGGGCACTCAGGTTGGCATCGGAGGGGAGTAAACTTTCTTAAATTTAACGAGCCAATATTGTCTCTGTCATGGATGGTTGAGGATTTGTTGTAACGTACCGAATACAGCTGACGAGATCACTCTATCACAACAGCACCACCAGTGTGGTGTTTGCGTTGGCCCAGTCGGCGGTTCTCCCTTGTCGTGCGTATGCCCAATTAAAACGTGGCCAAAAGCCCAAAATGCATTGCTAAATATAAACATTTTTTTGAATGAAAGCTAAATATAAACATGGGCACCCTGGGAGACTAAATCAAATGTGTAGTGTAGCCATGATGTCTCTTCTCCACACCACCAATAGCAATAGTCCCCCGGGCAGGAAGCTGCAGAACTGCAGCGGCAGATGCTTGGTCGTGTCCCTTCTCCTGGTCCTGGGACTGGCAGCTCTCGTGTGTCTGGGACGTGTATTTCAGCTTCCCAAACCGACGCGTCCTTATATTCCCCCAGCCGCTTTCGTCTCGCAGACACCGCGGTGAGGCCGGCGTCTGTGACATTTTCAGGGGCGAGTGGGTGCCGGACCCGGACGCGACGTACTACACCAACGAGACCTGCAAGGTGATCCACGAGCACTACGACTGCATGAGGTACGGCAAGCCCGACCTGGGCTTCGTCAACTGGCGGTGGCAGCCAGACGGCTGCGACCTTCCCGCCTCAACCCATGGCGCTTCCTCCACATGATGAGGGGCAAGACCATTGCCTTCGTGGGCGACTCCCTCGGCAGGAACCAAAAGGACTCGCTCATCTGCCTCTTGACCCAGGCCGCGGAGCCTTTAACGAGCTCGCCGAGCACCAGGCACACCGTGTACTACGGCGAGTACAACTTCACCGTGGCCCACTTCTGGGCGCCATTCCTCGTCCGGCACGAGCAGATCGACGAGGACGGGCCAGCGCACCAGGGCGTCTTCAACCTCTACGTCGACGAGCCGGACGACGTGTGGGCCGCGCACGTCGCGGAGCTGGACTACGTCGTCGTGTCGGCGGCGCGAGCTGGCTCTACCGCCCGTCCATGCTGTACGAGGCCGGGCGGCTCGTCGGCTGCCACAACTGCCAGCTGCCCAACGTGACCGACCTCACGCTGCTCTACGCGCTGCGCATGGCCACGAGGACCGCGCTGCGGGCGCTGTCCGGCGCCGATGGCAGCCGGTTCCGCGGTATTTGTTGAAATCTGTGTATGGCTTCTTGTTAAACAATCTTGCCTGGGATTGCAGCTCCTTTACCTGTATTAATGCCAAAGATAGAGCAAGATCAACAGTCTTTGGTTTATGCAGCGCCAAGGCTGCTTTGATGTCAGGATTTAAGCCTTTGAGGAATTGTCTAACAAAGAAAACATTGTCTAAACTACCATTGTGAACCAGAACTCTATGCATGGACAAATTAAACCTATCAAAGTACTCCTGCACATGAGTAGTTTGCTGTATGTCTAACAATTCCTGCATAGCTAACTCATACACATCCTTGCCAAACTTTGACTCTATAGCTACACACAACTCTACCCATGAATCAACAGTATGCTGGGCTTCATAAGTCTGGAGCCACAGTTTTGCAATTCCCTTAAAGTGCAAAGTAGCAAAAGCAACCCAACGATGCATAGGAACAGCAAACATAGAGAAATACTTCTCGGCATCTTCCTTCCAAATTCTAGGGTTCGAACCATCAAATTTGGGGAACTCTGCCTTGGGTAGCCTGTACTCCTTCTGATACTGATGAGGATACCCAAACCCATACTGCACATCATGATTAACAGTAGAGTGAGGCGGAGCAAAAGCATAGTGACCATTGGCCAGGGAGTGATGGGGAGCTGGTGCTCGGCCATCAGATCCCTGTGGAGTCAGAACAACGCCGTGGTCAACAACGACCCGCCCTTCTTCCTCGCGCGGCAGGGCCTCAGTCGGGGCAGTTGGTGAAGTGGTCTCCAACGCCGCGACACGCGATGTGAGTTTGTTGATGTCGGTACTCAAGGCCTTGTGCATGTCCTCCACATCGGGCCTCCACTTCCCGAACATCTCCATGAGTTTGGTCAGGTTGTCGAGCTTGTTGGTGATATCAGTGAGCTTGGCTTCAGCGGCCGCCATGCGAGTGGTTAGGGTTGGTCCACGCGCCAGTGGTGATTGGGTGTATGAATCGAGGGCTGGTGGCTAGATCGATGAAGATCGGAGGTGGATTGGGGATTTGGCGGCGGATTTGCGCGGGATCTAGGCGAAAGCGGTGATAGGAAGCGGCGGAAAGCGAAAACGGAATCGGTAAAGGAGGATTCGACAGTAGCTGATACCAGATGTCACGACCCTGATGCGGGTGCGACGGAGGAGGGGCTTGCCGGCGTGAACGCGTGGCGGTGGAACTCGGCGGCGCGCCGGCTCCGAGCAGGATGACGCGCAGCGCACAGCTTGCAACGGCAAAGGAGAAGAAGCAAATATGTTTTTGATTATTGATGACAGTCCACCCATCCTCCCACACAGCCACATATAGGTTCAAAATGTAAATGGGCCAAGCCCAGTTCAATAATGCAAAAGCTAGCCTATTACAACCCAGCGACTAAAGTCGACTTATGGGCATTTACTTCCAGCTAGTGTAGCCCAGTAATCTTGAATGTGCAGCCCAAGACCCAGTTCGTGACAGGACCGTGGACCTGTCGCAGTACGAGGGCGGGAGTGGAATGGGGACGGCGACTGCGTCCGGACGGCGCCGTACCGGCGTGGCCAGAAGAGGGTCCAGGGCTTCGAGCGTGATTTCCGTGAGCTGCAGATGGAGGAGCGCTGGCGTCTGCAGCCATGGCGACGGCGGGCAGTGGCAGCGAGGTGAGGATGCTGCTGATGGACACGACGGAAGCCATGATCCTGCGTGCCGACGCCCATCCGAGCAGGTACTGTGGGGGACGGACGCCGGAGAAGCCCTTTACCCTGCACAACGACTGCGTGCACTGGTGCCTGCCCGGGGCCATTGATACTTGGAATGACATGCTGCTCCATATGTTGAAATAATTAAATGAACATTGCCCTGTCGTTGTGATATGTCATGTATGCTATCACCTACATGAGCAGTCATCTTCGTCATCATACAGAGGATGATTGGTTCTCAAATATTAACTACTCCAACTATTCTAAATTATAAGACATTTTAGCTATTTTTTTATACTACACTAGCAGAAAACCCGAGCGATGTTGAGAATCGCTAGTGAAATTATACTACTTATATTTGCTAATATGAATGAATCAATATCATAATACATGCTAGTGAATATCTTTTAGCATTCTGATGTGACAACTAAATATATATTAGTAAATGATGTGGTTTCCTAATATGTGAATAGCTTGAATAAAACATAATGACATTGTGTTAGTGCATGATGACGTGGACAATTTGCGTAGCAGATAGGATGTGTTAATTGGATGTTAAGTGGATGCTGATATAGACACTTTGCATGGCAACAGAAATAACTAAGGAGGGATGTTAAGTAGATGCTCATGCGAATATTTTGCATGACATGGGAAATAGCCGGTGGGGTTTACTTTTACTATACATCTAGACATAGTGTATATACGAAAATGCATGGTAAAAATTATGTATATAGAAAAAATCTATATTATAATTTTTTAACCTAAAGTGTCTTAAAATTTGTGATAATGGATCTGTGGGAGTATGTTATAAATAAAGTATATTTCATGTGCAGAAGTATGCTGCACACTAAGCCCACTAATTGTGCGACAAGCCATAGTATGTGGCTATGTCACTTCTTTGCCAAGTGCCCCACTCGGCAAATTTGCCAAATTTGCCGAGCATACGGAAAAAAAAATAAAATGATTAGCAATGCCGTCTTTGTCGAGTGCCATATATCAGCCACTTGGTAAAGGTTTTGTCGAGTGCTGAATTAGCACTTGGTAAAGAAAAGGCGCCATCACGGCGCCGGAGCCAGTGACGATGTCTTTGCCACGTAATAACTTGGTCGGCACTCGACAAAGGATTTTAATTTTTTTAAATACTTTGCCAAATGCCACCTGACACGGCATTCAACAAATGTTATTTATTTATTTATTTATTTATTTGTAAACTCTTTGTCGAGTGTCACTCGTGGCACTCGGCAATTTTTGTTCTTAAAAAATGAAATTCTTTGTCCATTGTCAACTGGCCACTCGACAAAGTTAGGGTGGGGTAGCAGAGAGCAAGCTCATTACATGACACTAGTATAATGCCCGTGCTAACGCTACGGTTTTATCTTAGAGATGCTCATAAAAACAATTGAACATTTTTTCATAGTTTAACTTTTACACAATTGCACTATTTAAAAGTAGAAGCAGCATCATGAAAGAACCAAGTTAATCAGCTCGCAAAATCAGCACACCAAGCAACCGGTATGTTCTCTTAACTCCATTTAGATATCATATTAATACAGAGCATAAATAGAATCAATACATAATCATATCTGTTGACTCACTAACGACTAAGACAATTTATATATACACACAGACTTGTGTTAATGATCCTTGTATTATTGGTCTTCATGTCATTTCCCCAACTGTGCTTCATCCTTTTATTATTGATATAAGCACTATTTGAATATTAGATCCTTGTATTATAAGTTATACTAACACAGTGACTTGTGTTAATATATTCCTTGGAAATAGAAGCCTTGCGTGTACCTCCAAATTTACCAATATTTGATTTTCATAGTAGCTGATAAATTGGTATGTGCTTATAGCAACCGCATTAGACGATAGCCTCAATCTTAGGTGCTGTATATTTTTTAATGTCTGGACGAGGTTTCTGATTACAAGACCGGGAAAAGATTTCCTTTAGAACCTTTGCTAGAATTATTCAATAGCAAGAATAGTTGGGGCAGCCCTGCCTGATCTCCTCATAAAAAATAATCAATAATGAGAACTTCATAATTATGAACCTATAAATAATATCCCCGGCACTTTAACTTCCTGCAACGTAAAAATCAGATTTTTTGTAGTATAGATAAATGCGGAAATAAATTAAAATTTGCATGAAAATGGCATCAATTTGGAAGTCAAAATGCTAAATGCGCAGAGTGATGAATCTTTAATCCTTAAAATATCAGTTCGGAAGTCAAAATGATATCAAGAGCTAATATCTTAAAGACTTCTCAACCTAGAACAAATCTTGGAAGTGAACACAGAGAAATATCCTTAGAAAAGTTGAACTTAATTGTTCTAGACGCAATTTCAAGATGGAATCTAGCACTGAGGCTCGCACATCTCAATACATGTGCACTCAGCTTGTCAATGCTCTGTAGTTGCTAATATAGGGTTTCGTGCGGATTGAGAAGGGGTCGGAGCGGTTACCTTTGCCAATCTGAGGCGGCAGACGGGTGTCAACGGCGAGGCACAATAATAATATGCCCAAATTATCACTATCCATATTTTTTTAGATATTTCCTTGTTGAGGGTACCGATATCAGTTTCATTGGTTGTTGTACTCCCTCTCAGTCTCAGTAGCCAACCACACAGATCACTTGATTTCGGCTAACAACTTCATCAGCAGTCTAGAAGTCTGACATAACTAAACTCAAAAGGATCTTCTACCTGTCCTTGTAGTCAGTGTACTTGATTTTCTGAACAACACAGTGATCAGCCCATCAGCTTGTCTAGCACATTATATGATAGTTTTACTTACAGCTTTATGAGTTACAGAATATAGTGGAGAAAATACCACCCAAACATCTATGACCAAATTAAAACAACAATATACTGATATGAATCATCTAAAGTCGTAGTATTTTTTTTTAAAAGATACCTCTGGCTTCTTGTTCTCAGGATCAGGAACGTATTCCTTATCATCCCATACTTCTATAGTTGAAACCATAAGCAGGTTACATTAGGCACCTATGTGCAAAGGCAACAAAATTGTTTAAACTGTTTCAGAAACTCAACAGTGAGAGGCACACTCTCTCCAGCTTGTAGAATACTATTACTAACACTGAATACCAGTTTGGGGATACCCCAAATGATAAATATCGATATCAGTTTCTCTGAGGAAAATTAATCAGTGCAGCACCTTTGCGGACATGCCCCAGATGATAGCTGTTTAGTTGTTTTAATTAGCAACACAAAATCTAAGCAATGTTTAGTCAATTATAGGCATTATTGGGACATTTGGGCCATGATACATGAATGAAGTACAGTCCAGACAACATTTCCGATTTCATGAGAACTTACTCACTGAAAGATGACAGAAACTTGACCTAACTAATAGCTAGCCACCAGTTCTTCACTGTTTAGTAGTTTACTCAAAATGAGAAAAACACAGATAAGATCTCTAAAAAATATATTTTACCCATTGGTATTATCAGTAGGATAAATAAAAAAGCTTAAAAAATCACGAGCCTGAACCAACAGAAGATGGCTGGGGTAAAAAAAAAGTACAGATTGGCCACATGGGTTTCCATGGTGCAAAAAGTTCAGCCTTCAGGTTTTATTGCTAAAATAAATGCAAAGAGCAATACAAAAAGCTCACTCTGGTTAACTATTGTGCACCATGGGGAACCTTCGAGCAGGAATAATTCTAAACTCTTGTTAATTATTCCGTCATCCATCGGGCGTCATCTATATATAGAATATAGAAATTGATCTATTCAGAAATTATGATTGAAACAACATAAACCAATTAGCAGATAATACCAAAATAAATCCATATATCAAATATGATGCTAGAAATAATAACAGCTGCAACAGCTTCATAAAGAAGAAGAAGAACCGTCCTCGAGAAATAATAACAGTTGTATTTGGATTGTATTTTAAGGTTTTTTATTTCTGAAAGAAAATGGCCAAAAATCACAAGATGAGGTCATGCTGATGTCATCAAAAGCTAGGAATGATGTCATCAAAAGCTAACAAGATCAAACTACAGCTGTTTGCTTGGTTTACTCGCCGGCGCTGCTACGAATTCGAACTTCAGAACGCAGAGGGCAGAAAAGGATCTCACCACGAATTCGTGCGCGATCTCCTGGACGTGTATTGGCGTGTCATGAAGCTGGTGATGGAGATCGCCGTACAAGTCGGCCAACGTCGACGGCAGGACACAGATCGCGCCGCCGGGGATGTACTCGGTCACGTATTTGATCAGGCACGCATCGATATATATTGCTGCCCCGCGTAGAGTCGTAGAGCTATGATAGCTGCACCATAAAGGTTCAGTAGATAGCAATAACTGACGTCCGCAGGAAACATTTTTTTTTAAAAGAACGGCAAAAGCTTTGCCGCTGTTTTGTATTTATCGGCCAAATTGAGGTTATATCAATTCAGAATTTCGATCAGACCTGGATCCGGAGGTTGGCCGGTGATGGAGATCGCCCTGGTCGACCAACATCTCCACTGGGTGTCCGTGTCCATCTGGGCGTCGACGAAGGATGTCTGGGCGTCCGTCTCCGCAGGAAGTCGCGGCCCGCCGTCGAGGAGCCCGTCGAGGCGCGTGGTTGCCGCGAGCCTGCGAGGATCTCACGCCGTCGCTGATCGCGCGTGTGCTGAGTACATCGCCGTCGTGCCGGACGGCAAACCCTATAGGGCCAAGCCGAGTAGACTAATCCATGCCGCCCTGAAGCATAAGGCCGGCATCGATACGGCATAAGCACGACAACCACCACCCGGCATAAGGCCGGCATCCACCGCTTGTCTCCTCGACGGCGGCGTGGTGGACGGACGTGTACGTGGAGGCATGGGGAGAGTGCCGCGGAGATCGTGGCGGCAGGCACGGTGAATTGAAATTTGAATCTTGTATGAGATCAATTGGTTCCTCTACGTGGAGGAAAAGAGAGAGAATTATGAAGTTTTTTTTTCCGTCTCCGTGATTGAATCGAACTCGCCATCTGTTTGTGGGAGGGTGCGGGGTCGTGAAGTCGTGCGTGTGCGGGGAGTTTGCGTGGGCGTTGGGGGTGAGGAGGGTTGTGAGAAACTGGTTGTGGGGCCACGGGTGAGATTTAGGCTTCCCACTCTTTTTGAAGAATTCAATTATAGTATAGATTTAGTGACAAGTAAATACAAAAATATTACAACACATTAGCACAAAATTGGTTTTTTATCCGTTTAATGCCTTTAAATGGCTCATGTCACTATCCGTTTCATCAACATACTCCATCTGTTTATGCAAATAACAATGGTATCATAAAACCATGCATGGACCACGTAAAAGGAATCACGAACAAGCTACGATTAATTCCCTAGAGAAAAGAGATAATAGATCAGGATATAAACAGGCGTCAAGTGATAGGATTAGCAACTCAAACTATGTAAAACCATTGCTATGTCCATCACCTGTGACTATAGTTGGCCATGCAGCCCGCGGGCCGAGGCCCAGTCCTCAGCCCAAGCACGGCCCGGATTGGTGGCCATCGGGCTCAGGCCGGCCCAGCCTAGCTCAAGGACTAGGCCATGCCTGGGCCGCCACCCTGGCCCATGGCACGACCCAGTCCAACAGTAGAGGCACAATGGCGGCCCGGTGAATCTAGCCTGGAAAGAGCCCACCAGCCTATCTAAAGAACAACCCACCAGCATCTAACCCTAAAAAAGTACCCACTCTACACCTCCCCTGCGCGCCACATCCCCCATTCACCGCTGCGCGTGAGTCGCGATCGTGAGGCACTAGCCGCGCAACTGCGTGTGGGGGTATAAACCCCATATACCATCATGGGTCTACATGGGCCGCACCATCGAAGGTGGCCCAATCCACAAGGCGAAGACGTGCGGCACACAATATGCACCGTACAACATTGTAATAGTACCAAATAGGATACTTTATCTGTACAACCTGTCCCTTCAGAGTATATAAGGAGGGGCAGGCGTCCCCTAGAGGATATCTGATCTCAGATCAATACAAATAACAGAACACAGGACGTAGGGTTTTACGCCAAAGGCGGCCTGAACCTGTATGAACCTTGTGTCTTGTGTCTCTGTAACCATCCGGTTCCTGATCACGCGCACCTCTATCGATCAAACTACTACCGTCGGTATACCTTAGGTAGACTGCCGCCGATATTTCTGTTGTAAAACATAAGGACTCTATCCTAGAAGGAAAGGAGAAGGAAGAATTCTAATCCTAGTCGTTTGTATGTGGGCTCTTACCAAAACTCTAGCCCTTGGCAGGACTATATACATACGTGGGAGCTCTATGTTGTAATCACCGATATTCAGAGAAATAAAGAATAGTCTCCCTACCTTGTGTCTACTTGTTCTACTTTCATCTACTGTGTTGATTATGAGAGACGGAGAGGGGAAGGTCCTAACCGCTGGCAACATGTTTTATAACACGTTATCAGCACGACAAGCTCTTCGTCGACATCGCCGTTGAAGCCGCCGCCGATCTTGACGCCGACGTCTGTACCGACGTCCCGTAGCGACTACTTCGACGACATCGACAACCTGGCGTTGTTAGCGGAACGGATCTCGCTACCTCTACCTCCATCGAATCTGCACCGCATCGACATGTACAGGTCGTCATCAAGCGGACAGTGCGGCTTACGATGTCGCCAACGCCTGCGCGGTATGTATCTACTAATCACTGCCCTACGCGGCATGTGACGTAGATCAATTGGCATCCTCTATGAGGTATGAAACACATCTCGCAGATTGTGAGTTTGTCCTAGCCATTGAGCTAGATCTTGCTGGTCTTTTATTACGTGACATCCGTATATGCAGTACAACATGAAGTACGAATGTACATGCATACATGTGAAACATTACGTACTATGCTTGTACGATGGATCTATAGTAGCAACCACGGTGCCATGCAAATTGGGATTCGAGGCTGATCCAGCTAGACACATCCTCGTCGTCATTAATTGAAGTCTCTGCAATATTACTTGGACTCGAAGATCCATAATAACAGCCATGAATTTGGTTTGGATTTCATCAAACATATGTCGGCAAGAAGCTGTTAACAATTGTTATTGACGTCCTATTCAAATTCGGGTTGCATCCCGAGTCACAGATGGCTTCAAATCCAAACTGTCTTGGCGTCTTGCTGTCACCTTGGGCTGTACGTCATTGTGCAAAAGCAGCCCGCATGACTGCAGCTAACTCACCGGACATCCGAGTGATCCGCACGGGTAATGAACCCCGGCTAGCCATAGCCAGCCAGCCACCCGTCAGCATGCGGCCTGCATGCTACTAGGAATATGAATTTTCCATATATGTCCATGTTGAACAATGGAATCATTATATCATCATGTCCATCAAACCCCTGAAGCTAGCACATTTTTTTAGCAGCAGGAAACATAAAGCATATGCGATACGTGGGTGTTACGGATTCTGAAAATCTGTGAATGTTTTTCTTTTTCTCTAAGGCCTAGAAGAGCAATACGTCCCCTGATCCTGATGTCACCGTAATCGGCCTCACTGGTTCTTCTGACTAGAACGTCGATCGCTTACTCGTCCACACCAACACACGGCTCGCAGCCGGCTAGCTCCTTTCCTGGTCAGCAACAACCCCGAAGGACGTTGCAATACATAAAATGGCTTAGTCTGCAACAGAGCAGTAGCATATGGCCCGTAGTTCTATATAACCTGCACAAGCCAAACCGAGCAAGCCTACTATGGACTAGAGGGAACGAGAAGCAATCCGGCAACATCAAGAAGTTTTTGCTGGACCAGAAAAGAACAATATGAATTTGTAATGAATAGTGTGGTTCGCCGAATAAGCAAGAAAAGTCTATAGAAAACTTGGATTTTCCAGAAGAAAATTGTATGTAGGCATTTTTTTTGGTAATATGTTATTTTGGATGTATTTATTTATTGCATGTTATGAATTATATACCACATGCTTGCGAGAGTAAAATTTTGATTTATTACACTTGAACCATGATATGCAAGTAATATGGGCTCTCTAAATCCACCTTAGACTTGTCGCCTTTGAGAGTCTCATATTTATTTTTCCTAGCATAATGATTTCTAGAATCAATGAATGCTTGGTATTATTCTGAAGATTTGCATATACCATAATCCTAAAAAATGCTAGGATGCTAAGAATATTTTTGCATAACCATCCACTACCTTTTTGCACCTTACTACTTGTTTACACGCAGTAAACCTATATGCACACGATTTTATTATAATGATATATGCATACTTTCATGAAGAAAGAATATCCTGGACTTACCCTGAATGGCATAATTATTTGTTACGGTCATTATTAAATCCACGTAGAATATTTGACTACCATTGAAGTGTAGTAAGCTCTAGAATGAGTATATGGCCAGGAGAAGTAACAAAAGGCATTGTGGGACTCACTGCATGGGTAAAATCTATCATATTGCTTTGAAAGTTGAATTTTCAAGCTTATATGCCTAATATTGAGATATAATGCTGCTCTATAAATAATAGCTTGAAGCTTTATACTAAATGTCTAGAAGATAAGATGGTAAATAAGATTTTATCAATACATATTCTCGAAGAAATGTCTCTTGTGTATAGAATATCACAGAGCAATATAATACATGAAGTATTTAAATTTACCATTACTCAACATAGAAATTAAGTTGAATTTTTAGACGACTTTTATAAACCAGGATATTATCAATTGTAATAACTTTAAATATGTGACTTGCATATATCATACACCTAGAAGGAGATCGCGCATGAAGCTACTAAATGTCACATGAGGGGAAAAATTTTGGGTAAAGGCATAAGAAAATGTGGATAATATATATTTAATAGGCATAGCCTTCCCAAATCTATCTTTAAGTGCATGTATCAAGACTTGAAGTTTTGCCCGTGTCCCTTCCGGCCGAGTTAACTTTCTCTACTGCACTAATTGCAAGTAAGCTTGTAGCTTTACATTTTTATTGTTATCTACTATGTTGGACTGAATACCAACATGAGGCACTAGCCTATCTACTCTTTGCATGAATATTAGCATAGAAGCTATAGTTGTAGCTAGTAGCTACGTTTACACCCCCTATAATTAAATTGACTAGCTAGCACGCTATGTCCAATGGTTCTTGTTGAACTAAGAAATATGTTGCTTTCAATGCATTGCATGCATAAGTAAAGATTGGTCTATGGCCATGTAGCCTAAGATCGGGGGAGTAAGTTAATATGTTTTCTCAATAGAGACTAACTCAATTGATTGAAAGAATAATTGTGGATGATGATGGATAACATATTTATGATGATTTGGGATTTATGAAGAAAAGGCATCAAGGGAATTTTGCATTAATGGCAATTAGAAAATTCTAGAAGAAATTCCATGTGAATTGGATGTTGTGTATTTTATATATTTAAAATATATAGTCTATTTATTTTTAATGTATGAGTACTTAGATCATTAAAATAATAAAGAAGCTACCCCAAACTATACTATGTGCACATCGGGGAGAACATCCCCGAGTTTGAAGGAATGTTGAACATTCGTGCATCAGGGCCTACTGAATAACCCCCATGTTTAAATATGTGTGTGAATATTTTCCATAAATTTCATCATAGCATACATGAATGGGCCTCCGCTTGTAGTTGGAGATACATGAATATGAATTATTGAAAGCCCATCATAGGGGATTATTTTGAAGTATGCTATTAAAGATCTAATATTGGCATTAGGGGGAGAAAGCCTATTTTAAATGCCAAATATTATTTCTGCGGAAGGAAAATGATCTAGAGAAAATATTCCTTGAAGTTTGAAGCGGTCAACTATTAGTTTGACTAATGCTCTTGTGAAGCATGATATGCCATTGAAATGAGAGGAGTAACTTGAAGTTATAAACCCGAAGTTTTGTTTACTAATAGTAAACTTATTGTATACTATCAAGCTACAATCTATGGGGACGCCTATGGATTATAGTTTTAATGTATACTTATTGAATAGAAATAAAATAAAACTCTTCCATTCTCATGAAGAGAACACCTCATGAATAAGGTTGAGCACCTCATGAAGAGGATCATCGTGAAGATGGAATCCAACACACTAAGTGCGCACATCATTAGTGTTGGATATGCGGAGACAATAAAGTATCTCTTGTTTTTGAAAAATAACAAAGAGACAAATAATCTCATATTATGAGAATATTGGGAGAAAATAATAGTTGTCAACAACGCTACCTCTATAATTGCAAATGTTTCTCTTATGAGAACCCGGATCCGAAAACAAAGTCCATGGCAAAGTCGCTTGTAGCGATTATATCGGGTCGTGAAGAAATGCAATTGAGGATGAATCTCCTACTAAGAAGAAATAAATGTTACGCTATATCTCACGGCAAATAAAATGAATGAATATGAAATATGCAGTTAATAAGTGGATTATGAAGATCCATATACATAGTTCCTGAAGAATACAAATCGCAACATATGAATATAAATATCATACAAGTATTATGAAGTCTAAGGCAGAATAATGAATATTGAAGTCTCTAGAAGAGCATATCCTAGAAGGAATAGTCATCGAATGACTTCATAGTGAATAACACTATCTCATTGTGTATATCACTTAATAATCTCCCTTGTAGTAGAGTGAGAACATTCTTGAAGGAACTAATCCGTGAAGGATTTACCGATCAATTCTTGAAGAAACATCATTTATCCCAAGTGAATATAGACCCGAGAGAAAGAAAATGAGTAATTCTAAACACCATTAAGGTGTCATACAAACACTCGAAAGTATAAAGCTATATCCTCTAAATACCATAGAAGGTATAAGAATAATGGTGACTTTGGTATTTAAATTATCCCCTAAATGCCAAATGCAAGACTGGATTTATTATTTAGTGGTACTATCGAATCTTGAAGATTTTAATTTTAAAACCACTAAGAAAGAATTAATAAAGTATTTAAGCTTGTATAAGTTTGATGCACTATCTCGAAGATATTGAATATCAATTATTTACCCCTATAATCCTCTGAAAGGATCTATTATCTTGAAGGATAAATTATTTGTTTTGCACAACTAATAAGTGGTTATTTATGCATTAAGCAATATTGCTCTTTGTTATACCCATATAATTCATAGAAGAATTATGAGCCAACTTTTTAAAAGTGCATTTTGAACAATGAAGTTCAAAGGATGGCTTTATGAGGGGGAGCAATTTGATTCGATTTACCTTGAAGGTTATTATCCACTAGAAAATCCAAAGATCAAGTAGATCATATTTGCCAAAACATTGAAGTTTGTGCATAGATCATGAAGATCAATATCTATGAAATATCCTGAAGAATATATGACCAAGAAGGTTAAATGTTGTACTCTTTTTTTCCTATGTGAGTTTTTGCTTGAAGGTTTCTCACATAAGGTTTTTAATGAGACAACATGTGCAATACAATTAACGAATGCAATGTACTCTTTTTTTCCAAGAACCGTTTTTTCCCAGGGTTTTCGGATGGAGTTTTTAACGAGGCATGTGCATATCGTGGTAATCGCCCAAGGGGGAGTGTTGTAAAACATAAGGACTCTATCCTAGAAGGAAAGGAGAAGGAAGAATTCTAATCCTAGTCGTTTGTATGTGGGCTCTTACCAAAACTCTAGCCCTTGGCAGGACTATATATATACGTGGGAGCTCTATGTTGTAATCACCGATATTCAGAGAAATAAAGAATAGTCTCCCTACCTTGTGTCTACTTGTTCTACTTTCATCTACTGTGTTGATTATGAGAGACGGAGAGGGGAAGGTCCTAACCGCTGGCAACATGTTTTATAACAATTTCGTCGACAGTGGCGCGCCAGGTAGGGACTGTGCGCTTGGTCCATGGCGAGCTAGATGGCAGTTTTTCAAACAATCGGGTGAGTCGTTCCACATCTCGGCACTAGATTCATCCAGTTTTTTCCAAAACTGATCACAGATCAATCTATCCAATCTTTTGTTTCCGACATATATGGAACTTCCTTCATCGATGTCATGCGAGATTGGCTCCTGGCGGCGGCGGCCTCCATCTGCTTCGTGTGCCCGTCCGCCGGGGACTGGAAGTCCCAAAGCGACTCTGCCTCGGCATCACGTCGTAGGGCACTGCTGAAGCTTCTTCTCGCCTGGGGCATCGGGAATAAATCGGAATTTCGTCGTTAGCGGCAGCGTCGACAAGTACCTGGCTGAGATCGATTCCGTCGGTCCTTTTCCAACTACGTCCAAAGTGGCGGCAGAGAAGGCAGTCCACCGCCACGATTGATGCGTGCTACAAGCTAGCAAGGATCGTATTTGCACGTAATGCATGGCAACGCTTCATCATCAACGGTGACATGACCAGCGGCGTATTACATCATAAGTACGACCGAGAACACATGCACGTTATGATCTACGTGACTAAGCTTGCAAGGCCAAAGGCAAGGCAAATAGATGCACGTTTGCATCTACAACACGATCTGACCTGACTACGGTCAATGAACACACAACGAGTAGGCAATGCCTATCTGATCTGATTCCATCGTGACGCCAAACTACTTGCCTGGGACATGATCCATTACTCACGGCGGCACGTCACCTCGGCGACTCAACTTCAGGTGGCGGCGTCCTTCCATATGCTTGCGATGGGCTAGATACAGCTCGAAGAGTTACGTGCATGCACGGGTTACAGGAGCCCTGGCCCTAACAATTGCGTGGCGTCAGCACGGGATCCCGGCTTCATCGATCGACGAACGATACGTCAGGAGATCAGCAACACAATCCGATCTTTGGATCGCAGTACATGAACCTGGGAGCATTCGTTTTTCTTATTTCCATTTTCTTCGTTTATATAAAAGATGTCTAAATATAGATGCATGCATGTTATGTTATGTATCTCTTTGATCGGCAACCTACAGCGACGATCAAGCAGCTGCGCTAACGAACCGCTTCGACCATTCCAGCCAGCAAATCCCATGAGATCTTTTCCTTTATTTCGATTGAATATACTATATGATATACATATATATCTAGGTATATTTGCATATATCTACGCACATGCATTTTGTTGTTGTCAGGGACTTGGCTGCGTCAATCGATCGACGGTGACTTCTATATATGTCTCAGTACAATCAAGCACGATCCGCTACGAGCCGATGTACAAGACCATGAAGCGGTGTATATACGTGTCAGCCATCAGGAACGAATCCTGGGTGGCCGATTCCATCAACATCTACGTGCTCAGGTGTCCATGATACACCACTGGGCTCCTCATCACCGATCTATATCAAGAAGATCGAGTGAAGATATGTAAAACCATGTCCTGGCTTCACGGTGGATCCAAGCGCCATAGCCATGTACTGGAATCAATCCCGTCTTGGCACGCATGGATGTGTGATCTACACAACCGTATGTACAGCTTGATACTTGTACTCGTTGCCCGCATCATCGCCGACCTCCAAATTTTTGCTACGGATCGGTGCCACGCACCACACAGCCCCGTCTGCGTCGTCATGGCTCGGAGTCACACCCCGTGCAGCCTCGTCGCCTCGGCTCGGTGCCACGCATCGCACAACCTTGTCTCCTCAGGGACTCGTTATCAACTCCTTTGCGCAGCGACCATGTTATTGGTCGAGCACACAAATCTTGGTGCACTCATACTCGAGGCGTCTCGGCTCATCGCCTACATCAAGCCAGCCGCTCGATTCATCTCCTAAGCTACTTCAAGCCATCAGGCTCGCGGCAAGCTCTCCGGTTCATGGCGTGAGCCATCCGGGCCGCCATGAGAATGCCAAACTAGGCCATAAACGCGCCGAGACAGGATGCACCCGAACTCAATACGTCCAGCTGCGAGCAAGACGTCCGAGTCACGTTCATCACCTCGACCACAACTACGCCTTCGATCTCGTGCTATTTCATCCGATCATGACTCCGCTGTCATGCTCCCGCGTGACCACGCCCCTGGTGAGCCTGTGAAGACCGGCCTCCAACGCGGCTCGACGACCACTTCAACTCGTGGCTAGCGACCTTCAGCAACGCATCGTGGCAGGACGATCTTGATCGACCTCGGCGGCAACGACGACGTCATGAAGCGAGGCGAAGCCTGCATGCATACACCACCGCTAGACAAGGCAACAAGCAAAGACACACAAGTTGATTTAGTCCGACTTGGGTGCATGCATCATACTTCCAGATCGAATTCTCAGCAGACCGGTCGGCATCGAATCCGGATCCGACTCGTTCCCAACCGAGTTCGATTCGATCTGGCTCCCAAGAGTAGCGGACCTGTCCGACCTCAAGATTCACGGCTTCGACCAATTGGGACGATACGTCCTAGGAGAGAACCTTGGGACGTTTAATTTGCAAAAGCTAATCAACTAGCCTATATACAAGTATAGATGCATATACGTGTATGGAGTACTTTTCAGCGTGAGCTGATCAACGGCACACATCTGAGAAGCTAAGTCATATGTTTCTATTTTTAGATTATCAATTAAAAGCATCCTATTGTGTGTGTGCTTCTACATATATATCTAGCTTTTTATCCACGGCTCGATCTCTTCATCGGCATCACCTAGTCCTAAATACACCCAAAGCTGGAGCTCGGAGGACACGGTGGACGAGCACAAGAACGCCAAGGCCGAGTACATGCTACGCTCACGCCATTGTCGAGCCGTCAGCACGCCGGACTGACCACGTCCGTCTACTCGACCACGACGACCACGCCCCCACAGTGCTCGGACTTTGGCGCTGTCAAGGAAGAGCTCGACGCATACTCCGAGTCTCCGACCACTCCGGCCAGGGACGATCCACATGAGCAGTCTAATCGACTAGCCTATTTAACCAAACACCGATCAACAAGCACGCTAGACGGAAGCGTATCATGCTACAGCTCCATGCAAGTGATGACGTCCACCGAATATGCATATATTCATGCATAGCTAAAAAGCAACGCAACCTGGAGGGACTCCACCGCTTTGCTCTTCTCTGACTTCAACACGAGGACATTCGACGCAGGCTAGTCGGCGAGCGGTCAAGCAAGCCCGCTAAGTGAGCTGCTGTCCACAGCATCAAAGTCGAGCCGGTCAAGTCGGCAACGGCAACAACGGACTATCTACAACACGCCTCGCTGTACTCCCAGCGTGAGCCATCCTAGATGGGATCCGACCATGTCGGAGCTATCTAGCGAGTCATGTCAAGCCGTCGGCAAGCCGCCCGAGCTGTCGATCGAACCATCCGAATCATCACTGCACAGCCTCATCTCCAACCTCGTGCTGCTCGGGAACTACATAGGCATTCTGCCCCATTTGCATCCCGGAGCCCTCGCCCTCGAAGTTGGTATTCAGGATGGCCATGGATCCATTGCCCAGCCAAGAGCATACGCATCGACAAGATCCAATCATCGGCTAACATGCACGATGCTTTTGTTCTCCATACCCTCGAGAGTCAAAGACTTGATCAATGATGACGCGGCCTACCCCACCATGCAAACTTGCACGTACTCGTATATGTACGCATACACCATGTGCATGTACCAAGGCTGCAAGCCCACATGACCGATTGACAGTATATTGCAATTTCTTCGTCACCATATTGCATGTACAGCTGAGAATACATGCACGTCACGATCTACGTGACTTAAATATGCAAAGCCAACTCCAACACGCCAATCGCCAAAGCTTCGAAGACATGGCGCAGGAACGCCAAGGACGTTCATGCCATAATCGAGCCGTCAAGTAAGCCTAGTTGACTCATCGCGAAAGCCCATGATCCACGTCAGGCTACGTTCATCGGCTCGGCCACGACAACAATACACGCTCCGACCACGCCGGATGGATTACAACTAAAATTCTGTGTACCATTCGAGCCGTACTCATGGTGCACCAGGACCTGAAGTCGTCAGAGTCATCTCGTTAGCCAACGCAACGCTAAGCCGTCCAAGCTGCTCGAGCCGCCACGTGAAACGTGTCGAGCCACCCAGCAAACTGTTCGCGCCACAACGAGCCGTCAGCAAGCTATCCGAGCCACGTCTAGCGCAAGCGTCCCTAGTTGAGCTGGGGACTGCAGAGCATTTGTCTTCTTCGCTCAGGATTGCCAGCCGAGCTGGGGACTTCTTGGCATTCATCTCCTTGACAACAAGATTTATTAGCTGAGCTGAGACCCGGTGTCCAGCTCCAACACGAAGCGTCCATCATGAAGCTAGATAATACGCTATATACATGCAAGGATCAGCTCCATCGGCATCCATTGCTCGGACATCTTCCATGTGGTATCCACGGCCAGAGAGTTGTAGACCTGTCATACCTCAATTCCTGAGTCATAATTTGGCCACAGTCGCTCAGGGGACTGGCCCATGACGAAGTCAAGAATTAACACTGCAGCACAGCTCCAGTTACAATTATGGCAGTACCTAGGCCGTTCAAGCCGAGCTTGACACCTAAGCGGTAGCTGAGCTACCAGTATGCCCTTGATATACAAATATTTCAACCGTCACACAGTTTACCGCCAACCTGGGGACTGGCCTCATGGCTAAGCTATCGACTACATATAAATCTTCTTCGCCAGCAAAGCTGGAGACCGCTTGGCACTCATCTTCTTCGATCTCACGGCAAAGCTGGGGATTGGGCTCACAGCCAAGCTGTGACTTTACACCACGTGCATTATTGTAGCAAAGCTACAGTTTAATTTTTCAAACCATCAACTTAGTCTTTCAGTCGGGTTTTTTGCCTTTCGTTTTCCCCTTCGTTTTGCCATTTGTTTTGCACCTTGTGACGTCAGACTTACTTTCTTCCTATATGACACGGACGCGTGGCATGTAGGATTAGGTTTGTCTCGTTGTTCGCTTCCTATTTGACATGGACGCGTGTCATAGGAATGCGTTTTTCTGGTTGGCCACCGACCACCAATTTGAGCGTGATAAAATCCTGCTCTATTTATGACATATTTCTCCGTTCCCATTGACTTAGTCCCAAAGATGAACCGGGGACTGGGTACAAGAGGCACAACTTCTTCATCCCTCTTAATAAAGTTAAGATTGTTGATGGCTCATTTTGGACAAATGGTAAAAGGGGGCCCGACCGACCAGCTAAGCTCCGGTCAGGATTATGGCTTAGCCATTTTCCCCTACTTCACTTTTTTCGGCAACTACCATTTTTCGGAATGATGCGAAGCATCGACCAGAACACGGCACAGCTGTAGTCCCTTGAGAGACTTTGTGCCAAGCACCAGTCCACATAATTACGCGTCTTACGCAAGGGTGCATCAAAGGTGCATCAGCATTTGCCGCCTATTTAGCCCTGTGAGACTTTGTGCCAAGCACCAGTCCACATAATTACGCGTCTTACGCAAGGGTGCATCAAAGGTGCATCAGCATTTGCCGCCTATTTAGCCCTGTGCTCAACTGGGGACTGGAACTGTGGTGAAACACCACAACTCCCCATGGTGAAACCATGGATTTAGAGCTAGCCTTTTTTCACTCGACACATGGCCCTTGGGGTTTGGTCGGTACGCGAAGCTACCTTCCATTCAAATGGCACAGCCGTTTTTCCCATCTTCACCTTTGCGAATTCGCCATGTTCACTAGTCAACAACTAAGTTGTTTGCCTAGACACAACTAAGTTGTGGTCGATATTTCCACTCAGCACAGCTGGGGACTGGTCGGCAGTAACACTACACAGTAGTATAACCGTCAATTCACACTATTAGCATGAGTCCTTGCTCCTAATTCATAAGGATTTAATATTTTCACTCAGCTAAGCTGGGGACTGGTAGATGCTACTGACCACCTTGATAGCGCAGCTATCCCTTTCATCTTAAAACCCCCTTAGCGAAGCTGGGGACTGATCCGCAGCAAAGTTGTGGACCAGATAATTATGGCATACTGATGCATCATCAGCCACCATGCAAGACAACTTGCCAAAGCTAGCGAGAGGATCTACACTGTGCCATGCTAAACTTGCATCAACGGTGTTTGCGCACATACACGTTTTCGTGTCCTTGATGATGCAATGACAGAGGGAACGGCGCGTGGGCACAGCGACGTCAAGGTCGGCAACACGCCCTGCTCCTGGCGCATTCGTGAGCAAGCTGTCTAAGCCATGCCACACGTCCAGACGACCAAAGCGAGTTGACCAAGCCGCCGTCCGAGCCACCTCGAGCTGTCGGCGAGCTATTCACGCCATGACCACGTAGAACCATCTGCGGGTTGTCAGGCATTCAAGTTACATCAGGCCGCATGCGCCCCATGGAGCCATCAGCAAGCCACATCGAGTCATCCTGCGAGTCACGTCCAAGCCACGTCTGAGCTAAGCTCGTCTACTCGGCAACAACTAATTTTACTCCATTCGAGGCCACACCGATCAGTTGACGTACAGCTTGTTGACTGTACTTGCTATTCGCGTGCCGCCATAGACTCCAAATTTTTGCTACAATTCGGCACCTCCAGCCTCAGTACAATTGCCGACCTGCGTACAGCCCTCGGATGCTCGACCTTCGTATGCACATAACCTCGTCTCCAACCCTGCGCTGCATAAGGATTCGTCGTCATCGCCACAGAAGCATGCCTATACGTGTGCCATACATACCATGCAATCTCCTACGGTAAGCACTCAAGTGCATAAACGCATCTACTACAAGGCATACGAGGGGCAACAGTCGAAGCATTTTGATCACCAATGTTTCTTCGCCGACCACTCAAAGAGTGTGCTCGATGTCTGGGGTGCACTACACTATTCACGGTGAATAACATACAACATGGACAAGGATCGTTGCCCATTGAGCCGCGCCGAGCCATCCGCGAGCCCATTGAGCCGCACCTGGCCGACCGCGAGTCTGTCAAGCCGTCTGCGAGCCCATTGAGCCGCGCCGAGCCGACCGCGACTCTGTCGAGCCGTCTGCGAGCCGCGTCGAGCTGTACGCGCCATTGTCGAGTTGTCCTACGACGAGCAGCAATGAATCAAGCAAACATGGACAGATTTACATGGTGATCGACATATGCACCACTCATGGGCATATATGCAGATCCACGTCTCACTAGAGACTTTTCTTTCCAGCAGAGCTGAGAACTTTAACCATAGCGGAGCTGGGTTGTAGCAAAGCTGCATAGCCTGTCATAATAGAGTTATTATGTCATATTTTTTGCTCTCCCCTTAGCAGAGCTGGGGACTGGTCGGCAGCAAAGCTGCCTGGTCAGACAGCACAGAGTGCTGGTTGGCTAAACTTTCATACAATACTTGGGCTCTACTTATGACCCTAAAACAACGTGATTCCCACCTTATATCAGGCTCGGGGACTACGTGGGCCCACGTCACTTGGCAGTGACTTGGGCTGGTTCAACCAATTTTTGTGCCGCAGGCAAGATCCCCACCATCTTTTAGCTTTCCCTTGTTAGCTAATTTAACACAATGATACAAAGTATCATGTGCTACTGTGGGCCCACGTCACCAGATGTGTGGAGATTTTTTCTTTTTTCTTGGAGCAACATACATCTTTCGACAACGACCTGTACTTGACAGACACAGTGGTCGGCTCTTCATCAATCTGGTCAGTGAACCAGTACTCTCCTGTGGTGCTCTTCATGACTAGTCAGCAGACCACCAACAAGCTCCAACAGTTCAAGTGACTTGATCAACCATGTATAAACTCAAGCCTCACTGGTCGACAAGCGTCAAGACGGCATTTCCTCAAGGTACATGATGCCCGGGGACTAGCTGTGGGGGTATAAACCCCATATACCATCACGGGCCTACATGGGCCGCACCATCGAAGGTGGCCCAATCCACAAGGCGAAGACGTGCGGCACACAATGTGCACCGTACAACATTGTAATAGTACCAAATAGGATACTTTATCTGTACAACCTGTCCCTTCAGAGTATATAAGGAGGGGCATGCCCTTCAGAGTATATAAGGAGGGGCAGGCATCCCCTAGAGGACATTTGATCTCAGATCAATACAAATAACATAACACAGGACGTAGGGTTTTACGCCAAAGGCGGCCTGAACCTGTATAAACCTTGTGTCTTGTGTCTATGTAACCATCCGGTTCCCGATCAAACTACTACCGTCGGTATACCCTAGGTAGACTGCCGCCGATATTTCGTCGACACTGCGGCACTGCGCTCGCCGCTCACTGCCCCTCGCCGCTAACTGTGCTCATTACCGCTCACTACGCTCACTACCGCTCACTATCGTGCCGCTGAGTCCTCTCCACCTCGAACTTGTGCCGCTCCGACTCCGAGCTCTGCCCTCCAGGCGGTGTGCGCCGCGCCACCGCCATGGCCTCCTCCACGCCTCTGGACTCTGGGTGGAAGCACAGCGCGTCGGCGGCCACCTCGACCCCGCTCCTCCGCTCATCAGCAGGCAGCACCGCCGGCTCCTCGCCTCCAGCCTCTCGCATCGTAGCGGCATCGCCGGGCACTCCTCGTGCTGTCGGGCCGGCCTGACGCTCCAAGGGCCGTGCCTTGGGACGATGGCCAGGCACGAAGCACGGCGAGGCACGACCTGACAGGAACGGCGGTCCGCAGAGGCCCGACGCCCTATCGGGTCAGCATGGCCCGACGTGCCGTTGGGCAGGGCCGGCATGGCCCTATGGCCATCTATACCTGTGACTGAAACTAATTCTTTTTTTACCGAATCGGTCGGGGAGGCCCGGCCTATTTTTTTAATTAAATGAAAGAATGGAATACAAGGATTACAATGCCTTTAGGCCCAAGAGAAAAAAGAGCTGAACATCGTTATCTCTCCAAGAACTAATGAGATTACTTTTGGTGGGTTTGGCTTTGACACAAACCAACGCTAATTCCTGAAACTAATTCTTCGTCACTGGTATTACCGATGTCTGCATGAATCTTTGTACAGAAGATGCATTGGAGTACATAAAAGTAAAACTAATCTCAGTGCAAACAAGAAACTGAATTGGTTGCTATAATCATCGTGCGATACAATTGATCAAGACCTGCAGGTCCATGCTTCTATCTGAACTACATTTGTATTGTTTCTTGCATCGAACAAGACTAAGGAACAAATTTCTTCTAGGATACTCTGAATCGTCATTACCCAATGATGAAAATCTTAGGCTCATGTATTCAATTTCCTTCTCTTGCATTTCTTGAACAGGTAAAGCTCGGACATCAACTCCTTCACAAGAGCAGGGCAGCTTTTAGTCAGATGCTCAAAGCCATCAGTTTCCATGACCGCTTCCAGTGCATCAGGAGATTTGAGAAACTCGATGCAAGCCTGCTTGAGACCACGACAGCAGTGCTGTTCAGCCAACACCAATGTGGTTGCGGCCGTGCTCACGTCAAGGTGCCTGTACAACTTTTCCTCACAAATCAGCTTGAGCCTCTGCAGGTCATACCTGTCTGCGGCTTCCAGCAGATGCTGGGCCATCACACTCTCCTCTTGTTCCTCCATCTGCGGCAGGGTGTCAGTGTAGATGAAATGGAGCAAGGCCTTGAACACCTGGGGTAATATGTCTTCAATCTGGACGCAATCCCCTGTGGCTGTGCTCTCCTTCATGGCGCCGCACAGCTCTGATTTGAAGACTCGCGACCGTGCCGCAAGCAGAAACCTGTGCGCGCTGAATGACTCGCCAGCAACTTGGAAAGTAACGTCGGCGCCCTCTTTGGACATGAGGAGATCGCCAAGATGCTGGTTCAGGTCAGATGATGGTACTGCATCCAGGGGCGAGACATTCCTGTCCTCCGTGCGGACCTCCTCGGCAATAAAAATGTCGCAACTGATCTTCAAGCAGTCGTTCACGAGGTGCTCCGACTTCTCCAAGTACTCCTTCTTGAAAAACTCAGAGAAGCCGCACCCTTCGCCACCGGGAAAGAACTCGTGCTCGAATATATCTTCGGTTGGGGATGTCGATGTCAGCGGGTTCCCGGCCAAATAGAACGTGGCTCTCGCCTTCAAGGGCCCGCCGGCACTCTTGTCATGGAAGAGGAAGACGGATATGAAGTCAGCTTCCTCAGACATCCGGCCGTTGGGGAAATATTGGATGTACCAACTTCGACCCACCGCACTGAACGAGCGAGACTTGATTGCTTTGCCGGTGGGGAGCTTATCCTTGATGCGCGAGTAGCCGTCGATGTGGAGAAGGTGGTGTCCTATGAACTCACCTCCGACGATGGCCGAGGCGGAGCAGGGCTCATCAACGATGAGCGCGGCGGATCCTGGTGTCGGCATGGAGGCGGTATTAGGAACGACGGTGGAGCCGCTGGCCGCTTTGGGCATATACGGGTGTGTTTGATTTCTGAACGAAACCTGCACTTTATACTCTGAGGGGATGGAGGCCGGCAGTAGATTTGGATCAAATTTGCCTCGAATCGAATTCGGACAGTATTATATATTTACTATTAATTTATATTTTAATATTAAAAACAAAAGCAAATATCTTGAATTCATATTCGCGTTTGGATATTTAGTTGATTTTTTATAGTTTATTAAATAGCGTATTACATTATGTTAATGGATGTTTCTATAATAGAATATTTAAAAACTAATAAAGTATAAATAAATATTTTAATACACATAATATTTATTTATAAGTAATATACATAAAATATTAATTTGGTATAATAAATTATAAACTGCTCAAATACAACTTGGTGAATTATTAGTACAATGTACCTATCTATTCTTATATCCCACTAGCAATTTCTCTTGCCATGCAAAATGTCCACATCATCATCCATTCAGCATCTCACTAGCACATTCAATCTCGCCATGTAAGGTATCCACGTCATCATCCACTAACACATCCAACTTACACATGCCATTACATTTGGTTCAAGCTATTTACATTAGTAAACCATATTATTTACTAACTTATATTAATTGTCCACATCAGAACGCTAAAAAATCATCCACTAGCATATATTATGATATTTGTTTAATCATATTAGTAAATATAAATAATATAATATAATTTTACTGCCGATTCACGCAGCAAAGCGTGGAGTTTTCTCCTAGTTCTATTTATTTCTTATTTACATTAAAAAAATAAAGGTCACCAGAAAGGGTAGTACAGCTGACTAGCCGAGTAATCGAACAACATATGCCTTTGTGAAAACTTTGAGCCCGCGCCCCACGTGAAAACTCTGAACTCCAAGTCTGAAACGAAGGCCCAGTATTATCAGAAATGCTCGGCGCCTGTGTCAGGCCACGGACTCGGGCAAGCACACACTGCATGCACACTTCTTTCTTTCTCACACAACTTTCTCTCTATCCACCAACGGCCTCAACTATGAGCACCTCCTCGACGACTTCTTCCGCCCTGTGCTCGTGCCCCACTAGCTCCCCACGCTCGCGCCCCACCATCTCCCCCGCGCACGGCCATGGAGGATGCGGCGGGGGCGGCAGCAGTGGATCTGCCGAATCCACGTCAGGTAGGCCTCCTCCTCTCCCTCTCGCATCTTTCCACCTCCTGCATCTTCTTTCTTGGTTTTCGACAAGCTCCCCTTATTTTCGACTAACCGAGGGGAGGCAAGTAGGCTAGGCAGTAGGGATGGTCGATACACGGTTTAGCAGAGCTAGCAGATGGTAGGGGCGGTCGGGGCAAGTTGGGATGAGGGCGCTATGACCATGGTGGTGGCGGCGGTGGAGGGAGGGGAAGAAGGTTGCGCCACAGTCGATCTAGGGTTCGTCGGAGCTCCAGTGAACCCTAACTCACCACGGCGGGGGCGGTGGACGGCGGCAGGGGCGCGGAGCGGTGTGGACCCATGGCGAGATGAGGAAGATGATCAGTGCTTTGCTCGAGGAAGAAGAAAAGGCATGTGCCATTGGATGGGCTCGTACGGTTGTCATCTCCTAATGGATAAGCATCCTAGCAGGTAACTGCTTTGGAGATAGGCCCCGTATTACTCGGTGCTGTTCGGCTAGTGTTGTTTTCAGCTAATTCAATAATGTTATGTTTGTTCATCAAAACTTCTAGATCCGAGTCTAATATGAAAGCTCAGTATATATTCGTATCTCACCGAAACAACCGGGTCTAACGCAGGCTGCCGAGGTCGAGCATCACCGTCAGGCGCACCATGCATGTGAGCACCTGCGCTTTGCATGTCAACGGTCTCACAAGCACACACGCCGTGGAGCACCAGCCGGCAGAGCCACTGCGTGGCGCGCCGACTGCTGGCGCCGGCAGGTGAAGCCGTGGAGGCAGATTTTTATTTATTTATTTTTGACTGTTTTTTAATATTATTTCGTAAGACGATCGTGATTTTTTTTTCAAAAAAACTAACCGTCTTGGTGGCGCCTCCATCCATGGCGCCACATTTCAATACAGTGTATGGAGGCGCCACAGGGTGATGATGTGGCGGTCGTGGGGAGGAGGCCAGGGCGACGTGGCACCCCCTATGGCGCCGGCAGCCAAGGCGCCACACCGTGACGCCTTGCATTCCATAGGGGGTAAACCTGTCTCGGCCCACCCCACAGGAACTGTCTTCCGGATCGAGCCTTCGCAGCCGCGAGCCCCGCCGTTCCCCCTCGCCACGGCCAGCCCCGCCGCCCCTCCACCACCCCCGCACCGCCCGCCCCTCCACAGCCGCCTCCACCTCTTCTCCGTCGCCGGTGAAGTGCCGGCATGGGAGGGGGTGGGTGCCCGCTTGGGCTCCGTGTGTCGGGCCCCTCTCGGGGAGGGGCAGCTTCCCAACGCCGGTGGGGTGTGTTGGCGGCTGGTTTCAAGGTATTTTTTTACACTTTTTTGTATAGTTGATAAATAGTCATATAGCTATATATATAAATTTAGTGTATTTATTTTTAGTGTATGTAGTTAGTTTAGCTATTTTAGTTAGTTTAGCTAATTAGTGAATTTAGTATAGGTTAGTCGATCTAGTTATGGTAGATGTTTTAGCCATTGTAGGTAGTTAGTGATTTTAGTTGTAATACACGTTAATGGATTCTCGTGGTATGTCTCTGTAAATGGAGTGTTGGGTCTGTTGTTTTATGGAGGAATTGTTAGGAAAGAAGATGGTATGTTTGAGGGCATGGATGATGAAGTGGAATGGTTCGATGAACCTCCTAGCTTCGATGACCTTTGTGGAGGTTTGCATGATAAGTTTGGGGGTGATTTCACTCTCAAGGGGAGGTTTGATAGTGGCAAGACTAGGGCGCAGTATGTTGTGGTGCCCTTGCATAACCCACTTGATTAGTTGCTACAATCGGGTCGTCCGAAGCTCGAATGTGGCCTTGCGGAGAATGGTTACAGGTTAGAGCATGATGAGGACAGTCCGTTCAATGACTGTGTTAGTTACAATGAACAAGAAGCTGGGGTCGAAGGGGAAGGAACTCAGGGTGTTGTGTATTTGGATGGCAATTTGACGTAGGAGCACTTTGCTTCTGCTGAAGTTGGTCATATTAGTAATGACTTTGATGTGAGGGGCTTTGAACGGGAAGAGGAGGAGCGGGAAGCAGAGGACAGGATGAGTGATGATGTTAGCAGTGATTCAGATGACTCTAGTGATGACAATGGAGGAACAGATGCTAGGGCAACACCGGTAGGTCCGATGCCAGCACCAATTCCTACAGAGGTACTTCATGCCATGCCTACTCAGCGGAGGCTAGTCCATGATTTGCCTGAGGAAGATACCCCTTATGACTCATGGGGGAGGATTAGCGAGGCACAATAGTACGTCCCACTGCCACCTTACACAGCGGCAAAGCTTAGGCAGATGAGGGAGGCTAACATACCTTTCGATGTTGTTCCTAACTACAAAGATGTCAGTGAGGCACATATGGCAGTTTGTGACACCGACCTGCAGTTGGCTTCTCACTCATTGTATAACCATAAAGACGGTGGTATCCTTAAGAAGGGTATGGTATTCCGTACAATGGCGGAGATGAAGCTATTTTTTTCAAAACTATGTTGCGTGGCACCATAGACCATACCACGTCACTCATTCTGACAAGGGGGAGAGATACCAATGTGCATGCATCAGTCATACTTGCCCGAATGCACGGAAGAAAAAAGTGATGGCAGGTGGTGTGTAACCAAAGTGGAGCAACCCCACACATGCATGGATAATTCGTTGAAGCATTCTCATCCGCAACTCACAGCACGTTACCTTGCCCGCCATATATTGGGTTGTGTTGTTGCTGACAACAATGTTTCGGTGTTGACGTTACAGCAAAACATATACATATTTACTAACAACGTTACAGCAAAACATATACATATTTACTAACTATGAGGTCATGTACAGAAAGGCCTTGCATGCTTGAGGAGATGAACAGATCAAATTTGAGTTTCCACGGTCCAAATCGCCAATTCAAGAGATGCACTACTACAGATTTGGCTATCACTACCACCCTCATCAGTACCGGATGTTAGAAAACCGGCACTGATAGTGGTTGCAGGCACATCAGTGCTGGTTCGTACGACACTGATGTGGGAGTGCTAGGCCAAAACCGGCACTGATAGTGGTTCCAGGCACATCAGTGCCGGTTCGTAACACGAACCGGTGCTGATGAGGGACATCAGTGCCGGTTCGTAATTGTTTGGATGAAAAAAGAATTGAGACTGAAATTTTGAATTTTTCAAAACTACCTCGGATGGAAAAACGGCCAATACAAAACATGTAGATCTCAAAACGTTATACAACTTTATAATGGACAACTTTTTCATTTAAAATCATTTAGTACTTCAAAATGTTATTTAGAATTTAATTTTAAAGTGTTAAAGAACACTTATTTCTCTTTTTAATTTGTGTCTACAACTTGTAACTAGTCTTTCTCCCTCATAGTAACTCCAAATTATATGGCTTTTTTCCTAAAATTTTCTAAAATCATGGACTATCAAGATATTATATTCTTACTGCTATTATTTTGTCATATTTTATAGGAAACATTTCAAAATTTGAATTTTAAAAATGACAAGTTCAAACACTTAGTTTGAAATATCAAATGGTCTCGGTTGAAGAAGTGATGAACAAGAGAGTTGTACAACTCATCAAGATGTACAAACTTTATTTTGAGTGTTTTTTTCATATGACAAAGTGAAACCAACATTGTTCACAAAATCTACATATCTCTCTTATATTTTAGAGAACTCAATGGGAACCATATGAGTGATATGTAAATTTTGTGAACAACGATATTATCGCTTCATCGGATGAACCAAAGATCAAAATAACAATTGTAGATATTGAGAAGTTATGAAACTTTATAGTTTGCAACTTTTTGATTTGAAATCATCTTGTCATGGAATAGTACATCTGAATTGTTTATAAACAACCTCGAATGAAAAAAACACCCATACTAAAGTTTGTAAATATCGAAAAGTTATGAAACTTTGTAGCTGAAAACTTTTTCATTTGAGTTCATCTTGCCTTGATAAATCTACATTTAAATTTCTCAAATTTAAAATTCAAATTTCGTAAACGATCTCGGATGGAAAAACTTCCTAAACGAAAATTGTAGACCCTGAAAAGTTATGAAACTTTGTAGCTGATAACTTTTTTATTTGAATTCGTTTAGGACCTTCAAAATGTAAATTACGCTCGATTTGATATAATATGTGGGAATCCAAAATGGAATATAGACACAAGTGATTAAAGGGTGCAGTGGTTAGAGGAGGAGACGCGCGAGGGGCATGTCACAGGTTCTAATCCTACGAAACGAGATGGGCGGGCGCTAGCCGGTGGCGGCCTCCCCACATTTGAATATTTTTAATTCCTATTTTTATCAGTTTTTTTAATTATTGAAAAACCTTCATCAGTGAACCCCACATCAGTGCCAACATACTGGTTCAAAATCCGCCACCGGTAAGGGGATTTGAACCGGCACTGATGTTTAAAATGGTGTAGCGATGAGGTGAGTAAGGGAGAGGAAGAACTCAAGAGAGAGACGAGGGAATGAAAGAAACAGATAAGAGCGGTCGGCCTTGACGTTTTACCCCCCGTGCCGCGCCACACCGTAGCGCCTTGCATGCCGGCGCCACAGGGGGTGCCACGTCGCCCCGGCCTCCTCCCCACAATCGCCACGTCATCACCCTGTGGCTGTATTGAAATGTGGCGCCTTGGTTGAAGGCGCCACCAAAACGGTTATTTTTTTTTAAAAAAAAAATCACGGTCATTTTTGGAAATAATATTAAAAAAGGTCAAAAATTAAAAAAAAATCTGGAGGCACCACGATTCGACCACATGCGCTAGGCGCCTTCCTACAATTAATAGTTCCAAATTCATAATTGCTACTTGCTGCAATTCCTCGTGGTTTAGTGGGATAGTAGCTACTTGGATTGACAAATACTAGTAGCTGGGCGCGCACCTTGAAGCGCCCGTGCTGGAATGCGAAAATAATATAGCAGTATATATTACACATGACTGTAGCAGTGCAGCTTTGGGTTAACAGTTTGATCATACAAATGACGTTACAGAGCAGATTGCTTAGCAGTGTTTTAATGCCCAAACATATGATACTTTGTACATGGACGGGGTGGTCGAACTACTCGTCATTCTGATTCCAACCCTGGCGATGATAGCCTGCTTGTTTGGCATCCATTGATAAACGGGAGCCTTTGAATAAGATACCGATTGATTGTACCTCACAGATGTTTTGCTACAATGAAACAGAAATATTGTAGCTTCAGGTTTACTCAGCGGCTGCAAATTAGTTAGCTCCATTGAAAGAACTTAAAAATCATAGCACATATAGATGATCTTTACCCAGTTGGAAAGCACTAAGAGCTAACCCTGGCGCATTGGAAAACACAACATTTGAGGTAATATATAAATTTGTAGTGGCTGATGTTTTCTTGCAGTACTGATTCAGAGCAATTGTATTATGAATATAGAGTTTAGTATTTGTTTCTGCTCCCTCGTTTCCCTACAGATTTTGAAGGAGCACATATGTATAAGGTAAAAATCCTCTCATAACATCTAAAATACAGCAATGAGGAGCCACAGCGGGAGTAACTCTGGTGGAAGCCAAGGAAATCCTGGGAATAGTCACCAGTAAAGGTATACCTTGCTGAGTAATGAGACAAAACAGTTCACAGATAATTTTGTGCCATTTCCTAAACAGAAGGAAAAATTTAGCTTTCTAAAGGACAAAATGGATGAACAATGATTACATGAGAAGAAATTATAGTTTTAAATATAAGAGTAGACACTGACCCTACTGTCAAGATCAGGCAACTGATGAGATGGTGAGGCCTTTGAAGATTTATCATTCTGTCATTTTTTTACTACTATATTCTAGCTGGTATGGGCACCATCACTACCGGATCCAGAGTGTTTGCCGCTGGCTTGATGCCATCGGCAAACGCCAGGATTCCGTCGGCAAATAGTTTGCCGATGGCAAAGTCGAGTTGCCATCGGCAAATTCTTCATCGGAAAATTTTTTTTTACCGATGGCAAAGGCAGGAGCCATCGGCAAACTTTTCGCCGATGGCCGCGACCGCCATCGGCAAAGGGGCCACGTCAGCCGCCGCGCCGTCAGGCTGACGGCGGGTTTGCCAATGGCTGACGCCAAGTGGCCATCGGCAAAAAGCTATGTTTTCCGATGGCCGCGGCCGTCGGCCTACATTTTTTTTGTTTTGAAAATGATTTCCCGGATTTTTTTTGCCGATGGCCGATATGATCAGTTAAACCTGGGCTACGCTGGGAAAAATTCCCCAGGTTTGCCGATGGCTGGTCATCGGCAAACCTGGGAAAAAAAAAATTTCCTTTTTTTTTTTTTCTGTTTTCTTCCATTTCCACCACATTTAATCAAGAGCAATAATATCACAAGCAACATATACAACATTCATCACATATATTCGCAATAATACACTATTTCAACCATTATATAGCATCAATTCCGCATAGCATGTCCGAAAATCATCCATACAACTCGAAATGGCTTCATACAAGTCCCAATTCATGCATACAAGTCCAAATTCATCCATACAAGGCCGACATCGGTAAAACATGTCCGACGTGGCACAACAAGGTCCAAAAGCAGGAATAGAAGGTACCTAGCTCGTGGCGCCGTCCCCTTGGTCCCCTTGGGTCCCCGAGCCCCCAGCACCATCCTCCCACGCAGGCCAACTCGGGGCCGCACCGTACTGCCATCGGCCGAGCTGCTGCTGCTGAGGAAACTGAGACGGCCCCGGCTGCCCCTGCGGCGGCCACGAGTACCCCAGCTGCATGGGGAACTGAGACGGCCCGGGCTGCCCCTGCAGCGGCCACGAGTACCCCTGCGTCGGTGGAGGACCCCAGACGAACGGCTGCGTGGGGAGGCTCTGGTAAGGACCCCAAACGTGCGGTGGAGAAGGACCCTGTGGAGAAGCACCCGCTGGAGGGCAAGCACCTAGAGTTGGGTTCGAACCCACCGACTGTGTCTGCACAAAGACGAAGTGATGGAATTAGTACCTGCAGACTGGCATCACAAGCTAAAGCACCAGGCAATGTTGGGACTCACCGGACGAGGTGCAAGAAAAGGCAGTGGAGGTACTGGTGGTGGAGCGAAGACAGCGGCTGGAAGCTCACTCATTCCCTGGGCACGCATCTGCAGGGACATCTGCAACATCGCCTGCTGGTAGTGCTGCGCAACTGCGGCCGCGTGCTCCTGATAGGCAAGCGCCATCTGCTTCTGGTTGGCTAGCACCTCCTGGACCGTGGACTGCAATATTACACCAACATGGTTGATTGTATTTGAAGGCAAGGTACATTATTTGTGAAACGGTCGAACGACGAATGAAACTCCACTTACCTGAAGACCCGCGATCACCTGCACACTGCTCGGCTGCCGAGGCGCTATGGGGACCCGCGGTGCGCCCCTTCGCCGGTCTTCCTTGCGGATCTCGGTCAGCGTCGGGACAGAGGACGGCTCAATGGCGCTGTGGGCCATATAGAACCGGCCGTGCTGCTTCCCTCCTCCCAACCTCATCAAGAGCTGAGGGTCTATGGGCTCGGGGGTGACGTCGTAGTCGTCGCCATGGGCCTCTCGAGCTGCGGCGGCGTACTTGGTGAGCTTCTCGTACACGACCGGGTTGGTGTACTTCTCGGGCCCGTCCGAAGAGCTGTACGTGGTGGAGGCCGATTTCGCTGGAACCTTGTGAGCAAGGGCCCACCCCATGTACTCGTTGATGGGCTGCCCGTCGTGATGCTCCCTCTGCGAGGAAAACAGAAAACATGGTTACAAGTAGAGATATAAGAAATCCAGCGCTATAAGAAATGGTTGAACACAAGCATACCCATGTTTCCATGAACTCTGGGAGGTTCTGGCTCCCCTGGTGGTGTGAGACCCCGGACCTCGCCATCTCTTCCAAGCGCTTCGCCCGACGTGCTCTGTGCTGCACGTACGCCTCCGGCGTTTGCCACCCTTTGACAATCTCACGCCAGCAGTCGGCGTCCTTGCTGCACCAGCCCGGAGGTGTCTGCATGACATTCAAGTATTAGATCGTCCAGATAATGAGTTGAATGTGTCACATAAGGAATCACAACGGATGTTTTCCTACTTATTTACCTGCATGTACTGCTCCTCGGTGAGGTCGGTCTCCGGCTCACATATCATCTCCCTGGCCTGGGTCTTAACCACCTTCATCCCCCTAAGTTGGCGTAGTAGGAGATGACGGCCTGGGTGTGCGCCTCGTAGAACATGTCCTTGATCCGTGACTCGCACACCTTGTCCTGATGCTGGTCCACCAGCACGGGGTCCTGCCCCTCCGCCAACCTATAGTACAACTGCACACAGGCATCAAACATCATTCCATTGTTTGAGAAAAGTCCAACAAATGCATAGTATTGAGATATGCGTTGCGATTGAAAGACTCACCCAGAACTCCCTCTTGATCTTGTCAGCGAGGACTTCCCCATGTACGTACCTGACGAGGTAGTAGTATGGCCATTTGTCGGGCACGATCGTCTTCCCCTCGATGGTGACCAAGCCAGTGAAGTTTGCTTTAATCACTCGCCCCTGGATGCTAGTGACATGGGGCGAACTCTTCCTGGCCGTCACCTTTGCCCAGCCACTGCACATAAACAACAATTGTTAGTATGCAGTTTTAATTCAAAAATGAAATAAGAACAAGTACAGAAATCAACAATGGATACTTTCCTCCCAGCGATCACGATCTGCGGGCGGTCGTTAGGGCACGGCACGTGCTCAGGGAGCTTAGCAGGCCCGCGCTGGAAGGGCTTCTTCGCGGTGCCTGTGGAAGCCGAGGTGCCTGCAGTCTCCTCCTCCTCGTCGTCGTCATCGCCACCGCCGCCGCCGCCGTCCTCCTCGTCATCATCGTCGCCACCGCCACCGCCACCGCCGCCGCCGTCCTCCTTCTCGTCGTCGTCGTCGCCACCGCCGCCGGCACAAACAGCCTCGTCCTCAAACAGCCTCATCCTGGCAGTCCTCCGTCTACTCCCACCCCTGCTGGTCGACGGCTCCACCTCAAGCTCCTCGTCGTCCTCCTCCTCGTGGTGGCCGGCCGCCACGTGCTCCTCGTGGTGGCCGGCCGCCACGTGGTCCTGCTGGGGCTCGGTCACCATGTACCTCGACCTGACGTTTTGTTGGCGCGACCGTCCTCCGCCTGGCATTTTGTCGAGTGCCTGCAATGACAAAGATTAAAACAGTTAGTATTAGTAGATTGCAAGTACTTGTAAAGAAAACATAAATGTAAGGTAATATAAATAACGGTATCAATATTACATGGATTAGAAACTATCTCCGCAAACGGCAATATTGCTGGCGCGCTCGTCCTCGTCATCGCTTGTCGTCATCACTATCAATATTGTCGAGCTCTCTTAAGTCCTCATCATTACACTCTACATGTTCCCCAACTTCTACATCGCGTCGCAGTACCCCGGGCATCTAGGATTCGTATGTCCTCGGCATCGTGCACCTCATCACCCTCGTCCTCATCGATGTCGTTGTTTACTTCCATACTCATCAATGAATCAATGTCTATCTCCAACCTACCTTCTAGCCCATCAGGTTGATAGAACTCATCTGTCCTTGGGTCAAAGTTGTAATCATCATCGTTCGGGACCGCCGCTTTACCGCGTGGCGATACGAACTGCACAAGGCTCCAACCCACAAGGCGCTTGTCATTCTGGTTTGCCCATGGGAGGTAATAAACTTGCTTGGCGTCTCGGTTAGCCACAATATAGACATTGTCTCCTCCATATTTGGAATCCTGTCGGATTTCGACTTGCCCAATCTTAAGGTCCTTTTTTGTGACCTCGGGGTCGAACCAATGGCATTTGAACATCACAGGCTTACAACCTAGGAACTTGCCAAAGTCAAGCTCCAATATCTGTTCGACTATGCCGTAATAGTCCTTCCCATCCGTGCCGGGAGTACGAACTCCGGTGCAATTCATCCCACACTGGCTGCATGAACACACCCATTTTGTTGCCCGGGTGTCCAGGTATTATCAGCGTCAAGAACACGTTCTTCGGGTCGAACATGACGCCGAGGGGAAGATTGAGGGGGATCACAAACACGGGCCAACAAGTGTACGGGGCCGCCATCATTCCAAACGGGTTGAAACCATCTGTTGCCAGCGCTACGCGTACATTTCGAGCCTCCTCGGCCTTGCGAGGATTCATGGCAACGAAGTGCTTCCATGCATCACCATCCGCCGGGTGCTGCATCTTGTCACTGTATCTTTTGCCATTCTTGTGCCAAGTCATTTGTTTCGCGGACTCCTCTGTCATGTACTGCCGTTGCAGCCTCGGTAGTACACGAAGGTGTCGTATGACCATCTCGGGAATCTTAGACTGTTTCTTAATGCCATCACTGCCTTCTACCTCCACATACCTAGAGACTTTGCACTCCGGACAGTGTGTTGCTGCCTCGTGGTCTCCCCGGAATAGGACACACCCGTTCTTACAAGCTTGGATCGGGTGATAAGGCATCTTGAGTGCACGAAGGAGCTTCTGTGACTCGGTCGTGTTTTTCGGCAGGCAGTGCTCCTCCGGAAGCAGCCCGCCAACAGTTGCCAACACGAGATCAAAACCTTCCCGACTGATGCCCAGTGACGACTTCAACCCTATTAGGCGTGAAATGCCATCCAGTTTAGAAATGTGGGTCTTCTCGTGAAGGGGCTCCTTTGCCGCCTCCATCATGTTGTAGTACGCCTTTGCGGTCGCCTCTGGATCTTCTTCCTCCACCTCCAATCCTTGAGCGGCTTCAAAGTTTTCAAGCAAGTCTGCCATTCCGGCATCTTGATCAAACCCCTCGAGGTCCGGTCTCACCACCGCCTCCGTAACCCGTTGGGGTTCCCCATGGAGGATCCAGCGGGTATAGTTTGGAACATATCCGTTCGCCCAAATATCATTCCTTATCTGTCGTTGCTCTTTCCTTGTTTGGTTCTTACACTTGCTACAGGGACAAAACACACGAATCGCCCCTTTAGAAGCTGGGCCAAATGCCTTCTCCAGGAAGTCCCCGGTCCCCTTAACCCATTCATTGGTCTTGTCTTTGAATCCCGTGTACATACACTCACGGTCAGCCATCCTCTGTCATGCGCCAACGTAAGCGAGTAATAAGACCAACATCTGCATCTACAAGGCGTTCCTACCATCTACTAGGTGAAGGATAGGTCCTAATCCCACCCGAGGATGCGTAGATGAGGTTAGCTTCCATGCTCCGCTCCCGTCCGAGACGGAATTTCGGCAGCACCTCCCCGCTGTTCTCCCGATAAACGTCCCGACAGAGAGAGTGTGTATCCGGAGAACAACGGGGAGGGGCTGACGAAACTCCGACTCGGACGTGGGCGGAACATGGAAGCTAACCCATCTACGCATCCTCGGGCTGTCCAAAAAACATGGACAATCCGAAAGAGAAATCGTCACAGATATGCACTGATCCGCATACCAACGACCACGAATCCCTTTCGGACGGGAGACGCCTAACTCGGTTACGCAATGTACTTACAACAACTATAAGGAATAGATGTGAATTATACCTAGGGTGGCGGCGCAGGGGCGGGTAGGTGCACAAACACGGTCAAGGTCCCCTCCGACAAGTCCTGCTCTGCAAAGCAATAAAGACTTCGGTATTAGTGGAAAATTTCGGCAGAACCTCCCCTGTACGGGGAGGTTCCCAAAACCTGCAAGAAAACCGTCGGCTCGAAGGCCGACGTCCACATCGGGAGCACGATGGCCCACACAACCACAAACCCGGCACGAAGGCCGTCAACACAAATACGGCATGATGGCCGACAACCCTAGAGCTTTACCTTCTCCTCCGGCGACACGCGAGGACGAATGTGGACGAACGGTGTCGACGACGCGGACGAACAACGAACCTTGTCCTCCTCCTCCCTTCTCCTTCTTCCTCCTCCTCCTCTTTCTTTCTTCTTCTTCCTTCTCTTCTTCCTCCCTACTCCTTTTTCTTCTCCTCTATCTCCATTCTTCTTCCTTCTCTTCCTCCTCCTCTTCCCTTCTCTTCTTCTTCTTCTTCTTCTTCCTTCCTTCTCCTTCTTCCTCCTCCTCCTTCTCCCCTTCCCTTCTTTCCTTCTCCTACTACCTTGCTTGCTATGGGGGTGGCGGCGATAGAGAGGGGCGGAGCCGGCGCGCTAACGGGTGGCGGCGGTCGGGAGCTCGAGCTGCGGGGGAGTGGGGCGCCGGCGGGGAGTAAGCGCGGGGGAGTGGGGCGCCGTCGGGGAGTGGCGGCCGCGGGGCGGGGAGTGGCTGCGGGGGCGGCGGAGTGGCGGGGCCGAGCCGGAGGTGGCCGGCGTCGGTCGGGAGCCGCTCGAGGCGGCGGCAATGGCGGCGCGGAGGGAGGGAGCGGTCGGGATCTCCCGGCCGCGCGGAATCTGAGCGCGGAGCGGGGTGAGTGGGGCGCGGGGGGCGGGGAGGGCGGAAGAGGAGGCGGGGGAGTGGGCTGCGGGGGGGAAGTCCGGCGGGGAAGTGGCGGCGGCGGGAAATGGCGGCGGCGGCCGGGAGTGGCGGCGGCGGCGTCGGGGGGGGACGATAGGGTTTGGGGGGTTGGGGCGGGGGCCGGGTCTTTTTTATTTTATTTTGAAACCAACTTTGCCGATGGCCATAGCCATCGGCAAACTCGCCACGTGGCGCTCGAGCCGCCCAGGCCCACATAGTTTGCCGATGGCCGGCCATCGGCAAAGCGACTTTGCCGACGGCTTTCCAAGGCCGTCGGCAAAATTTGAATTTTTTTGGTTTTTTCCTTCCCAAATTTTTTCTGGTGGCTTCCTATACCAAACACATCCCAGTTTCAAAAGTTGGGACAATTTTGAACTTTTTAGCTATACTTCGTTAATTTTTTTGGTTTCTTTGAATTTTTCCCGCACCTCTAAATTTGAACTGCAGGTACATGAAATAATGCAAACTTTTGATTCGAAAAATGATATTCATGATGCTCGGAGTATGTTGAGGCCGTATCCAGGACCTCGCATGAAATTACGACCCTGTTGGCCTCGTAACATGGGTAGTGACGTGCCCGGAAAGTGTTTTTAAATTCTATAAAATATAAACGAAGTCCGAAATTGATGAAACTTGACCACTTGTCTCGCCATCGCATGTGTAGTGTGTGGTAAAAATTTCAAAAAGTTTTGAGCAAGTAGTGACGTCGGATGGTCAAAACCCAGACATCTCGTGGAGATGTCTCGGTTTTGACCATCCGACGTCACTAATTGCTCGAAACTTTTTGAAATTTTTACCACACACTACACATGCCATGCCAACACAACTCGTCAAGTTTCGTCAATTTCAGACTTCGTTTGGATTTTATAGAATTTAAAAACACTTCCCGTGCACGTCACTCCCCATGTTACGAGGCCAACAGGGTCGTAATTTCATGCGAGGTCCTGGATACGGCCTCAACATACTCCAAGAATCATGAATATCATTTTTCGAATCAAAAGTCTGCATTATTTCATGTACTGCGGTTCAAATTTTGAGTTGCGGGAAAAAATTCAAAGAAACCAAAATAATTAACAAAATATAGCTCAAAAGTTCAAAATTGTCCCAAATTTTTGAGGTGGGTTGTATGTGTGGTAGGAAGACACCAGAAAAAAAGGGAAGGAAAAAACAAAAAAAAAGGATTGTTTGCCGATGGCCTTGGAAAGCCATCGGCAATGCTTGTTTGCCGATGGCCGGCCATCGGCAAACAAGGTGGGCCTGGGCGCTCCCCAGGCTGCCACGTGGCTGACTGTTGCCGTTGGCCGATGCCATCGGCAAAAGGCTTTGTTTGCCGATCGCCTAACGGCGGCAGCCATCGGCAAACCAGACGGCGTCGGTCACCGTCAGCTCCTGGCAAAGTTTGCCGATGGAGGCGGTATGCCGATGGCCCGGCCATCGGCAAACAATTTCTTGGCCGATGGCTTTTGTTCGCCGATGGCCCGGCCATCGGCAAACAGGCGCTTTCCCGATGGCTATTGTTCGCCAATGGCCCGGCCATCGGCAACAATATGTTTGCCGATGGCTTGACTTTGCCATCGGCAAACCGGGATGTTTGCCGATGGCTTATTCCTTGGCCATCGGCAAACTCCTGGGCCATCGGCATAAACTCGCTCTCCGGTAGTGCATGGTAGCTATATTCAACAAATAGGACACCCTGGCCATCACCTTTTAGATCTTGGCAGACACAATTATTTCCAGATATTTTAATATTACAGCTGTGAGTGCTTGATATATAATCTGAGAGTTAAAAATGGGTCTCAAGAAATAGCTCAATTAAGAGACTATTTTTTCCCTTTGCTATTGAGGTCTATTTTTCATTCCTATTCATGCGGTACAATGAACGCTACAAAAATGGAAAATATATAACAGGTATAGTGTAAAGAATGCAATCGATATATGTATAGCAACAACAAACCTTTTTGGTCTGAAGCAATTTGGGATATATTTGTAGCAACCACAAACCAAACTTTGCATCCAGAGTTCTGTTTCTTCAGATTTCGGTTTATATATGCAGCTAGCAATTCTCCTTGCACATGTGCAGAGCATTCTGTTGTTCCATTGGTCTGAATCAAAATCAAAACATGAGCAAAGAGGGAGCATTAGCTGAATGCATATGAATAAAAAAAATACCTGCATTCCTTCGTGAGTGCACTGTAGAAACAAAAGGAAGCATGTGATCTTGTCTGCGCAATAAATTTCAGATAACTAACAACAACCCTAAGCTTTTTCTACCTGCTGAACCCAAAAACACAGGTTGTCACAATGCCAAGTTTAAGTGGGTAAACATCGATTGCCCACTTCTGATCAGTTTATAAATAGGAAACCAACATCACTCGGCTTAGAACAGCTGCCTCCTATCTCTTGGAAGTTATTTTCTTCTGTAATTTGCAATGAAATGGCATATGACATGCACTAATTAGAATGTGTTGAACTGTGTTCACCACCAAAAAAGTATTGAACTGAACTATTTTCCAACCACCAATTCATATATATCTGAGGCAGTGAGAGGGTGTTTTTTTTGGCATGAGAGATACTTATAGTAGCTAATTAGTGAAGCACAATTGTAGTGATAGGTGTATATTTGGACTGCATTGTTACTCTTCCCCTGAGGCAACAGAACCATGCATGCCGGAGCACGTGTCAAGGGCGTCAGTGCCCAAGATCGCCGGACCTTGACTACGCAACTCGTATCTTCGGTCCGTGGTAGCCGGCGGGGTTATGCCCCCTCGCCGTGTCTTCGCTTGCCGGGTTATACCCCCAGGCGCGCGGCTTGAGAGAGAGGTAGGAGATAGATGGGTTTAATCTTGCTTAATTCATCAAATCGTCCTCAATACAAATATATAGGCTTTAGCCGTAACAAACTAAGAAACAAACTTCCTGAAATAAGGAAACTAATAATATCAAATAATATCTAAAATATCTCCTTGCTAGCCACTGGATCCGGCCGAACCAGACTTGGTCTCGTGGTGCTCGGTCGTGCCAACCTGGACGCTCGGCGCCGCCCCTGCTGCTGCACGCTCGGCAGCCCTTCGCACGTCCCTGGCACGTCGTCGTCTGGTGTAGACAGCGCCCCACATGACATCTCCCCCCTCGAGATTCAGCTCGTCCTCGAGCTGGAGGTCGGGAACTTGGCGCGAAGAACGTCGACGTCCTCCCAGGTAGCCGATGCCGGAGTCTCGCCCTTCCACTGCACCAGTGCCTGGCGCACACCGCGAGCCGACGAAAACGAACCACGTGCTCCGGCGTTGGAGTGATGGCGCCATGATGTAGAGGAGGCAGTACCGGTGGAGCGTCCGGCGGTGGCCCATGGAACTTCTTGAGCAGGCCAATGTGAAATACGTCGTGAAGACGAGCACCAGCCGGCAGCTCCAGGCGCACAGCAACTGCGTTGATGATCTCACTGACGCGGTATGGCCCATAAAAGCGAGGCTTCAGCTTGCCCGTGCCTGCCTCTGGAAGTGACGCCATAGGACGCTGCCGCAGACGGAGCATCGCCCAGTCGCCGACCTGGTAGGCCACGTGGCGGTGATGCTTGTCGTAGTGCCGCTTCTGGACAGCCTGGGCCTGTTCGAGCCTGTAGCGGATGTCGGCGATGAACTCCGCACGTTCCGCCATGGTCTTGGCGACGGCAGCCACCCGCGTGTCCCCCGGTTCGTAGGAGCGGATGGAGGGTGGGTCTCGGCCATAGACGACCCGGAACGGAGTGTCCTGGAGCGAAGACTGATACGCCGTGTTGAAGATGAACTCCGCCCATGGAAGCCAACGCAGCCACTGCCGTGGGCGATCCCCTGTCAAGCAACGCAAATACATAATAATCACCCTGTTAGCTGCTTCGGACTGCCCATCCGACTGGGGGTGGAAGGCCGTCGTCATATGCAGCTTGGTGCCCATCAGCCGCATGAGCTCACGCCAGAATGTCGAGGTGAAGACGGGGTCGCGGTCTTGACACCATGGACTGTGGAACGCCATGGAGGCGAACAATCTCGGCGAAAAAGGCTTGAGCGACGGACTCGGCGGAGTACGGGTGTGCCAGCGGGATGAAGTGGCAGTATTTGCTGAATCTGTCCACCACCGTCAGAATGACGGACTTGCCGCGCACTCGGGGCAGCGCCTCGACGAAGTCCAGCGCTATGTCAGTCCACACGCCCTGTGGCACCGGCAGAGGCAGCAGGAGACCGGCCGGGCTCAAGTGCTCTGTCTTGTAGCGCTGGCACACCACGCAGGCGCGCACCCAGTCCTGGACGAGCTGCTTCATGTTGGGGATGTGGAAGTCGCGCCGGAGACGATGCAGGGTACGCTGGACGCCCTCGTGCCCGTCGTCGTGGATGGCCTGAATGATCTCCCGAGCCAGGGGCGAGGTCGGGGAAATGTACAGCCTGCTGTTGTACTGCAGCAGGTCGTCGACGAGCGCCCAGGGGCCCGTGCGCGTGCCGGCGGTGACCTCGTCGCGGAGGGCAGCGAGCGCCGGGTCCTGGCGCTGCACGTCATGCAGCTTGCTGATGAAGTCGAAGCGGGGCGCCGAGAGGGCCAGGATGGCGCCCTCCTCTGTGTCACGCCTAGACAAGGCATCGGCCACGGCGTTCGCGTTGCCCGGCTTGTACTCCACGCTGAAGTCGAACCCCAGCAGCTTGCCCACCCAATGGTGCTGAGGGATGGTGGCGAGGCGCTGATCCAGCAGGTACTTGAGGGAGTAGTGGTCGGTCTTGACGGTGAAGCGCCGCCCCCAGAGGTACGGCCGCCAGTGACGGACGGCGTGCACCAAGCCGATCAGCTCCCGTTCGTAGGCGGCGAGAGCACGATGACGAGGCGCCACAGGACGGCTGAAGAACGCCACGGGGTGGCCGTCCTGGACCAGCACCGCGCCAAACCCGTAGGTAGACGCGTCGCACTCGACGGTGAAGGGCTGCGCGAAGTCCGGCATGGCGAGGACGGGAGCCGAAGTCACCGCTGCCTTGAGTGCGTCGAAGGCAGCGGCGGTGTCCGCTGTCCAGGAGAACCCGTCCTTCTTGGTGAGCGTCGTCAGTGGGGCCGCGATGGTGCCGTAGTTGTGGACGAATTTCCGGTAGTAGCCTGCGAGGCCGAGGAAGCTGCGCACCGCCCGCGCCGACCGGGGAACCGGCCAGTCGTGGATGGCCTGAACCTTGGCCGGGTCCATGGCGACGCCCGCCTCGGAGATGACGTGGCCGAGGTACGACACCGAGGGGGAGCCGAAGGTGCACTTGCTGCGCTTGACGAAGAGCTGGTGCTGACGGAGTACGGCGAGGACCGTACGCAGGTTGTCAAGGGCGTCAGTGCCCAAGATCGCCGGACCTTGACTACGCAACTCGTATCTTCGGTCCGTGGTAGCCGGCGGGGTTATGCCCCCTCGCCGTGTCTTCGCTTGCCGGGTTATACCCCCAGGCGCGCGGCTTGAGAGAGAGGTAGGAGATAGATGGGTTTAATCTTGCTTAATTCATCAAATCGTCCTCAATACAAATATATAGGCTTTAGCCGTAACAAACTAAGAAACAAACTTCCTGAAATAAGGAAACTAATAATATCAAATAATATCTAAAATATCTCCTTGCTAGCCACTGGATCCGGCCGAACCAGACTTGATCTCGTGGTGCTCGGTCGTGCCAACCTGGACGCTCGGCGCCGCCCCTGCTGCTGCACGCTCGGCAGCCCTTCGCACGTCCCTGGCACGTCGTCGTCTGGTGTAGACAGCGCCCCACATGACACACGACAGCCACACCACAATGTCATAGGGAGATAGATCATAGATGTGTGCACTTCTTTTTCCCAAAAAAATTAGGAATTGTAATACTAAAATATAGTACTATCTATGGTAGCAAGTTAAGAGGAAGTGTAATACTAAAACATGGTGATATGCTATGATATATGCCATAATGAAAGTGGCGGTACAGCAAGTTAAGAGTATATGAATTTTTCTTACAACCTCCATAAAGCAAATCTAAAATCTGCAGCAGCAAAAAGGATGAATTTTTCTTACAACCTCCATGCTGAACCTTTCTGTAGGTTCATACTGAGTAGGGAAAAGAAGACAAAAGGAAGAGCTGCAATGAATCTTGAAATATTTTGTGCAAACGAGGAAGACAAGAGGGGTAAACGTGACCTCACCGTGCAAGCTAGGGTTTCCTGAGCGCCATAACCTTTACACAGCCCAATGTCCATCTTTTTTTTTTTTGACAGCGTCCATCTTGTTTCTTTGGATCTGTAATTGGAGAAAATGGCTAATTTTTAATCAATAAGTGGACAAAGACGTGCTTTTGGCCAAATGTCAATGAAAGATACCAAAGGGATGGGGGATTATTTAGCACACAACACAGGGAATATGATACAGCTTCAACTTGTATGGCAAATCGGTAGAAAATTAAACTGGCAACCTTGCTCAGTTTAAGCATCATCAGGTAAATTTACAGGAAGACTGCCATGCAGTGGCACAGGAGTGCAATCTGCTAACAAATTGATTGCCAAACACATTCAAACTTGTTTGTTTTATTGTCAGAAAAAAGATCAGCATAGTAAGATCCAATTGATTAGCATTTCGGCTTAGAAGAAAATGATTGGCATTTCTTGTACATATGCCACTCAGTGAAGAAAACAAGTGACCATGATAATAGCAATTAAGCAGATAAAAAAATAATCTAAAGAATGAGACGGTGATGAAGTCTGTGAAATACTATTAAAAAATCACTAGTTCTAAATCAAGCCTCGACGATTTTAACCAGCACTATGTACTTATTTAGGGTAGCATAGCATAGAAAGTTAAGTGCAAGTCATCTCGTGACAAACAAATACTCAATGACACAGTTAATGGATAAAACAATAAAGAAAACCCAAATGCAAAGTGGCTTCTGCAAGTAGCAGGATTTTGATTAAAATCCACACAGAGTAAAAATCATGATCTTCTCCAATTGGCTAATGCCAATCTGATTCAACAATATACTACATCAGTCTAACCATAAAGCACACCATCATCTTATGAAAAGAACAAGTAGCTATCGATTCATGGAAGCAAGGACCTTCAAAAACACTGACATGAAAGGGATTACTTTGCTAGGGAAAGTTAGTGATAAAACAGGATAGGAATAACTGTCACATCCTAGGATAGTACTGTTTTTCCTCAGCTTACCAGTGTATAAGCATCATTTTAAGATGCAAGTGTGAAAATACTTGTTCATTGATTATTCATTTACTTGGATTATTTATTTATGTATTGTTCTTTTCCAATTTATTTGGAGATGAAACTACTGATTATTCATTGCATTAAATCAAATTCCAAAGAGATAATGTTGACAACGGTTGATAAACAAAGATGCATGTTTTGGTTTTGCTTACCATGCCAAGAGACAATGTTGAAAACCCATCTTGATATTGAATGCTAATTTGACAAAATCTCCAAGCCAAGCGCCACAAGCCTTCATGAAGATCTTCATACAGAGGCACAGGTCTACAATTTTCTATCAAATTGTATAATGAAATTTCCGCTGAGAAAAAAGAATCTTTGGATAATTAGTTTCAGTCCCTTTTAAATTACAGTTCACTTTGATTTTGTCCTAATTCAAACTTCGCCAACTTTAACCAAGATTTTAGAAAACATATTTACATCTACATGTTCAAATAAATGCACCATCAAAATATATTTCATGGAAAATTTGATGAAACTAATTCAATGATGTAAATATTACTACATTTTCCTAAGAGTAGATCAAAATTAAAGAAGTTTGATATATGGGGCCCTCAGTTCACAACACCAAGCAGCAATGTCATTAACATAACCAAAGCAACTAAATACAATATTCTCAATCCAACACTGATTCCAATAGTGAATTATTTCCTATGATTAATTTCTCTACTATTTTAATCTACCACTTTATAGAATTTTGTACCGCCCCATCGTACTTAAGGAAGGGTAGCAGAGCAAGCTAATTACAGGACATCCACTGACAAGTAAATACAATTATACAAAAATATTACAACACATTCTGTCGGGAAAAGTAGCCAAGAGGAAAGCATAGGTGCCAAAATGCGTGTCGCTGACAGGGATGTAGCAGAAAATTGGTTTTTATTTCTGTTTAGAGCGGTGAACAGGTTAATGCCACACTGCTTCATCAACATACTCCATCTTTCATGGAAATAATGAAGTAAGAGACTCATGGTCTCATGAAAACCATAGACCTAAAGAATCACGGACATGCCAATTATAACAGGTGTCAGTTGCTACTTGCTAGGATTAGCAATTCAACTGTGTATAACCATTACTATGTGCCTACGTGCAAGTGCGAAACTCACATATCTTTAATACAGTGTCCATCACCCGTGACTGAAACGACTTCTGTCATTAGCTAGACATCATACACTAGTACCTGAAACTGCTTTGTACTCAACAGAAGATGCATTCAGCATTCAATTAAGTAGATAAAAGTAAAACTAATCTCAGTGTGCAACCTAAAATTAAATTGGTTTCTAGAATCCAACATTGGAAACAATTGACTATCATGAACTTACATGCTCCATTGCTAGTGTCCATGCTTATAACTCAACTGCAATATGGCAAATAACTGTTTCTTGCATCATAGTTAGCACTTGAAGTGCCCAAGACAAACAAACACTTAACAAGCATAGGCACATCCCAATCCCACACTTTTGAGGACAAGACTACACACATAATATAACTAGTACTATCAGGTTTAACTACTACTAGTTTCTTCTACTATTGTCACAACCATCATTGCCAAAGGATGAAACCTTAGGCTCATGTCTTCAATTTCATTCTCTTGCATTTCTTGAACAGGTAAAGCTCGGACATCAACACCTTCACAAGAGCAGGGCAGCTTTTAGTCAGATGCTCAAATCCATCAGTTTCCATGACTGCTTCCAGTGCCTCAGGAGATTTCAGAAACTCAATGCAAGCCTGCTTGAGACCACGGCTGCAGTGTTGTTCGGCCAACACCAACGTGGTTGCAGCCGTGCTCACATCTAGGTGTCTATACAGCTTCTCCTCACAAATCAGCTTGAGCCTCTGCAGATCATACCTATCCGCCGCTTCCAGCAGATGCTGGGCCATCATAGCTTCCACTTGTTTCTCAATCTGTGGCAGGGTGTCAGTGTAGATGAAATGGAGCAAGGCCTTGAAAACCTGAGGCAACATGTCATCAATCCGGATGCAGTCCCCTGTGGCCGTGCTCTCCTTCATTGCGCCACACAGCTCTGCCTCGAAGACTCGCGACCGGACCGCAAGAAGGAACCTGTGCGCGCTGAATTCCTCGCCGGCAACATGGAAAGTAACGTCGGCGCCCTTTTTGGACATGAGATCGCCAAGATGCTGATTCAGGTCAGGAGGTGGTACTGTGTCTTGGAGGGCGACAATCCTCTCCTCTGTGCGGACCTCCTGGGGAATCATGATGTCGCAGCTGATCTTGAAGCAGTCGTTCAAGAGGTGCTCAGACTTCTCCAAGAACTCCCTCTTAATGAAGTGCCCGAAGCCGTAGCCGTCGCCATCGGGAGAGTAATCACGTAGATTTGTGGATGCGGCCATCGATGGCAGCGGGTTCCCCGCCCAATCAAGCAAATCGAACTTGGCTCGCGCCATCACGGGCCCGCCGGCACTCTCGACGAGGTGGAGGTAGACGGATATGAACTCAGCGTCCTTAGACGTCTGGCCGTTGGGGTAATAGTGGATGCACCAGCGGCGACCCGCCGCACTGAACGGGCAAGACTTGACTGATTTGCCGGTAGGGAACTTATCTTTGATGCGCGTGTAGCCCTCGATGTGGAGAATGTGGTGCCCCACGAGCTCGCCCCCGACGATGGCCGAGGCGGAGCGGGGCTCATCAACGACAAGCGCGGCGGATTCCGCCGCCGGCATGGCGGCAGGATGCGGAACGGCGGCCGACGAGGGTTTTGCCGCTACCCCGTGATTGTTTTTAGGGAACGAAGGCGAATGCAAAGCGACGATTGTTTTTAGGTAAAACAATCGGTCGTAACAGTCTGACCCACGATTGTTTTTTCTTTTTTTTTTATAATTTGATTTTATATACTTTTCTCTCAAATTGAAGAAAGACGGATACGAAGTCATCTGACTAGGAGCATCTTCAAGAGTTTCTTAAGACTTTTAATCTAGATCTGTTTCCAACAACTCTAGTTTTTCTACACTTGGTAAAGTCAATCCGATTCTGCAGAAATATAAGCGCACGTATGATGTGCCAATTTGGAGATGGAAGGATATGGCAAAAATAAATACTATTTAGGGTTATTAATGCAAATGTATAAGAGAGAGAAAATGTAGGTTGGCGTGATCTAAAAATAGTTTGAAATTATTTTTACAAAAATTATATTTTATGTTTTAGGGGTAAGGTTTTAAAAACTATTATAGAGGAAGCTTATAAATAAAAAGTTTATTTGGCAGAGCTCCTCAAACTCCTAACTCACAAAAACCAATTTTGGATCCAATGTTCGTGGCCAAAGCGGCAAAGCCAAATACATGTGGATCTACCTCTACATTCACCAAAATGATGAAGCACCTTAAGGGATGATCTACCAAATCAAAGTTTGGTCAAGCTGACACAATTACCCACATTGCCACTAATTACAAAAAAAAGGTGTGTTCCTTGTAGTGTCGTCTTCTTACCATCGTGACTCTCACGCTACCACCACGCACGTCTGTGGCAGGCCTTCCACATGGCTCGGTGAACGACCCTCTAGCTGCTTGTGCACTATCACACGACCAGCCATGTGACCTAGGTCTCGAGTGACGTTGGTGAGTCCTTGTCGCGACTGAGCTATCTGAGCATGAGCATGCCTACAACAATGGTGACGAAGGTGAGCTTCTAGAGCCAGGCTGCTGCTTCTGGAGGTGCTCTACGGCATCCCCCAGCATCAACACCGAGAGCTCCCGCATGGCTCGCTTCTAAAGTTGGGCATGAAGCCCGTGCCCGTGAGCCCAGCACGAGACCCGCATTTTTGGCCCGGCCCAAGCACGGCACGGCCCGGTATTGTACGAGCCCGGGCCGGCACGACCCGATGCACGCACGACAAGACCTGCTATTTGAAAATAGGCTCGCTAGTAGCACGGTAGTAATTCTGGCCTACTAACAGAGTAACAGCCCAAGCTTCTCCAGAAAAAAGCCTAACAGCCCAACATTCTGGCCTACTAAGAACCTAACCGTAACCGTAACATTCTGGTCAGCCCAACATTCCCCACTCCACCGACCCCCGCCCTTACCCCCCCCCCCCCCCGGCCCGCGCGCCGCTCTCCGCCACACGCGGCTAACCGCCAACGTGACGCATCATCGCGACGCGCTCACGCACCGCGCTGGCTCGTAGCTAAGTCTTCTCGGCCTCTCCCGCCTCCTCCAAGCCCCGTCGCATGCATCCCGCACGGCTGCGCATCTGCCTCCTTCTGGCCCGACGGCGGCGGCGCGATGCCCACCGCCATGCTTCCTCACTCTGCTCCCTGCCTCGCTCAGTCGATCATGGAAGGTGGCGACGCTCCCTCTGGGCTCCACGTCCCCCGCGCGCTCGGCCTCCTCCATGGCCCCTAAGCGCCCGGCCCCGAGCGCCTTGGTGAGCACCTAGCGCGGCGGCCGCCGCCCCCTCCTGCAGTGGCTTGCTCCGGCATGCTGCCCTACATCCTCGCGCGTCCCCACCTCCGGCCTCCATGCCTCCCCGTGCGGCCAGAGCCCCGTCGACCAAATCTGCATCGGGGCGAGCACGCCGGCGGCGGTGGCCGCCTCCCGTGGCCATGGTGGCCCTGCCTTCCCTCACTTGGGCGTCGGGCCGGCACGGGCTGCTGGAGAGTCGTGCTTCTCGGGCCGGCTCGGCACGAAAATCGGCCCATAGGGCCATGCCTGGGCCGATGGTGAGGCCCATGTGCCTGGTAGGCAAGGCCCACAGGGCCCTGCGTGCCTTGTCGGCCCGTTGCCTATTGGGCCGTGCTGGCCCGTTACTAGGCCGGCTCGTTGCCCATCTATACCCGCTTCTATCGTTGATGTGTCTAGATCGAGCAGGGGAGGAGAGCAAGGCGTTGGAGGCCTAGCTTGCGCAGTGGAGGTGGACTCGAGCGGTAGGAAGAAAGGAAGATGATGAAGTGCCGACACGTTGGTCCTAGGTGGCAATCAGATAGAGGAGAGGTTGTAGTTGTACCAAACACATTCTGGAATCCAAGAATTCCATGATTTAGGGTGTAGTTGCTCCACGATGAATTTAGGTGATGCATATCCACATTCACTTCTTTTCTGCCGGTGGAGCTCCACCAAAGAAAACCCATATTCCCAACTTTTTAGCCACCTCTGGAGCTCATTGATTTACCAAACATTTTTTAGAAACTTATTGGAGATGCTCTAAAACAACATAAAACAGGAGTGACGGGCGCGCGTACGTAGCTCCTGTGTGGTGTTGTGGTTCATAACAGAAATCAAAGATCTATGTAGGGGCTTGCACTGGGTGAGAAATAGAGCTAGTGTAAACTAGAGGCTTGTACGGCTATTGTACTATCACTACACTATGTTATGAAGCTTGTAGGAAAATTTTGTAGACTATTCTTCCCCTCTTCTTCTAGATGCTTTTCAAATGGTACCAAAACCGTGCCAACCTCTATTTACAAGGCTTACAACCTGTGTTGTTACAGATGACCATAAATCATGTCCACAAGCCATGGCCCAAACTATGATTATTGGAAACAAAGGCATAGCCAGCTTTTTCAATCAACAAGCTGGCAAAAGCATGCTTTTGGCCAAATGTGCCAATGAAACAAACAAAAGGGATGGGATGTATTTTGCAGACAACACAGGGAATAGGAATATAGGATCCATCTAGAGCATCTCCAAGAGACTAGCCAAATGACTTTGTAAAGCTAAATTTAGCTAGTATGACGAAAGAAATGCTTCCAACAGACTCTGCATGCGACTATCCAAAATAGCTAGCTCTCCATCTCTCCACCTCCGCTCTCTATTTCTGGATAGCCTACATCGCTCGCCATCCGGCCGGTTGGCCCACTCGGTGCTTCCTTCCCGCGCTTGTGCATGCATTTTTCCCGTGAATATATATGTGCTACCTCCGTTTTTGTTCTTCATGCATCCTCGTTGACTTCCATACGGCGGCGATGCCCCTCAAGTCGTGCCGCCGGCTGGACGTCGCAAGGGTCGGCCCCCTGCGTGGCCAGATATCGATGGTTCGACGCCTTCCTCAAGCTGTGCTTTAGTTCCATGCCAATATGATCTGGCAATAGTGGCGACGCAAATAGACTTGATGAGTAGAAGACGAGCCCACCGTGCACGTACCTTTCTTATCCAGAAATAGTTGATGATATGGCACAATTGAATATGGAGAGTCTCGTTTTACAGAGTCTGCTGAAGAACTTACACGTCGTTTTGCCATATCTATTTTAGAGAGTAGCATAATCACTAAATTTAGCTAGTTTTTTTAGCTAATCTCTTGGAGATGCTCTTACAGCAAATCACTAAAATTAGACTGGCAACCCTGATCAGTTTAAGCACCATCAGATGTTTATAGGAAGGTCGCCAAGCAATGGCATAGGTACAATCTGCTAACAAATCGATTGTCAATAAATTACCCATTCAAACTTCTTTCTTTTATTGCCAGAAAAGACCAGCACAGTAACTAATGCCACATCCTTAGATCCAATAGATCAGCATTTCGGCTTAGAAGAAAATGATTCTAAGTCCAACATTGCCAACAGTGAAATGTTTCCTCCACTTAATTTCTCTACTTGTATTTATATCTAGCACTTTAAAAAAGTATGTACTGCCCCCATCTTCTTACTTAAGGTTGGTGGAGGACATTTACTGACAAAGAAAACATAATCTTACAACTAAAAAGAGTCAAATGTTATCACTGCTCACGCTAATCGCTTCACCTCTCCGCTAATGACTCCCGTACCTCCGTAACCCCCTTTCCCCGTCTCCCGTAAAAAAAACTCCCCTCCTGTAATTCCCCCTCCCCCGTCTCCCGAGAACCGCTTCCACCTCTCTTCCGGGTCATCGTCTCTCCACAGCTCCCCCTTCGACTCTCTCGATGCGGCCTCGCCGCGGGGCGAGCGGCGTGGCGGCAACGGCGGGGCGGCGTGGTGCAGCCAGGGCGAGCGGGCAGGGCGGCGGCGAGACGGAGGCGGCGTACCGGCGCCTCCCCTCTCCGCTCCCTCTCTCTCTCTCTAGCTCTCGATGTGGCCTCGGCGGGGCGCGGTGCGGTGCGGCGGTGCACGGAAGGCGACGGAATGGGGATTCCCGCGGCCGAGACACTGCCGCATCAGATGAAATCAAGGCACAGGAAGGCGACGGAAAGGGGATCAAAGGCAACGCACTCTCACCTGCACCACTGCACGCGCTGGAGGACAGCCAGGCAGCCGCGGTGCTGAACCCGCCGTCGTCCTGACCGTGCGGCGCAAGGAGAGGACGGCGAGGACGACGACGACGACCGCCGCTGCGACGAGGGCCGACCGCCGTCGGCGGCGCTGGCTGCCGGCGCGCCGCCGCCGCCGCCGCGCCGCCCGCGGAGGGCACCGCGGTCTCAAATCGGTCTTCGATTTCTGGATAAACTGCCGTTCAGTTTACTTCCATCCGTACCAGGTTCGTTCTTCGTGCTTCATCGCAGTTGTCTGTAGCGTTTCCTTGCTTATGCTGAATGTTGCTGTTTTTTTCCTTTCTGTTGCTTTGACAATTTGTGCGGTTTCCTTGCTTATGCTGAATGTTGCTGTTTTTTCCTTTCTGTTGCTTTGACAATCTGTGCGGTCATATCATGCTGTCTGTTGCTTCGTGTCGTGTAGTTGATATCATGTTGTCTGTTCCTTTGTGCCGTGTACGTAGGTGTTCAGCTACTTATTTGCTTCAGTTGCTGTGCTTGTTTCACCCTGTTCTTCATCCACAAAGGAAACCTCGTGGTTTTCAAAGGTATGTTGAGGTCTGCATTTTCTATAATGTCATCTGTGTGTGTCCTCTATTTACAGTTATTCAGTGTATTGAATGGATCTTCCGTTTTTTCCCTGGTATGAACCGTTTATAGGTTGGATGCTCATGTCTATGGCTTGATCGCGGATATAGTTCCAGGTCGGTCTCTGCAACAGTGGGTCCTACAGGTTGTCCTTGCAGTGGTGGATGCATGGCTGAACTGATGGATTTGCCTGTGTTTGTTTTCCCAAAGGATTTGGTCCGCCATCCTTGGTTGTCATCTGGAGGTTGGCTATAATATATCAGTATATTGTTGGCGGTGGTTTGGTGCACCTGAAGAAACGGCTATATGTTTTAGCGGCGCAGTGCACAGGTGTGTTTCCTGCTTATGATGCCTGCACCTCTGATTTCTTATTTTAGATTTCCCTTTGTTCTTGCCACATATACTCAGCCTCTGTATATATATAATACTTTTCTTAATTTAGATTGCCCTTTGTTTTTTGCCACATGTATTCAGCCTCTGTATATAAATAATGCTCTTCTCATTATGCCTTTGCTTCTGTGTTCTGTCCATGCTGACCATGGTCTATTTTTCCTGGTTTATCCCTTTTTGTGAGCTAAAAGAAGGGGTAAGGGGGGTGCAGTCACAGTTTGAATGGTCTCAGTTACATTCCCACAGAGCCAGGGGCAAGTTCATGGAGTATAGAGCTGTTCACAATGAAGGGAAACAGAATTAGCAGGGAGTTTCAGTTCTGATCAGTTTTTTCCCCGAAAAAATTGGGTCTAATATACGTGCTCAGTCATCAAATGTTTGTGTTCTTCGGTCATGTTTGTTGTCCAGTTATCATATAGTTCGACTATACAGGTTGTGGCTGAGCGTTGCCACCTTCCTTTGGTCTACTGTGTTACTGAGGCAGCCCATGGTGGTGAAATTTTATATGCTACAGAGATTGCTAGACCAGCCATATGGAGCACAGCGATATATATATCAGAACTTATTTTAAAAGGACTTGGCATTGCTAGACCAGGTATGAAATTCTACAGTTCATCCATCTCATACAAAACAAATTCGTATTTGACATACTAACTCCATTTCTGTTGTATAGACGCTGCATTAGAAACGGAAAAAAAATTCATAGATGACCTCTATGGGCCAGAACCTACAGGCAACACTGCAGCCAACTGCTCCACAGGTAATCATGCACCTCCTCCACATAGACACAATATAAGGTCAAACAAATCATGCTGCTTTAGACACCCCAACAACACTACTCACTTACTTATCAGCTTGCAGCACGTACTGACAAACTGGTTTTCGTTATAACAGATAATACGGGACAGCGGTATCTACCGGATTTCAGCTGTTTGATGATCGGCGAACTTCACGATTTCTATTACAGAAAATTCAATGCTTTCAGAAGGTGCAAAGAGACAGGAAAAGAAATATATGAGATTACACAGTTCCTCGAAATCAAAGTAGATCCAGCCCTTAGATTGATCTATCAAAAGACCATTCCTTTCAGAAAAAAACTTGCCCGAGAAAGTGCAGTGGCATATTATGAGTCTTCAAAACTCTATAGCATCTGTGCAGCAGTACATTGAGAGGAGTTGTTCACACTAGAGAATACAACACGTCCTGTGTATAAAAAAACAGCCATCATGCCAATGGATTTCAATGAGTATATGACTGCAAATAATGAGGTAACAAATCCTGGATCCATTACCCACCGTTACTACATATTATTAACATCCTGTACACCAGTACCTTTGTTTCCCTATTGTCAGTCCACTTTACAAATGGAACACGTTAATGTGCGTTTGTATTTTAATATGTGTGGTTAATGTAATAATGTTGCTATATGACCATAGTAGTAGTATCCTTGTGTAACTGTCAGGTTTATCTGTAGGTTTATCTGTAGCTTTTGTCAGAGGCGCATATTTCTGTACCAACAACATTGTTCTTTTTATACATGCAGGACCTGATTATTGCATAAATGTGGAAGTTGTTTGGGTTACATTGCAGGACAGCATGATGGAATGCAATAGAGAAGAACCATGCTATCTTCTGTTGCTATGTATTCTCCTCTGAAGTAGATGTGGAAAGTAAACTGAATTGTCACAGTACTGGTATGTACTTGTTAGGTTAAGCAACAGAATTGTCAGTTATCACACTGAATTGAACCATTCTGTTGCGTATTTATTCAACATCTTGATTTTCATAGGTTTTCTCTAGCTTGTCTTGTACCATTTTTATTGGATCCATCAGGTAGAATTAGCTACATCCCCCTTGTAAAAAAATGACCATAGTGATTCAGAGCAGGAGTAGCTCAACTTGGTTTGACCACTTGCTCATCATAGTAACCGACAAAAAGCTTCTCATTTATGTTTGTTGGTTGTGCACACTTTTGAGAGGTGTGATTATGAAATATAGCTTTTTATATTGAGAAAAGAAAGGAAACACTTTCTTCCTTGTATGATAGTTTGCTTTCAAGTGCCATTGGCCTAGAGACTATTTAAAGAAAGTCTGAGTGATGTCCTTTCAAATTTGCATGTATGCAATATCTGATGGAAATAAGAAGATAGGCTGAAGAGCATGTTCCAAATGTAAATTGCTACTATCAAGAAAAGGTTTTGTCCTTGCATGGGTTCCTATTGAATGGCCAGACCATTTTATATTGAATAAGTTAATCACTTTTGGTATATTGATCTTGGCCCAAGTAAAAAGATCTTAGGAGTGATCTTAATTTGACGTTGAATCTAAAAAATAAAAAAATTATGGGAGTGCATCTTAGTTTGCCTCATATATTGTATTATTTTGATGGTGGATCTAAAAGGTAAACAATTTAGGTGTTGATGGTAGACTTTTAATCATTGGCTTCTAAGGAGGTACTTAGTAATAAAGAGAATTACAAGCTGGGGTTGTATAACGTTGACCGCACAAAGTGTTTAGGTTACCCATTTTATACTCAATGGAAACCATGGTAAACAAGATATTTCTTTCATAGATGTGTTAGGTAGAAAATACATAGGGGCTATTTAGATTTTGAAACCCGTAGCAACGCACGGGCACGAATCTAGTTATACAAAAACATTACAACACATTTTGTCTGAAGTGGCAAAAAGGAAAACTTATGCTGCCAAAATATGTGTTTTGCTGACAGGTAATTGGTTTTATCTCTGTTTAGTGCAGTGAACTGGCTCGTGTCACACTGCTTCATCAACATATTCCATCTGTTCATGCAAATAACGAACTAATAACAGATTCATGGTCTAATGAACCATGAACCTAAAGAATCACTCACATATGCTATGATTAATTTGCTTGACAAGATTGATAAAGTGAATAGGTGTGAATTGCTAGGATTAGCAATTCAGCTATGTATATGTCCCAAAAGTTTCATAGAAAGTCCATCATCCATGACTGAAATGAATCTTCGTCATTAGATATTACAAATGTCGTAAATTATACACTAGTACCTGAAACTGCATCAACCTTTCAACTGAACAGAAGATAGTAGATAAAAGTAAAACTAATATCAGTGCAACCTCAAATTAAATTGGTTCCTAGAATCCAACGTAGGAAACAAGTGAATACCAAGAACTTCCATACTATTGTTCATGCTCATAACCGAACTACATATAGCAAATAATTGTTTCTTGCATCATAGTTAGATAGAAGTGCCTAAGACTAACGAACACAAACTAAGCATAGGCACATACCAATCCTCCCATACTTTCGAGAACAAGACTACACATATAATATATAATAATAACCATAACAGGTACTAACAGGCTTAACCACTAATTTCTTCTAGGATAGTCACAGTCGGCATTACCAAATGATGAAATCAACTCCTTCACAATAGCAGGGCAGCTCATGTATTCAATTTCCTTTTCTTGCATTTGTTGAACAGGTAAAGCTCGGACATCAACTCCTTCATAAGAGCAGGGCAGCTTTTCATCAGATGCTCAAAGCCATCAGTTTCCATGACTGCTTCCAGTGCATCGGGGGATTTGAGAAACTCAATGCAAGCCTGCTTGAGACCACGACAACAGTGTTGTTCGGCCAACACCAATGTGGTTGCAGCCGTGCTCACATCTAGGTGCCTGTACAATTTCTCCTCACAAATCAGCTTGAGTCTCTGCATATCATATCTGTCCGCCGCTTCCAGCAGATGCTGGGCCATCAGGACCTCGTCTTGTTCCTCCATCTCTGGCAGCGAGTCAGTGTAGATGAAATGGAGCAGGGCCTTGAACACCTGAGGTAACATGTCATCAATCTGAATGTGGTCCCCTGTGGCCGTGCTCTCCTTCATGGCGCCACACAGCTCTGCCTTGAAGACTGGTGACCGCGCTGCCAGAAGAAACCTGTGCGCGCTGAATGACTCGCTGGCAACTTGGAAAGTAGCGTCGGCGCCCTCTTTGGACATCAGGAGATCACCAAGATGCCGATTCAGGTTAGGTGGTGGTACTGCATCTAGGAGCGAGACAGTCCTGTCCTCCGTTCTGAGTTGCTGTGGGATAATGATCTCGCAGTTGATCTTGAAGCAGTCATTCAAGAGGTGCTCCGACTCCTCCAAAAACTCCCTCTTAATAAACCGACGGAAACCGTAACAATTGCTACCGCCGGGACGGTACTCGAATAATAGACCTAAGTGTCGGAATGTCGATGGCACCGGGTTCCCAGCCCGATCGAGCAGATCGAACTTGCATCGCGCCTTCACGGGCCCGTCGGCACTCTCGGCGAGACGGAGGAAGACGGATATGAAGTCAGCGTCCATAGACACGACGCCGTTGGGGTAATAGTCGATGCACCAGCGGCAACCCCCCGCACTGAACGGGCGAGACCTGATTGATCCGCCGGTGGGGAGCTCATCCTTGGTGCGCGAGTAGCCCTCGATGTGGAGAATGTGGTTCCCCACGAGCTCGCCTCCGACGATGGCCGAGGCGGAGCGGGACTCATCAAAGACAAGCGCGGCGGATCCCGGAGCTGGCATGGCGGCGGGATGCGGAACGGCGGCCGACGAGGGTTTTGCCGCTACCCAAGGGCTTTGGTTCTGGTCGGGAACACAAGAAGACGATGAATGAACTAGAAAGAGCCCCGCGGCAATTGCCGCGGGCTAGTTAGAGTCAGCCGATATTTTTTTTAAAACATCAGTGCTTAAATATACACACAAAATCGAACTGAAATGATGTACTCTTTTGGCATGAAGAGGAAGATGAGACTCAACAACAGCATTAAAGAATCCTGAGGCCAAGAATATGTGAGCAGATGCATAGACCTGTAAATAAGGTGAAGCATCAGTCAGACGAGTAGGAAATACGAAAAAAAACAATTAAACAACATATTTGCATGTCAGTGCATTGGTAGGAAATGAGTGTGAAAAAATATGAATAAGATGAATCAGTACCCAAATAAAGTTTTGCTGTGGAGTCATATCATGATTCATAGTTAGATGAAATATATGCTGTAGAAAGTTCGAGCATAGGTATGTTCTCTGTAAACGCCATGAAGCAAACGCCTAGACCATGTGAACCTGAAACTCTTTTTCTTCTTCTTCTTCTTCTTTTTCCGAATGTTTGGTTTCCGTAATACAGTGTACCTGGGGGAATAAAAAGAATCATGGATTCGTCAACCTCTGCATACACATCTCGAAGAAAAAATCAAGCGCCACTCCAAACTGCATACCTCCTTCTAGGAAAAAAAAACCACATCATGCGTGAATCAGAATCACAGAGAGGAGGGAGACTGACAGGCTGTTACGGAGTGGCATCCGCCGTGGCGGGCGGGCGCGTGGCCGTCGGCGTCGTCCTCTGCATCGTCGTAGGCGCCGTCGTCCATCTGTTGGTGGTAGTACGGCTGGCGCCGCGGCGGAGGCCAAGGAGATGTGTGAGGGCCTGCGGCGGCCGACGCGTAGGCTGTGACGCGGGCGAGGCAGCGACGGGGGTGACTGCAGCGCGGAGTGCCGATGCGCGCGAGGCGGCGGCTGTGGGGCGGCGGGTGCCGAGCCCGAGGTGGCGGCTCCGCGGCGGAGGCCATGGAGAGGATGGAGACGTTGATGGCGCGGCGGGGGAGGCGAACAGGATGGTTCGTGAAGATTTTCCTTTTTTCTCCGGGGAAGAGGAGGTCGTACGGTGAAGAGACCGGATGGTTCCTGAAGACTTATACGTGGACGCAAAAAAAAAAAAAAAAAAAAAAAAAAAAAAAAAAAAAAAAACTGGCGCACTGTTCATTCGGGGCACTGTTCCTAAGGCGGAAGAGAAACTATATATCTTATATGATATGATGCGGGATTGGAGTCGGCGGCCGAAGGAACATAATGCGACTCGTAACACCAGGGCCACATATGGGCCGAGCTGACCCATTATAGTGCTATATTCTGTTTGCCCAAACAAATGATCCACTTATTTTTTTTTTTTGAAAGATCCGGTTAAATCGGCATTATATTAATAAGCAAGAATAGAGTTGCAATCTTACATGCGCGAGAGGCGCTACCTCATATGGCAAACCGCCATATAATACCCTTCGACATGCTGAAATCCAAACGAAACACTCGTATCTTGTCCTTATAAAAATTGCCTGTTGTACGCTCCTAGCAGAGTACCCAACACACTGAATTCAAACCTAACCCAACCAGCACTGACTGAAGACAAACTAACATTAGCAACCAAGATGATTGCATCTTCTTCTTCTTATGTTGTTGGTACCTCATGGAAACTCCATTTCAGCAGTTCCTGCCTCGGCTGCTATGGCTGTCAGGGCCTTTGCGAGCTTATTGTTGCCCAAACGAGCGGCTGCTCTGATTGTATCCACTGCCTCTGCTGGAAGGTCTTGCGCATAATTTGGCAAGACCTGTTATAGGCTACTGCAGTATTAATTTTGTTGATTTGATGTTTTGAGTGAGATGAGTCGGTCGATGACAAGTGTTCTGATCAATTTGTTAGTCAGTGTAACAGCAGCATGCAGGAGGAGCAAGATATTTTCCTGGATTGGCAAGTGCTGGCTGGTGCCGGTTTGACATCAAGCTGTAGGGCCAACGGCAGAAGAGAGAGCACAACGCTTGTGAAGGAACACGATCAGAAATATATGCATATATACATGTGCAGGCAAGCGTCGTTTTGATGGAAGCCAGAGCTTATGTATTGGAGAAAGCAAGCAAGGGAGATTTCAGAAGAAGGGAACGAAAAAGGATTTTTGCATCTGAAGTTTCGAAGACATATCAGATACGTATATGGCCAGATCGGCTAGGATTAGAAATATTTTATTAGGCTTTGTACAAGGGATAACTAATCTTGTACGTATATGCGTAGAACTCCTATTGCCGTAGACCAGGGCACCTTATATATGTTTTGTATATGGCACGGCCGATTCTCTGATCATTGGACACACAAAAATACATCTATTTCCCAAGTACACAATCTTTTTGCGCAGCGGGCAACGGCATCCGCCACGGTGCAAACGCCACGGGAAATCGTGGCCTCACTGTAGCAGTCCCCAATGCCCGTTCCAGAAAATATATTTTCTGTGGCGGACACATAAGGAAACCCGCCGCGGTATATGGTTTGCAAAAAACAAAAAAAAAATCCATAAGCCCACCGACAAGACCATTCCTGAGCCCATCGGTGAGCCCAGATCCATCGATCGTCGTGTTGGATCCACCTAGAGGAGCGCCAGATCTCATGGAGGAGTGTAGGATCATGGCCGCAGCCGCCGTGACCCGCCATGGAGGAGCGCCGGATCCATCGGATCCACGGGCCCCAAGGCACCGCGCTCCGCCTCACCGCCGAAGGGGGTCGTGCTCCGCACTCAGACTCGCGGCGTACCGTCGCACCCACGCCGCAACACCCACCTCGTCGTGGATCTGGAGGAAGGTAAGGTTAGGGATTGATGGGGAAGCAACGAATCTGACATGGAAGAGTGAGATCAGAGGAAGATAGGGGAAGCATACCATGGAGGTCGCATCGGGGCCACCGCTTCCACGTGCTCGCATCGAGGCCATGCCACCTCCACATGCTAGAATCGAGGCCACCGCCTCCACTCCTCGCATCGGGGTTGCCGCCTCCACACGTGCTCGCATTGGGGCCACGCCGCCGCCTCCACGCGGCCACGCGCTCGCTCGCCTCGTACGAGACTACACAAGAACTTCCATGCTACTGTGCATGGTCATAACTGAACTGCATATGGGAAATAATTGTTTCTTGCATCATAGTTAGAAGTGCCAAGACTAACAAACAAAACAAATCTGAGGAGGAAAATCGGCTTTGATCACATGGCGGTTCACGAGAGTGATGGGAGAAGCGGTGGTCTACTGCTTCTGTGGAAGAGTGAAGTTAGAATTCGGGTGGAGGAGGTTTCGAAATATTTTATAGATGCAGTGGTGGAGGAAGATGGTGGATGGAGGTTTACTGGCTTGTACGGTGAACCGGATTGGCATCAGAAAGTGCAAACCTGGGAAGCTATTCGCTCTCTGAATAGAACTATGTCAGCTCCGTGGCTGATCATGGGAGACTTCAATGAAATTCTATACAATTCAGAGAAAGAAGGTGGTAGACCGAGGACACAACGTCAACTACAAGCATTCCATGATGTGTTGTCTGAATGCGGACTGAATGACATGGGCTTCGTTGGAGATCTGTTCACATGGAGAAGAGGACAGATTAGGGAACGTCTGGATAGGGCCGTAGCTAATTTGCAATGGTCTGACCGGTTCCCTCACTCGACGCTAATAAACAGTGAAAGCATCAGATCGGATCATAGACCGATTGTGATGGACACCGAATACTTGGTGCCGAACCAAGGTGGGACGGTCAAGAAAAGATTCGAAGCACGATGGTTACAAGAAGACACGGTGGAGGAGATGATCAAGGCAGCATGGGCTAGAGCGAAGGCACGGGGGGTGGGACCCTCTTTATCAGATAAAGTGCAAGATGTTCATGAAGAACTCCATCAATGGGATAGAGAGGTCCTGAAAGCCCCGGCAAAAAGGATCTCTGATTTAAAAAAGGAGCTGGAAAGATTAAAGAGAGGGCCGATGACGGATGCCAATACTGAATCTCAGAAGGAGATTATGGTCCGTCTAGAGCTAATGTTAGAACAAGAGGAAATCCACTGGTTCCAAAGAGCAAGAGCTAATTGGCTCCAACAGGGGGATAGGAACACCGGGTTTTTTCATAATTTTGCAACAAAGCGGAAGAAAAAGAATACCATCAAAGGATTATTGGATGATAGTGGAACGAGGCAGGAGGATGGGTCGATTATGTGTAATATAGTACAAGTTATTTTGAAAAACTCTTCAAGTCAGAAGTAGCAAATCCAGACCCGAATGCTATTTCTGATGTGAGCTGTGCAATCACAGCAGAGATGAACACTTTGCTAATGGCACCATTCACACCTGAAGAAATCAAGAAGGCTCTATTTCAAATTGGGGACTACAAAGCACCGGGCCCGGATGGAATGCATGCAGTTTTCTATAAAAGATTCTGGGAGCTATTAGGTGATGATCTTGTTAAAGAAGTGTTGGAAGCCACTTCATTGGCAAAAAATCCAGAAGGCTGGAATGACACAACTATTGTGTTAATTCCAAAGGTAAATGACCCAACTATGGTATCCCAATTTTGGCCAATAAGTCTTTGTAATGTCGTATACAAAGTGATCTCTAAGATGCTAGCAAATAGACTCTGGAAAATTTTACCAGAAGTTATTAGTGAAAATCAAAGTGCTTTTGTTCCTGGAAGACTTATCACTGATAACATTCTGGTGGCTTATGAGAGCATCCATAGGATAAAAAAGAAGCAAGGGAAAAAAGGCCTATGTGCGATCAAGCTTGACATGGAGAAAGCATATGATAGAGTGGAATGGTGCTATCTTGAGAAGATTATGTCGAAGATGGGATTTGACCAAGGATGGATCAAGTTAATTATGGCATGTGTTAAATCTATGAAATATAAGGTGAGGGTCAACTCAAAAGAGACAGAATGCTTCACACCAACAAGGGGAATAAGGCAAGGGGACCCTTTGTCTCCTTATCTCTTCCTCCTAGTATCAGAAGGCTTATCAAGCTTATTGAAGGGTGCTGAGAGTAGAGGGGAGTTAAAAGGGGTCACGGTATGCAGAGAGGCTCCTGCGGTGTCACATCTGCTATTTGCTGATGACTCACTGATTCTTATGCAAGCAGACAAGGAAAATGCAGAGGTGCTGAAGAATATACTGGATAAATATTGTTCGAGCTCAGGACAAAAAGTTAGTGATGCTAAGTCCAGCATTTTCTTCAGTCTGAATACAGGGGTAGAGACTAAGACGGAGGTATGTCAATCACTGAATATCATGACAGAATCACTTACTGATAAATACTTGGGTCTCCCTGCGATGGTTGGTGCAGATCGAAGCGACTGCTTAAAGTATCTAGTGGATAGAGTCCGCGGAAAGACAAAAGGATGGAAGGAAAAGCTACTAAGTATGGGTGGAAAAGAAGTCCTGATAAAGTCTATTGCTCAAGCTGTGTCGGTATTTGCGACGATGGTGTTTAAAATCCCGAAAAACATTTGCAAAGGGATAAATGATGCCATATCACAATTTTGGTGGGGCGATGACGAAGACCATAAAAGGATTCATTGGAAAGCTTGATGGAAGATGTGTACTCCAAAAAACAGAGGAGGTATGGGATTCAGAGATATTGAAAGCTTTAATATAGCTCTTTTGGCAAAGCAGGTCTGGAGGTTATTGCTAGAACCGGACTCGCTATGTGCTAGAGTATTGAGGGCTAAATATTACCCAGATGGCAGATTACTGAATGCAAAACTAAAGAGTGGAAGTTCCTTCACGTGGCAAAGTATTCTCGCAGGTCTGGAGTGTTTTAAAAGAGGTTATATTTGGAGAGTAGGGAATGGAACCCAGATTAAGATATGGGAGGACAATTGGATCCCATCAAGCCATTAATATGAAAATTATCACACCATGAGGTAATAATCTGGTTACAGGAGTGGATGAGCTTATCAATCCAATAACGGGTGGATGGGATGTGGATCTTGTGAAATCGTTGTTCTGGGAAATTGATGCGGCCAGAATTGTACAAATCCCGGTCAGACATGGGAGAGAGGATGTGGTTGCTTGGCAATATACAAAGATTAGCTTCTTTACACTGAGATCGGCTTATCACCTGCAATGGAAGCACAAGTTCAGGGATAATATGGTTCATGACCAGGCTGGTGGCAGTGGGGATGAACAGGTATGGACCCAACTATGGAATTTGATGGTACCTGCAAAAATCAAAATCTTTGGTTGGAGGGTATTACATGGATTAATCCCATGTAAAGGCATTCTCGCAAATCGGCATATTGAGAATTCTAGCAGTTGTCCAGCGTGCCATTCAAGCTGCGAAGATATCAAGCACGTGCTATTCACCTGCAATCGAGCAAAAGAAATATGGGACATTCTGGGGGTTTCAGAACAAATCAACAAGACATTGTCTATTCACCAATCGGGATCTCTCATAGTTGCTGACATGATCATGATGCCCAGGCAGGTAGAGGAGCTAAACAAGGTTGGCCTAGCTGAATTAATCTTAACTGGAGGATGGTATATCTGGTGGGAGCGCCGGAAGCTAGTGCATGGGGAGACTGTCCAAAATCCGACAAGAGCGGCATTATCAATTGCTACACTGACAACAAACTATCAGCGGTCAGCTAAGCAGAAAAGGACGATCAACAAGAAGAAAGGAGGCTGGGAAAGACCACCTGAAGGTGAGTTGTTGCTAAATGTTGATGCAAGCTATATGCCTGAAACAAGCACAGGGAGCTCAGGTGCGATTGTCAGAGATCATACCGGGGCGTTCTTGGGTACAAAGGTAAACTACTTCGAGAATATGGCAGATGCAGCCACGGCAGAGGTCTGTGCTCTATGGGAAGGACTTCTGTTGGCACAATTGATGGGGTGCAACCGCATCAGATCCAGTCAGATTGTGCAGAGGTAGTGGATACAATGAGACAAGGTGGTTTCTCAGCAATGATTAGTGCCCCAATTTATGAAGAATGCAACCTGTTATGGTTACATTTTATTTCAATTTCGATTGAACACTGTAATCGGGAGGCAAATATAGTAGCACATGAGTTAGCGAGAGAGGCTATGAAGGAAAAACTATGCTGTAATTGGGTCGATGAACCCCCTAGGTTCATCTTAGAAGCTCTGGTGAATGATGTAACTATATTTCCAAATGAATAAAGTGTGCCAGATGGCTTCCATCAAAAAAAAAAAACTAAGCATAGGCACATCTCAATCCTCCCATACTTTCGATCAGGACAAGACTACACATATAATATAACCATAACTAGTACTAACAGGCTTAACCACTAATTTCTTCTAGGATAGTCACAGTTGGCATTACGAAATGATGAGATCTTCTTAGGCTCATGTCTTCAATTTCCTTTTCTTGCATTTCTTGAACAGATAAAGCTCGGACATCAGCTCCTTCATAAGAGCAGGGCAGCTTTTTGTCAGATGCTCAAATCCATCAGTTTCCATGACTGCTTCTAGTGCATCAGGAGACTTCAGAAACTCGATGCAAGCTTGCTTGAGACCCTGGCAGCAGTGCTGTTCGGCCAACACCAACGTGGTTACAGCCGTGCTCACATCTAGGTGCCTGTACAATTTCTCTTCACAAAGCAGCTTGAGCCTCTGCATGTCATACCTGTCCGCCGCATCCAATAGGTACTGGGCCATCACAGCCTCCTCTTGTTCCTCCATCTCTGGCAGCGAGTCAGTGTAGATGAAATGGAGCAGGGCCTTGAACACCTGAGGTAAGATGTCATCAATCCGAATGCAGCCCCCTCTGGCCATGCGATCCTTCATTGCGCCACACAGCTCTGCCTTGAAGACTCGCGACCGCGCCGAGAGAAGAAACCTGTGAGCACTGAATGTCTCGCCGGCAACTTGGAAAGTAACGTCGGCGCCCTCTTTGCTCACTAGGAGATCGCCAAGATGCTGATTCAGGTCAGGTGGTGGTACTGCGTCTTGCAGCGAGGCAATCCTATCCTCCGTGTGGAGCTTCTTGCGAACAAAAACGTCGCAGCTGATCTTGAGACAGTCGTTCACCAGGAGGTCCTCCGACTTTTCCAAGAAATCCGTTTTAATGAAATCATCGAAGCCGTAGCCGACGCCATCGGGAGAGAACACGCATAGATCTGTGGTAAAGGAGTCCGATTGCAGCGGGTTCCCGGCACTATCGAGCAATTCGAACTTGGCTCGCGCCTTCACGGGCCCGCCGGCACTCTCGGCGAGTTGGAGAAAGATGGATATGAAGTCAGCGTCCTTAGACTCGATGGCGTTGGGGTAATAGTCGATGCTCCACCGGTGACCCCCCACATTGAACGGGCGAGACCTGATTGATTTGCCGGTAGGAAGCTCATCCTTGATGCGCGAGTAGCCCTCGATGTGGAGAATGTGGTTCCCCACGAGCTCGCCTCCGACGATGGCCGAGGCGGAGCGGAGCTTCTCAACAACAAGCGCGGCGGATTCCGGGGCCGGCATGGCGGCGGGATGCGGAACGGCGGCCTAGGGTTTTGCCGCTACAGAGTTGGGGAGAAGACGATGAATGCGGGGTAGGAGTCGGCCAAGGGCACACAATATGGCAGTCGTAACAGCAGGGCCACGTATGGGCCGAGCAATCTGATGCACGATTGTTTTTTCTTTTTATAATTTTATTTAAATTTAAATTTAAATTTTATACTTTTTTACAGAAAAGAAAAAATTCTCCGAACTTTTTCTAGCAAATTGAAATGCCTTGATTTGAACTCTGCCATCTCAATTTGTGGACTTTCGCTTTCCTCCATTGAACCTACTCTTAGATTCTAAGTGTTGTGAGCACAAAGGATAATCTCATTCCCAGTCACACGAGAAAAAAAAGGTTTGCTCAAATTCGTTGTAGGATAGGCCATAATGACATGGAGCTTGCAGTGGGATTAAAAGGAGAGCATTTACTTGTATACCCTTATAAAAGTTGGTTGATACATGTATGCCACTAAAAAGTTTGTTAACACCTACATGCCCAAGTTGAAATTCCTTTTACCCCACACGTCACTCCGTCCACCTTCCGTCCAGTTGCTGCCGTTTGCTAGCCCTACCGTGTAGGCCCAGCCTGCGAGAACGTCCAAAATACCCCTATCTCATAGCCCCATCCTCTGCTTCTTCCCCTCTTCGTCAGATGGGGCCAGGTTGTCATCAATTCCATCGTCTTCTTCCTCCTGGAGAAGAGCAGGGAGGGGAGCGCCCTGCCCCCGCCTACGACCACGCACGCGCCCCGCCTTCCACCTTCAGCGCCTCGCCTCCCCCAGCCGGACGTGCGCCCCACCTGCCGCCGTCGGACGCGCGCCTCGCCTCCCGCCGCCGGACACACGCGCCCCGCTCCTGCCACTGCCACCACGTCGTCGTCGTGCTCGTCCGCGGCGCTTTGCGGCCATGGTGCCCACGCCTCAACATGGAGCGAAGCATGTTCGCAGCGTCAAAGCGGCGGGCGCGGGCGAGGAGGTGGAGCTGCTGTCGATTACGGATAACCGGCAGTCCACCACGGGGTATCCCACGGCGGTGAGTTTCGGTAAGGGCGTGTTACGATCTGCGATCTGGACGTTCGAGAAACAAGACAAACCAGGGACAACGAGGTTTACCCAGGTTCAGGCCGCTCGGAAGCGTAATACCCTACGTCCTGCTTCCCGTGTTATGCTGTATGATCAAGTGTCGGGTTACAATGAAGCGCTAAGCTCTCTAGGTTAGGTTGCCAGAGAATAGCCTCCGTTCTAGGGGGGTCCTTGGCCGCTTTATATAACCGAGCAGCCAAGGGTACACGGGATGTGGTCGGTTACATCAAGTCGTGCCCTAGGAGGACTCTATCTGACCTAACCGACTAAGTCTACTTGCGGGACAAGTATCCTTGTGCGCGATCCACCTCCTGGTCGGTTGCGGACCACGTCCTTGTCTTGAAGTCCGGCCCACCAGCCTGGTCGGTAATGGGCCGTCTTGGCGAGCAGCCCTGGAACTGTCTATGGTGGTATACCGGATTTATACCCCCCACAGCTAATCCCCGAGCACTATGTATCTTGAGGGAAGTCCGTCGTCTTGACCCGTGCTGAGCAGTGTAGATGCACACCACGTTGAGTGCTGGTGATGATGTGCCGAGCACGTAGTGACGACCACGCGTTGTACTGACCACGCATAGTATTGCCAACCACGTACAGTGCCGACCACCGTAGTGTCGACCACGTGCAGTACTGACCACACATAGTGCCAACCACGTTCAGCCGAGCAGGTTTCCCGAGCAGTCTGTGTCCGACCACTGCTATGTCAAGGAAGTCGTTGATCTTGTCGAAAGATGCATGGTGCTCAAAAAGAAAAAAGAATTTTTTTCTTTTTAATTGTCCTGAGACGTGGGCCCACGTTGACACATGACAGAAAAAGTCGTGGCAGTGTGCAACGTAAGCCGGGTAGAGTAAAAATCAACCAGAACTATATAGGAACAATAGGCCCTAAGTCACCGCGAGTTGACGTGGGCCCACGTAGTCCCCAAGTTCGATGGAAGATAGTATATGTTGCATTGAACTTTTTAAGAAAAAAATCCAAACCAGATACCTACGGCCCTCTGCTTAGGAAACAGAGCAGGAAAAATTCCCGAGACCAAAGATATAGGCATGCATGGTAAAAAGGGCTAACAGGGAACTGACTGGGCAGTCCCCAGGATAAAAAATGAGGCCCACGTGCGTTGCCAAGGGAACTGGGCCCGATTTAAAATTTACCAGGAATAGTAAAAAATCTGGCCGCCGCACGTGGATAGGTACGGCCCATGGGATCGCGGCCCACTAGGGTTAAAAATGGGGCGGTCCACACGAGTCAGAGGGGGTCCAACCCTAGAAGTCAACCGGACGTCATCCGGAGACTATAAATAGCAGGCACCGCCGCCAGTGGACGGTTCCGTACTCATTGCACTCGCAGTCGGGTAGTTTCTCGAGCTCTCCGCATTCCTGCGCTTGAGAGAGAAAACCGCCGCCGCCGCCGCATTTTGCCACTAGATCCACGCCGCAGCAGCCGCCGGCGGGGGCAACCATTAGATCTGGTGCCTGCACTCGCTCTGCGCCACCACGCCGCGTAAATCTAGCCGCCCTGCTAGGGTTTCGCCGCCGCCGCATCAAACCGCCGCCGCCGGAGATGGGAGCGAAGCGGTCGACCAAGAAGGGCGCGAAGGGGGCGGAATCGGCGAATCGGGGGCCGGAATGGTCCCAATCCATTTCGTCCCGGGAGTCGCTCGGGGCATTAGCGAGAAAGGGATTCCTTCCGCCACGGGAGATGGAAGTATGGAGGGAGCCACGGGGCGAGGACGAGCCGAATCCGAGGGAAGGTGAGTTCGTCATCTTCGAGGATTTTGTTGTCCGTGGGTTGGGGCAACCAGTGCATTGGTTCCTCCGGGATCTTTGCATATGGTGGGCTATCTCCATATGCAACCTGGACCCCAACTCCATCCTCACTGTGTCCATCTTTATCGCGTACTGCGAAATGTTCTTGGGCATCCCCCCCACTTCAACTTGTTCCGCCACTTCTTCGTGCTCCGGAAGAAGGGGGTGGAGACCGGGGGATCCCAAGTGGCTGGGGGATGCTACATCCGGCTCCGGGATGGGATGGCCTCATCTTGGTTGGGTAGCAAATTCGCATCGGCCCCCAAGAAATGGAACAGAAGCTGGTTCTATATGAGCCAGGACATTACCATTGGGAGAAAAGTGTCGTGCGATGTCCACCAAATCCCGGAAGCCAATCCCAGGTGGGGAGAAGGGCCACCCGTTGGGGATGTCCAAGTGGCGGAGCTGCTGGAGCTAATTGATAATCAGAAGGTGAACGGGGCGCTCGTGGCTGGAATGTGGCTGGTCCGCCGTGTCCAACCATGCAAGGAGAGGGCCAACCCACTATGGTTGTATAGTGGTGTGAAGGACCCAGCACGGGATACCGACGAGAAAGCCGACGAGGCCGCCGTACACCACCTGCTGTCGGTCTTGTTCGAGAGGTACAATATGAACACCTCTCTGCCGACCACCAAGCAGTCGCCCTACCGTCTCAGCAACCCTCCACCTCAGGTAATGCAACAAAAAGTTGTACTTTCTGTGTAATTTGATAATGTGACTGACCACTGATATATTGCTGAGCACTTGAACACTTTGTGTAGGGTCGAAGCGACCATTATTTGTCCGCTATACCAGTGGAGAACTGGCCAGAGGGCGATGCCCTTCGTGGTCAGCGGCGTCCGCAGGGGACTGCCGACCAGGGCGAGGTCGAGGACCTCAGCCCTGAAGATGATGATGATGATGATATCATGGTTGGAACAACCACCAGGGGGCAACGGCGCGCGGCAATGAAGAAGCCGGCCAGCGCAGCCCCCAAGGATAAGGAGAAGCCGGCCAACCTTGGCACCGGGGGTAAGTTGAACCTCGGCAAGGAGGCCGGCGCCGAGGTCGGCAGCAAGAGGCCGGCCCCGGACAGCCCGGTGTCGTCGGACTCCGACGACACCATCACCATCGCCGAGCACCGGCGGAAGCGCCAGGCGCGCGCCGGGGATGGGAGTGGCGGCTCTAAGTCGCCCCAACCAGCGCTGCGGCGGTCGCCACGGAACACTGGGCCAACCCCGGCGCCGAAGCCGAAGGCTGCCGCCGCCCCCTCTTCACCAGCACCGGAGGCGGCTGCCAAGGACGGCGCCGAGCAGTCCCCGGGCGGGAGGCTGGTTCCGCCCAAGTCAGTCCCCAAGCCCAGCGCGAGGTCTGGGAGCGGGGCGCCGAGGAGCGGCGGCGTGCCCAAGTTCAAGGGCGGCTTTTGCCGGTAAGTAGCTGTGTACTTGTAGTTATAATTTTGTGCGGTGAGAATCAGCAGTGTTCATGCCGATTGTCTTTATGTAGTCGGCCGAGTACAGGCCTGTGGAGGTATAAACTCCATATACCCTCACGGCCTAGTTTGGGCCGACATGCTATCGCCAGGCTGGCCCATCAAGCTTCAAGACCGATCGGCTCAGGCTGGTCGGACAGCCTAAAACAGGCAAGAATATCGAAGACCGACAAGGAGGACAAGACCTAGCTGAGATAGGAAAGTTTAGACTTGTAAAAGTATATAAACTTAGTACCAGATAGGCTAGTTCCGACTTGTAACCTTGCTCCCGCAATATATAAGGAGAGCAAGGACCCCGTGCCGAAGAGAGAATCCGGCATAACGCACGTACTCATACATCCACATCATAATCGAAACAGAGAGCGGGACTAGGGTTTTACGCATCCTTGCGGCTGAACCTGGGTAAACCTCGTGTGATTGCTCCCCGTTTACGTCTTGCTCGCAATCTCGTGCGCCTTCCGCCAATCCATTACCGGTCGGGGCATACCCACAGTCGGACTATCGCCGATATTTCATCGACAAGGGCGCGCCCGGGTAGGGGTGCGCACCGAGATTTCACGTCGATCAAGATGGTTTCCTTCCCGGCTTCCATGACCTTCGAAGCTGGCCTCACCTTCAAATTCGGAACGTTCACCTGACTTCCAACTTAGCAACTGCTACTACAACTCTCACGCCTCCGACAATGGCACCAACAATGGTGGCTGCGCCAAACCAGATCCCACTCATCCCGGTGACCACCATTGCAGTCCCAACCAATCCACTACTGATAGTTGACGGCACGGCGTCAACACCTCCGACTGGTCCTAACCAAAGGAGGCATGTCAGCAACACGGATCTACTCCGTTTGATCCATCAACAAGACATGAGGTTGACAGAAACCCATGCCAACTTTGAATCGCTCCGACGACGCGTCAGTCGCGATCTACAAATCGCGCGGCAACAACGAATCCCTAATCTATCGACACGAGGACAAAACAACCGTCGTAGAGTCACTTTTGGGCGCTCCGAGCGGCCACGTTTGCGCCGGTGAATCTACAACGACGCGTTCCAACAAATCCTCGTGGCAACCATACACGGCCGATGGCGGCGAAACTCACAAAGCGGCTCCGACCACGGCCGATCATCGTACGCGGTGGTCGGAGAGGCCGGCCAAGCAACATACGGCGAGAATCCCGGCCGATATCCAAGATCTAAGAACGAGGACTTCACAAGCCTCATGGAACAACAAGTCAGTTCGCCAGTACGACACAAACTACCCGACACGATGTACCTAGTCGGAGTTACGTGTCAACAAGCATAAATAGTAAACGCCCGTCGCAACGAACGACGGCGACGCCAGCGAGAAATCCGACGAACTGGTCGGAACCCGCCAACTGCACCTACTACGGCAACGCAGCAAGAACGATCCCCACAAAACAATACATCCAACGCTCGGTTGTTTGCAGAACGTACTGAGCTAGCTGCCGCCCTTCGTCACGGCGACCAGTCCCGAAGGGATGAACAACGGAGGGAGAGGCGACAGCAAGAGATATTGACTGCCATGACAACATCAGGTGCAATGGAGCAAAGAGAACGGCCACGAGCACGATCAACTCAGCCTCCCTCAATGACAAGCGCGTCAGCACACAGGGCCAGGGCACTTGCTGACCGACACCAAGACGTAGAAAGAAAACGAAGAGAAGAGCGCCAAAAACACATGGCAGCAACCAGAGAGAATCGCCGCAGTTCCGGCATAAGCCCATTAAGGGACGACACAAGGGATTCACCTAACACGGATGAGCCTCGTTGTTGCACCCAACCCATACAGATGCCTACTGTATATAAACGTGCTCGGAGCCCTCCTCCTAGACGAATGGATCCGTCTGTTCAAACAAACCGTAATGGTTTCATCACTCCCTTCTTGGACAATTTGCAGACCAGAGAACCAAATTGGAGGCTCCCCAGTCCAACTCCTCCTGAGGACAGGATACCTCCGCACACCGAGCACATATTCCCTAATCCAATAAACCCAGCAAATCTTCGGCACATCAGAACAGTTCGATCACCAGGGCGCAAAACATCCGAAGGCATGTTCATAAACGGCGAGTGGTACGAAGTAGTACAAAAAGGAAGCCGGTTGAGAAGAACTCAAGCTCCTTAGATTCTTTTACGGATGTACCTTTTCCAAAAAAGGACAATCTCAATACTACTCGGAACGGGATAAGTATATCCGACCACGCCGACGCGAGATGATCAAGCCCTAGATGATGACGACCTACCGCTCGTACAAGAAGACCCGGTCATGGTCCACGACTTGGAAGAAGGCGAAGCGAGCCGGAAAATTGAAACAACAAGAGATGAAATCTTCTCTCTTATCGGTACAATTTTTTCTTTTCTAGGCTATTTTCCTTTAAAAGTTAAAATTAGCGTCAGTCGTACACATCATTGTAAGTCATTCTGATGACGAAAAAACAATCTAATGTGTACTATGTTATAATAAGAAGTCAAGTTTTCGTGTCAAACGTTTGAGCACATGGATTTTTCTTCTCTACTCAAAGGAAAATCATTCCTCAAACTGACGCATCACGACATCTTCGACGCAACAAGCGAGAGGCTCTAAGCCCCGAAATAAAAATCCTACGGCAAGAACATGATACAATCATGAAAACGGATCAAAATAAAGGGATAAATAAAAGGAATCTCGAAGGATTCGGCACAAAACACATCTCAAAAGGATCCACTTCTTTCATTAAAAATATAAAAAATTTTACAAACGGGGACCGATTGCATCTAAAGCAATCTAGTCATCCCCGAACGCCTTGCCGACCACCAGTCGACAGAGTCGCGGCGACGGGCCTCCGCCGCCCGGTGAACTCGACGGCGCCGCCCTCCATGGCGTCATGCGCCGCCACCGACAGCTCCATCCCACGGACATCAACACCCGAGATGGCGTCAACGGTGGCATAAGCGGCGGAGGCACCATGACGAACGCCATGAACCGCCACCGCGGCCACTTGGCCGGGGATCGCCGCCCGCCGCGCGATGACATCGCCGCCCTGGGCGTTCACCGCATCCGCCGCCGCATGAGCGGCCTCCCCGCAGGCTGCTCCGGCCCTGCTCCGTCGCCTGCAAAAACAAAGTAAAAAATTAAAAATGCCAAGACGAGAACAACTCGGGGCATATGAACAACGGAGAACTCGCATACTTACCGCCGACCCCGATGTCGGCGGCCTCGCGCGCCGGGCGGCGTGTCCACTGACCTTGCGGGCCGGCCTCTCGTCCGCCGCCTCATTGACGGCGGCGTTAGCATCGGCGTCGAAGTCGGCGGCCCGCGCCGCTTTCCCGCCTCCGGCTCCTCTCCCCGGGCGGAGGAGAGCGCCTTCAGGAACAGGTCGGCGTTCGCCTCCGTCTGCCCCAGTTGCTTGGTGGCCTCGGAGTAGAGATCCATGACGTGCTCTAGATCCGCCCTGCAGCGGTCGAGCGCAGACGCCAGGGAGTTCTCCAAGGCACTGCTCAGTGAACGCGGCATCGAGACACTGGCGGCCGCCACCACCTCTTCTGCCGCGATGGGAGCCGCATGCTCTGCCGCCGCAACGGCAGCTCCGGCCTCCATGACCGGAGCCACCTGCTCGGGGGCCGCAGCCTCCGGCACATCCCGTGGCTCCTCCGCCGCCCTCCTCGCCGCCTCGGCGGCGCCCGCGGCGGAGGTACCTGCCGCACCTCCAATGGTCAGGAGAGTGTACCTACATTGTGAACGAAAAACAGCGGTTACACCAAAAGAAGAAAACCCCAAGATTAATCAAGGAAAATTCCAATCCAAGCTCACCTCCTCCGCGGCCTCACCTCCCGAGGGGAGTTCACCGACTCCTCCTCCCCCGCCGGGCGCTTACCGTGACGGCGATCCATCCAGGAGGTGGCGGCGTGGGGATGCAATCTAAAACCCTAGGTTTTGAGAGCAGGAGGAGAAGAGTAGGAACAGAGAATGCGCTGCGTGTACAGAACTCCCAGCGCAGGCCCCAATTTATAGAAGAGCTCGGAGGAATCAAGAAGGCAACCGATGAGATCGTGGGTAATCAAACCCCCGCGGCCCTCTCGTTCCCCGAGAACACGAAGCGACGAAAACCGCTCCACTTAAGCGACGTGCATTTATACGTTCCCCTTGCATCGGGAACCCCCCGTGCGCTCGCTGACGCACGACGTCGTGAGGTGGAGCGATTGAGACACCGACACAATGGACCCACCACATCGCAAGAACCGACTTGACCAAAGACGAAAACCGTACGCCGGTTGGACGCGACAGTCGGTCGCCGATGCACGATTGCATCAGCAAGCGAATATTTTTTTTGCCCCGCACATGATCATGACGCGACACGACGGTTGAAAGATAAGTATCTCACATCCTTAATAAATTTTTTATTCATCCTCTCCATTTCAAAAGACCACACTTTAGAAAAACCAGTTTTCACAAATTTCTTACCTCAAACACGAAGCCAACCAGGAATGCACTGTCTCTGGTCTCACTCGCTACGTGTTCACAGCTCCAACGCTATACAACACAGAGTGCGCCAGCGGTCGCTCCAAAAGGAAAAGGGCTCCAAACATTCCGGCAACGCGCTGTTTGTTTAGGATCATCTAATCCCTAAGGCCTGGTCGGCTCTTGAATGAGAAAGAAAAGAGTGATGCTGGCAATTTTTTCTTCCAAACTTGTAATAAGCATGACCTACCCTTCTGCATAATAGAATTTTACACACCATATCACTATTCTTTTAGGAGCAAAGGCATTGTCAAAAGCCCATCACGGCAAGACGGTGGCTCACAACAAGATGCAGATAAGTGCTCTCTCAACCTAACATACATGCCTTCATCAATCTTATTTCACAAAAGATTTCTTTACATTAACTACTTCAAAGTACGTTCGAAAAACTCTTTACAACTCAAATGGCCAAGTACGTCACCCCTCCAACAGAAAACAATCAGCGTGCACTGTCTCTGATCAACCCCGCTACGTGTTCACAGCTCCAACGCTATACAACACAGGGGTGTCAGCGGTCGCCTCCAATGGAAATAGGGCCCTAAGTGATTCGGCCAAACGCGCTATTCACTATAGGTCACCTACACACCTGCGGACTGATTAACTCTAAGGAGAGGCGATTACTAAAAACGATTCTCAAACAACACATCTTGATACAACTCTATGTCATAGATTATATCAAATCACATCAAATCAAACATTCACTCATACCAAATTTTCTCTTTGCAGCAATAACTCGAAGAACTGATTCACAAGTTACAAAGATAGCGCGGTATAGCATCAACAATTCAACCTACACAATCCAACAAACCGAGCCGGGATTTTTTCGCCAATGATACCGGTTATTCTGGCACACAAATAGCTAAGCTATTTCATGGGTTTAGATTCAAAACCATGGTCTCACAGCCACGCTGGGGACTGAGTTAAGTAGCAAAGCTACCTTAACTTAATCATGACAAAGTCATGGCATGGTTCAAACCGACCAGCCCAAATGAAATTTGGCCTGCTCGGTCTCATTCAAAGAGTGGTCGGAAACACATAAAGCACGATATAATGATCAGTTGTCTTCTTTTTTTTAGATCCTGACATAACGTGTTCCACCTCATCTCAGGCTCGGGGACTACGTGGGCCCACGTCACCAGAGAGGTGACATGGGCTAGATCCTTCTTTTAGAGCTTGCTGCAACATATACTATCTTACAGCAACCTCGGGGACTACGTGGGCCCACGTCATTTGCATGACTCGGCCTGATCCTTTCTCTTTACAAAGAGTTTAGTTTCAAAACTAAGCTAAGGCAACGACCAATCACGACGATACCATGTGATGGCGGCATCACACACTAACGAGGGCCCACGTCTCCGCATTTGGGACCCTTTCAAAATTCTTTTTTCTTTTCGGGAGCATCATAAATCTTTCGGTCAAAACCGAAAACGTCAACCAAGTGTAAGCAAAGTGTGGTCGGAAGCATTAGACGGTCCTCCGGCCCCCGCTCGGACCACATGTCGCGCGTGTGTCCGACCACCCTTTCTCACTCAACCAAGCAAGACGGTGTTTTTTCCCTCAAGATCCATGATGCTCGGGGACTAGTTGTGGAGGTATAAACTCCATATACCCTCACGGCCTAGTTTGGGCCGACATGCTATCGCCAGGCTGGCCCATCAAGCTTCAAGACCGATCGGCTCAGGCTGGTCGGACAGCCTAAAACAGGCAAGAATATCGAAGACCGACAAGGAGGACAAGACCTAGCTGAGATAGGAAAGTTTAGACTTGTAAAAGTATATAAACTTAGTACCAGATAGGCTAGTTCCGACTTGTAACCTTGCTCCCCGCAATATATAAGGAGAGCAAGGACCCCCGTGCCAGAAGAGAGAATCTGGCATAACGCACAGACTCATACATCCACATCATAATCGAAACAGAGAGCAGGACTAGGGTTTTACGCATCCTTGCGGCCTGAACCTGGGTAAACCTCGTGTGATTGCTCCCTGTTTACGTCTTGCTCGCAATCTCGTGCGCCTTCCGCCAATCCATTACCGGTCAGGGCATACCCCTGGTCGGACTATCGCCGATATTTCGTCGACAAGGCCCCACCCAGAGCTCCACCGGGACTGCAGTCACGCCGCCGGCGGCGGGGGCAGCGTCGGGCGCGGGGGCCCAGCAAGGCGAGGCGGATGCCACCAGTGCTCCGCCGCACGTGGAGACGCCTCGGGCTGAGGAGCCAGCGGCGGAGGACAGGGTCCCATCGCCGGAAGCCGCCCGTCGCTCCGCCAGGGCGAGCCCGGAGCCAACGCCGGCCAGTCCGGGGCCAACTGCGCAGGCGACGGCGGCGAAGCCGGGCCGCAGCGGAACCCGCGGCGGCCGCCAGCCCGGGGCCCGTCCTCCCCCGTGGAAGAGATCCACGGGGAGCCACCGGCACCAAGACCGCCCGCCGTCTCCTTCCTTCGAACCGAGTCATGATCTCCAGTCATGGGGAAGGAGTGGCAGTCATATGACGAGGTGCCGGAGGTGGTGATGGAGGAAGGTATCAGGGAGGCCCTGGAGCTGCTCACCTCCCGGATCCAGGTATGGTGGTTCTTGCCTTTGTGGTGAATTGGTGTGCGGAGCACGTATTGACTATCTTGTTTTCAATAGACCCTGCAGAGCACCAATGCTCAGCGTGCGCGGACCATTCAACGGTTCGCGCCGATTGATGAAGAGTGCAGGATTCTCCGGGAGGAGAAGGCCAACATGTTGGCGCAGGCGCAGGTCTATGAGACCCGGCTTGCTGACAAGGAGGCTGCCCGGCTGGCTCTGGAGGAACAGGTGGCCGGGCTGGAGGAGGGCCGACAAGGTATGTGGCCGTGTCCTCGCGAACAAGCTAAGCACAGCTCAGTTGTCATAGAGGTGTGATGATTTCTTTCTCTGTATCAGGGCTGGAGGAGAAAGCTGCCGCTCTGGAGCGGGAAAAGGCCGCTCTGACTAAGGAGCTGGAGACCGCTCGGGAGCAGGCCAAGGCGGATGCTGCGCAGATCGCGGAGCTGATTGGTAAGTTGTGAAACTTAGACCAGTTGTATGATTTGTCTGCCATGTACTGGATCGAACAGTGCATGCTAACCACTTTGTTTGTATGAAACAGAGACGCGGGATCGCCGTCTGACCCAGTTCCAGTGTCTGCGGGACACGTGCGCCTACCTCCAGGAGAAGGTGGACCGGATGACCGAGCACATCAAGCCGGTTCTTCGCGCCGTCTTCCCCGAGGAGGTGCACCCGGCGGACCCGGCTGGCGAGGCTACGCTCGTGGTGGATCAGTGCCAGAGGCTGTGGCCGGCGCTGCAGGACTTCGTCGCGCGGGCGGGCACTTACGCAGTGTCCACGGCATTGGCGGTGGTCCGCTCGAGGGTGGCGGCGGCTGATCCGGCCACCGTCGCGCTTGGGATCTCGCCGAACTCCGCCGACGCCGCCGCCGAGGAGCTCCGAACCACCTTCATCCCTGTCGCCGAGCAGCTGGTCGGCGACATGACTCTTATTGAAGATCCTGCAGAGGAGGAGGGTGGTCAGTAGGGCCCTTTGTTTTAAACTTTTTTATTTAAAACTTGTATATAAGTGGTGCTGAGCACGGGGTGCTCGAAACAAAACTTAAGGCCGTACTAATATGCAGAAAGTTAGGCATACTTAAGCGGGTGATAAGTATATTGCCATTTTTATAGTTTTCGTTAGGCATAACTTAGATGCGTAACGTTTAAAAATCATGTCGACAAATAAGTTTTGCGCCCACTCTCGAAGCGATTAGCTCTGTCAAGGTGACAAAGGGACGCACTAGTGAGCAGCGCGGTACGCCGGGATCACTAGGTACGATCCTAAGTACCTATTAGAGGGTGCCTGCCGGATCTCCTAGTGCCGTGTAGCGCGGAGCTGTAGCACATCGACAGAGGACCGAGACGCAGGACCTTATCGAATCGTTCTCGGCGAGTGAAACGCAAAGTTTAGATGTGACTTATGCAGGGCGCATGTATGCAAGGTGGTGCGAAATTTCAGATAAGAAATTGCAACAGGACGAAGAAAGAGACAACAAAAGAGGAAACTTTGTTAATAGAGGAAAAAGTACAAGATACATGTCTTCATGGGTAAAAGCGTATGAGCATCTCTATGTGCCAAGAATTTGGCTCTTCGACTCCATCTAGTGTCTCCAACCGGTACGATGTTGGGCGTGTTACAGCCTTAATTCTATACGGTCCTTCCCACCTTGGTGATAGCTTGTGGAGGCCGGCCGTATTTTGAATACGGCGGAGCACGTGATCGCCGACCACGAACAATCGTCCTCGGACGTTGCGGTTGTAGTAGCGTCGTACCGTAGCTAAGTACTTCTCAGTCCAAGCACATGACTCAAGGACCTGCTCTTCCTTAGCGACTATGTCCACCTCTCGAGCTTCGTCGGAGGTGGCTTCATCGTGGTAGGCTACTCGTGGTGATTGGAAAGCGACCTCGGCAGGTATGACAGCCTCTGAGCCGTACACCATAAAGTATGGTGAGACTCCCGTGTTGCGGCTGGTCTGAGTACGCAGTCCCCACCACCGCATAACTCTTTGAGCCATCGGCCGGGTTTGAGTTTGGTGTCAACCTGGACGACTCGTTTTTGAGTGCGTCGAGGATCATTCCGTTAGCACGTTCAACTTGTCCGTTAGCTCTGGGATGAGCGATGGAGACGTACTTGACCTTGATCAGGCTATCATCGCAATAATTGAAGAATGCATCACTTGTAAATTGCGAGCCTAGATCGGTGATGATGGTGTTCGGGACACCATATCTGTGGACGACCTCGTCGAGGAACTGGACTGCCTTCTCGGCTGTGGCTTTCTTGACTGGTTTGTATTCAATCCACTTGGAGAATTTGTCAATAAGCACGAAGACATTGGTGTGGCCACCAGGAGCTGGTTTGAAAGGGCCGATCATGTCTAGTCCCCAGCATGAGAAGGGCCAAGCAGCTGGGATTGTTTGTAGATCATGTGCTGGGACATGAATCTGCTTGGCAAACATTTGGCAGTTTACGCACCGTCGTACGTAATCTTCAGCGTCAGTAACGGCGGTTGGCCAGTAGAACCCTGCCCGGTAGGCTTTGCCGACCAGCGTCCGGGACGCCGCATGGTTACCACAAGTACCTTCGTGGGAGAGTTTTCCCTGTATGCCCTTATAAAAAATGCACCCTTCCTCTATACCCCTGAAAAGTTTGTTTCGCCCTGTATGCCCAACCTCATCTTTGTTTTTCCCTCCATGCCCTTCCGTCCGTTTGAGTGGCTAACGGTGTTAAATATGGCTGGAAAAAGACGAAAATGCCCCTGGGGAAAAAAGACAGACATTGCAGTTGTGGGTTTCCCTGTGTGCCATTCTGGAGCATGAAGGAGATATATATATTTTAAAAATAGACATCCACGCAACATCCATAGGTTCAACTGACCGGCCAAAAAATAGACATATATATATAAAAACAATATGATATAGTGGCAGGATTACAGGGAGCATGCAGACATGCAGTTCAGCAGGTGCAGATGCAACTGCAAGTACTGCAATCGTAATACAGTATAGAACAGAGTGGCGGCCTGTCCCTGGTTCTCTGATTAACACAACTCTGCTATTCCATCCCCAACTGTAAATATGTGATGTACAGCTTCTCCGCCACCGTGGAGAAGAAGGGATCAAATCATCGGCTGATCTGATCATCCGTGCTAGGTGCTAAATTGCTAATGCTGCAGAAGCACGTAGAAGCTCGCCAGGAACGGACGGGGATCAATCAGGACTTGCGTTTTCTTGGGCCAGCAGTCAGGGCTGAGACCACCTCGTTCTTCTTCCCGTACATGACGTTCCACGAGTCCAGCGTCGGGAACAGCGGCTGCTGCTCCGCCGCCGCCGCAGGCGTCGCCGTCGCGTACTGTTCAGCAGCAGCAGCAACAGTGACGTGCGGCGCGTGTCCCGCCGCCTGGAGGAACTGCTCGACGCCGAGGTGCGGCAGGAGGAGGCCGAGGCCGAGGCCGCCGTCCTGCTGCGGCGGCTGCAGCTGCAGGTCGGCCTCGTCGGCGCCCGTGACGCGCTGCACCATGGCGCGGAAGGTGGCGGCGTCGGTGCTGATGTACGTGGTGGGCGCTCGCTTGGACGGCCACGGCCGCCGCCGCTTCCCCGCGTGCCCGCCTGCCGGGCCCAGCCGGCACCGCGCGGACGATGACGGCGACAGCGCTCCCGCTGCGTCCATCGCGGGACCGGGACTGTCCGTCCCTGCCACGGCACCGTGCATCAGCATCGCCGCCGCCGTCGTCGTGGCCGCGGGTGGGTCTCGGCCGGGGCGTGATCGGAGAGGGAGAAGTGGAGCGCGCGCGCGATGGCCGCGTCGGCGAAGGAGTGGGGCAGGAGCGTGGCGCCACGGCCCCCGCACAGGAGAGTGAGACGGCGTCCATGGCGTCGCTGACTCGGCGCTGGCTGGCTGGCTGCGTCGCTGGTGCGGGCGCTGCGCGGTGCGGGGCGGAGCGGTCGGTGCGGGAGAAGGAGCGGGGCGGGGTGGGGCGGAGCGGCCGGTGCGGGCGGGGTGGTCGGCCGCGGTCGGGACCGGGCGGGGGGGAGCGGTTGGCCGGCCGGCCCCTTCGCGCTAGGGTTCGGGACGGGAGCGGGGCGGAGCGGTCGGTGCGGGAGAAGGAGAAGAGAGCGGTCCGGTTCCAGAGACAGGATAAGAGAGGGAGTGACCGAGAGGGCAGGGTAGACAATTTACAAGCCCGGTCCCACGTGTCAGAGCACCTAAACTGCCAAATCTAGACAGAACACGGACGGAAGGGCATGGAGGGAAAAACAAAGATGAGGTTGGGCACACAGGGCGAAACAAACTTCCGGGATGGAGGACGGGTCCATCTTTTGTAAGGGCATACAGGGAAAACTCTCCCTTCGTGGATGGCTTTAAGAAGCTCGATCCCCGCCTCCCGAGTGATACACTTCTGGAAGATAATGGACTTGGGTGCCTTGCGCATCAACTCGCCATTGACCATAGCGTAGGCCTTGGCTCTGCGGACCAGCTGTTGGGCAGCAAGTTTGTCCTCCGGGACAAGGTGGTCATTCGGGTATTTGATAAAGGGCTCTCTCCGTCTTCCCGAGGAGGCGTCGCTGGGTCGGCCGACTCGTACCTTTATCATCTCCGCCGGGCCGAGAGACCATCGTCGTCCTCAACGTTGGCGTTATCGAGCGGTGTGGTCGGGTAGCCGACCACCGAAGTAGGTTCTGGTGTGTGTTCTACCTGATCTGGGATCGAAGGTTTGATTAAGTCTTGAACAAAAACACCAGGGGGTAACTTGGCACGGGATGAGCCCAGCTTGGACAGCTCGTCAGCTCCTACATTCTTTTCACGGCGGACGTAGATGAATTCTAGTCCATAAAACTTGTTCTCAAGTTTGCGAATTTCGTCAACGTAGGCGTCCATCTTTTCGTGGACTGTATCCCAATCTTTGTTGACCTGCTTGACGACTAAAGCAGAGTCCCCATAGACCATGAGTCGCTTGATGCCAAGTTCAATGGCGATACGAAGGCCGTGTAAGGCTGCTTCGTACTCGGCTACGTTGTTGGATGCTTTGAAGTGGATACGCAAGACGTATTTTATCGTGTCCTTGGAAGGAGAGATAAAGTAGACACCAGCCCTAGCACCATCGATGTTTAAGGAGCCGTCAAAGTACATTGTCCAGTACTCGGCTTTTGAATCGGCGAGGGGTAGGCTGATGTCCGTCCACTCCACGATGAAGTCGGGCAGGGCCTGGGACTTCACCGTCCGACGGGCGCGAAACTGGAGTGTGTACTCGGACAGTTCTAGCGCATATTTCACGATCCGACCACTGGCGTCTCGGTTGCGGAGGATGTCGCCAAGTGGTACGTCGGTAACGACCGTGATTTTGAAAGCTTGAAAGTAGTGGAGCAGCTTGCGTTTGGTGATCAGGAGGGCATACAAGAGCTTTTGTACTTGATTGTACCGCTGCTTGGACTCGCTGAGCACTTCGCTTATGTAATATATGGGGCGCTGGACTCCATAGACGTGTCCTTCATCCTCACGCTCGACTACTAACACAAATAATGGCGACCACGTTGGTCGTTGCGGCTATGTATAGGAGCAACTCCTCGTCCCGCTTTAGGGACCGTCGGGAGTGAAGGAGAGGTGAGGTAGGCTTTGAGCCGTTTAAAAGCCTGGTCGGCCTCCTCGGTCCATTCAAACTTTTCTTTGGCTTTGAGCGGTTTGAAAAAGGGGAGTCCTTTTTCACCCATCCGAGAGATGTATCTCGTCGTAGCGGCTAGGCACCCAGTGAGTTTTTGGATGTCCTTGACGCACCGGGCGGCCGTAATTTCGGGACGTCGGCTACTTTCTCGGGATTTGGCTTGATACCCTCCCCGGGCCGACCGTGTGGCCGAGAAGGATACCGGATGGTACTCCAAAAACACACTTGTTTGGGTTGAGTTTCCATTGAAACTCGTTGAGTTTGTTGAAGGTGCGCTCCAGATTTGTGATCAGGGTGTCCGTCGTTCTTGATTTTATCACCACGTCGGCTACGTAGGCCTCAACAAGATCATCGGCGATCTCTTTCTCGAGGCAGGACTGGATAGCCCGTTGGTACGTAGCTCCGGCGTTTTTGAGACCGAAAGCCATGGTCGTATAACAAAAAGCACCGAAGGGGGGTGATGAAAGCGGTTTTTTCTTGGTCCTCCTTTTTAAGGGCTATCTCGGTGATACCCGGAGTAACGATCAAGAAACGAGAGCAACTCGCGCCGGCGGTAGAATCTACGACCTCGTCGATCCGAGGGAGATTGAATGCCTGCTTGGGGCAGTGTTTGTTGAGATCTGTATAATCAACGCACATCCTCCACTCTTTATTCTTCTTTTGAACAAGCACCGGATTGGCTAACCAATCCGGGTGGTACACTTCTTTGATAAAGCCAGCGGCTAAAAGCTTGGCTACTTCTATTCTAATAAGCTCCTTGCGGTCGCGGGCGAACCGGCGCATCTTCTGTCTGACTGGCTTAGCAGTCGTCTTGACATCGAGGTAGTGCTCGGCCTTTTCCCTGGGAACACCAGGCATATCGGAGGGTTTCCATGCGAATATGCTGATGCTTTTCCGAAGGAATTGGACGAGCGCGTCTTCCTATTTAGGGTCAAGGTCGGCTCCGACTTTGGTGATTTTGGAAGGGTCCTCGTCGGAGAGGCGGACCGTCTTCGCGCTCTTCACCTTGTTGGATGGGCGCCGACCAGATCCAATAGGTTGCTCGAGCTCTGCGGGCGGAATGTCGTCGACGCCCAAGCTGGTGTGCTGCAAAGCGTGTTGCAGGTCTTGGAATTCCGCGCGGCGTAGGCGGCGATCTCGCACTCTCGAGCCATGAAGACGTTGCCACGTAGGGAGAGTGTTCCCCGCTCGGTGGGCATCTTCAACACCAAGTAGCCATAGTGGGGGACAGCCATGAACTTGGCGATACCGGGCGGCCCAAGATGGCGTGGTAGGTCCCTTCGAAGTCGGCCACTATGAAGGTGATGTGCTCGGTACGGAAGTGCCGCTTGGTCCCAAACCGCACGTCAAGGGTGATCTCGCCCGAGTGGGTAAGAGGGCTTTCCGGGCATGATGCCCCGAACGGTGTGTCGTAGGGCCGCAATTGCTCTGCGGTATGCCGAGTGCCTTGAAGGCTGGGTAGAATATGATGTTCAGAGCACTGCCACCGTCGACCAGCACCTTCTCGAAGCGGATGTTGGCTATCACTGGATCGAGGACCAGTGGAAATCGTCCGGCATCTGGGATGCGTGCCCACATATCTTTGCGGCTGAAAGATATGGGCTGCTCGGACCACGCTGGAAGCTTGACATCGGCTACGAGGCCATCGGGCTCTTGCATCGCGATGATGGCGCGAGTCAACAACTTTCTGTCGCGGCTTGTTTCGAGCCCGACTTTGCCGCCAAAGATCACGCCGGCGAAGTTCTTCTCAGCTTCCTTGAAGGTATGGCGAGGGTTGACCTCTCGCGTGTCGTCCTCTTCTTCTTCTTCTTCCGGCTTGTCGGCGGGCTTGCTCTTGGCTTTGGGATTGGGTCGAGGCCTCTTTGAAGCGGACTTGATGAGAGCGTCCGTCAAAACTCGGCACTCGCCCATGGTGTGACCTTTGCCAGGATGCCGAGGGCAGTCCTGGGCAAAGATTTTGTCGAGCACCTCATCCCCGACTGGCTTCTGCCCCTTAACCGCGTTGATGGCGTTGTCGTTGCGGTTTCGGTTGCATTTGCCGCCGCCGTAGTTGTCCTGGCCACGCCGCCTGAAGTTAGGTTCGTTGTCCCGTGGACCAGATCCACGGATGAAACGCTGGTTGTTGCGGCGCTCCTCTTGTCGGCGCGGTGGTCGGTCAGCATCGCTCTCGTCGTCGGAATTGTTCCGACGGTAATTGCGATCTGACGGGCCGTCGTCACCCCTGTTCAGGCCGTCGTACAGGAGCGTGTAATCGTGCGCGATGGCGAGTAACTCCTCCATGGTTTTTGGCTGTCTGAGGAGGAGAGCCTTTTGGAGGTCTCGGCCACGTGGTTGGACCAGGCCATCGATGAAAGCTTCGATAGCTGTCTCCTGAGAGATCTCTGGTACGCGATTCCACTGGTCTGAGAAACGCCGAATGTACTGCCGCAAGGACTCCTTTGGACGAAGGCGAACCTGCTTTAAGGCATACTTGGTCCCTGGTTGGACACAAGTAGACTTGAAGTGGTCGACGAAGACTTGGCGAGCCGCGCCCGGCGTGGATGGAACCGGGTTGTAGCCGGAGCAGCCAGGTGGTGACCGTATTGTTGAGCACAACGGGGAGGTAGTTTGCCATGACGTACTCGTCACCCCCGCCGCTCGGACGGCCACCTCGTAGAGCATGATCCAAGGGGCTGGATCTTTTGCCGTCGTACGCCCGGATCTCCGAGGTACGGAAATTTTTAGGCCATATGACTGGCTTGAGCTCCTCGGAGAAGGGTGGGATGCCGCCAATGTTCCGGCGTGCTCGGAGGCGCTCATCTATCCGTTCTCGGAGGTCCCGAAGCTCAGGTTGGATTACTTCGTCGTCTTGTCGGCCCCGGTTGCCTTGCTGGCGATTAGGGCGTCGTCGACTGTTCTGAGGACGTGCGCGTCATGGAGCTCTGCCGTGCTGCTCGACACGGTCGTCGTAGTCCCCTACGTCTCCATAGGCATATCTGCCGTTGTGGGACGAATTGTCCCCTCCACTCTCAACTCGCTGCTCACGTCGATTCCGGTTCTGCCGAGAACGGCGGGATCGGTAAGAGCTGGCCATGGAGCCCATGGAACGAAGATCGTTCACTTGGTCCTCGGCCGCCGCGAGGAATTCCCGGATCTCGTTGAGTCCGGGGGTCTCGGGGAAGCCGCTTCAATTTCTCCATTGCCACGGCAATGTTTGCCGTGGGGGTCTCATGGACCACTGGGTCGCCAGCACCGTCGAACTCGGGGTTGAGGTTGCGACGCCAGGGTCGGTGCCGTGGTCCGGCGCCCGCGTTGAGACGGCCCTCCTCGGCAATGCGTCGTCGGGCGCGATCGTTGTTACGAGCTTCCCTTGCCTGCCGCTGGGCGTCCGTCTCGTTTGGAGCCGGGGGCTCGTCATTGCTGACCATCAAAATCGTTGGTCTGAAGCCGGGCGGATATTTGGGGAAATCCAGCGCGCTGCTGGGGGTTTCCGTCCGGTGGTCGGGAGTGATCAGCGTGTCCTCTGCGGTCGGATTGAGCTCCGTATCCATTGGATAGTCTTCGTCCGAGGAGAGGTATTCAGTATAATCAGGAGAATATAGCGCGAGCAGATCGGAGACAGTTGGGGAGTCCGGGTTGGCATCCTGAGACGGATCCCCAAGCTCTCGGATCTCTACCATCCCGATTATGTGAGCGGGGCTTCTCGGGATGGTATCCTTGATGAGAAGCGTGTCGAACTATCGCTCGATGTCCCTTGCGTACGTCGACGCCGCGTTGTTCAATCCGAAGGACAGAACGGTTGGATCATGCGGCGGAGCGCTTGGATCTGCCGCGAGTGGTTCGCTTGGCGGAGCACGACCTTCACGGTTTTACTGAGCTGGTGCTCGGCGGTTTTGTCGTGCTTCGATGAACTCGCTCAACCTAGGGAGAGGAGGAGCGCTGGCTCTATGCTGGATCTGCCCAATATGCGTCGTACGGCGGTCCTGGCTGGGATCTAACCAACGGGGACTCCTGGCCGATCTGGGGGCAATAGATTGAGCAACAGGCGGACGGTTGTTGCCGACGAGATTTGCTTCGCCGCGACGAGCAGAACTTCGCCGACGTGGTTGGACGGGTGTGAAATCAGAAAAGTCTGGCCCCTTGCGGATCAACTCCTGCGTGGCTTCAACTAGCTTCGTGATCTCAGCCAATCCGCGGCCCTGTTGGTCAATGAGATCGATCAGATCTGAGTTGTCGATCGGCTTTCTTTTGTAGCAAGATAGCTGATCGACAAGTGCTCGGGGATCTGTCGTATCCGCCATTGCCGAGGGCAAGGGGGATTCCTGCGCGGTTGGTACTGCGACCGGCGGCGAGGTGGTTGGCACTGCGGCCGTGTGAACGGATGGTGCTGGGACCATCTGCATGGTGGGCGGTGCTGAGACCGTATGCCCTGCGAGCGGCGCTGAGACCGGCTCGGACGCTCCCGTGGAGGTGAGGGGCGCCATCATCTTGGTGGTCCAGGTGACCGACCCGAAGGTGAAGGCGTCGCTGGCCTCGAGATCCATGGAAGCGGGGAAGGAAACCATCTGGATCGCCTTGAGATCGAAAACTCCACCCCTACCCGGCGCGCCACCTGCCGATTACGGATAACCGGCGGTCCACCACGGGGTATCCCACGGCGGTGAGTTTCGGTAAGGGCGTGTTACGATCTGCGATCTGGACGTTCGAGAAACAAGACAAACCAGGGACAACGAGGTTTACCCAGGTTCAGGCCGCTCGGAAGCGTAATACCCTACGTCCTGCTTCCCGTGTTATGCTGTATGATCAAGTGTCGGGTTACAATGAAGCGCTAAGCTCTCTAGGTTAGGTTGCCAGAGAATAGCCTCCGTTCTAGGGGGGTCCTTGGCCGCTTTATATAACCGAGCAGCCAAGGGTACACGGGATGTGGTCGGTTACATCAAGTCGTGCCCTAGGAGGACTCTATCTGACCTAACCGACTAAGTCTACTTGCGGGACAAGTATCCTTGTGCGCGATCCACCTCCTGGTCGGTTGCGGACCACATCCTTGTCTTGAAGTCCGGCCCACCAGCCTGGTCGGTAATGGGCCGTCTTGGCGAGCAGCCCTGGAACTGTCTGTGGTGGTATACTGGATTTATACCCCCACAGCTGCGCCGAGTGGGCGAGTAGGATGGGCTCGCCTGCACCGCCGCCATGGCGGTGGGCCTCGTGCCAGGATAGGAGCGCGACCATGTGGTCCAGGTCGGCGTCCCTGAGCGCAGAGACGGCGGCGGGGACGTCATGCGTCGGGGAGCGAGGACGGGAGCAGCGCCGCGAGTGGGCGAGACGAGATCGGGTCGGTGGCACGCGTGGCGAGCACGCGCTCGAGCGAGGCCGCGAAGGCAGGGGAGATGGCCGGGCTCGGTCCTCGGGTGGTGTGGGAGGAGCGGGGCAACAGGAGCCTGCTGGGGCAGAACTCGTGGGGTTGGAGGGGAGCACGCGCGTCGGCGCAGTGGGACGGTGTACGAGCGGCTGGAGCAGAGCACGTGGCATTCAGCGTGCTCGAGCGGGCGGCGCTGTGGGGCGCACATGGATGTGTGGCCACAGCGACGGAGGATGTGGGTTGCCGCGCTCGCCATGGTCTTCCTCCATGAGTGCCGCCCCACCTCGCGAGCAGGCCGCTGCTTCAGAGGAGGAGACGTCGGCCATGGCGGACGTCGGCGCGGCGCGTGCAGGGGCGCACACGGCCATGTGGCCATGACGTCCGGATCTCGCGGGTCAGGGCGCGCGGTGGTCCTAGAGAGCGTTGCTGGGGAAGGATTGGCGGCCTCGTCGCCATCGTCGTTGCCGCCCACACGATGCCAAGAAGAGGAGTAGGGAGGAAGATGACAAGAAGTGGATGAATGTCGGCACCATGCCACTGTGTTCAGATCGGAGGGTATTTTAGACCTTTTTCGTGGCAGTTTGACACCGTTAGCCTCAGTTGCGGACTGAGTTGTGTGTGGGGTAAAACGAAATTCAACTTGGGCATGTAGGTGTTAACTAACTTTTTAGTGGCACATAGATACCAACCAGCTTTTATAAGGACATACAGGTAAAAGACACTTAAAAAGAATACTTTTGGCTTGAGCAGTGGTGTCATGTAAATTTTTAAGTTCTTAACTGAAACTAATTTTCATCAAGTTGGAGATAGGAAAGACGCTGATTTTTTTTCTAGAGATCGGGCAGAAAGAAGTACTCCATCTGTCCCTAATGTTGCTTTCGCGAATATATATTAAAAATATTAATATTTATGGTATATAATTACTATCATTAATTGGAAATATATTTAAATCTAGGCTTTTAATAATGTGATGAACTGTTGTCAATTTATATATAACCTTTACACAGGTCAATGTCCATCTTGTTCCTTTGGATACGTACTTGAAGAATAAGCTGACAAAAGGCATGATCTTGCCCAGTTGCCGATGAAACATCCCGAAGGGATGGGGAGTATTTTGCACAAAACAGAAGGAAAATGATCATCCAGAACTTGTATGGCAAATCTGTATAAAACTAAACTGGCAACCCAGATCAGTTTAACCACCGTCAGATAAGTTTACAGGAAGATCGCCAAGCAGTGGCATAGGTGCTATCTCCTAACAAATTGATTGCCAAGTGACACCCATTCAAACTTCTTTGATTTATTGCCAGAAAAAGATCAGCACAGTAACCAATGCCATATCATTATTAGATCCAACTGATCACTATTTCGGCTTAAAAGAAAATGTTTGGCATTTCTTTATACACATGCCACTCAGTGGAGAAACCAATCAGTGAACATGATAACAGCAATTAATCTGATACAAAAATAATTATAAAGAATGAGACAGTGGTAAATTCTGTGAAATACTATCACTGTTGTATATAGTCCATCAAACTTTCAACCTGCACTGTGTATTTATTTAGGACAGCAGAGCAGATAAAAGTTAAGTGAAGGTTAGCACGTGACAATCAAAATACTCATTGACACAGTTAATGTATAAAAAACAAAAAAGAAAACCCAAATGCAAAGAAGTGGCTTCTGCAAGTAGCAGAATTTTAGTTAAAACCCACACAGCAGTCCAATCATGACCTTCTCAAATTGGCCAATGTCAATCTACTTGAACAATATACTACATCTGTGTATGAAAAGAACAAGTGGTTATCTCTTCATGGAAGCAAGATCCTTCAAAACACTGCCATGCCATGCATTACTTTGCTAGGGAAAGCTAATGATAAAACAAGATAGGAAAGGCTGTCACGTCCTAGGATCATACAGCTTATCCTCTTACCTGTTACAAGGGTTGACAAACAAAGATGCACATTTTGACACCTCACCTTGAAATTGGATGCCAATTTGAAAAAAATCTGGTATTGCTGCACCAAGCCAAGCGCCACAAGCTTTCACGAAGATCTTCATGCAGAGGTACAGATCTATAATTCCTCTCAAATTACATAGCAATTTCAACTCAGGAAAAGAATCTTTGGATAATAAGTTTTTCACTCTCTTCCAAATTATAGTTCACTTTGACTTTGTCCTAATTCAAACTTCACTAACTTTAACAAAGATTTTAAAAAACATATTAACATCTACATGTTCAATTCCTTTTTGAGAAATCTACATGTTCAAATAAATGCAACATCAATATATATTTCATGGAAAATTGGATGAAACTAATTCGATGTTGTAGATACTAGTACATTTTACTATAGAGTTGGTCAAAATTAAAGTTGACTTAAGATACAGTGTAAGTCAACTGTAGAAGTATAATTTAGAATAGAGAGCATATCAGTTTCAGGAAAATCTTTGTGCAAAGACAAATTTGAGTAAGTCAATTACACCTTTTGGACTTGTATCCACAAAAAGGATCAGTTTAGAGAATTTATTTACATAAGTAGCCCTGAGTTCTCAAAACCAAACGGCAATGACATCAACGTAACCAAAGCAACTAACAAATACAATATTCTAATTCCAACACTGATTTGAACAGTGAAATTTTTCCTAAGATTAATTTCTCTACATCTATTTATATCTAGCACTTAAGAATTTTATACTGACCCTATTTTCTTACTTAAGGTAGGTGGCAGAACTAGCTAATTACAGGACATTTACTGACAAGGATTATGCAAAAAACATTACAACACATTCTGTCTGGAGAAGTGGCCAAAAAGAAAACCTATGCTGCAAAAATGAGTGTTTCTCTGACAGGATGTAGCAGAAATTTGGTTTTATCTCTGTTTAGTGCAGTGAACTGGCTCGTGTCACACTCCACCTGCTCACGCAAATAACAAAGTAACAGATTCATGGTCTAATGAACCATGAACCTAAAGAATCACTCACAAATGGTATGATAAATTTGCTTGAGAAAATTGATAATGCAAATAGGTGTCAGTTGCTAGGATTTGCAATTCAAGTGTCCCTGTGTCCCAAATTTTTCATAGAAAGTCCACCATTCATGACTGAAATGAACTTTCGTCATTAGATATTACCAATGTTATAAACTATACACTAGTACCTGAAACGGCATGAACCATTGTTCTGAACAGAAGATGCATTCAAGTAGAAAAAAGTAAAACTAATCTCAGTGCAACCTCAAATTATATCGGTTCCTAGAATTCATCATAGGAAACAAGTGAATACCAAGAACTTCCATGCTACTGTGCATGGTCATAACCGAACTGCATATAGCAAATAATTGTTTCTTGCATCATAGTTAGAAGTGCCAAGACTAACAAACAAAAACTAAGCATAGGCACATCTCAATCCTCCCATACTTTCGATCAGGACAAGACTACACATATAATATAACCATAACTAGTACTAACAGGCTTAACCACTAATTTCTTCTAGGATAGTCACAGTCGGCATTACCAAATGATGAGATCTTCTTAGGCTCATGTCTTCAATTTCCTTTTCTTGCATTTCTTGAACAGGTAAAGCTCGGACATCAACTCCTTCACAAGAGCAGGGCAGCTTTTAGACAGATGCTCAAAGCCATCAGTTTCCATGACCGCTTCCAGTGCCTCAGGAGATTTGAGAAACTCAATGCAAGCCTGCTTGAGACCATGGCTGCAGTGCTGTTCAGCCAACACCAATGTGGTTGCAGCCGTGCTCACATCTAGGTGCCTGTACAATTTCTCCTCACAAATCAGCTTGAGCCTCTGCATATCATACCTATCTGCTGCTTCGAGCAGATGCTGCGCCATCACGGCCTCCTCTTGTTCCTCCATCTGCGGCAGCGAGTCAGTGTAGATGAAATGGAGTAGGGCCTTGAACACCTGAGGTAACATGCCATCAATCCGGACGCAATCCCCTGTGGCCGTGCTCTCCTTCATTGCGCCACATAGCTCTGCCTCGAAGACTCGCGACCGGGCCGCAAGAAGGAACCTGTGCGCGCTGAATTCCTCGCCGGCAACTTGGAAAGTAACGTCGGCGCCCTTTTTGGACACAAGGAGATCGCCAAGATGCTGATTCAGGTCAGGTGGTGGTACTGCGTCTTGCAGCGAGGCAATCCTATCCTCCGTGTGGAGCTTCTTGCGAACAAAAACGTCGCAGCTGATCTTGAGACAGTCGTTCACCAGGACCTCCGACTTCTCCAAGGAGTCCCTTTCAATGAAATCACCGAAGCCGTAGCCGACGCCACCGGGAGAGAACACGCATAGATCTGTGGTACAGGACTCCGACTGCAGCGGGTTCCCGGCACTATCGAGCAATTCGAACTTGGCTCGCGCCTTCACGGGCCCGCCGGCACTCTCGGCGAGTTGGAGAAAGATGGATATGAAGTCAGCGTCCTCGGACGTCCGGCCGTTGGGGTAGTAGTTGATGTGCCAGCTTCGACCCACAGCACTGAACGGGCGAGACCTGATTGATTCACCGGTGGGGAGCTCATCCTTGATGCGCGAGTAGCCGTCGATGTGGAGAATGTGGTGCCCCACGAGCTCGCCTCCGACGATGGCCGAGGCGGAGCGGGGCTCATCAACGACAAGCGCGGCGGATTCCGCGGCCGGCATGGCGGCGGGATGCGGAACGCGGCCTAGGGTTTTGCCGCTACACAGTTGGGGCTGGCTGGGGAATGGGGGGGACACGAAGACGATGAATGCGGATGGGAGTCGGCGGATTGACGGCGAAGGGCACATATGGCACTCGTAACAGCAGGGCCACGTATGGGCCGAGCTGCCCCAATACATGGCATTCCGTTGGCCCAAATAATCTGACCCACGATTGTTTTTTATTTTCATTTGAGTTTGAATTTGAATTTTACTTTTGCAAAAAGAAAAGGTTCTCCGAGTATTCTTCTATCTAATTGAAATGTTTACGTTTAAATTCTGCCACCTCAATTTGTGGAATTTCTCTTTTGTACATTGAAACTAACAAAAGTGTTGTGAGCACAAATGATAATCTCGTCAGTCCCGGTATCAAGGGACGAGCCTGGGCCGATGGCCATCGGCGTGGTGGCGACAGCTAGGGTTGGTGGCAGCATGGCCGCGACGGCGGCGCGGCGGAGAGTGACGAGAAGGGGCGTGGGCGGCAGCGCGTGCGCGAGGGGTGAGGAAGGGAGAGAGAGTCAATAGCTGAGAGGTGAAGGGTTTGACCCCAATTCCTTTCTTAGATTTAATGATTACAATTCCTCTTTTGTATTTATAACCTGGAATTCTTTTAGCCTCTAAGCGATCTAAACCTAGCTTGACATGGAAGCAATGGCGGCGGCAAGGTTGCTCCCCCACCCTCCTCTTGCGCGCACGGTGCCCTCGGCCCGCGGGACACGGCTGCTATGGCGGTATTCCTCTCCTGGGCCCGAGTTGGCCTATTTTTCTTTGCTCATGTGTAGAGACCTTTTTTTGTGACTGCTCATATGTAGAGTCTGCGTTGTATGCGTTACATTTAGTTGCATAAAAAAGGGGGGGGAATAGGCTGCAGGACACCTAAAGTGACCCCTCTATGCTAACGGACATGCAAAATTAGATGATTTGCTGATGGACCCTCCGGTTCTTTACAAATTTGCTGGTGGACACTAGGGCCAATAAAATATTCATTTCTAGGTTTAGAGGGGAGAGAAGAGCGATGAAAGGTCCTTAATACCCTTGCCTCTTTCTCTTTTGTGTTTTTCGTTCTGTTTCTTCCTCGTTGCCGTCGGCCATCCCTTGTCTCTGCGCCACGAGCTCCACCGCCGCACGTGCTCCACCTCTGCGCCACCGCACGATGCGAGCACGCCTCTCCCTCACCTCAGCGCCACGAGCTCCACCACACGCGTCCTCGGCCTCCGCGAACTCCGCCGTGCACGCCCTTCGCTGTCCCTCGCCGACAACTGGTTCCACGGCGCGCTTCCGGCGGGGTCCCTCCGCGTCCTCGACCTCTCTGGCAACGCCTTATTGGGCCCTATCCCAGCATTCCTATTTGCCCCCTCCTCCGTGCTGCAGGAGCTCTACCTCTCCCGCAACGGCTTCTCTGACGGGGTACCGTCACAGCTGGCGCTCTTGGGCCCCCTGACGTGGCTTGAGCTCCAGCACAACGCGCTCGTAGGGCCCCTACCCAGGCTGGGCATGATGCGCGCGCTAGTCTACCTCGACGTGAGCGGCAACGACCGGCGAGCCGGGGACGCTGTCGTCGTTGCTCTGGTCCATCGTGGCACACAACAACTCCTTCTCTGGGACGCTGACCTCATGGGCAACGTCGTGTCCGGAGCGGAGCAAGACAAGGGCACTGTGGAGCAGGAGCGCGGGCGACACATGGCTCCAACACGATGCAGCTTCAGTCGCCACGACCATAGGGGCCACGTGCCCACACGTGGCTGCGCTGCTGCTTCATTGTGACGGTCGTCCTTGCCGCCAGCACATGGCGTCCATCATGGACCGCTGCCGCATGATCCTCTTCCTCTTCCCCGCAGGACCTTTCACTGCTCTTCTCTCTCCTCTAAACCTAGAAATGAATATGTTGTTAGCCTCGTGTCCACCGACAAATTTGTAAAGGACCGGAGTATCCACCAGCAAATCATCAAATTTTACATGTCCGCTAGCACAGAGGGGTCACTTTGGGTGTCCTATAGCTAATTCCCCTCTAAAAAAAAGTGTTGTGAGCACAAATGATAATCTCGTCAGTCCCAGTCACATGAAAAAAAAGGTTTGGTAAAACTCGGTGTAGGATAGGCAATAATGACATGGAGCTTGCAGTGGGATTAACTGAAACTAACCATTGGTCTAGATACTTTTGGCCTGAGCAGTGGTGTCCCGGAAATTTTGAACTTCTTAACTGAAACTCTAATCAAGTTTTAGACAGGTGTCAAAAAGATAACAAAACGAAGCAGAGCAGGTGAAGCGTGAAGGCGAGTAACCATGTTCCGCAACAAGGTGCTCATCCGCGCCGCCGCCGCCGCCGTCTCTTCCTCCTCGCCCTCCCCGCTGCCCCCATTCCTCCTCCGCCAGGTCTCGCTCTCCGCCGCGGCCCCCATACCCGCGGCCGACCTCGAGATCCTCTGCTGCAGGCTCTCCCGCCGCCACCGCCTCGCCTGCCTCCACCAGCCCGCCGCCGACGTCCTCCTCGTCTTCCAGGTATCGCTCCTCGTCTCACCCTACCGCTCCGCTCCGCACCCCGGGCACGGCACTTTCGTTCCTGGTGGCGGTTTTCAACCCCTTCGTCGTCTTCCCGGTCGTTGCAGAGATGCCAGTCCGTCGAGGCGGCCGAGGCCGTCTCCGAGATCGCGGCCGCGTTCCCTGGCGCCTCGGTGAGTCCGTGGCCTAGCTACTGTCTCTCCTCCGTGCCCCCCATCTGTTCGACGTTTTTCCGCAATATACAATGGGCACTCTTCTGCACTCTGTCTGTAACGATTTAGCGGTCCGTGTGTATTGTACGGTGTTTGCCATTGTAGGTGGAGGTGGGCGAGGAGGAGGCTCTGGTATGCTCAGGTTCACTGGTAGCAGAAGCCGTTCAGTGTGAGCTGCGCTCCATGATGCTTGGCCATGGATGGAGGTGTCTGGGAGAGAATATTTACGTGGACTCGAAGTTTGATCAGACTGAGGAGAGGACTGATCTGTGCGCGGTGAACGTGGTACAGTGTTTTTGGCTTTTTTTTTTTTTTTGCCCTTTTTTGGGCATTCGTTATTGTTGCATGTTACTTTTTGTGCAAACAAATGTCATGTGGCTGCTCCAGAATTGGGAATGAGCATTCAAATCTGGATGTCGGGAGTGTTCGGTTGAACCTCTTGGTGAAGTAAAATGGGTTAGAAATGGTTAGTTATGCAGCGTGCTCGATCCTAAACACTGAACCACGTGCAACAGTTCGCAGTCATAGTTTAGTTTGTGCACCAGCCCATTTGGTTAGCTCAGTGTGTCCAAAGCTTGAGGTAATGAACTTACAGTAAAGTAACATAGGTTGTTCAGAAATATCCATAGTCACTAAACTTCAGAATCTGAGTGATCATATTGTTTGTCTTTTACTATTAGAGTAATCCCCAGAATCCATAATCCGCTTCATAATTATGTTTATGTGTACACTCTGGTGCCTAGTCATGATCTCCGTCCTGAACTTGCAATCCAATTCCAGTTGAGCATTGGCATGCGAATGCTCCAATCTCTTCTTACGAATCATGCTCTTATGCTCGATAGATATATAAAAGGCATTTTTGGTTCAGGTACAAAGGTTTCATAATGTTTTTTTAAATGGAAAATACAGTTTTAGAATATGAATCTAGAAGGAAAAAAAAAAGTGAAGGTCACATTGCCTTCACTTGTTTGCTGCATTTTTTTTAATTGGCAGGAGCTCTGCCCTTCAATTACGAGTGAGAGTAGAGGGTTTTCAAGTACAATCTAAAACAAACAGCCCACCCAGGCTAGTAGCAAGACGGATCACACAAACAAAGTCCAGCCCCCTATCGAAAAACGCTCTTTTCCAGCCCCCTATCGAAATGCTCTTCTTCTTTCGTCAATGTCCTCTTTAATTCTCGAGGCCACCTGCAGCTCAATATCTTCTTGTTTGCTGCGATTCATCTGTTAAATGCTTTGGATAGACTACTTCTACATTCTGTTATTTTTTACTATAAAGTATAAGCTTTTGATATCATGGCTCTGGATGTTACATTGTTTGTTGTTTATTTATTATGTTTGTGGTGGAACTGCTGCAGGACGTTCGGTTAGGGAGAAATGATGATTTTGAATTTGTTGTCTCACCTGATGCGGTTCGGTACACTACGCATAAGGTATCATTGAATTCTCACTTCTTTCCACTGCAGAAAAGAAAATAGTTTCTATTAATAAGTTCTGTACCTCTGTTATTGCTAGATCTCTGATGTTGCTAGTTCCAGTATGTTGGAAACATTTCATCACAGCAATGAAGTAGTTTTGGATAAGTCTAACTTTGTAACAGCCTGTACAACTCTTCCTGCGCTTCAGGAAGGCCATGTGATTGGTAATTTTCAATTTCCATATTATATTACAGTAATTCAGTTTTCAATGATGTTTTCCACTTTTGCAGGATATAGCAAGATGCTCCCCTCAGAACAGTGCTTGGACAAGTTTATGGAGCTTTGCTTATTTAAGGTGACATATGATATTCCTTGCTTTCTCTTTGTTTTTATTCCATATCATGCTTCTTTTTAGGAGTAGATTCTCCATGACCTTTTCTCTTACAAATTTTCCATATGACCTGTTTTTTTTTTCATTTTTACATAATTTGTGTGCGCAGCATGGGTTAGATACAAACTGCAATTATCATGTAGCAGTCAAACTTACTTATGGAGCTTCACTGGAAACAAAATGGTTATTGCCTCCTTAGTATCCTCTCCATATGCTATGTTGCACTGATGATATTGGTATACAGAACGTTTTCACTTCTCACATTTATCTCAACATGCATTTGATTTGCTTTCTTTTATTGAATTAAGTAGGTGGCCTTCTTCATTAGTTCTCCAAGGTACAGGGCTTCAACCAGCCTTAAAATCTGTAAGAGTATCTAAGGCAATGTCTGCCTTGCAATCCTTTGTAGAATTATTGAAAGGTATGGATGTGCTGTTGCTAAAATTGTCTGTCTGAACTCTTATCTGTCTTTGTGATCTGGTTATTTAGATTTGTGTACACTGACACATTGACATACAAACTTTTGCTGAGTATATATCTTTATGTATTAATGGTTCTGGAAAATATTTTTATACATATTGAATACTAGTTAACCTTACTCCTTATTTCAGCTTGGAATTTCTTTGGCCATAATAATCTAACCATTAAGGTATGTTCTGAGCAATCGGCCTTTTTGTAACTCAACGTACTATTAGTGGGAATTGTAATTGTGGTACTATGAATGGCTATCCTTTCATCATGGTCTTAAAAGTTAGTGCTCTTGTTGAAATATGATATCCTTTATTTCTCTCTGTTTTGTTATGTGTAGTGAGTATATCAGATATATGTTGTCTCAGTGTGGTTTAAATTATTCTGTTACAGGAACAGGTTCTACTGAACTGCTCATCAACTTTGCCTGCTTGGTATAAGGCTGGAAGTGACCTGACAAAACACAATTCGAGAACTGAAAATATTGAGAATCTTGATTTAGGTCATACTGATGTTATGTCCAAACACCAATCATTTATTCTAGGTACGTTTTGCCAGAACTGACATGTTTGCATGGCTGATTTTTTTTATTTTTTATCAAATATCAACAACTAAATGCATATATATTTTCTTCTTTTACAAGACTTTCGGACCCCAAAACCTGCTGTCGTTTGTTCGTTGAGTGCAAAACTGTGGAATACCAAAGTTCACAAGATAGCTCATTCTTTGGGTGACAATGAAAACCTCAGTGAAACAAGTCCAAGCTTCAGTTGTCAATCACAACAGCTTGCTACAAACAGTTCACATAAATGTAAGATCAGATTTTGCTTACTTCTGATTTTTGTAGCATCAAGATATATGAATAATTTTGGTTTGGTTATTGAAGATGTTTCTCATTGCATATATTTCAGTATGCAAGTTCTATCTAAAAAAAGGATTGGTTTATCTATCTTATCCCTGTGAATAGTAGGGGAGGGCGCGCTTGAATATATGTTACTAGAGTATTTGCACAAGAGGTCCTACAAGGCCAAACTTTTCAAGGATGAACAACACCAGTGGGACTTGGGTGCTCACTGCTAAATCTGAAATAATACAACATTTAAGGCTACTTTTTAACCAACGTGATTCAACTACAGCAATCTTTTTCCACATGTGGTACAAACTTCTTAGAAACCTTTGTTTATGAGCAGTCGAGCACCATATCTGAATCCTACACACTCTTACAAAGATGTTTGTTGGAGCATCTCCTCAAGTTTCCCAATATCTCAGCCTGGCCGAGGAAAGTGGCTAGGATGGAGGCCTAGGAGAGATTATTTCCTTATTTTCCAGAATTAGTTATTTCCAAGTTTGTTGGCCGGTTGGCCTATTAGTTTGTAATCCCGTGAACAATTGAAGGCAAGCAAGATATTATTCATCTAATCTCTCTCTCTCTCTCTCACTCTCAAAACCTAAGCCTACGGCAGAGGGGCAAAACCTTGCCGGAGAAGACGGATTGCGGCTACGAACTACGTAGCCGAGGTCCAGCTACCCAGGGGTTCGACGCCCTTGACAATTTGGGTCACCCCAATACTATTTCTAGGATTATTGGGGGAGATAGTTTTGCAGCGCCCAATAGTCGATTCCAATTATTCTTTCTGGCAGATGGACACCATCTGTATGTGGGTTATTTTATTTTCCTTCCTCTCCTTCATCTTCACTCAGCACATCTCTCCCTTCGCATCCCAGTTCATCACTAACCACCCCTCATCAGCCTCGCCCCCCTTTCCCTGCTAGCTGCACCTCTCCCTCGAGCCCTCCATGGAAGCCCTCGACATCAATTGCCATTGACGCAGCTACAAGCAGAGAGCACAATCCCCCCTCCCCCAATTTTGGTCAACAACAGAGATCACAACACTGATTATGGTGGTGAAGGATCTTATTGGATGAGGGCTGCTTACTGGGCTAAGGATGTCATGGCCACCATTACTTTGGGTTGCAGTCACATGGCTAAGGTCGGATTGACGACGATCATCTCTTTCTTATGTATCCCCGCTACGGGTCCATCTCGCTAGTCCTCGGTTCCGTACAAGCACAGATCATCGGAGTTCGGTGGGAGGCGGAGGCTTGGGGACAACAGCTTGGGGCTGGGCTCATAAGCACAGGCACCAGCAGCTTTGGACTAGGCTCGCATTAAGTGGGCGTGCACTAGCGTTGCTCACCTGAGAGGTGCCAGCTTGAGGCCTATGGCTTGGGGTTTGGGGTCATTGGCCTGGGTGTGGATTGGCTGTGCTCAGACAGAGTTTGTGGCCATGGCACATGGTGAGTGGGAAACAAGTGGTAGTTATTGTGGGGCTAGTGCTATTTTGGGGAGATGTAACTCTCACTTTATTTGCGCCAGAAAAAGGGAGAACTATTGGGGGGCACTAGAGCAAGAAAATAGTTCTATCGCCCCCAATATGACAATTTTATGGGGATAAGAAGTCGTATTGAGAGACTGCTGGAGATGCTCTTAGGAGGCACCTTGTCGTAGTATTCTATTTCTCTGCAGCAAAATCTCCCAGCATGCCATGCCATGCCAAGGTAATATGCTCATTGAAGATCGGTTTTCATATTAAAAATTGTCCCATCTTTGCTTCAATCCTTCAATGATCTGAAGAGGGAGATAGTCAGATAGGTGCTGACTCCTATTAAATTAGCATTTAGTTATGCAGTAGTATTTGCTTTTGGGACTTAAAAGTTAAAACCCCTGTTCCTTCTGTACTAAAATGCAGCACAAGTTACTCTGATGAAGCCTTCATTCAGCAGAAGTAAATCAACAGAAAAAAGGAAGTTGAGATGTTCATCAGGTAGGTACTATCAGTTTTATTACAATTATAACTGCATGCATATCTATGGGCCTTTGGTCGCATTATTTATTACAATATTATTTTGCTCCATTAGTAAAAGGAAAGTCTCCTTACACTACCTCTAATCATTGTTGCATCAGAACAATCTTATACTGATAATTCAAAAAAATCAAGTCATCCTGATTCTGGGGCAAATCATGCTAATCATGTTAGTTCATCAAGTGCAATTCTTCACATGCCAGTCATTCAGGTATGGACTTAGCTCTTTGCCAGAGGAATAACCACAATAATTCTAGTATGCATGACCAACTATTATTTGTGAAATGGATTAAGTTATATGCGGGGCCAAGAGTGTTAGATGACAGTAGCAGAATTTTTTGTGTGGCAGCAGCAGCATTCAGGGTTTAAAAGGTGTCTTTTTTTGTGTTAAGGTTTTTGGTATGCTATATATATGATATTTATTTTTCTTCCTCCTCCAGATCAGGGTTTGCCTGTATTTTGGAAGGCAATCGGTTCCTATAGTTTGTCTAGTTTGTAAACCAAACTTGCTGTCCATCTGAATGTTTCCCCTGTGTTCCCTCATAAATCATAATGTGTATACAGTAGTGCACTAGTGCTAGACTGTATTATTGAAACAAAGAAGAATTATTTTGAAGTTGATTTCAGCTATAAACCAGCTTGTGCAGTTTTATGTCAAAAGTAACCTTATTTAGATTTCAGTATATTCACAGTGTGCGTGCTTAGGAAACATGAAGGTTTAGCTGCATGTCTTGATCATCACAACAGGTTTCTAAAAATCATGGAAGTAAGCATGCAGAGTTACTGAAGACCAGTAGTCAAGGAGGTGAAGGAATTGCAGAAGGTATAATTAGTCCCGAAACTATTCTGTATTCACATTATAAGACAATTCAAGAACTGATAGTATTGAGATGAGGGCAGCTTACTGGGCTCAGGATGTCATGGCCACCATTACTTTGGGTTGCAGTCACATGGCTAAGGTCGGATTGTTGACGGGCATCTCTTTCTTATCTGTCCCCGCTACGGGTCCATCTCACTGGTCCTCGGTTCAGCACAAGCACAGATCGTCGGAGTTCGATGGGAGGCGGGGGCTTGGGGACAACAGTTCGGGGCTGGGCTCATAGGCACAGGCATCAACAGCTTTGGACTGGGCTCGCATGAAGTGGGCGTGCACTAGCATTCCTCACCTGAGAGGTGCCAGCTTGGGGCCAATGGCTTGGGGCTTGGGCTCATCGGCATGGGCATGGATTGGCTGTGCTCAGACAGAGTTTGTGGGCATGGCACATGGTGAGTGGGGAAGAAGTGGTAGTTATTGTGGGGCTCATTCTATTTGGGGAGATGTAACTCCCACTTTATTTGAGAGATGGGGAGTTTTTTTAGTGTTCACTAAAAAAAGGGAACTAGAGCAAGAAAATAGTTCTATCTCCCCCAATACGACAGTTTTATGGGCATAACAAGTCATATTGGGAGACTGCTGGAGATGCTTTTAGGAGGCACCTTGTCGTAGTATTATATTTCTCTGCAGCAAAATCTCCCAGCATGCCATGCCATGCCAAGGTAATATGCTCATTGAAGATCAGTTTTCTTATTAAAAGTTGTCCCATCTTTGCTTCAATCCTTCAATGATCTGAAGAGGGAGATAGGTGCTGACTCCTATTAAATTAGCATTTTAGTTGTGCAAGTAAAGTAATATTTGCTTTTGGGACGTAAAAGTTAAAACACCTGTTCCTTCTGTACTATAATGCAGCACAAGTTACTCTGATGAAGCCTTCATTCAGCAGAAGTAAATCAATAGAAAAAAGGAAGTTGAGATGTTCATCAGGTAGGTATTATCGTTTTTATTACAATTATACATCCATGCAGATCTACAGGCCTTTGATCGCATTGTTTATTAGACTATCTCTAATCATTGTTGCCTCAGAACAATCTTATACTGATAATTCAAAAAAATCAAGTCATCCAGATGCTGGGGCAAATCATGCTAATCATGTCAGTTCAACAAGTGCAATTCTTCACATGCCAGTCATTCAGGTATGGACTTAGCTCTTTGCCAGAGGAATAACCACAATAATTCTAGTATGCATGACCAACTATTATTTGTGAAATGGAGTATTAGTTATAGGCGGGGCCAAGAGTGTTATCTGACAGTAGCAGAATCTTTTTGTGTGGCAGCAGCAGCATTCAGGGTTTAAAAGGTGTCTTTTTTTGTGTTAAGGTTTTTGGTATGCTATATATATGATTTTTATTTTCTTCCTCTTTCGGATCAGGGTTTGCCTGTATTTTGGAAGTCAATCAGTTCCTGTAGTTTGTCCAGTTTGTAAACCAATCTTGCTGTCCATCTGAATGTTTCCCGTGTGTTCCCTCATAAATCATAATGTGTATACAGTAGTGCACTAGTGCTAGACTGTATTATCGAAACAAAGAAACATTTTGAAGTTGATTTCAGCTATAAACCAGCTTGTGCAGTTTTATGTCAAAAGTAACCTTATTTAGATTTCAGCATAGTCCCAGTGTGCGTAAATATGAAGGTTTAGCTGCATGTCTTGATCATCACAACAGGTTTCTAAAAATCATGGAAGAAAGCATGCAGAGTTACTGAAGACCAGTAGTCAAGGACGTGAAGGAATTGCAGAAGGTATAGTTAGTCCCGAAACTATTCTGTCTTCTTATACAATTATAAGACAATATCTAATCTTCTTATTTACCATGCAGTCCAACAGGGTTATTCAGAAACAAATAATTTGGACACAGGAAGGAAGATAAGTCCTTTTTATCTTTTCTATATGTCATCAGCCATGCTGTTAATTGCAATGAAGAATATATAGTTTGCAGATAAAGAAAATGAAGCCTTGATCTATAAAAAGGTTTAAAACACTTTTACAAGTTACATTTCTTCTCTTAAAACCAATTGAGGGTAGAGGGTAGTATCTTAGACTCAAGATATCTTGCAATTTAGACAAACCATGGAACTCAATATACTCCATAAGGGGAAAAGTGGTGCAGCCGTGCAGGCCAAACAGCTCTTTTATTCTTTCATTCGAGTTCATTTTTTTTGTCACTGATGATCATCCAGTTGGAATATTTAACAAATTTAAAATATTATGCCTTAAATTTTTGGAACCAACTGAAAATAGGGAAAAGGTAGACATAGGGTTGTCCCGTAGGACCCATTTTATTCTTGAAGATAGGAAAGAGCCCATTTGTTGTAATGAATAATAGAGAAGGAAAGCATTTGATCCCATTCTGTTCACATTTGTGATGTTAGTCTATCCTATTTTGCCAGCTTATTCATTCAAACTATTGGCAGCGCTGTGAATAATGTGTTCTTCAATCTTGTTGAATTCATACTGACAATACTTCTTGCCTCCACCAACCATCTCATCTTTTGAGTTGCTTATCATATTTATCAAGGCAGTTGCTGCCATACTGATTATGCACTTGTATGACTGAGCACTCTGGAATGACATTTACACTTAGTTAAGAGTGTCAGCTTGCCCTTGTTTCGCATACAGATTACATGACAAGGGAATTCTGGACTAGTTTTTATATGCAGTAGGTTGTTCCTCGCATTTCTTGAATGTCTCAAAGTCCAACCATTCTGTCCTTTTTGTAGCCTGCATTCAGGTCCTCCATGATTGCTGTAGGGCTAATTGCCATGTTACCTTTCTGCACAGTAAATATTACACACCAGGTATCCAAGTGACAAAACCAACACCGGACATTGAAAAAGGTGTGGTTACCAAGAAGGTGATAAACCCAACACTGAAGACTGTTGTTCCAAAGGATGACTTAATTGCAGATGCGAAGCGAAAGGCCAAGCGAGATCTTGACAAGAATGTGATGACTACTGCAACTAAACACAAAACAATGCCAGAAGTTGTCAACAATGAGTTTTCTATAAAGGTAATTAATTAAATTCCAGTTGTAAATGGTAATCTTCTGTAACTACATGTAACTAATATCTTGTGATTTGATCAACTAACAAAAACATGGATTGAATTTCTTAGGTGAAAGATAATCAGAATGACGAACATAAGAAAAAGGTAACAAAGGTGAAAGCGAAGGCAGCTGACAAGGATCTCTTGAATTCAACGACCAGGACAAAAGCAAAGCCAGATGTTGCCAGTGACGAGTTGATAGCAAAGGTAACAGCCATTTCACATTTTCCTCATACATTACCTGAAGATAGATAATCTGCTGCTTGTAATTAATAGCTTGAATTTAAATACATTCAGGTGATCGATCATCATAGGAGAAGTGAGCTGCGTTTACTGACAGTCAATGATCTGAAGTGCTTCCTCGGTGCAAAGAAAGCAAAAGTTGGAGGAACGAAGGAAGTGCTAATACAAAGAGTGACTGAGCTCCTTGCTTGACAAATGCATTGCTATTAGGAAGTAAGAGGTTTGAACCTGTTGCATGTGATGATGTGAAGCTGTGCAAAGTTTTTTTTCCTACTTGTTGCAGTTTAGGTAATGTGGAGGACAGAGTGTGGGATAGAGAAAGAGGTTAATGTTTAGGAATGCATTATTATGTTTTTTTGTCGCTGTCATACAATTCACATTCACAACATTTTATTATGATGTTAGCAGGAGTGAAGCAGGTTGCGGTTCTTCTTGGAATATCTTAGCGCCCCTTTGGTTTTTGAGCTCTTTGGTTTTCGGCTCGCTCCTGTCTAGATGTTTTTTTTTATTGTTGTTTTTGGTAAGAGTCCTTGTACAGATCTTTTTAATACAACAGGTAGCTCTCTCCTGTGGTTTTTTTTAATAAAAAATACTGAGAAAAGGCTAATTTAGCCTTAGCTCCTGCAGTCCTGTCACTAGTGTTTCTATCAAGAAACTAATTGTGCCGTAACCTCCGGGGCTGAAGAAATGTAGTGCACCAAGGGAACTAACAGCTGCCTCACGCAGCTGGCAACTCCCTTTTCTCCAAGGCTTCAGCCCAACCACCAACCGCCACGAAATCGAGACCCCAGGCCCCCTTACAATCAGTATACTTCCAATTTGGAGCAAATTAACAGCCACATTTTTCTTATAAATGCTCCACTTCTGTTGCATTATTGAACGGCGTTTGCATTTCCAGCAGCAATGGCCACGTCGTCCAAGACGCAGGAAGCTCTGGCCTTGATGGCGCTCGCCGTCCTCGCCAGCGCCGCCGTCGCTGCAGGCGATGCGTCGTACTGCCCCAGCAATCTCACCCTCCACAACCTCTGTCCTTACCCGGTCTGGCCGCTCGTCACCGCCAACGCCGGGTACCCCTCCGTCGCCGGCAGCACTGCCAACGCCCGCCTCGACGGGAACGGCGAGGGCCTGGTGACCACGGCGCTGCCGCAGGGCGCGTGGTCGGGCCGCGTGGTGGCACGCACGGGGTGCGCCGATGACGATGGCACGGCGTGCCAGACCGGCAGCGCGCCGCCGGCGACGGTGGCGCAGGTGAGCGTGGGCGGGCATGGCGGGCTGGCGGTGTACAGCGTGAGCCTGGTGGACGGGTTCAACGTGCCCATGGTGGTGACGCCGCACGGCTTCGCGGCGGGGTCGAAGTGCCCGACGCTGGGGTGCGCCGTGGACCTCACCCAGGACCAGGAGTGCTGCCCCGGCGGCGCCGGCGGCCGCTGCGGAGCCGGGGGAGCCACGCAAGCGGCGCTGTTCAAGGCCAAGTGTCCCGACACGAGGACAACCACCACGGACGTCGAGGCGACGCCGCAGGACTGCATCGCGCCCGGCGAGCTCAAGGTCGTCTTCTGCCCGGCACGGGGCTGCACGGCCACTTGTAACTAGGCGTGTACGTCCTTGTCCCTCGCTCACTTGATGTGGCGCATGGGGGGCTACGTGTTTTGCATATATTTGGACGTGTTCACATCGTTCTGCAGTGCTATCTGCATGTATGTGTACTACAAATTGGTGTGACTGTGTGATGAGGAACTAATAACAATGAGTGCTTCGTAGATGGCATGTTCTCATCAGGCCACGTACAACGGAGAGGCTCCAGAAAAAACGCTTGAAATTGAGGAAAGAAAGAAAATGTCAGCAAGCGTATGTCAAAAAGTTGAACCTACAGTGTAAAAATGCTTGCAAGGACGCTTAATGTGTCCGGTTAACTGAAGCGCTCTTGTTAAGCATTTTTTTTTTCTCTCACAATGCCAACGCTATTTGAGCCCCGTCAGCTACCGTTGTGTTCTGGTTCCTTGCTCGCTTCTAGCTCAGGTACTCTGGTCCGGCGATCGATGAGTACGCGTGGCTCGGCGAGGGAGCATCTGGCATCAAATAATTAGCCTTGGTGCGTTGTTTGTTGTACTGGGTCCATAAATACCGTCGATCGTGTGAGGCGGCAAGACGAGTAATCGTTCAATCAAGGAATTCAGAGCATGCTGGGGCGAGGGCGGACGGGGAAGTAATACACCACGATCTTGTGCTCACGCCGCTTCCTCCTCTCCTTGTTCTTGTCCCCTGCTGCTGCTGCAACCTGCTCGCCTCCCTTGTTCGTCTTCTCGTCACCTGATCCCCACTTCTGCTGATGCTTGTGCTTAGCCTCTGGATCACCTCCGGATTGCTTACCGGCAGCAGGCGACACGGCGGCACCGCCGAAGCAGCCTCCAAAGAAGCCCAGCACCATATGATTGTTGGCCGACAGAGCAAAGGATCGGTCGTCGATGTTTTTCCTCTGCTCGATCTTACCATGGCCTTAACCTAACTCTCGTCAGCTGATCGATCACCTCCTGCTCTTTATTGCGTTTAAGTTCTGGTGGCCTACGTGCTGCGCTCTCATGTTATGATGCTGACGCTGCCTTGGTTGCCAAGGTTTCTACTTTCTAGTCCCTTTTGGACTCGGTTTCTAGTCCCTTTTCGACTCCGACTCGGTAAATGCTCAGCTCGGCGTGCACGGTCAAACCAGCTATGTTTTATTATCTGCTTGCTGGTGTTGGTCTGTTGGAGAGGGATAAAACACCGGACTAACTAGCGATCGAACGTTCAACTAGAGAACGCCCGCGCTAGCAGGCCCGGCCCACCTCATGCTCCCCGTTCGAGTACCGCATCACACACACACCGCCCCCGTCCGCGCCCCAACAGCATCCGCGCGCCGCGCCGCCCCTCCAACCCCCCGCGCGGCGCTGCGCACCGAGAGAGGAAGGCGTCGGCGGCGACCAGAAATAGGAGGGCGCTGGGCCGGGGCGGATCCCAGCCGTCCATCTTCTTCCTGCCCCTGCTCCCCTCCAAACAGAACTTGCAACACCTGGAGAAACAACAACGAAATACATAGACAAAAAAATGAAACAAAAATTAGGGAAACAATGAAACATAAGATGAGAAGATGTTGAAACAAAACAAAAATTGCAGCAAACACTTTGAGAAACCCGAGAGATAAAAAAGTAACAAATAGGAATTGGCATCGAAACAAAACTGAGTAAGTAAAAGAAACATCATGGATACACTGATTGAAACACTTTGAAAAAAACATCTGAAACAAAAAAACAGAACCCAACCCCTGAAACAAAAAGAATCAACGCCCCGAAACAACATGAACAAAACTTTTGAGACAGAACCGAGAAAACAAGAAAAAGAAACAAAAGGAAAACATCATCTGAAACACAGCAGCATGAACGGTTGAAACAACATGGATAAAATAAATGAAACAAGAAAAAAGAGAAAAAGAAACACGCAAAAAAAGGAACAACAGATCTGCCGACACATAAGGCATGTAAATGATGAAACAATCAGGAAAAGCAAACTGAAACAAATGAATAAAAGAAAAAGAAACCATTGGAAACCATTGCTGCTACATGTTGCTATAATGATTATTGTTATACTAACCATTGAAACAAACAAAAGAAACCCTTAGAAACATCTAGCATAGAGCAAAAGCAACAAAAGGGAAAACACTATTGGGAGGAGGGGGGAGGAGGACACCTACCTCTGGCACATCCACCGCCGCCCGCCCCGCTCCTCCGCCGGATCTGGAAGGATACGAGGAGATAGAGGAGCAGGTCACCAAATCCGGCGACGCAAGAGCACAGGGAGGGGGAATCCGGCGACGGCAGGAACACAGGGAGGGGGAGCGTGCGCGCAGAGGGTTGGGCGCGCGGAGAGAAGGGAGCAGGAGCTCCCCCTCGTCGGAACCCTAGCAGATCCGCGCGCGGGTCGGCTGCGGCCGGCCGGATTCGGCGCCTCTGGGCCCCAATCTGCTCTCCTTAAGGTTGGATCTGGCCTCCTGGTGTCCGGCGGGCGCGGTGGGTGGCACCCCCCAACCCCCGTCCTACTCCAGCGACGTCGATGGTGCTGGCAGCGGCTGCGGCGAAGCCAAGGACGGCGTCGCACGCGGAGGGCTCTCACGGGGGAGAGAAGGAGGGAGGGAGGGCGGGGGGCTCGCCGGCCGTCGATGAAGCACAGCGACGGGAGGGGAGCGCGCACGGGCGGCGGACGAGTGGGGATGGAGTGGGAGGCGGGCGGTCGGTCGCGGAGTGGGAGTGCGCGTCTGCCGGGCCCACGAGTGTGTTCAACACGTCGAACGTTTGCTATATAGCATTATCGATAAAACACCCTGTTGGTGTTTAGCATTTTTTTCAAAAAAATTATATAGGATTCCTATTATAAATAACCAATAATTAGAAGAGAGGCCCTCCCTCCCTGGCAATCAAACCTAGTAGTAGCCAGAGATACACTCATACACGTGAAAAGCCTCGATCTCGTCGCCGCCAGGGACGTCCGTGTTCTCTCCATAGACAAGACCAGCAAAACCCTTAAAACATACCATCGATCCGGCCGGCGCCATGCCAACTCTGCCACCGCCATGCACCGCCTCCGGCGTGCGATCTGCCATCATCGGCGGCGAAGTGACCGGGCACCACATACTGGACATCGAGGGATACTCGCATATCAAGGAGCAGCTGCGTCGTGGCGACTCCGCCAGCTCTCTCCCGTTCACCGTCGGAGGTTGCTCCTGGTACATCTCCTACTACCCCAACGGCTGCCTCCACAGCGCCGACGGCTTCATAGGCGTCTTCCTCAGCCTACTAGAGCATCACAGCGGCGGCGCTGCCGAACGCGTGAAGGCGCGCGTCAAGTTTAGCTTGCTGGATCGAGCCGGGAAGCCGGTGCCATCGCACTCCCATACCACGGTGCTGGTCTTCGACAAGATCCTCGCCTCTGCAGACTACCCTTGCTGCTTCGGCTTTCCTGAGTTCATGCGGAAGGCCGATCTGGAGAAGTCGGAGCATCTCAACGAGGACCGCCTCACGATCCGGTGCGACATCACGATTGCCGACAAGATCTGCAAGGAGCGGCGCAGAGCTGCGCACGGGCTGGTCAAGGTGCCACCGTCCGATCTGCACCAGCATCTCGGCGAGCTCCTCGCGTCCAAGCAAGGCGCGGATGTCACGTTCCATGTCGCCGGCGAGACGTTCAGAGCGCACAGGTATATCCTCGCGTCCCGGTCGCCGGTCTTCCACGCAGAGCTCCTTGGCTCGATGAGAGAGAGCCATGCCGCGGCTGTCGTCAAGATACTAGACGTGGAGGCGCAAGTGTTTCAGGCCCTGCTAGAGTTCGTGTACACCGATGCCTTGCCGCAGGACATGACGCGGGAGGAGGAAGCTGTCATCTGTCAGCATCTGCTTGTTGCGGCGGACAGGTACAGCATGGAGAGGCTGAAGCTGGTGTGCGAGGACAGGCTCTGCAGGCATATCAACGTGGCCTCCGTGGCTTTTATATTGGCTTTGGCAGAGCAGCACGGGTGCCATGGCCTCAAGGAGGCGTGCCTCCAGTTCCTCGAGCCTCCGGCTGTTCTCAATGCCTTCGCAGCAGGCGAAGGCTTTGATCATTTAGCTGATACCTGCCCTTCTGTTTTGAAAGATTTAATCTTAAAGCTCACCGACTGTCATCTCGATCTCTGGGAAAAACAATAGTTGATCAGAAAGGCAAACTCTCTAGAAGCAAACTGTAAAGTTCAGGCAATATGTTTTTTTTTTCTGTGTTAATTGTAGAGTGCGTAAAACTTTTCTTCAGTATAAGAAGTTACATGGATGGATGTTTTTCACATAGCTGCTGTGGTCAGGTCAAGTCAGGAAGCACGGCATGCCTCCAGAAGTTCTGCCTGTATTATTTCGTCTTTGAAAATCTCTTAAAGATCTAAGGTCAGCTACTGCTGTTGCTAATGATTTTTCCTCTCTAACTGACACATCATTTGTGTAATGGTCCCATGCCACCTTAAAAACAGGTTTGGTTTTTTAAATTGAGTGACAACAAGTAATGTGCTTCATGTCAGTAAATAAGTGATTGATCCACAAGCTAGCACGTGCATGTGAAGTGAAGTGCTCAACTATAGAGTTGATGCTTGATAAATTAAGATGATGATCGAAGTGATGGATTCACTCCGGAATGTGAAATTTCGTATGGCAAGATGGTGAAGACTGAAACTGAAGCAAGGCTCATCTATGATGGACTGTGCAAGGGTGATGGGCAAGCTAGTGTCTCATGACAATGGCCCTACATTTCATACCATTAAGCTTGTTGTAAAGAAGTTGGAGATATGACCGAGTTCATGCTTGATAGCTAGTGTCTCATCACAATGGCCCTATATCAGTTATATAGGTCACTAGATTAGAAAAGTCTAACTTTGCATTGCAAAATTAAGTAGAATGTCGATTTCAAATGAATTTGAAAACCTTTGAACATGCTTCAAATGCTAACTCATGCGAAGGGTGTTGGTTGTCTCATGGGGCATCACTTGGAGTTAGTGTATTTAAAAAAATGCTTGAGAGATTCGCCAGGTGGAGTGCTTCATCACTCTCTGGATTAGCCTAGGGCCCAGAAGAGTAGGGGCACCTTAGGTCATCCCAAACCAACTCGGCCCGATCGTTGCATATGTTGACTTGTCATGCGAAAGCACCAAAAAGATATGGTGGTCTCTAAGAGTGGGACCACCAGAAGTTAAGTTAATTAGCAGTCATGCACAATGTGTTCTAATAGCTTTGACCTATTATTCTGGTGCTCATTGGAGAGGATGGCACCAAAGAATAATTCATGTACACATGACAACATGGATAAAGAAGCAGTGCCATGCAATGTTAGCACGTGAATAGGGATCACTAGAGCTTTTGGTGAGAGCTCAAGGACTAGTTTCCTCTAGTGATGGCCATTGTAGAAGCACTAGTGTAGCATGTGGTTTGGAGACACCTAATTTCTTCGGTGCCATCAGAGAAAAATTAGCAGAGTTTTCATCTTGCAATGACTAGTTTAAGTGATAGCTCAAATAGCCATAAGGGAAACTCAAGCAGAGTCTCTATGAGTATATAGAAAGTATTTTAAGTCAATAACAAATAGTGCCGCGGGTTCAGAACCATGACAAGCATCGGGTTCGTCGGAGGTTGATGTGTGAGTCTCTAATGGTTTGGGTTTCTGATCTCTACATCCAGTGTGTGTTGTTTTCTTGTTAGGAGTGTCCAATTGGGGAGTAATAAAGGTGAAAATCGAGAGATATTAGTAGGAGATCGCGCTGTGCATCTTCGGTCCCTTCTCCTCAAACTAAGTTGGGCCAAATCCTCCTCTTTCTAGGGAACCAAGCCCGCCCCCCCCCAATATTTTAAGTGCACAAAGTGTGCAAGTCGATTTTAGTTCTAGTCTAAGGCCTATACACTAGGTTATGCCATGGTGCTTGATGGATGTCATCTAGGAGGGGACTGACATGTCGCGACTACTTCCTAATGTTGTTGCCACAGTCTAGTAGCGCTTGACCATCACAATCTAGTAGCAATTGACCATCACGGGTTGCCTACTGCTATGTGTCCTCCCTCCGATGAGTCTTCTCGAGGCTTTCTTGGTGTGCAAGAAGGCTCCCCTACCTGATGAGCGGTATACTCGAGCCCTATGTTATTGAATCGGAGCTTGGGGAGTGGTCGACAACACCCTACTACTATCTGAACACGGAGACATATGAGGTTGTCATGCGAAACTAATCATATTATGAGTCGTTGTTAAAAGCTAACACTATTATTAAAAGTACCAAGCCAATATTGTGTTAGAGATAATAACTAACTCTCACTATGGTGAGTACCCTAAGTGGGGTCACAGAAATACAAAATTTATAATGATACACATCTATTTAGCCCTATGAAAGGAAAACAAGAAGATTTTCAGTGTCAACGGAGGGCCGGAGGCCTACTGTGAGATCGTCTATCCAACGGTCCAAAAAAATAGCATCTGCCTGCGGTTAAAAGCGCCGAAGGCCAAACAGTCAACGCAACTGCCCCTAGTCTCCGCTCCCCAGCTCCCCATTCAGCCACTCTCCCCGCGCAAATCCGCAGATGGAAGGGAACAAAATGCCCAGGGTGAAGCTCGGCAGGCAGGGCCTTGAGGTAAACGATCACAGCTCCTTCCTCCGCTCGTCGCCATCCTCTGATGATTCTTGTTCTCGAATTTGGTACCAATGTCCCCGTAGAGGGGGAAAGGGAAAGAATCTGGTTTGGTCAAGAAAAAGATTGCGTGTGCGCTGGCGAATCCGGGATGATTTTCTTGCAATTGGACCTGTTTTGATTGTGGTTTTGATCGATTTGGGCTCGTGGGGGTGTGAAATGCAGGTGTCCAAGCTTGGCTTCGGGTGCATGGGCCTCACTGGAGTGTACAACGCCCCTGTTGCTGAGGAAGCTGGGATCGCCATAATCAGGCACGCGTTCGAGGCCGGCATCACCTTCTTCGACACCGCTGATGCGTATGGGCCACACACCAACGAGGTCCTGCTTGGAAAGGTAAAAATGTTGTGAATCCTGTCCGGTGATGTTTGGATGTCTCATTGGTTTGGAGCCTGGAGGCCGGTGGAATTCAACGAGGATAGATGAGATCATGAGAATGTTGATGTATTTTTTTTTTTACAAAAATAGTGCATTTATCACTGACTAGTGACTCCACCTCCCTAGCTCTTGTGGGGAAGATTTACAAACTCCACGACCACCATGCTTTGTCTGCTGTCAAACTCTACAGTTGTCACTATCACCGTATACTAGTTTTGTCTTGCAGTGGTGAAGTTGCAGGGAGGAGAGAAAGTCCCTCCTTTGTAAAATTTATAGATGTTGTAAAAAAAAATCTAATCATTCAGTTGTCTAGGCAGCTAATGGTAGTTAAATTACAATCTTTTGTTTGCATATTACTATTTTGGAATATAAATTAATATGGCTTGATGTACAGGCCCTTTAGGCATATTTGCTTAGATGAGCTAAGCTAGAAGGTGGGTACCCTAACCATTGAGCAGAGCAGACACATGCTTAGCCGTCATTTAAGTTGTCAAAACTAGATTGTGCTTGATGTAATCTTTGAATCACGAGTGCACATCTGTGCAAGGCTCTGAGCCCTTATTCCCTGTATAATGGGAGCTCTGAAAGCTCCATCCCTCTTACTCATGATTTATTCATAAGTGATCCTACTTACAGATCCTAGTTGTATAAGGGATACAAGGCCAGCAGCTTTGTTTCTTTGATGACCCTTTCTAAAACCAATGGATTTATATTCCAAGGTTGGAACTTGCAACCATGGGCTTTGATGATCATTTGGACACTCAGTAGCATGCTGTGCCCTGTATCAGTGGTTCTGTTCCTCCTTGATTATATACCTAAAGCACATTATGATACACAAATTGTAAATTTGTCATCAGTATTGTATGGATATTCTTTTGTTGTGCAGACTTGAAAAAAAAACTAGACCAACCTAGGAGGAACTAGGTGGAATTTTGTTAAGAAGAAAATAGGCACCCTTGATCAAGTATTTGCCCATTTTGATACACAAGCTGTATATTTGTCATTTGTATCATATGGATATATTTTGGTTGTGCAGGCATTGAAGCATTTGCCCCGTGAGAAGGTGCAAATTGCCACCAAATGTGGCATTGCAGGATTTGATGCAAGTGGCATGCGTGTAAAGGGCACTCCAGATTATGTTCGAGCTTGTTGTGAAGCAAGCCTTCAGCGCCTTGCTGTTGACTACATTGATATATACTACCAACATCGCATTGATCAGTCAGTGCCTATAGAGGAAACTGTGTGTATCTGTTGATCGTGAACCATGCATTGTAGTTTGCATTTCATCCATTCTGTCTGATATCATCAATGGTTGTGTAGATGGGGGAACTCAAGAAGTTGGTTGAAGAAGGGAAAGTGAAGTATGTTGGCTTGTCAGAAGCTAGTGCCGATACCATCAGACGGGCACATGCTGTCCATCCAATTACTGCAGTGCAGTTGGAGTGGTCACTATGGACTAGAGATATAGAGGAAGATATACTACCAATCTGCAGGTTCATTCCCTCAACCTATATACTTGAACGATGTTGTCTACGCCTTTGCTGCAATTCCTTTATTCCATTGGAACTTGTGTTCGCAGCCTTGATTAGCAGTATTGGTTCTTAACAATTTTATTCATAGTATATTCTGTTGGAAAATTCCTTATCATTGATTAAAAATGATAATCTCTGAAATATGAGAGAAAAATTATCCTGCTTTTGTTTATGTTATGAATGTACACTACTACTATGCCTATCTTGTTTTTGTGGATTAATCTGAGTCATTTTTTAAGTCTATGTACTTATGTATCAAGTGTATAGACATGGTATCATCAATCTGTCTCATTAGTTTCACAATCAGCAGACCCCAGTTTACATATTATATGATGTTGAATGTTGAATTTACACTATGAGTACACAATATGGACCGTTAGACTTTTTCAAGTTATGTGTTTTAGGGACTTGCTTTCGGTGTAGACACTATTGGCAAAACATTTAGATGTTGTTCAATTTTTCTCTTTCTTATGTATTTCAAGTACTAGTTAATTTGTGCTTCATTTTTCTGAAGTTTGGTTTGTTGAACCTCGATATCATGTGTATATCTCTTTGTCATAAAAAAACTTTACTTGCATTCAGGGAGCTTGGTATTGGAATAGTTCCATATAGCCCACTTGCCCGTGGCTTCTTTGCTGGCAGGGCAGCTGTAGAGAGTGTACCATCAGAAAGTCTATTGGTAAATGAAATTTGCACTACCATAATCATTTTCTACACTTTAAGTTGTTGATGTTATTTGTTGTGACTTGCTGTATTCTCTGTCCCTCCTCAGTCTAAACATCCAAGGTATACTGGGGAAAACTTGGAGAAGAATAAAGTTCTGTACACACGACTTGAAATGTTGTCCAAGAAGTATGGGTGCACCCCTGCTCAACTTGCTCTCTCCTGGGTTCTTCATCAAGGAGAAGATGTGGTCCCCATCCCTGGTAATGTCCTGATACTATATGTTAATATTATCATGGCCATGACCTAGTCTTCTTGTGAGCAGGGTCAAAGCTTTCGCATCACAAAACCAAAAATGAAAAGAAATTTCTGTCTGCCCAGCTACGAAGAAATATATCCCTTTTTTCAATTTTTAATGAATTTTAAGAACTTCTGATGCTGGGATCAGCTATAAGATGTAATATTACATCCATGTGCAAATAAGTAAGCATCATATGGTGCTGTTAAGCTATGATGAAGCAGAACAATTTTAGAAAAACAAACAGGGCTTATTTACAGTGAAAACCTACCTGGTCATTTCACTGCCCTTCTGAAGTCTGAATGATCTATAACCTTTCAAGCACATAGAAGTTTGAGGTTTATATGTTGAACAAAAGTGTTAACTGTTGGACTCAGGAGGTTTCTCTGTGACTGTCATGCATTATATTACTGGTCAGGACTCTGAATTAACTTGAGTGATCTGAACTTGCACAGATTTTTATCTGAGTAGCTTTCATAGATTGAATCAGATATCCGGTATATATGTATGTACTATATACATTTATTTCATAAATTAGAACTTGTACTGTACTCTATAATAATTTAGATGCATAATGAATATTTTTCTACTCCATAGAAGGTAGTTAAGCACTTTGTGTAACAATTTCAGCAATTGATGCTAATCTGTCCCTGTACAAAGCAATATATTGCAGTAGCTACCAAGCCTCAGAAATGCAGTAACGTGACATCCTTTTAAACAATGCACCTATTTAGCAGAATTATCTGAAACTAGCAAAGATCTTCTATCAGATATTGTAAGGAGCATGTCAATTTTACAATGTCTTTTGCAGTTAGGCCTGGCTATCAGCCTTGACAATTACGTTTTTTCATTGTCAATTTGAACAATCTACTGCTCAAGTTTTACTTGTCAATTTTACCATCTTAAACCCCAAAGTGCAGTATCGCCTAGTTTTTAATAAATAAATACATTATTTGTGATATGAAGTGCTTCCTTGCATTATTGTGTTCTTTTACATACCAAAATGTAAATGTACAATTACATCATCCCTGTCATTTTACTAGAAAAGCAATTTCCTCGATAACATTGAGACTGAAAGCATCACCTTGGCTGTTTCAAACTCAGCAGCTATTCTCCACTTCAACAAGTATTGTGACTTGAATCCAGAATCAGATTCTGTGGAGCATGCTTTTCTTTTAAGAATATGTTCTTCTAGATTATATAAAAAAGAATATGTTCTTGTCATCCACCTTGTTCCCTTAGGGAACTATGTTGTGCTGCCAACATAACTTTAAAAAAATCATAATTTTCTCCAGCTACAGTTGCCAGATGTTTTGCAGATGTAGGTGTTAGCAATTTAGCATACAGTCTAGTTCATTTCATGTTTAGTCAGTTTAAATGCCCCTATGCTTCATATAGAGAAGGACTGTTGTTTATGTGATAGCCATATAAGCTACATCTTGTTCAGAAATACCATCCAAGTTATTATTATATCTGATTGTGCGCACAAGTTTTATAACTGCTCTCTGAATCCAGGAACAACAAAAGTGAAGAACCTTGATGATAACATCGGTGCTGTAAAGGTAAAGCTGAGCAAGGAAGACCTTGAAGAAATCTCGGGTGCAGTCCCTGCTGGTGAGGTGGCTGGGTCCAGGCTTCTTGGAGTCCTGGAGCCTTATTCTTGGAGGCTTGCAAATACCCCACTTCCAAAATAGCAAGTTTAGATTCAAATTCTTGACCATCCTACCATTTAGATTATGTCATATCTACATGAAACAATTTTTTTTATGTGCTCGTGAAAATGCACGTACCTGAAACAAGAGATGTAACTTTATTCTCTGTGTGGAATGTACCAATGGCTATAGTTGATCAAATAAATATGTTGGAATTGAGCTGATGTCCTTTATGGCGCACTTTGATATACTTCAGTTCCTATATGATTTCTATTGATACTACACTGCTTATAGAAATTAGAAGGCAGATCTCGAACAGTTGCCTAGCTGGTTCTGCTTGACTAGATAAATGGTGCCTTATTTGATTGTGCACAACTATTTTGAATTTTTCTCCAGATTCCTTACCAAATATATATATGTATTTTTTGAATTTTTGGAAACACGGAACATGTCACTTAGTCCCCATTTTGATTTAACTGCATTTTGTTAAAGCTTGCTCATGAGTGGAAATAGGATGCTGGCACATCAAGATAAAGATGTTCAACCCACTGGTGCTACCTCGACAAAATTTACTGTCTGTGTGCTACATCTTCCTCGTCAGGCTTGTACGGCTTTTCATCTTGAACTCCTGTTGTGTGCTTGCTTCCTTAAGCTTAATTAATGTTAATAACATCGACAGATATGTGTCTTTACCCTTGCTATTTCCAGGCAATAATCTCCTATGTATCTATATCTACAAAATAATGTTGCACATACAGTGAGACAGATTAACCTGCACTGTTTGTGCAGGACTTTGTAGATGTTCCAAGCAACAGGAGACAATTTACAACGCCCATGGACTGTTGCTGCCGCACTAGTGTCGCGCATGGACCATGGGCATTGGTGTCCCTTTCAGGAGGAACCTTGGTTGGAGCTGACCAGATTTCGACTGGATCTCGAGGCACAGCGACGCCCATCACGCGCTTCGAGCATCCATCGTCCATTGGAGATTGCGCGGCGGCTGCCGCTTATGATAGGGAGGGAGGGACAAGGATCGGGCGCCCACCATGCAAGAACATGTGTGGAGCTGCCTTTGGCCTCTTGGACCACCTCACCAAATTCTAGTGCCGTGATACATCGTTGCTCCGACTGGTTGCCCACCCGCCGGGCCACATTACCTTGATGAGGTTGAAACTTGAAAGCATGGCCGGCATGCATGAATGAATGAATGAGTCCTTGTATTCAGCCAGAGGCAGGCAGCTGCGGAGCTGCCAGTCTATGATTGTTGGATGATTGATTGGCTGATTGTTTCATGTGTTATGCTCGATCTTCTGGTGCAGCTGAAAAATATGTAGTCTGCACTCTGCAACAAGGTACAGTACTACAGTGTGCTACCACCCGCACTAAGGTTGGTGCAGCTTTCTGAAACTTCATCTCTGCTGAGCAGAGCTTTCTGAAAATTCATCTTTGCTGAGTTCTCTGAAACTCTGTACCTATCCATTTGTCTTCTCTTTCCAGTCCTACTATTTTATATATGAACTCTAGTGATGCACTTATATAAGAAACAATTAACCAAATACTGCTGATATTATTGCATTATGTGTGAATGCAGCAGCAGGGTAGCTCAGGTACTTACAAAGTGATATGTGCCTGTTTATTTCAGGCCTGCTAGCTGCATATCAACCTGGTGATGAGGATCCAAAAGATGGGCTTGCTTTTTGTTAATGCCTGGACTTGATTGCAAAGGGCAAAGAGGCCGGCCGGGAATAAAGAAGGCAACAAAGCAAGGAAGAAAGCAAAAGAGGGGGGGCAATTGGGATATTGAGTGTACTAATTCCCTGCTGCATCTCTCTCACATGCCTGCAAATGCATGGCTTCTTTTCCTCAAAAGCCTGGGGTTCAGTATATGCAGTTGCAGCATGCCTGTCCTTGGGATGGATATAATCCCAATCCCTAGGTTTATTCCGTCCAGACTTTATACCCTTTAGATATCCACATCACTCATCAAGAATATTCTAGCGTATTAGGCTTTCCATCTTTTGCGTGCTCTCTTTGGCAAAGCCATTTAGGTCCATCCATACAAAATACTGCTGCCAGTAGTAACCAGCCATTGAACAAACCTATATACTCTATAGTATATAGATATAACATGGGTCAATATGAGGTACGTACGGTGTTGAGTTTGCACATTTGGTAGTTCCAAAGGCTTCCAAAAAAATGCATAGATGCAGAGCGTCGAATTGAATTTCCCAAAATTTGTTCAAAAGAATCATTCCTAAAGTTAAAAAGGTATGCATGTACAAATTTAAACAATTTTTGGCTGAATGCACAACCGTTCTCTAGATTTTTTTTGACATTCTGCTGAATTGCATGACATGGGAAACCACCCATTTATTTAGCATTGCAAACATGGATTGATTTATGGTTATCCTTTATAGTTATATATACGGGCACTCCCAATCATAAAACTAGATCGTTCATATATCCATTAAAAGGGTGTTCACTAAGAAAAGGATGATATGACACATCACTCACTACCTCATAATAGGCTTTCCACTACCTCAGGTATGCTAATCAGTGTCGGTTCAAAACCCTCCATCACTGCCGGATTTTGAACCAGCACAACCAAACTGGCAAAGATGCGGATTGGCATCAGTGTCAGTTTTTCAAAACCGATAGCGTTGTTGAACTTCACTACTGGCTCGCGGCTCCACTGGTTCATGCTACTCAAAACTGCGCCTAAACTATAGGGTAAAGTGGCCGGTAGTGATGAAGTCTAAAGCCTTGTCGGATTCGACCTTGTGACCTCAATGTTTGTGTGTTTTTTTTTTTTTTTGAGATTACACAGTACAACGCAAATGCTCAACATGCACGCACACTCACCCCTATGAACACACTACGCAAACCCTACCCCTATGAGCACCTTCGAAGGACTGAGCCGGCAAATCTTAAAGTTCACGAAGTCACCACAGGCGCCTCGCTGTCGAGGGGAACGTCGCATACCACTTAATGCATAGCGTCGGAAAATTCTGGAATAAATCCAGAATAATGTGTTGCACCCAGGATTTGAACTCTGGGTGGGAGCCCCCAACCAATGGCCTTTGCCATTGCGCCGTGAATGTAAGCGCACATATCAATAACTAAGTATATGGCAGATGTTATTCTTTTAACTATACAATTTCAAAAATCTTGTATTGTGTATTTGACACTCAAAATAATCTCAAATGAATATTGTTAACTGCAAAGTTGTAGATCTCGTCGAGTACTACAACTTTGATGTTAACATTATCTCCATTCAACAAAGTTAATCATGTTAAATCTGACCCGAGAACTTATGTTGAGTATTTGGACTTGTAAACAATCTTTATTTAAAAGTTGTCAACTACAGTTTTAGATATCTCTAAACCCTACCTTTGTTATAAAGTTTATCTTATGTTGACATATGTTTTTTTTTTCAAAACAACTATCAATACCGGTTGAAGTCACGAAGTGACAGTGAATGTCTATTATTATATAGTAGTGAATTAAAGAAAGATAAGAGTTTCTTAGATACGAAGCCATATCTACACAAGAACCAAATTATTAACGATGTAATTGGCAGATGATAGAGAGAGAAACATGTGATTTGATATAACTTTTTATATAGAAATTATCTACTAGAACATAGTTTTATATCATTATACATTTATATGTAGTGTCTATGTAAATTAATAGGAATAGAAACTATCTATAGCTTTTAACACTTGAATTGCCCTAATCGCCATTCGTAAGGGGACGGAGATTTGAGATTATATATGCAGTATATTGCTATCGGTTGTGCACGCTGCTTTGAAAGCACTAATTAATGAAAATGGTGGGGCATGAGTATGATGCATGTCAACGCACGACAATAAAGAAGCCTGCACACATTTTGCACAGGTCCTTTTCCTTCTTGCACCCAATCTTTATTTCTCAAACTCTGTGCTAGGCTCTACGTATATCGGGGTTGCATGCATGCATATACACGTATGTATCTCCCCATACATGCATGGGACCACCCAGCTCGTAGTCCCACCATTGCATATGCATGCATGCATTGTACACAGTATCTGCTCATCATATCCATGCAGGCGCTAACTCACATATATCCATGACACCCCATGACCGTGATAGGGTTTAGGGTAGTCTATCCTCGCTGCTGCCCGCCGGTCAGGTGAAAGGAACATCAAGGGGTAAGGACATCGGGTTCGGATCGGGTAGAGTCTTTTTCATCCAAAACCGAAACCTGAAGTCAGCACTTGAATCCGCCCCGAACACCAATTCGGTGGAATTCCATCACCAAAACCAAACCCCCGGATACAAAAAACCAAACGAATATCCAAAACCCGAATAGATACCCAAAACCCGCGAATATACACACACTCACATATATAAAAAAGATGCAACAAATAAAATATTTTCATGAGTCAAATTTGAATAAATGACATGCGATTATTACCACATATAAAAGATGAAATCAAGCTGCCCCCTTGATTAGATAATAACACAATGGTCTCTATCAGACTACCACGATTTGTCTTTCACCGCCAAATCATATGGTGAGTCAGTAGTGAAAGCAATTTCCACCATAATGATTGGATAGCATATATAGTGGACAACATAGTGGGTGGAGAACTCGTGGTGCAAATTGTTTTCGCCACACAAGCTTGTCATATGTCTGTTGGTGATAACCACGGTAGTTTTCATCGACAAGTCATTCGTCGACTGGCGTGAAAGCAATTTTCACTGTCGGTTTTTCGTATGCTAGTGGCCCCACCAGATTTTGAATAGGTGATGAAACATTTTCACCACCGTTTCCGGTCAAACGGCGTTGAAAAATGTCTCTTTTTCTATCTCTTTGGAATAGAACCCATCTCACTATCTCTTTTTCTATCTCAGATATTCCCTCTTTGGAATCAAGCACCAAAGCCTAATTAAGAGTCACTTGGAGGAGTCGATGTAGTCAAGCTAGGCTGTGTATTGCACTGAGCTATCTAAAATAGTAAAACAACCTGCTCATTGCCTCTCTCTCTCTCTCTCTCTGTGTGCGTGTGTGTGTGTGCAATTGCCTTAGTGTCATAGTAATCTGCGGCTCACTAAAGTCAGGCTCACTAAGATTAAGGGTCTCTAATATAAATACGACGTAGCTGGAGGAGGTTGACTCTCCAGAATAGTTGTCTCTAGAGCTCCAAAGAAGCATATGCTCATAGGAGCCATAGTTGTCGTTGACGACGTTGGTTCTCTTTCAATCTCACTAAAAGCAGTAGCTAGAGACAACAAAATTGGACTATTATTGATGTCAACACCGTCACTGGCTTTGTTTGTCCTATAGAAGTTGCTGGAGCATACCGTGACAAACCAGCAAGCCCATGTGCCAAACCCAAACCAAATAGTATATGGGGTCGAAGTATGTAAAAGTGTGGTGTGTTGAAACTGTGGTAAGAAAGAAAACACCTAGTCTAAAAAGTTTGGCAGACTGGATACGTGTGGCACGCAAAGAACCAAATAGGCACTTGAAATTTAATTATTTGAACTTACAAGAGGGCCCAAAAACTTGACAATTTGTGTGAGACTTAATTGGGTAGTGGCTTCATTGATGAATGGAGATCTATAAGGGAAAACTAAAAGCTATCTTGATTTGTCCCCAACACAAATTGAACAACCACGTACGTGATATGAGTGAAAATAACAGGAATGGAGGATGATATGGTAACTTTTAAGCCAAGAAATTTGTCAATGGTAGCTATATGGAGTTTTTTCAACTAGATCTAGTAGGGGCACATAAAAGAGAGGACAATTCTAACCTAACAAATAAACAAGATTTGCAAAAAAAAAAAAATAGTATTTTTAAGTAAAAAGGCTAGTTATCCACACTATTTGCAGGGTCCATCTTTCTACTTGTTTAATTAGTGTGTAGTACTACTACCTCCATCCCAAAAGGAATGCAGTTTTATGTTTATCATAGTCAGACAATTTTATGTTTAATCAAAATTATTAAAAAAAAGTACTAGTACTTATGATCTCAAATAAGTACCATTTGATTCATAGTTGAATAAACATTTTCATAGCATATATATTTGGTGTCATCAAATTGTCACTCTTTTGTGTAAACTTATATAAAACTTAAAACATTTTGGATTAAGATAAGAGAAAATAAAATTCCATTCTTTTAGGAGGGAGTGAGGTAATACCACATAGAGTTTATATCTGAGACACAAGAAAACACAAGATGCTTTGAAAGTTCATTGTATCATCTTAACTATCTCAACGAGAACCCTATATATGCTTTTGGCCGAAGATCATTATGAGAGAACACATGCCTCTCAGTGAAACAAATAAACCGTAAAAAGAAACAAGATAAACTTGATGGTCCATTCATCAAAAGTTGTGCAGATCGAATTAGCTAGCCCTCATTACCCTAAATGAAAACAAAACAAAGATCGATAAACTAAGAGCAGTAGTGCACAATAGGACACGATCGCCACACACGTTTTGGTTGCTCTTCAAGAGTGCATGCATGCAGTTTATACTTTATTTGGGTGGCTTTTCATTCGTCTCTCCATGCAGCTACGAGTAGCCTAGAAGTTGTGGCTCCACGTCGTCTCGTTGACCGGCGGCAGCCGGGCGCCGAGGTACTGCCTTGCTGTGAGGTCGGTGGCGCAGCTGGCGGTGCGGCTGGCAGCAGCTGCTGTGGCACACAGTGGAAGCTGCAGCTCCTCCACCTGATGACCGCCACCATCGACGCCGAGGAAGTCCCTAGTGAGGCGCCGGTGGCCGACGGTAGTGGCCACCGAGCCATCCAGAGCGAGACCAAAGTTGACCGCCGGCGCAGTGTCAGTGAGGATGCCGCTACCCCCGGTACCGGTTGTGGTGATGCTGGCGTCTACATGCATGTGGAGGTCAAGGTAGGGCGAGGGCTGTTGCATCATCATCCTTGGAGGCTGCAGGAAGGGAGACAGATCTTGGTGCAGGAAGAAGAGGGTATTGTTGTTAGGATTTTGTGCCGCCGCAACGACAGGAGGAGAGTTGGAGAACGGGAGGGCGAACAATGGTGTGATATTGTTGGCGTTGAGAAGATCATTGTTGCTGCTGCTGGTCGTGATGGTGGTGATAGTGCTGCTGTTGTTTGCTGCTGCAAGAAGCCTTGCGCTCTCCTCTGCTAGGGCATCACAGAAGGCCCTGTGCGTGAGCAGGCTGTCCTTCCTGCACCACCAGACCATGCATCAAACGAAACGGGAATTAGTTAGACAAATAATCTGATCAGATGAAGAGTCAATGATTGTATATATTAATTAGTTGGTGTACTAGCTAGGCTAATATACACTTGAAAATGTATATTATGCTGATGTGCACATGCGTGAGTACTCAATGCATGCAATCCATGCATATGTAAAGTTTCGTTTAACTTTGCTGACGAAAAGCTGCGTCCTATGATTAGCTGGGTTCTTTTGTCAGTTTCCTTTGTGATCACTACTGAAAAGAAGCATGCAGATGCATGTGTGAGCGCGTGTGTACGATACAGTTAAATTCAGTACGTGGTAATACTAGTAATGCACTCCTTCAACTCCATATTATAAAATGTTGTCCTTTTTTCCTAGTTTTTTTATTCATTTAGATATGGACTTTGCTAGATAGATTGTTAATAAAAAAAGGCTAAAACGTCTTATAATTTGAAATGAAAAAAAAATCATTGTGACCTCATCTCGACCTTGAAGAGCTGACCATGCATGCATGTTATCGAGTGTGTGGGAGAGAGGGACCCCTGTGTGCATGCTGCTTGAAACTGCCTCTTGACCTCACTACTATCTAATGTAGAAAGTGTGTGCAATACAAATGGAAATGTGAAAATGATCCTACGTACTGCATTATTGCACTGCTGTGCTACTATACATACTTGCAGTGGTAGTACTAGTTCGTAAAAAGTACTCCTCAACTGCTCCATATTTACTGTAGCAGTGGTTCCATTTTGAAGAAAAATGTCATGATGGCCACATGGACACTGCCATAAAGAGGGTGCAGGCTGGATGTTTCCAAATATGCAGGTAAGCATCATATTGCGTGTATACATAGTGCTAGTTTCACCATGGGATTCATGATTTTTCACAGGAAATTCAAAGTACCAAGCAAGTTCCCTAGGGTTTCTACATATATTTCTGTTGCTTTCTGTAAGGAAAAACTAGTGAAATACAGTAGTAGTAGTAGTAGTAGTAGTAGTAGTAGTAGTAGTAGTAGTATGTGCATCGTCGGGATGTGATGATCATGCAAATAATATTATGACAAGATGCATTGGAAACCCTAAAATTCTAAATAATGAAGTCCGTCCACATGTGGGCATGTGTGTCCTAAAATTCTAAATAATATTATGACAAGATGCAAATAATATTTATGACAAGATGCATTGGAAACCCTAAAATTCTAAAACCCTAAAATATTATGACACGGGACCTCCCTTTGCTTACTATCTAGGCTATGTGTGTCCTTCGGGCGATCTAGCCCCTACTGTGTATAATGTGACCTGAACCGGCATCGACACAGTTCTTGGTATTAATCATTTTAGCTATATCACAGTTCTTGGTATTGACCCTTTTAGCTATCTCCTTAGACTAAATTTTTTGTATTGATCCTTTTATTTCCTGATCTCCCTAGATGGGCTAAACAACAGGCTTGATGGAACAGTCGCCGGCCTCCGTGTTGCTGCAACTCTGCTCGCAGTCGCAGGCGTGCTGGATCGCGGCGTCTAGGTTTTCTCCAGTGCGAGAGACAATAAACAGAGATTAGGCTATTCAGCATGGTGTGTCGTCAGTAAATGATCATCGTTTGTAATTTCAAGCACGTCCATGAATGCACTGATCTTGCAACAAGAGTAGTCGGGTACCTGGAGAAGAGGATGCCGCAGTCGCAGCGATACTCGCGCGTGCCGCAGCCCTTGATGTGCGCCTTCCAGTCCGACTGCACGGCGTAGCGCTTCCCGCACCGCTCGCAGCGCCACCGCTTCTCCCCGTGCTTCCGCGAGAAGTGCTTCTTGATCCCAGTCAAATCCCCCAGAGCTCTGATCGATCGACCGATGCAAAACAAGAAATCGGTCGGTTCGGTTCCATTCCATGCAAGATTGTTCAAGATGCGTGTATATTATGCATATGCATCATCTCTACCTCGCCGGGTCGTGGTGGACGCACGTTGGCTCCGGGCAGACGTACACGCGCTTGCGCGGCGCCGCCGGCGCGGCCGCCTCACCACCCTGCCTGCCGCCGGCGCCGCCGGACGGGATCAGGCTGCTGCGCTGGCGGAGCTTCCAGGGGAGGTTGTGGCCCCGGCGGTGCAGCTGCAGGTTCTGATCCCGCTGGAACCCCTTGTTGCAGATCTCACACACGAACCGGTTCGTCGCCACCAGCGTGCGCGGCGACAGCGCGATCACCTCAGCGCCGGGGTCTATCAGCAACCAAACCATGCCAGGATCGATCAGCTAGCACGAAAGAATGGAAGATGCATGCATTTCACGGTCAATTCCTGCTAGCTACGTACCTGGGTTGCCGGGCTGGCTTCTCTTCCTCTTGATCCCCGCCGGCTTGGGCTCCTCCGGCTGCTGCAGAGGTGCCGGCGGCAGCGGCGCGGTGGTGGCCGACGCCGCCGGTGCGAGGAAGAGAGGGCTGAGGGCGTAGCTGGCCATGTCCCCGCCATAGGAGCTGGATCCAGTGGCCTCGTGCTCGTGCTCGGACGAGAGATCAGAGAGCATCATCATCATCTGTATCTATCACCACTCACTAGCTGCTTGTCTGTTTCTTGGTGTTCTTTTGCAGTTGCACACTGCCCGGGCTAAGCTTGCTACTGATCCTCTATCTGCTACTTCTTAGCTTCTATATATACTGATCTCCTACTCAGTAGAGAGACTAGTAGTGTATGTCTTCTCTAAGTGGTTCTGTGGTCTCAGCTAGCTTAGCTCAAGGCTTCTAGTGCTGTCCAAAGTGTGATTATATATTTGAGAGAGGAGAGGAGAGGAGAGATCAGGATCGGAGGTGCAGCAATAAGATTTATTGTATTATTGCAGGAGAGGATCGGAAAAGGCGTCAGAGAGGAGGATCAGGGATGTGGACGGTACGGTGTGCAGACTGCAGAGAGCTAGGGGGTTTTGGCGTTGTCCTCTGCAGGCGCAGTTGCTGCAGCCAGGCAACCAGAATAAGAAGGCCTACGTGTAGAGATGCTGCAATCGAGTGCACTCCCTCTGCAGGTCCCGTGTCCAGGGCCAAAAAGCCACGCCCATCCAGCCAGCTCCGGTGCCCTCTTTTCCCTTTAGTTTCTGCATCTTTTTATCAATGGCAGCTAGCAAGCATGCTTCAACATGTGGTCTCTGTACGTGGTACAACTTGTTGAGCTATACACACAGTAGTCACAGACAAGCATCATCAGTGCATCAGCAAGCTATTATTATTGTTACAACCATCATGGATATTTACTTGGTTTACCAGGCGGTGAAAATGTAGTAGAAAAAGGTGCATACAGACCATTGAGGCATTGCCAAAAGCAAGCAAGCTAGCACCAACCTTTAGTTTTCTTAGTAACTGATGATCTGCATATGAACACGGTGTCGACATAGGAGTACTATCTTTGTGTGGTCAGAGTAGCTGAGCTCATTCTTGTGTGTGTCTGCTAGCTACATGTTACTACTGTCTTTCTCTGACCGCGACTGTGCAAAATTGAGGTACACAACTGAAAAGGAAATTGTCTATGTTTTACACATAGACTAGACAGCAGGAAGAATTCAATTTCTCTCCTCAAAAAGAAAATCAGTTTCTATTTGCAGCACTAACTCAGCCTTTCACCACAAGCTCAGCATCAGATTAGTGTACTGTCAAAAGGCACTGCTGGTGTTTTTATTTTCTTCTGTTCATTCCATGGTAGAGCCGAAAGCATGGCTGATGGTTTTCACGGTTGATTTTGGCTGTTTCAGTAGCTATATGTGAGAGGGAATAAGCCTTCTGAAATGAGCTGACGAACAGGGCTCATCGTAAACTATATCTGTTTCATTTTGTATTTCACTTTCACCTATCTATGCGTACTTGAATGTTGGTGCAGAATTGTAGTAGTTAGTATGAATAGATCAACCATGCTTAGCCCTGTCATGTTGGAATTAATTTTGTTGCTTACATGTTTCTATAGTGTACGTGTGTTAGTCAGTCATGCAGCGGATGTAGGTCTGCATTTATACATTACCCTTGCTGCTTTCTACTTTTTGCTGCTTCTAATCTCATCTGGATCAGAGCTCTGGTTCTGCCTGCACTGTAGTCAGAGAAGACCAATGGAATTGAAGAAAGGACTAGTACAGCAAAAAAGTGGACAAAGGGTGAAGGGAACACCGAGCATGCATATTGCACACACAAGGGATCAAACTCACCCTACAATGAAAGCTAAAGTTCCAGCACAGAGCGCAACCACTCATTGATCCTCTTCCCTTCAGTTTTTCATTTATTTTGTGCCCCCATCACTTGGGTTGTTAATTCAGAGTTTGTTTGTATACACCTTGTGATTGAGTTGTGACTGATCTGATGTTCAAAGAGAACTTTCTGTTACTATGTAGTGTATCTTGGTGAGTGGGTGTGTTATAGAAAGGCTGTCTAGGGCTTCAAAGTCAGATCTGATGAGACCAGACATCCACTCTTTATTAGTCTTGTTTTGTCTCTATTTTCTCTCTTAAGGCCTCTCTTTTCCCTGCAGGCTTCATTCATCAGTCTTAAACAAGGTTTCTTTCTTCCATCTCTTTCTGAATCTCTGATGCTGTGTGCTTTTTTAGCCTGCCCATGCATTTTTTTGGTGCTTTGAGGGTGGTTTATAATTCCTTGCTTGTTGCTTTAATCTTTTCCCTCTTTTGTGTGTGTGTCTCTCTCCTTTTCTTATTCCATCCGTGCTTTTGGTCCAAAGATGCATGCATGGTGTGCTAAACTAGCCCCACTGATGAGAATTTTTGGGGCCCTTTCTTTCCCTTAATTCCTCCCTTTAGCATTGTGGGCACTCCCTGCTGTTGGTTGGTTGGATCTTGTGCATGCAGCTCTTCCTCTTCTAATCAGGGATTCAAATATTGGCTATAATTAACTTGGGTTAATAGACAGTTTACAGTTACAGAGCTTTTAAATTTCAGTTTAATATATATTTGAATTTCAAATCTTAGGATATGGTTGTTTCTCATTTTATCTTTGTTTAACAAATTGAATTATTGGTGTAAAAAATTGAATTCGTAGTCATTGTTGTAGAGATGATGCATCATCTCATCTAGTAGAAGTAAACTTGAGTTACTGATGGGTGACCGGTTCACAACTCCAAAGTTCAGCGCATTTGGCCTGTGGTGTTGTATCTTTCCGGTTATATATTTGGTTCTGACAAACTATTTTTGTTCATAATTTTTTCCTCCTTTTTTATTTTTTATTTTTGGGAGAAAGCAATTGAAGTCACATGCAAACTTCCCTAAATAGTCTACAGGTACATCTGGTGCCCGACCGTTTGAATTTTACACGTTTATTTAAGCAGTAAACTAATGAACTGGTGGGAACTGGGAAGATAGTAGGTGACCTGTTAACATTTCCGTCAAGTCTTCACTGTTGTGCTCACATTGGCATTTGGAATCACATACAGAAAAAGGACATAATCCTGTTTGGCCTGAACATGACAACCACACAAAATTCGTAGTTTGTGCGTATTTCTGCCTCTTTGGCTTTCTCCTAATTAATTCCATGTCGCAACGCTGTCCACATCTTTAACAGTGACCATGCTTTCTATCGTAGTATCGTTACCTCAACTAGTGGCCTCATGGAATCCGGATGCAGAGCTTTCAACACATGGAATCCGGATGCAGAGCTTTCAACATCAGTCCACTACGGTGAGCCGCACACAGGCTAATAGTGACAGCGCACATGCTGCCGTCTGCAAATGGAACCACCCAACCAATGGCAGCAGGTTCAACAAGTATGTATGGAGCATGGACTAGACCACATTTGGGCTGTAGCAAATGCCAACACAGAGTACACGAAAGCATGAAGATGACCAACACATCTTCAAAAAGAGATACCAAATTGTTCAAATTTTAACACATCTTCAAGAAGAGATACCAAATTGTTCAAATTTTCTCATATTCTGCAACTTGATTTACAAGCATCATGAAACTGGAGTAAAATAAGAAACAAGATGCTTATCAGTTCAGTAGCAAGCTAAGGTTACACCAATCACAGGTGGATATTTACACCAATCACAGGTGGAGATTGACTCTACTCTACCAGTCAAACCTACAATCCCACCCCAGAACCCTGATCAAGAATAGCACCGTCAACATCGTGCAATGACTGACGACACAGCTACTTTTTCCTATAGCAAGAGCTACCGAATAAGAGCTGCTAACAGCTGTATGTATACGTTGGCCTGTAGACATATTTGCCAGTCACCGTCCTTAAGAAGACCACTTTGCCACTTGCCAGTCGACATCGGAGACAATAGCCAACACCCCACGTATCTCCCACCTGCATCCATCATGGAATTCGAATATCACATGATCGTAGAAATGCGACAATGCGAACATAGAGTACTCCTACTCCTTTGCAGAGTGATGACTACCTACAGCAGTACAGCAGTAAGCCTTCAATGTCATGGTAGTGACCTCCACAGTACGTCTTCATTATGAACACCTCCACCAGTCAACTGAAAAACGAGCAATTTAGAATGTTTCAGAAGGGAGTTGGGAGAGAAAAAAAAATGAGAGCAAATCTGAGGATGCAACTGCGCAGACATAACGTATATGGTTATAAGGATGGGTCATCAGCCTTGTTGGCAAGATGCATCACCATCATTCTAATCTTCACTCCTGCATATTCCAACAATATAAATTGAAATGGAACGAAATTTCACCAGAAACTACATTACCAAATTTTAACAGGTTTGTATTTGTATCATTGAATTGTGAGTTTGAAATGTACCAGTTTGTTCATGGATGGTCTGCAATAGTAGGGAAAGCACCAGTGATTGTGGGGGCAACCATTAGAAACTGACTCTACTTTGGGCTAGAAGAACTCAGATACCCAAGCTGTTGAGCAAGGTCATCCACGTCTTCAGTACTTGCCTCCAACTGTCCTGCCTTGTCTCCAAAGTCTTCGACCAACAGCTCTGCCCAGAAGTCATCATTCAGCTCTGACTGGTCACTAGCCTGAGCCACCTTCCCGCCATCTATGCTTCCCTTCCCAAGCTCCTGAATGTTCACTGCTAAATTCTCCAGCTCAGGCGCTCCAGGTTCACTGAGCCCACTGAGCACATCTGACTCGAACATGAACTGTGAATCAAGCTGCTCGCCCTGACTTGTTTCCCCAGGACTATAGAATGGAGCGTTGTCAATGGGCCGCCTTCTTTTCTTTGAGATGGCATCCTCGAGCTCCTTCCTCATGTCTTGCTGCTGGACCAACTGCTGGAAGAACTCTGGATTCCGCATTGCTCTTGCCAAGAATCCCATCATCTGTACCTGCTTCTGTTCAGCCACTCTTAGCCTCTCCTCCATGGCCTTCACGTGATCTTTGGTAGTTTGCTGCTCCTGCCTTAGCTTTACTACTTCTGTGATCAAAATGTTCTTGTCACGCTTCAGCCTATCAATCTCTTCCTCAAATCCAAACTCGCCAACCTCAAGGCAAGAAGCAGGGGCCTGCTGCTGTCGCGATGGCGGCGCAGCTGATGGTGGCTTCCTTCTCTTTATCATCTTCAGCAGGTGCCTTTGACCCCTGAGGAAACCTTCATTCGCAAACTCCCACCTGTCAGGATCAACCTTTCTGAAGCCCTGCAGATTGCAACAGACCAGAAATGGTCAGTCACAAGGCAATATGTTACCTTGGGTGAGGTTCTCTGCAGATTTCAGCTCATGTATCTTTATAACTGCAATGAGGGCAACAGGAATAATGATAGAGCAGCAATATACTATAGCATGTGAAGGTGATCAGTAGAGTCTTCTAGAACAAAACAATCTGGTTCTTGGTACTTCATCCAGTATCTTGTTCCATCTAGCTACAATAACAAAGTTCAAGAAAGCATGTCAGGATTGTACATTTGTTGGGAGAGTTGATCTCCCCTCTCCTTGCCTCACGTGAAGCTGAAGTTCACTGGAGAATGTATCATAAACACTTTCAAGGATGTATTTTTTTGGCAACCAAATGCATGTATCAACTAAGATCAAGGTAAAGACTAAAGACTGAACACAATAGCACTGAATCTCTACTGCCATAAACCCACAACACGACCAGATATGCTCAAAACGTAATGCAGCAGTAGGTGTGATCAGAATCACTTAAATTGTTTCGAATCTTGTTTTCCGCAATCTCAAAGAGCACAAAATCACTTCAATTGCTTTGAAACCCTGTTTCCTGACACTAAAACGCTTCCTAACACTACACCTACATAAATGAAATCCAAGGTTTTTGAGGCGACGAGGCGTCCTGTGGCGCTGGGGGTACGCCTTATCGCCTAGGCGCCTTCTAGGCGACGCCTTAAAAACACTGATGAAATCAGTAATTAGACTTCCAGGACCTTTATTTGGTACACATCCATCATTAGCTTCGATCCCCCTTGAGTCTCTTCCTAATCTTAGTCAATTGTGGCCATCTTTGATCTTATTGGGGAACTAGCTAACTAAAATGCACCAAATCACAACAATGCCTCACAACCGTGTTACAGCACCTAAAACCTTAGTGAGAACAAGTGCACAACAGATTTTTAAACTAGTTTAATATAAGCTCAATAAAACAGCTTGCAACCAAACCCAAATTACCAAACTAGCAGTCTAGCACATCATCAACATTAGCAAGTACTGACCAAGAGAACAATTATTCCAAAGGAACGGAAGTAGGAGGAGGAGGGACTCACATAGGTGTTGAGCTGTCGCACGAAGCTGGAGAAGTTGCTGTGCTTGAAGAGGCGCGGGAGCATGGCGTCGGCGAAGACGTGCGGGTCCCAGACGACGAAGCTGTTCCCCGCGCGGCTCCACGAGACGACGGCGTCGGTGGCCGGGTCCTCCACCAGGTCGAACGTCTTGGTGAGGAACGGCGGCGGGCCCACCTCGTGCAGCCCCTCCATCGGGCGCGGCGCACCCCCGCCGCCGCCGCCACCCGCACCGTCGTGCATCAGCTGCTGCTGCTCCAGGAGCTCCTCCTTGACAATGCCCGGCGCCGCCACCGCCGACGGGTCCATGGCCGCCGCCCGCCCAGGCCCAAGAACCCCGGCTCGCGGGAGCCAAGCGCCGCAACCCGAAGCAAGAACTCGATTCGAGTGACTAGGAGCACGAATCGGCCGGGGGATGGGCGAATCAGGCGCTCCGGTCGGCGGCGCTCTAGGATAGGATATCTTCTTGGAAGAAGCGAGCGAGGTGGAAGAAAGGCGGAGAGGGGAGACGGGAGATGAGATACTGTATCTCGCCGGTGTGAAATGGAATGGGGAAAACCGATGGCCGGTGCAATCGGGAGAAAGAAGGTCGGCCGGTGGGCGGCGGCCGGCGGCCCTATATACCCCCGGCGTACGGGCGCGTCGAGACACGTCGGGAGGCTTGTGGAAGGTTCTAGACCACGCGGCGAGCACGCTGCCCTCGGAAGCTTCTGGAGAGGGGGGACGATGGGCGAGAAGAGCACGACCACGACGGCGTGATGTGGTGTGGTGGAATTGGCGAGCGGAGGCCCAATCGGAGGCCCACAGCGCATCGGGCCCTGGCCCATTGTCGGGATAGTTTATTCTTTTTGAACAGCACATTCGGGTGCCAAATCAGCAAAGATTTTTTTCTTCCCCTTCTGGGGGCAGTAGATATTTTTGCTCCTGATCATGGCGACGCGTGTCATCGATAGGGCCAGGACATTTGGAACCGCAGCTTCGAAGTTTGGTTCTTTATACGCGTTTTCAGTTGCCAGGTGTGGATGATTTAATGATGGCAAGGAACGATTTGCCTGCACGCAAAGCTAAGGTCATCTGGTAATGGCAGGGAGAGGGAAAGTTAATAATCTCCTGAATGCTTTCCAGTCCGAGCTGGTGGCTTGTCTTCAAGGTCTGCAAACGGCAAGTGATTTGGGGATCAGTCATCTAATTCTTGAAACAGATGCTCAAGACGTTGTTAGTGCTCTGGGATCAACAAAGTATGATAATTCTGTCTTCAATCATCTCATTGAGGAGATCAAATTTCAATCTAGAGTAAACTTTGTTAGTTTCAGTTGTATTCATGTCAGTAGAGTTTGTCATGAAGCCGCCCACGGGTTGGCAAAGTTGGGGTATATATGTTCTGAAGGCGAGTGAATCATTGTCGATTCAATCCCTGATGACATAGCTGTAATAGTTGCTAACGATCTGTTAGCCATTGAGTAATGAGAATCCCAAGTTTCAAAAAAAAAAACGGACATGCACATTGTTAATTTCAGTCACTCGGTCTCCAAACAGGCCACAGAACGCTTTGAAATTGTAAATCCGCAGATAGGCACTGTGCACCAAAATGTTGTGATTTTTGTCTTTGTTTTTTTTTTTTTTGGTTTTGTGTCAACAAAGCATAACAATTCATCTCCATTATTGATTGATTACGACAATCATATCCTTACATGATGGTGTTGGAGATTCCAACAACAATTTTGTTTTGTGTTACTAAAAAATCTGTCGTGCTTGCACAAATGGTCAGCTACCTCTGTTCGTTGTTGATTAATGTGCACAACATTGAAGAGTTTGTGAAAAGAGGGTGACAGGTTGATGCCGATGCATGCATATTAAATACAGTAGAAAACTTTTTTTATGTTTTGAGGGGGTTTGTAACAAAAAATATTTTATTACAAAAATATATTAAGGGATGCTACTAATTATGCACCATAAATATTAAGTATTTTATATTTTTATTTCATTAAAATAAAAATGTTTGCCTTCTTAGAAAATAAAATGACATTTTTTATATGTGGGTAGAGATGATGTGAAGCAGCATAAAAGAAAATAGATAGGCCAAAGACGGCTTAGTTCACTAGAAGGCTTGCCTCGCATATTCCGAGCAATCTTGGGCTTGCTAACATAGGTGCATGAAATTTGTGTTCTCATGTTTCTAAATCTTGCCCGTGCAAGCTCCAAGGCAAGCTTGCCCACTATCCAATCACTGGTTGGTCTCTAACCCAGTTGGTCTATTGTTTGGTTGAGGAGTTATGTTTGGTTTGGATTTGACCTATGAGGGAATATACCTCGATGCGGGTTGGCACGATCAGCTAGATTGGGTTGGGGGGGGGGGGGGGGGGGGGGGGGGATAGTCTAGACCCACATTGATGTCGTTCCACTCCACTTCGCGTCGGTCGTGGAAGGTCTCACAAGCAAGCTTAGGCAGCGTGGCCAACACGAGCTTGCGGGCACGAGAGCATGACCTCAGGCCAGTGCGGACTTTCGTAGCAGGGACACAAGCAGCACAGCAGGGCGATGCATCGCACGACACTAAGAGGTGGAAGAAGAGAGAGAAGTCGCTAACAGCTGGATCCCACGTAGATAGCAACTAAGGGAGGTAACAGTACCATCTATCGTAATCCGCTCCATCCCTAATATACCAAATAAAAAAATGGAACGAACCAAACACGAAATGAATTTATCTCATAAAAAAACTATCTATTCGTTTGGTCGTTTCGATCGATCTTGATTTGTTATGAGAGAAAAATACTTGTTGAATCGGCGACATTGGCCCAGACAAAACACACAGTAATTTCTTGCTGGGGAAGACAGCACATTAGGATCCAAGCTGATTGTCCCGTCTTCTTCCCACTTTGGCAGTGAGGAGTGGCCAAGTAGGGATTTGGCTCAGTCGGCCAATTGGCCTGGCAAAGAAAAATATTGAAATCACAATCGCCATGGTAGCTGCCTAGCTGGCAACTGTAAGGGAACTAAACGAAGCAATTCTTCCCTGGTCAGGCAAGCCAAGGAAGCAAAAAGTCCAAAACGTGCCCTAACAATTAAAGGTATGAATTTTATAGGAATTTAGAAGAAAAAAATCATCAATCCATACAGAACTCGAGGGAAATCAGTGCGCACAAGCATTTCCCAGAGGAAGCTTTGGAACTAGTTACAAACTGTTTGGCAACACGCAACTTCACCAACTTCACAGCAAGACGCGCCCATTTCTATTTTTATTTATTTTTCATATATAAATGTACTCAAGCCAGATGACTTATAGACACAACACAAGTACAGTGTTCACTTGAAATTGACCACGACGGTAGGGGCATACGACGTCTTATTCAGGTATACAACACAGGACACAGGGTGGAAGAGCCCAGCAGTTAGCTTTCAAATGGTCTCAACGAGCTTCGACAGCCTGGCCTTCTGGCTTGAGAAGCTTGTCCAGATACTCCTTTCTGAAGGGATGCAACGACTCCATAAGAAACAGGACATCATGAGAGATCCAAGATAGAACTGTGATGATAATAGAACTCAGAGTTTTACCTCGCTGGCAGATGGTCATGGGGACGGTTGTACGGTGTCCAAACTGGCTCGCCAACAAAGAGGCGCATTGCCTGCAAAAACATGCTTGTGATGATCGCAGTACCACAACTCCAGTAACAATGCACGCGGATTCTCAAAGTTAATCAAGTTAATCTTACACAACATTGTAGAAAAGATGAACTTTTTTTTTTGACAAACAAGAAAAGATGAAAGTTGTAGCTTCAAGTAAATAGTGCACATCATTCTATTAACAACAAAGTTAATCTTACACAACATTGTAGAAAAGATGAAGGTTGTAGTGGGCCATTTTAAGTTGTGAAGTTGTTTTGTAAATATTTTTTTGGCCTTCTTTTCTATCGTCAAATAAAATCCAAGGTAAAGCTTTTGTCGTCCTTTCTAAAAGAAGATTTGGTGATAATGTTACTTAGTGTCAAGAAAGGAGTATCTGGACAAGCTCCTCAAGCCACGGTAAAGCTTTTCTCACTAACATATCTGATGAATCTGATCCTAGCCTAGTAAGTTCAATACTTGGTGTCATGTGCCATAAGATCTATAGGAGCTCAAGCAGAAGGCTAGGCCAGTGTCTGTCACTACTGTGGCTGCTATGAGCAATTGAGTTAGCTAGTTTGCAATCTTATCAATTAAGGAGTTATTGCAAAATAGATCAAGCAAGTTATCTTAAATCCTCCCTTCTCCACTTTGTCACGCAACACCTACTCTCCCTGTGCATCCCCTCTACTACATCAACAACACAGCCTCCATCATGGCTCCAGAATCTTACCACCTTGCATTTCTGGATCCAAGATCAACCACAACACAACTAACGATATTATCCAACAAAAGATAATGCAATAACATGCATTTACCTTGATGTAGTTTTCATTGTCCAATGTGAAACGGTGATACATCCCTGCAGGAAGAACAATCATGCCTCCTTTCTTCACTGCTACACGGATCCACTTGTCATTTTCGTCCCTCACATCAAAGTATCCTAGAAAACATAATCTTGTTTCTTAAAATGTTCACAATGCGATATGGTCAAACATAACAAGATACATACCACTCCCTTCAAGGCAATAGCGTATTTCTTCATCAGTATGCAGGTGCTCTTCAAAGAAATTCTTTATCTTAATCTCATAATTTGGCAGCTTCTCTGGGCATACATCACAAATGTCCTGTAAATAGCCAACCAATGATTGCCTATTATATTCCTTCTATTTGACTTTACTAATACCAAACAGTACTAGACTCAAACTTAACATATTTAGCCATTGTTGCAAGTCAAGGAGTACAGACAAACCATGTAAGAGTACCCTCTGGCTTCACGAATTTTCTTGAGGTTCTCGTCATTCTCCCAGTTGTCAGGATTCAGGCGCCAGCTGATGATTCCTAGTTCTAGATATAAAACATGCATTTGTTTTAACTTGTACAGGCAAGGAATTAAGTATGTGCCCTTGTAGTTCAAGCACAAGCTATAGTTAATAAGCTGAGCTGCTGATGTACATACCTGAAAGCTTGTCAAGAGGAATGAATTCTTTGGGATCACGGTGATGAGGAAGCCTCTGGTCTTCTTGACTATCGTCCATGTACCATGCTTCAATAACCTCCTGCTTACCATCCTATTAAAGGAAAATAAAAGGAATAAGCTTATAAGTGCAACTATCAAAGATAATCATTGTCGCGAACAAGAATGTGAAGGTTGAGCTAAGGTTAGTCATAGAAGTAACGCAATTGAACCCATGAATTGAACACATCTATTGGCATAACGATGGAAATGACCACTGACATGAAGTAACAGGTTATGAACCTGAGTTTTCTGTATGTATGAAACATGTCTGTGCTATATGCTACTTTTTTGTGTTCATTTGGAGAAAAGGGGCAGAGGCTTTTCATTCCAACTTATAAAGTGAAAGAGCCTAGCTACATAACGAGGTTCCTAATTGGTACTTTTACCAGAAACGACGCCTTGAAATGTGTTGTCATAGTCAAATGTTAAAAAAAAAAGTTTCTCTTTACTGATTATTAATTTCCATAGCTGATCTTTCTTTTTCACAATTTACCTAGTTGTTCCTGACCCTTTAACAAAATAGATAGACATTATAAGAATTTATGATCCTCAACAAGAGAAGACACAAAAGCACTCATAATGGAAGTGAAATCCGTGTTAGCTCTAGTGACCTGGGAAGCATCCATATCCCTATAAGGCTCACTGTATGTCTAGATCAACAAGGAACTATTATTTTGCTCCTACTACAGCTAAAAAACAGAAAACAGAGATGAAACAGAGAAACATGAACACTTCTGGAATATGGGCCTACAGAACATCAAATAGTTAATCTTCACAAATTAAAGCACCACACGATAGTAAATTATGTTTACTTCACAAATCTCCTTGTGGAAAGAAATCACTGTGATTTTGCATTAAAGAGACATAATTATATATTCTCATTCATCAAGGCTGCAGTAAGGAAGGAATGACAAGAAGTGGGGAGAACGCCAAAAAACTACTAAGTATTGTTTGATACAATAGTTTAAGACTAGATTAAACCAAAGGAGGTCAACTGACAGCATTCTTGGGGACACCCTCCAAGTGTTGAGGAACCAGTGGAACAAAGTAAGTGATAGTGAAATCGTACAGAAAGACTCTATAAGCGATTAAGTAGTTAATAGTCATACCGATAGTCAAAGACAAAATCAAAATTACTGATGTTAAACCCACAGGTACACGGTCGAAAAGAAGGCCATTTATTGGGTTAAAAAAAAAAACCACAGAAAAAAAATTGCAGGCCATTTATAGTCAATTCGAGATCACAGCTTCAATCGGATGAAGCATCTAGTTCATCCATTCATTTAAGGGCCAACAAGAACAGCAGTTGTTTGTATGCCAGCACTCCCAATAAATCCCCGCTTGTTTCGAACATCAACCCAGCGAATCTCGATGAAATTAGCGTGTCTAATGCTGAGTCAACTGCATCCGAACCGCATAGCCTATTTGTGTCATTCCCAATTCCCTGAAAGAATTCCCTCTCCGCCTCTGCTACTGCTCTCCTCTCCGCTCCAAAGAAATCTCTTCCTCCCTGAGTCCTGACCCTACCCCAAGGGCCCCAATCTCGACAGCTCGCAGTAAAGGAGAAGAATTGCTCCCCTCCGACATGGAAACAAACAAAGAAATCCATCCAAGTTTCTTGAAACAAGGCGGCCGCGTCTCGTTGAAATACAACTAAAGAAGAAGAAGGAACTCGGGGGGAGAGGTTGCGTTTCCAGTACCTGGAACTCGGTTTCCATGTTGGAACTTGGAACTCGGTGCCCTTGATTCGTGTGCTCTTCTTTCGTATCGTCGGGAAGAGAACTTGGTACTCCCCTCGAACTCGAGACGGAAGGATTGCAGGAAGAACTGTTAATATGGGTTTTTGCTTGTGCATCTAGGACCAAAGAATACTGAAAATTCGATTCCGACCCTTGGACTGTGCTGAGATTTTCTTTTTTGGTCCTTTGTAGGATGATATGAACAGCATGGGTTGGCTTGACCCAACCCAAGGCTACATATGACTTCTTTATTAATCCTAAAAAATACAATTCTAAAAATAATATAATCCTAGAACAGTATCGAGTCGGTTTTAAAAGAATGGAATGATAATGAATCGAACCATTTCAAATGTGACTTAACTTTAATCTAAAGAGTATCAATATTTATGATCCTACTAATAATGTACTGAATTGTATTGTAATGTACAGTGGTCATTTGCTTGTCTGTTTTTTCAGAACGGAGTGTGGCCGTGTGTGGCATGGCTCCCGGCACTGCACTCGGAGTGCAAGGCCAAGGGCGGCAAGATGCGCGCTGCCAGAGCCGGATGCAACTGGCAAGTGGTGGCATCCAGCCGAGAGCGAAAGGTGTCTTGGTTCACTGAACCTGGACGTATAGGGCGCAGTCGCCGCTCGCCACCCGCGAGCCAAGAAAACCAAATGGATCCGGTTCTTTAGATAGATCTTACGTAGATCGGGGATCTGTACTCTGTGCTCTGCAGTCGTTGGAGATAAAACCTCGTCAAGCCAAGCCATCCCGCTGCCGACAAAAGGTAACTATAACGAGTCTTGGATACGAACGGAATGGCTTGCAGCATCTGCTGACCGTGACATTAGGGGCGTGTTTGCGACCCTGTACCAGGGCGGCCTGGCCAGCCCGGACGGACCAGGCGTGGGAAGGCCAGCCTCAAGTGCTGCAACTGGCCTTGTTTGTGCACCTGTACCGATTCGGCCCGGCCCAGGGGAGCTTGTGTTTGCGACCCAGGAGTGAGCCAGGCCAATACACCAACTGCCACCAACCGCCTAGCTCTGAACGTGTTTGCGAGCTGGGTGTTGGGCCTGGCCCGAAGAGGATGAATATCAGCAAGATGAAACCATTTCAATGAGAATGCAGCAAACCATAGGCCTCAGACTAATTGCAATTGATGAACACATGCATTGCCGGCTACATTGCATAATCAAAGGTGCAAATTAAGAACAGTAGCTGAATGAACAAGTTTGGCAAGCCGAGAAGACCATTAAGTTAACAAAATACATGAATCAAAGAGGAATGTAGCCAGCTAAAGCAGTTAAGGCATTTTGTCATCATCGGCCTAAAAACAGCACTTGTGGCACATGAAGAGCTTTACTGACAAAACAACAACAACTAAGACCAAGAGCAAGATCACAACATTTTTCCAACAGCCATGCAATAGAGGTGGATTAAGAACAATAGGAGAATGATGTGATGTTGATGCTTCACCATCAGGGGCATTAACTGGTAATAGCAAGGGTTGTTCTTGAGATACCCTTGCATTGAAATCTCTCACTGCATCATCATAGTTGTTGTATTTCTGATAGATAACCCCTTTGTGTCCAAGAACTATCTTAACACACTCATACCATGTCAAATAAATCCCAGGTTTCTTCCCATTGAATACCACATAGCAAGGAGCCATTCTCGAAAGAATTCGGTAGTAGAACTTGTAAGTGCTTTGTAAAAGAAGTGCCTCGATCGACTATTAAGCTAGAAATGTTGGTGAACATGAGTGTGGATTTGAAGAACTCAACCCCACACCCATGGTCAACAACATCAATAAGCAAATAGCAAATCTGACATCATAGGCCACATGATCAAACAATTGGCCTCAACTTAGTTTGGTGGATTTTCCCATATGTACTCACTTTGGTGGCCGCCAAAATGAAAGAAGCAACTCAAGAAGCAAATGAAGAAGCAAATGAGCTCGCTTGCACTCATCGCCATCACCACCCGGTAAATGGTGTTGTTGCTAAGTAGTGCAACTGAGGTAAAGAACCAATCTTAAGAATTGAAATCAACAACAAGAAAACTTAGACAGCCACCTCATTTCAGGTTTTTGCATCATAGGCCATTAAACCCCACATGTACCACCAAAAACATACACAACAAGAAGATGCAAATAGTTCTGAAATATAAAGTAGCCAACAGAGGCTACAATTAAGTTTGTTACAATATCAAAGGTCAGCCCAACAACTAAGGGCTCAAATGTTTCCTAGACCATTGCCTATTGTTAGCCACCCTCCTAGGCAAAGCACACCTCCAAGGTCAGGTGTCAAAAGAACAAGACTACACAAAAGCTCCTGTTGTCAAAAGAAGAGAGAGTGGATGAGGGAGGTGGAGGAACTATACATCTCTACAGTCAACCCCCTCCTGGCCATCTGGACCATCATGTGTAGTGGAACTACACATAGTAGTTCTTGGCTAGGAAGGTCCTAAGCCAAAGGGTCCTGTGGGCATCACTCATGTTCACAAAGCCCCTGCCTTGGGCCTTGTTGTCCAGGAGGAAGGTGTAGGCAACAATCAGTGCCTCCTCAGAGAAACCAGGCATCTCCATCACAGCAAGATAGAGATTGGCATCAACATGGGCAGGTCCAGTCTCCCTAAGTGCATTGGCCACATTGTTCACAGCATCAGACATGTTGGTCAGCATGAGGATCTCCTCCTCAGAGAAGTTTCCTCTCTTCCTCTTTGGGCCAGCAGTTGAGGAAGTAGGAAGCAGTTCAGTGGCCTGGCTGCCACCACCCGATTCCCGCTTGAAACTGTTGTGTGTGAAAGAGGGGGCCCTTGAGCCTTGGCATCAACACATCGGCTGGTTCGCCCTAAGGCTTCACCGGACCCAACAACAAACTTGCTCGTGGCCATAGCATTGGCAAAGATAGCCTCCATCTCATTGTAGAACCTAATAGGGCGCTTAAGGAACTCGCATCTTTTGGGTGATCCCGCATGATTAGGCAAATGATGCTTAAGACAAATAATGAAGGTAAGTTAGGGAAACTAGTTAGGTTAATCAGCTACCTTGCAATGGCCAAGGTAGTGGTCTTGCTCAAGCATGATAACATTAGTGGTAGCATCCCAAAGGGCACCACTAAGGTCCTTGAGCTTGCTCACTCTAGACCACTTCTGCCTCCACTTCCTCAAGTGGTTGTACACTTGAGTTGGGCTCACAATCTCCCCACAGAACTCCTTTAGGGCTTTGGCCACAGCATTGACATCTTTGTCCTTGAAGACCTTTTCAGGCCTGGTACCATCACTAACCACAAAGCAGCCATCCTCCTAAGCACAAAACCCGAGGTGGTGTTGGTCCACCTCATTGGCCTCCCATTCCCGGCGCGGGAGCATCAATGTGGTCTCTGGCAGCCGAACCGAGCAAAGACCCGGACTAAAGAATACCGCAACAGGGCGGCGAAGATCGGCACCAAAGACACCGGCTACAACAGAGCAGATCCACCATTGATGAGCTGGTCCATCACATCATTTCCAGTCACAAACCCACCCTCAAATGCGGTGAATCCATCCTAAGGCCGGCAACAATGAACAATATACTAACACAATGAATTAACCAGATCACCGATAGGTAATAACATGAAAGCAAGAATGAAAGTAGATGGGAAAAAAATGGACTCAAATTTCTTGTCCAATTAATTATTACATCACCATGACACACACATGAGTTCCATAGCAGGGGTACATAAACCAAATTCATGAACAAATTACATCAAATTAGATTTGTTCCCCTCCCTTCCCACATAGCATTAGAGATTGCATCCCTGACTGCAGTCATGTCAACAGAGTCTTGGTCCAGATGGGCAGGGGGTGGGTTGGGTGGATCAGAATCACCAGTGAACCCTTCCTCAGCAGGAACCACTTCATCAATGCCAAAACCTAAGATGTGATTGTGCAAAATGGCACTTGGCTTGTGTCCTATACTTGTGGAAGGGTTTGTTATCCAATATCCTAAACCTCCCCTTGAGTGCACCTATAACCCTCTCCACAGTCACTCTAAGTGATGAGTGCCTAAGGTTGTAGAGTTCTCTTGCATTGGTGGGCCTGTTCTTTGGACCATACTCAGACAAATGGTACCTGAACCCCCTGTAGGGAGGTAGGAAACCATTCTTGCATGCATACCCAGCATCTACCAAGAACATTTTACCTACATAAGACATCTACTGTGAGACTGTGTTAATGGACCATGGTATATTTACTTAGTGTGGGTGTGCAATTACCTTCGGGCACAGTGAAGCCATCTGCCCTTTCCAAAGCATCTGCCAAAACAGTTGCATCATGGGCTGACCCCTCCCATCCAGCTAGGACATAGGTGAATTTTAAATCACAATTCACAGCAACCATCACATTTTGTGTTGGCTCCTTGTACCTACCCCTGTAAGCTTGTTGAATGCGCCTAGGAACCCTTGCTAAGAAGTGAGTGCCATCTATAAAGCCAATGACCTCCTAAAAATGTGGGTGATCAGTCATTGCAATAGTATCAATGAAACTAATGAACCCAGGTTCAACAATTACCTTAAAGTATGGATACCATCTATGGCTTCCAAGAATCTTTGGGTGTGTGGTAGTGGAGGCCGGTTTCATCAATTCATTCCTAAGCTCACCAACAGCATACAACACCTGATGGAAGTGCTTGTGGACAGTTTGGATTGACCTTCTAAAGGACTAGTGCACCACCCTAAACCTTTGGTTGTGGCCAACAATATGCAAAAACATGGCAACCTGCTCCTCTACAGACACCCCTTCCCTATCACTGACAAGACTCCTCTCTCTAAAAGTGCTTACTAGATGAAAAAAGGCGGCTCTCTTCATCCTAATCATAGCAATGCACTCAGAATCTCTGGAGTGATATATCATTTTTAGTGTTCTTTGCCTGTGCTGCTCATTTTCATCCCTAATTAGGGCCAGTGATATAGGATCAGGTAGTGGGGTTTCAGGCTCAGGGGTTTTCCTTTTCAGCCTACTAGAAACAAAAGACACCATAACAACAGTCAAGGCAGCTGCCTTCCTAGACAGATGCTCACGGTACAGAGACAGATCCATCTACAAACATGTAAAAATGTAACATGATTTCAGTTTTAGTACCCTACTAAGGCATCAACATGAATGTGAAATGAATATGTATGAAAAGCACGGCTACATCTTTTAACAGATGCCTCCCAGTGCTCTATTTGGACAACATCATCGACCAAACTCATCCAAACTAGATCAAAAAGGACATCAAACGGTGTACCGCAACAGATCAACAACATACCAAATAAACCCTAACAGATCAGGAACAGTAACCAAGAACAAACCCTAGCATAACATGAACTGGGAACCACGAACCCTAACAACATCATGAATCAAATAAACAAGGTTCCAGGAGGTCGATTTCACCTTCGGTCGGGGTCGAAACGAACGGAGAGGAGGCAGATCTGGAAGTAGAGGACGGAGTACGAGAAGAAGACGGAGCAGATGCGGACGTAGAAGAGGAAGAAGACCACCACCACGGAGTCCCAGCAGCAGCAGGAGCGGGGACGCCGCCAAGAACCTCGGCGCCAGAGCGGAAAGAGACCGGAGGTCCTCGCCGCCGCCAAGCACCACCACTTACCGCCGCCGGTATCTCACGAATGGAGTGGAAGAGTAGGAAGAGGAATCAGTGGAGAGCGCCACCACTTATAAAGGCAGCGAAATCACAGCGCTCTCGCTTCGCGCGCAGCAGCGGTTGGGCGCGAATGAAGTTTCCCCTTCCCGCCAGAGCCCGCGCGAGCCACCCCGCCGCCGCCCGAAATCCCCCGCCTGCGCCGCCACGAGCCGCGCCCCAGAAAAACGCCGATTTTCGGCGTACGCCGAGGGCTCGGCGGAGGGGGCGATTTTGGCTCCCCCGGGCCAGGCTCGCTCGCGGGCCAAGGCCGCAAACACGGCAAGTTGCAGCCCACGAGCGCAGCCGAGCCCGTGGGCCGCCCTCACAAACACGCCCTAGAAGACGATAGCTAGCACCACATTTTTGTAGCACATACACACTCCGAGCAAGGAGCAATAGCAGTCGAAGCAGTGACGCTTCTAGTTATTTTCTCTAGTTATTTATTCAGGGCCCCTTTGAGTTTTATGAAAAACGTAAAGTTTCCAATCCTAAGAATCGAGGCACCTTAGTGTTGTTTGGTTCATAAAAAATTGTTCGTAGGAAAAACAAAGGTAACTTACCTTTATGCTCGATTTCACAGGAAAATCATGGGGAAAAAACATCACTTTTGTCATTACTTTCTGTTTATGTGTTTTTTCTTCAATTCATCCAAACACATAATTTTTATACTTTAGTTTTCATCCTATGTTTTCTATAGGGTTCTATATACATTCATATCTCATTTCTATGTTTTTTTTTTCTATTCTCTTTTTTTTTTCCCCAATCTTGTGTTCCCAGAGGGCCAGAACTTTCATGTGTGCAGGGTCAAAATAGGGACCGCAACCACAAGAATGCAAAGACTATACCAGATGTCCAGATATATATACTTTTAATTACAGGAGATAACTCTGCTTTTAAGAAAGCAAAGGTACCATACAAACAAATCACACCGTAAGGAAAGACCACTACACTGTTCCCATAATTTGCAGTTTTATGTGCACACATTGACTGAACATGCATCGGTTTCATGATGACTCGTTACGATACAACAAGGTTTTGTCAAAACCATATGATTATCCTATGATGTATATGAATCCAAGTGATATTATGTTTTGTATAAACGGGAACGCCAGAAACAGATTCATCAGTGTGCTGCAAGAGCAAATCCAGTGCCCGCACTCACAGTCTTGACATACTCTTGCCTCGCCGGATGGTCCTCCTGAGGCCGGTTGAATGCAGTCCAGACTGGTACCCCAATGAAAAGCCTCATGAGCTGCACATGTAAATACAACAGAATTCAGTGTTCAGAAATGTAATTAAAATATCCGATCTCTATAAAGAAAATTTGAAAAATACAGCCATTCTTAATTTGAAAGAGAAACATAACTACCACATACATCCTTGTTTTGCAATTATTTCTACCAACTGAACTTCATTTGGCCTTCAGGGGGTCACAGCATGATTTTTTGCTACCAATACAAGTGGCATGTGCTTAATTGTTCAATCATGCAGTCATAGTTCATGAAATGGATCTCATGGAGTTGTATTCATGATTGTGTCACAACGAGATCACCAGCTGATCAAATTAATAGCTCCTACGATCCTAAGTGTAAAATAAACTAGGACAATGATATGGGGAACATCACACCCTGACATCCCTTTGGGTCAGGTGACTTACATATATACTCTATATAGGCTGAACCGGCCTATGTTACGAGACATGTGTATAGCACATTTAAATATATTCTATCACTAAGATCATATTGGTACCTTGGTGTATTTGGAGCTGTCTTGGGTGAACCGATGATAAATTCCAGCTGGTAGGACGATCATGTCTCCTTCCTTAATCCAGATTCGGATCCACTTGTCATCTTTGTCACGGATATCAAAGTACCCACCGCCCTCCAAGCAATAGCGGATCTCTTCGTCAGGGTGCATGTGCTCGGTGAAGAAGTTCTTAATCTTCTCCTCAAAGTTTTCCAGTTTGTCGGGACATATCTCAATAAGATCCTTCATATATAAACAGCACATATTCATGTAATGATACCAAACACAGGAGATTCAGAAAGAAATTGGAATAATATGGGAGACTAGTTACTACAAACATTGTAACTGTATCCTCTGTCTTTGCGGATTTTCGCTAGCTCCTCCTCGCTTTCAGACTTCTTAGGGTCCAAATGCCAATACAACACGCCAACATCTGCAAAAGAGGACAGCTACGTTGCTTAATTGCATAACAGAGCAGGTCCAGAACAGGGGCTTATTGGACATTCTGAAATCTGAACACCCTGGATAGGTAGCTGATGTAGTAGTCAGATTTAGTACTAATTTAATGGCCACATAGACATAGTCAAATCAGGAACCAAGGAGGTCACTTTGCCCTTGTCTGGAACAAAAAATCTAACTGGTTAACAAACTTTCACGAAGTACAGTGGAACTTTGCAGTTATGGCTGCAAAAATATGCTTGACTAAATCCATGCCCCAAGTTTATTTGATGAGAGCAATTGCAGAACAGATGGTTTATGCCCCGACATGAGGAGCCATACATATGTGCAGAACAAAAATGGAGATCTGTCTACAGAATCGGAATTTCCAGAACTCTTGTCTGCCATTCGATGTGTGCATCTTGCTAAAATCAATGGTTTGACGCCCTGTTGTTATTTTTCGCTTATTCCTCTTAATGAAAAACGGGTGAAGGCCCGGTCGCGAAAAAAAAGAATCGGAATTTCCAGGAAGAACTGATGATGCTGATCGAATCAGAATTTGACCGTAAAGTGCATCTCTTTTGATCTAAGAACTCCTAAAAAGTCCACTGACCAGTGAAACCCAAACGTACGGGGATATGTCGAAACAGTCTGATGAACTAATTGCAGTTATGGTACCAAATGCGAAATTACCAAGCAAGAATCCACACGAGCACCTTACCTTCAAGCTTAGAGATTGGCAGGAATTCCCTGGGTCCTTGGAGGTCCTCGCCGTTCTCCGCCACGACCCACGCCTAATATTGAAAACAGATGAGCACAAAGCAGGTGAACAACAACAGAAACGCATCGAGACATCTAGAGACGAACCAATCCAGCGCGTACCTGCGGAGCCATGCCGAGTGGAATTGGAGCAGCGGAACTGGGAGCGAGCTCACTCGCTTGGCTTGCGGATTGGGATGCCCCCGCCGGCCGCCCTGTGCGAGTCAACGACCGGAGGACGGATGGTTCTTCTGCCGTGTCCGTGTGGCTGTTGTTACTGTTATTGTCGTGAAGGTCGTTTTACTGATGTAGAACCGAAGGGCAAGTTGTCCTTTTCTTTGCACAATACAGGTATTTTAATCGGAATCAGCTTACTTTCACCTGAAAAAACTGGGAAACATAATTTTTTTTAAAAGAATTCTGGTGGCAGTGTGGCACGGAGTAGCCTGCACGGCACGGTTGATTTGACCTTTTTCTTTTTACTAGGATCAGACCCGTGCGTTGCAACGGGAACAAAATAATACCGCGATAACTTAGGGTGTGTTTGATAGCGGGCCGGAGGTGTGCCTTGCGCCCATGGGCTGCAACGGCCCGTGTTTGGTGGCCTGGGCCCACCTCCCGGCCTGGCTCGGCGGAGCAAAAGCCCTCCCGGCTGGCTCCCGGGAGCGGTCGCCCCTTCGCTTCCCTGTGGGCCGGGCTCTCCGCGGCACGAGCTCGGCGATTTCGGGCGATGGCGGCGGGCGCGCGCGCGCGTCAAGGCTCGCTCGCAGGAAGCGTGAAACTTCCGCACGCCATTTCCACCACCGAATCCCTTCGCCTATAAAGCCCATCCCTCCCTCTCTCACTCCCTTCCCTCCGCTTCCAATCCCTCTCCACCGAAACCCTAGACTCGGCGGCGGTCGGTGAGCCGTGTGGTTCGGTCCTTCTTCCGCGGCGGGCTTCTTCTCCGTTCCCCGTTGCTTGGATCCGGTTCTTTGCCGCCGGAGCCGCAGCCGCTTGGATTTGGGGGAGCTGGTCTTCTTCTTGTCTTCCTCGTCTTCTTTGTCTTCCTCCGTCCGGATCTCGCTGCGCCGGGTTGGTGTGAGGTGGATCTGCGTCCTCACCGTCCAGATCTGCTACCTCTTCCGCCGCTCGGTTCTTGCTTCCTCGTTCGACAACCCCGAGGTGAAACCAGACCCCGAAGGGTTCCTCTTCCCGCTCTGCTTTACTGTTCTTGATGTTCATCTTCTTCTTGTATTACTGTACCTATTGCTTAGATGATGTTCATGATGTTCTTGATGCGTTACTGTTCCTGATGTTTATGTTCATGTTCATGCTCATGTGAATGTTCATGTTCATGTTCTTTATGCATCTCTGTTTCATGCAGTCCCTGTTCTTGATGTTTATGTTCATGTTCATATGAATGTTCATGTTCATGTTGTTTTTCCATCTCTGTTTCATACAGTCCCTGTTATGTGGTTCAGTTCTTTAGCAGAACCTAACATTGGGCTCGTACATGTACATTTTGTTGGGCTATTACTTGTCGATGATGATGTCCAGTAGGCACTGGGAGGCATGCTTTGCATGTAGCCATGCCTTTGTTTGAATATATGCTTGTTCCATTTCCATGGTGATGCCGAGTTTGTGTCAACTTATTTATGTTTGTGTACCATGCTCATGCTCTATAGATGGATGGTGCCCAGAGAAGAGAGGTTCTTGCCAAGCAAGCATCCACTTTGGTTGTTGTTATGACTTCCTTTGTAGCCAGTAGGATTAGAAGTCCTATCCCTATCCCTGAGCCTAACCCACTTCTGTATGCACTTAGAAGTGATGCTGAGCGCCACGTGACACACTCTCCGGCCATATACAATTCCACCGACGGGGAGTGTATTTCTATGATTAGGATGAGCGAGCCCCTTTTTTTTTTTGCTCTGTGTGATCTGTTTAGACAGAGGGGTTTAGTTCCTGAGAGTCCTGGTTGTAGTGCAGAGGAGCAGGTTGCTATGTTCTTGCATATTGTTGGTCACAACCAAAGGTTTAGGGTTGTGCATCAGTCCTTTGCCAGGTCCATAGAGACTGTCCACAGAAACTTTCACCAGGTCTTGTTTGCTGTTGGGGAATTGAGGAATGAGATGATCAAGCCTCCTTCCTCTACCACTCATCCAAAGATACTTGGGAGCCCTAGATGGAACCCACACTTTAAGGTAATTATTAGTTGTAGAGTTAGGGGGTACATATTTAGTTGGTAGTGTACACATTTGCCTTACATGAATGTTCACATGTTTTTTAGGATATCATTGGAGCCATAGATGGCACACATGTACTGGCTAGGGTACCTAGGTCCATGCAGCAAGCATTCAGGGGTAGGAAGAAGGATCCCACACAAAATGTTATGGCTGCAGTGAATTTTGATCTGAAATTCACTTATGTGTTGGTTGGTTGGGAGGGCTCAGCCCATGATGCCCATATCCTAGCAGATGCTATTGAGAGGGAAGATGGGTTCATAGTACCTGAAGGTAATTTGCACACACACTGCCTACACTTGTATGTTCAAAGGTGTTGGATGTTCACAGATTAGTCACTTATTATCCCTTACATTCACTTAAACTTGTAGGTAAAAGCTACCTTGTAGATGCTGGGTATGCATGCCGCAATGGCTTCCTACCTCCCTATAGGGGTGTTAGGTATCATCTGTCTGAGTACAGCAGCACAAACAGACCATCAAATGCAAGAGAGCTGTTCAACCTAAGGCACTCCTCACTCAGGGTGAGTGTGGAGAGGGCTTTTGGTGGCCTCAAGTGCAGGTTTAGGATCCTTTACAACAGGCCCTTCCACCCCTACAAGACCCAAGTGAAGCTAGTCATTGCATGCTGCATTTTGCACAACTGGATTCTAGGATTTGGCATGGACCACATGATGCCTGATGAGGACTGGCTGCCACCTAATAACCCCCCTGCCCAGCCAGATCAGGATGAAGAGGACTCTGTGGCCATGACCCAGAGGAGAGATGACATTGCTAATGCAATGTGGGCTTCTAGGGGCACCTATAGGACCTAAGCATTGCATGTGTGTTGTCACATTTGTGAATTTGTTGGCCCTTGCTTGGAACATGTGGATGTGGAATCTTTTTTATGTAATGGTTGCTTTGGACAACCGAGACAATTTACGTAATAATCTTACTTCATTTGGAATTTGTTTATTCTGTTGGTTTATCTCGTTGTTACTTGTTCCATGGTGATGGTGGTGGATAATGATGTTGACAATGCTTTATTATTGAAGGTGGTCATTGGTGGATTTTAATTTGGCTTTGTTGCACTTTTTTGTAGTTGACATAAGTGCTACCTTCATCCAGAGGAAGCAACTAATGTGGACCAGCACATTGTGATGGCTTCCATGGATGAGTGTAGCACTAATGACCACTACAACCTCATTCATTTTTCTCTGGACTTTCTCATTTGTTGTAACAGCCACCATGACTTGTTTGTGCTAATTATCCTGAGGCCACCATTTTAAATACTAGTACTTGTTCTTACACTTGTTGAAATGTTGTATTGGACATCAGCTTAGGATGGATGCTGCCCAAGTTAATGTGTCAGCAGCTGAGGCAGTGTTTGGTGCTCCAGTGGTTGATGTTGATGCTCCAGCAGCTGCTGTTGGGGCTCCAGCTCCTGCTGTTGCAGCACCAGCACAGCCTGCAGCTTCCAATGGCATCATGAGGTGGAACAACACCACCTCTGGCTTTGTCCTTAGGAGAATGGCTCAGCTAGTGAATGATGGCACTAGGTGAAAGGCCCTTGTTTGTTTTTTGATAATTGAGTGACAACTTTAGGTGGACTAACATGTGTGATGATTGAGATACACAGGAGTTAGTTCACAGGTACATGTGTGTGAGCAACATATGCCATGGTGGAGTTGGCTTGGAGATGTTGTGAGGCTCAACACATGAGTTGATGGAGGAGCTCATTGCAAATGAGACATGACATGGAGTCATGTGACCAAGAGGTGAAGATCAAGATGAGGCTTGGCTTGATGGACCGGTTGCAAGTGTGAAGGGCAAGTTGAGGCTGCGAAGTGAAGGACCATGCGATGGTGAAGCTTGGGCAAGACTTGGCGCCGATGGACCGACGCAACGGTGAAGAGCAAGTGAGGTCAAGATCGATGGACCAAGAGTGTCACATGATGATATGAAGTGGATCATATCATTTGATGATCGTGTTGTTGCATTGGCACAATGGAGGAAGACGATGGAGATGGAAATGCGCAAGGCAAAGGTATAACCTAGGGCATTTCATTTCACCGGTCTAAGGTTGAGTAGAGAAGTACTTGACCGGATTTAGGATAGATGGCCGTACTATCAAGAGGGGTAATCTTGTTTGCATATCGGTCATCTAGTGCCACTTGAGCGATCTAACATTGCGATGTGCTAGGATCGAGTGGCGTTGTGAGAAGAAGAGAAAATCCTTTGAAAATGATTGTGAAAATGCTAACACACAAGCACATGAAGTTGTACACTTGGTGGTGTTGGCACATTTACAAAGGTGGCGTTTGGACGCGCCGTGGGTTTGCGGGGTTGAGTTGGGCTTGGGTCCCTCTCTCCTCCCGCCGAGCTTGCTCGGCGGGATTCGGCGCTTTCGGGAAAATTGGAGGCATATTTTCCATTGCGCCGGATGCAAATTGTTGTTGGAAACATACTATCCATGGTGATCAAGTTGGTATACTTGTTGGATAGCATGGTGGAGAAGTTGGCGTTGTGACGCGGCGACGAAACGACGGAGTGTGCTCTTGCAGAAGGCGCCGGACGCGCCTTGAGGGAGCACCGGACGCGTCCGGCGCTTGATGGACGTCGGCGCGGTGCTGGAGGACTGGCTGTAGGCGGCGGACGCCGGGGTGCCGAGTCCGGCGAGCCCCGGACGCGGAACAGAAAGTTCCGCGACGCCGAGGGCCACCCAGACGCGGGCCGGACGCGGGGCGGACGCACGCGGCGGACGCGGCGTGTTCACTGTTCAGCGTCCGGCGCAGGTTTACTGAGCGCGTTTCTGAGTGAGCCGTTGGGCGGCAACGGGCAAATTCAAACGGCTAGTACACGTGGCTAGATCTGGTGCGTCGGACGCGGGTCTGTGCGTCCGGCGCTCGTGTTTCGGTTGCCCGAGGTGGCAACGGCTAGTTTCAGCCCTTGGGGCTATATATACGTGGTTTGGCCGGCTGTGGCCGGTTGCTGAGCACGCCCAAGCTTTGGTAGCTTGTGTTGTGGTGCTTGGAAGCCCTTTCTACTCACATATGCTTGGTAGTGACCATCCGATAGTGTGAGAGAGTGATTTCTAGTGCATTGCTTTGCGAGGTTGCATCGAGTGGCACTAGGTGTTTGAGTTGCAAGCGGGGGAGCTTGTTACTCTTGGAGGATTGTCACCTCCTAGACGGCTTGGTGGCAAGTGGCTCCGTGGTAGCACGCGTGGAGATACGGTGCTCCGGAGAAGAGATTGTGAGAGGTTCGGTGCTCACCTCGCGGGGATCGCGAAGAGTAGCCTTATTGGATTGCGCGTGTCATTGAGTTACCACCCTTGCGTGTGTGGGTTTGCTCGGTGCCTTGAGGGGCTCACTTGAGAGTGGTGTCTTGCGGTGCCTTGCGGGGCGTGCCTTGAGGGGCAAGTGACTTGAGGGCCACACCGAAGAACCATCTAGGTGAAAAGACCGGAGGAACCACCGAAGGTGTTGGTCGACACAACAGGACGTAGCTTGGGGGCAACCAAGTGAACCTGGTGAAAAATCGCCGAGTCATTTTGTGTCCACACTTCGTGGTGGTTTGCAATCTCTTTCACAAGCTTTGTATTTACATTCCTTACATTCTTGTATAGCTTGTGTAGTTGCTCTAGTGATTAGTTACCTTGTGTAGCTTGTTAATCACCTTCTTGCTTGTGTAGCTAGAAGTAGAGTAAGTTGCCTTGCTTAGCTTGTGTAGTTAAGTAAGTTTGAGCTCTTGGGTTTGGCTTGTGTAGCTTTGTCCTTGAGCATCTAGTGAGCTTAGATTTGGCTTTGTGCTTTTGCTCATTAGAATTGTATAGGTGCACACCGGTTGCTAAAGTACTAGTTGCTTAGGTTTGTGTGACCTTGCAAGCTAGACTTGTTTAGTGTGCACTAGCTAGATTGGCACCTTGTCTTCTTGTTTAGCATCTTTTACAAGGTGCATCTAGAGACATAGATAGAGGGGTGAAAGTCTTGGTTAGGCCGATAGATTTAATTCCGCACTTATATCGGTTAGCCGGAGCGATTAGTTTTAAAAAGGACTATTCACCCCCCCTCTAGTCCGCCATCTCGACCTTACACTAGGCCTGACAAGGTTTACAAGGACAAAGATGTGAACCATGTTGCCAAGATGCTGAAGGAGTACAGTGGTGATGTTGTGAGCCCAACTCAGGTGTACAATCACCTGAGGAAGTGGAGGCGAAGTGGTCAAGGATCTCGCAAGCCGAAGGATCTTAGTGCTTCGCTTTGTGGGACAATGATGTCCATGCCATAATGCTTGAGCGGGATCACTACCCGGGGCACACCAAGGTAGATGGAACCTGCCTCTCTTTCCTATCTTACCTACCCTTTACTTCTCCTTAACTCTACCCTACACTCAGACCACCCAAAGGATGCTTTGAATTCCTTAACCGTCCCATTAGGTTCTATGTTGAGATGGAGGCCATCTTTGCTCACTCCCGTGCCACTGGGAGGTATGCAATTGGGTCCGTGAGCCTCTTGGGGTTAACATGGCCGAGAGCAAAGAAGCAATGGTGGAGCCACGCCCTCGATCACAAGCTGCCCTATGATGTCCCCGAGGGCAGCAAGGCCACCTCCGGTAAGCCCCGGTCCGCTCTTGGAGGGAAGAGGAAGAGGGGAAATTTCACCGAGGAGGAGATTCTTTTGATGACCAACATGTCGATGATCTTTGTTAGAGATGTTGCTAGTGCACCGAGGAGACCGGGGCTGGTCATGTTGACCCCGACCCGTACCTAGCGGTGATGGAGATGGAGGGTTTCAGCACTGAGGCCCTCATCACAGCCTACACCTACCTGCTTAAGAACAAGGCCATTGCCACAGGCTTTGTGAAGATGGAGAAGGTCCACAGGGACATTTGGATGAGGACCCACCTTGCCAAGAACTACTACATGTAGTTCTGTCCATATAGGACAACAAGGTCATGAGGGGGTTGATTGTTGAGATGTATAGTTCCTCCACCTCCCTCCCTCTCCCTCTCCCATTTTGATGGGTTATAGATGTTGCTTTTGTGCAGTCTGATAGGCATCTGACTTCTTTTGGGTTAGTCTGGCAGGTTTAGTGACTAACATTAGTGGAGAGGAGATTGATGTTGTGCCCACAAAGTTGAGGCAAATTTGTAATGCACTAATGGTGGCCTCTGTTAACTGCCTTAATTTGGTACTCTATATATTCTGTAATTTACATTTCCAACTGATTTCTATTTGAGATGCTACTTATTTCTATTCGAGATGCAACTTATTTCTAAGTTTGGTGGCACTAGTGGGCAATAAGAATGGCCAATGATGCAAAAATTCTTGATGAGGTGGCTTATTTCTTTGTTCTGGTTGTTATTGGTTCTTCATTTGGGTTTTCATTTTTCTTCATTTGTGTTTTCTATGCCACCAATGATTCAAACATATGGAACTACTATAGTTCACTAAGCTGAGGCCAATGGAAAAACTTCTGCCAATGATGTCATTGTATAGCTTGTATTACTATTACTTGTACAAAAAACTAAGGCTAACCTGTTGTTTACAGAGAACATGGGTTCATACTATGTCATTTTCAATGGTAAGCATGCTGGCATCTACCTAAGCTGGCCAGCATGCAGCAAGTACATCATTGGGCAGTCTGGAATAATTCACAAGAAATTTAGCAGCCATGCTTTGGCTGCTCAAGCTTTGCAAGAGTACATGGGTGACCATGACTATCATGTGCCTTTACATCTCCTTCCTCCTGTTCCTCCTGTTCCTCCTGTTCCACTCAATGTTGATCATCATGATCCTGGGGGTTGGAAGATGCTGCTGGTGGTCTCTGTTGCCTGCCTGCTGGTTGGTTATTGCCTCAATGGTTGGCTGTAATATGTTTGATGTCAGGACCTGTTAATTGTGCAATGTTGTTGATCTAGAACTGCTAATGAGAACTTATGTTAATGCTATATTAATTATGAGGCCGATGATGTAGAATTACTGTTAATTCTGAGGCCAATGATGATGTTTTTTATATGAATATTACCTGTCAATTGCTTGAGAGAATGAGCATTTGGGGAGGGGGATCAGTTGGCGGGTGAAAGAATGCTGGCAGTTGGTGGCGGTTGGAAGGCCGGCTGGGCACCAAACACCAGCTCGGCCCGGCAGTTGGTGGCAGTTGGCCTCTAGCCGGCCTTTTGGCTGGGAAACAAACACCTGGTTCAGTTGGGCCAGGCTCAAATGTGCTGGAAAACAAACATGGGCTCATGCACCCCGGTGGCCTGGCTCTGGCTGGCCCGGGCCTGGCTCATGGGCCAGGCTCCCCAGGGCGCTGGCATCAAACACACCCTTAGTTTGAATGTGTGTTGTACTACTATTAAAAAAACTATTTCAAGTGTGATGTATGCAATATTCTAATCTGTAGTGTATATTTTGAAAATTAATGATCACAATGTTGTGTATTGGACTCTATTAATTAGGTGAATACAAGAGACCAAAAAAAGGTGATCTAGGAAAAAGGACAAATGACCACGACACAATCAAAAGGGTCAATAGCTCTACTCGAGGAGTATGGCTTGATAAGATCATGAAAAGCTTCAGTCCGTTGGTACTGCATATCTGACATGCAAAATTGGTGATACAATAATCATTTTGTTACCAAGATAAATCATGTATAGTTGAAAAAAGTTCAATCACAAAGAACACGCAATCATTTACTATTTCAAATATTATAAGGAATTCACAATCGTCAGGTATCCAGTATACCATATCAAAAGAAAATAACAAAAGGGGCCAATATCATGAAGTCCAGTAAGAAAACAAATCTCCATGAGTACAATGCCAAGCAAAGAAGACTTGCTTCTACTCCACTATTCTTTTGGAAAGCACCTAACTTCTTAACATCCATGGTTTCAGAATTCAGAGTCCTGTTTTTCGTCTTTTTCGTCTTTTGACAGAGTTGCCCCCAAACTCCATCTTCCGAGCAGCAAGAGGAGATACTTTTGTGCTTAACTATCCTTTTGGAAGCACCCAGCAACATAAAACAGAGAACATTGTCTCAAACTCTGCTTTCCTTTCCCTTTTGAAAGGTATTGCCCACAAACACCATATCATCTCCATACTGAACTCAAGAGCAAAATATGCTTGAAGAAATTAGCAAAGGTAAAATAATGAACCACTAATGAAGAGAAATTTGCAATACATGAGAAAGTTGTTATAGGTAATATCTATGATGCAAGGCCAACAGGACAATCTTTCAGAGTATTCACCCAGAACAATATTCTTCAAGTACTCAGTTGCGAACTTGTTGCTCCCTCTGCTCCCAGACATCTTTCCAATACAAATATAAGGAACACAATGATGTACAAGACGGAAATCAACATCGGTCTTCCATCTCCCTAGAAGGCTGGCATCCCCAACATGCAGTTTTGCATGGATATATTACAGAGAAATTAGCCACAGTTGCGGCAAAAAAATATAACCTGTAGTTTTGCATGTTATATTATAGAGAAATTAGTCACAGTTGCGGAAAGAAAGCATGTAGAGATGTACAATCCCTAATAAAACACTGGACCATACATTTTTTTTAAGAAATCTTATATTTGCCAACTACGCAGGTTGCAATTCAATGGGGGCTATGTCATGAAAGCCAGCTAGATATAGCACTAATGTTAATGCTTGGGCTAAACAAAGGCCTAACAAATTGGTTCCTGGATGTCAAACAATTGCCTCAGTTCTTCAGGATAGATAATTCATGATATATTCAAATGATTTGCATGTTCAACTGAAAATAATGAATAATGACCTAACATTGAAGATCGCGGACGGTTTTGTTTTCTTCTTTGATGCCTCCCACTGAATTGACCTTCATCTCTTTATATACAGATCAAGGCATGTTACGTTGATTGGCGCTAAACAAAGAGGAAAACAAATCTCTGGATGGTCACTGAACAAACCTGGAAGTGAGTCAGCGGCCAGTACCTGACGAGAGACTGGTGGCGTCTCCTAGGCCACTTGTATGACGTGCAAGGCGAAGTTGCTAAGCCGTCTCCTCCTCCCTGCGCTAGGCCATAATGATGCAGATGAGGACCTGAAGACCTCTGCCCATTCGTTGTCCCAGAAAGATCAGCTGAAGTCAAACCAGAACAACCTTTTCATGACCAGACCCGATTTTAACCACCTGCGAAACAGCAGTGCCATCGACAAAGAGAACACGGATGCCTAAATATACAAAAAGTAGACTTTATCGAACACTTAACAAATTGACAAAAAAGAGGCAAAAAAAATTACCATACGGGTATTTCACCGAACACATGGCAGGTGGCCCATGTCGAGCTCGAAGCCAAATTAGGTTCGCACCGGCGGTGACCCCGACATCGCATTTCACGAATGGCCGATGACCTAGCCATGGAGCCAGGCATAGAACGTGGAGCTTAGCCCCTGCTGCCGCACGGGGACCCGCGGCGACCCGGGAACCTGCGACCTCGTATCCAATTTGCCGCCGCCTGTGAGTCATGGTGAGCGATTGAACAACTCGGTGTAAGCTGCACTCCCTTTTGGCTCGCCCCAAGCACGTGCTCCACCAACCATCTTCAGCTCGCTTGACGCCAAGCCGAAGTTAGGTCGTGGTTGTGGCCGGGAGTAGAGCCTGATATGGGGAGCCGCCCGAGGGAGAGGCTTGGGCTGACGCAGGTCTGCTGTGCTCGAGGTTGCCAAGCCTCGCAGCCGCCCCTTCTCCGTGTTGCCCCGGCTGCAAATGGCGGCAGTGCGGGGGATGCGTGCGGCAGGCGGCGGCGATGCAATTGGAGCAAGGTCGGGTCGGGAGGGTTAGGGAGTTGCGGAGGCGGTCTTAAGGTGGCCCCACTTGTCGGCGCCGTGAAAAATCTCGTGCGGAGGCCTGGGAGTCGGGTGACTTCGTCCTGCCGAGGTAGACCCGGACTTTTACCGCTTTTTAGGAGTAGAGATATAACCGAGATGAGAAGACGATTATCGTTGCTAAAAACTGTGTAGACCGCCATGGCCAGAAAATCTAGAGGTGGATTCGGCCCAAAGGGCAAAGGCTCAGCTAGGCTTACATCAGGTCCATGCATCGTTAAAAGGTAAATTGTTTATTTTTGCACTCTGAGTGATTCTGCTTACACGACACCAGGTTAGAGGGTAAATAAATGGGACTAGGATAAAAGTTTAAGAAGGTAAAATAAACTAGAAATATTTTGTAAAGAATATCTAAAAACTTTTAAAAAAGTTATCAAACATCTGACCTATTGTGCTTGCTAAATACATGAACCGAGTATTGGTCTCTAGCTATCCTCTTGTTCTTTTTCAAAATCATAACAAGATCATAAGGTGTTGGAAAAGGCATCTTATACATATAGCCAACCCAGCTCAAGATCTTCTCAACATGGTGAGATTGCAACAAAAGTAATCCCACCCTCAACCTTAATAAGCTTGATGTTTAATATCACATTAGTTTTTTCGAATCTTTCATGTCAATACTCTTAGACATAAAAGACTTGACCTCATTAAATGCAACAATGTTTGTACCAAAGATTAGAATACCATCAACATACAAACATAATATAACAGATCCGCCCCACCATGTCGATAGTACATACACCTATCAACCTTTAATGGCAGAGCCCGTAGTGGTTAAAGTTGTGTCAAACTTCTCATGCCATTGCTTAGGCGCCTGTTTCAAACCATATAGATTTCAATAACTTACAGAGCTTGCACTCATTATCTTTTATTGAAAATCTATCAGGCTAGTCCATAGATTTCCTCATCTAAAAAAAGATGTCTTCACGTCCATTTCATGAACGAGAAGACTATGAGGTAGTCAGAGAAAATAACACTCGATAGTGGTCATTCTAGCGACATGTGAATAAGTATTAAACAAATCCTTGCCTTCACTTAGATGTGTTTTGGTGCTCCCAAGTCCCGAACACATCTGACGTCAAGCGATTCATGACATGAGATACTCGAGCGATGTGGCTCAAATCAATAGAGCAGAGCGTCCAATCCAAGAGACAAGAAAGCTAGGCTTCATTCCTAGTCCTACGAGAAGTGCAAATGGATCAGATACTAATGGATATTATTGATATTGCATTTGTTTTTATATTTCTATTCGGATTTGGATTCGAATACGGATAGTGTCATCTATGTCGAATATGATAAAATGGGTATCAACATCATAAATATGTGGTTGAGTATTCGACAAATACAGTATGGAATGTTGAATATCCAAACTCGGATATAGATGAATTTGAACTCCTCTAAACGAATTCAAAATAAAATGTGATCGGTAAATATTTGTATCATTTGCACCAATCTAGTGTAGAGTTTCGAATACATACTTTTTTCCTCTTTTTTAAATTTGGCAATAGAGAGGAAATTAGCTAGTTTCGAATCTGACTTCCATCTCTAACTAATTTCATGTTTAAACAGGGCCACAGCCGAGAGGTTGCTGCCACCTACTCTGAACAAGTTTCGATGCTAGGCTAGAGTCATCTTGTTTAGCAACAAGCCCAGACATCTGTTCATCCATTAACCAGTCTTGACTTGTTTTTTTACCCTTCGTCTTGTTTTTTACCCTTCTTTGTTCCACGTTAGGCTCCGCTGCTTCACCTAGGATGAAGTTTTAGCCCTGTTTGTTTACTAGGGTTCTTGTTTGTTTGTTTTTATTTTTCTTTTTAAAATTAACGAAGAGATTGTGCCAGTTCACGGGCTTGTTATGGACTTTTATCTTAAATTTTCCCAAATGCAAATGTACATTTCCACAACTGGTATTATATTTTCGCTAAAAACATGCAGATATGGTTCATAATCTAAATATGGTTAAAAGATATGATATGCTGTCAAAGACACAATACTTATTCAATGATGGAGTTGATTCACTAAACGAGAGAGCTCTTAAAACCTTGACGAGTTAATGTTTCAAGAAAACATACAACACAGGCAAGCAGAATAGGAAAATTCAGAAAGGGTATTTCTTCCAGAAAGCATCACCAAACAAGATAAAATGAAATCCAATTGACATAAAAATTTAAGCAAAGCCTCACCTCATCATGAGCAAAACATCCCAACAACTAGTTCATCATTGAAGGATGTTCATATAATAACAAGTGGAAGTTAGGTATCAGGGTAACAAATGCTAGATAGGTAAAATGATAACAGCAACAGCTAAACTGCAAGAAACAAGGCCTTGTTTAGATGGCTAGTTTTTTGAATTCTAACACTAAAGCACTTTCATTTGTATTTGATGATTAGTGTCCAATCATAGATTAATTAGGTTTAAAAAATTCGTCTAGTGATTTATAAACAAACTATGTAATTAGTAATTTTTTTACCTATATTTAATGCTCCATACAAACATGTAAAGATTGATGTGATGGAGAGAGTCAAAAGAGATAGTCACTTAACATAAGTGCCATTTAGGAACTTCAAATCATCAACAAACATTGAAAAAGAGAAGTTAGTGTGGGACGACAGCAGGTTAAAAGAGAGCAACGGACAAAACTTGAGCACTAGTAGGAGAGGCATGTTAGAAATCATTCTTGTTCAAGCACACAAACATACACTAGCACTCAGTGGATCAGGAACATATATGGAGGAGGAAGTGTTGTTGTATTGCTTTCACTTTCACTGGTGATATACATGGTGAAAGGAACCCGTCTATTTATAGGGGAGGTAAACCATGGATAATATTTATACGGTAGAATAGGAAGGAACCTCTCTATTTATAGGAGAGGTAAACCATGGATAAGTATTTATACAGTAGAATAGGAATACTCCATAATCACTACAGCGTACAAATATACATGCTTTGAGATTTGTGTTTGCTTTGAGATTCGTGCTTCCAGAAATATCTTCCTCCTCCTCATATAATGTGGCCACATTTATTTTATTTCACAACAAGGCAAAATCCACACCCTTTTTCATCTATAATGTACCAAGATTCAATTGGAAAACATCAATGAGGACAACCTACATACTTAAAGAGCACACATTAACGAGGGCCTAAGCACCCCAAATCCAGAATACAGACCAAACAGCTCCAGCATACAACAAAAGGGTTGGAGGGGCACAACAGCGAATTGAGCCCCACATAGGTAGCGTTGTTGCAGTGGTAGTAACATCTTGCATGGTCCATGGTATACAATGCATACGTCCCATTGAATGGTCACTGTATCAAGAGAAGAGAGAAGACAAGCCGAAAAACACACTGTCAGAATCATCATGCTAAAGTAAACTACATTAATTGTTACCAATTGGATTCAAATGCAGTTTCAAGTGGCCATATGCCATCATGCCCCACTACAAAACAACAAATATTCATTCTATTTCAGGGCAAAATTATGGAACTTCTGAAGAGGAATTAGGTAGAATTTTCAATACAATAAGTCAATTTCATTCATTCCAACAAAGAAAAACATTAGTCTACAATAGACTGCAGTACTCAATAAAAGTTACCTAGAGCCTACAAGGTACACCAAAAAAGTGTCACGGATAATGAGATCTAGTTGAAAAGGATAGTTCAGGAAAAAAGTTCTGAAAGCATCACAATTAAAGAAGTATGCAACAAATATCAAGTTGACCAATAAGCTATAAGTTTATGCAAGCACCAGATTAAAGAAAAGAAGATATAGATAGACACCAAAGCAAAATGTGATCACATATACAATTAAATTTTCCATAGGTCTGTTAAACATGCTATGAATCTATGATATTAGCATTCAATATTGTGTGGTTTGAATGTCAAAGTGTGTAGGTACGCACATCACCCAAAGGCAGTATGATAAAAATGTTTGGCGCTCTCCCCTGCCAGCTGCCACGGCGCAGGACGCGCAAGGGCATGCATAGTCTAGGCTCCGAGGCGGGCACACTAGGGTTCGTCCCGACCATGGCGTGAGCACCGCTGGGTCGTCCCGACCATGGTAGGACACCGGAGACACTTGGTGGGGCAAGGAAAGGGCACGTCAAGGCTCGCCGCAGCCTAAGGTTCGGCGGAATAGAGAGAGTGGGGTTCGTCGCATCCTACAAGGGGTGGCGTGGCACGGTGAGGAAGACATCAGAAACAGTAGCGAGGAGGAAGGACGAAGGACATAAACAAACCGCCTCATTTTATTTTATTTTATTTTATTTTATTAACAATGAATATGTGAAATAAAGATACTTTTATGGGTTTAAATTGATATATACAAAGTTTTTTTTAGTTTTCACGTAAAGCTTACACCAATATACCCATTTATTATATTTTTTTGTCGTCGTCAATTAACCGGCTTATAACAATAACTAAATACAGTAATAATAATGAAAGGCCTATTTTATTTATTATCATTCAATAACACTTTTAATAAAATGGATAAACCCCGGCAAAACCTCCAGCCGCCGTATCCGACTCGTCTTCCTTGTTGGCGCGTGAGGGATACGCCGCCTCGTTCGTTTCCCGGCAGGCAATAAAACCCGCGCGGCGGCGCCGCCGCTTCCCACCCCCGCTTCCCGTGCAATCGATCTGCAGACACATCTCGATCTCCATCTCGTCCGCCGCTGCTTCCCCCTCCTCGCTCGCTCTCTCGATCGATCCGGCTGCTGCTTCCCCTTCCTCACCCAGGATGCAGCGCGTGCTTCGCCATCTGCTCCACCCTCTCCGCCCGATGCCGGCAGCTGCTTCGCCCGACCCCCGCTCTGCTCGACCCGTCGTCGTCCCGTCGGTTGCGATCGCGATGCCGCCGTGCCCCACTCCTAGTCCTGCCCCACCCGCGGCGGCGGCGCGTCGCTCGCAGCTGATGAAGCTGCTTCTTGCCAAGGTCGTCCATCGCCGCCGCTCTTCGTCTCGACCCGCCCTCCCTCCTGTCGTGATGGGGTGCCGCACTCGGAAGCGGCGTCCCTCGCCGCGGGCGAAGAGGATGAGGCTGCTTCTTGCGAGGGCCGTGTCCTGGGCGCTCCGCAGCATGAACCGCGCCATCGAGGTCGTCTCCTGCACAGCAGACCCTGCGGCGGCCGGTTTCTGGTTACCCATCTTCTGGGCCTTGCTGTACCTTCTCTTGGCCGACATGGTGCTCAGGGTGTGCTGGAATGGCATCTACTACTGCATGAAGTACTACTACCCGCAGCAGCAGCAGCAGCAGCAGCCGGAGCCAGCGGTGGTGATGCTGCTCCCACCTCCCCCTCCGGAAATGGACATGTGTTAGGTTTGGTCTCGGCGTGAGGTAAATCTGTTATGTTGCTGGCCCAGGTAAGTTTCGATTCTGTTTTAGTTGCTTATTTATTACAGGTGTTGTGTTGCTGCTCAACTTGGTCAAGGTACGTGCCCTCCCCTCCCCGGCCCCCTATTCATTCAGCATCTTTATTATTGTACTGCTTAATTATGCAGCTGAAATCTGAAATATTTGCATGATATAGTTTGTCCAAATCGATTATGCACTGTGCCCATCAGATGTCATGTGGTCGTCCCCATCACTGCAATCTAGTTCAATTCTTATTGTGAATTCCAATCTTAGGTTATTGATTATTCATAAAATTTTGATCTTTGAATCTAATCTAAACAGTCTAATATTGTATTAATATTGGTAATGCGTGTCAAGAAGCTAAATTATCTACTGGTATATGTTACTGTTAATAATGCGTGTCTAATCTTTGAATCTGAACTATCTCGTGTTGTGTTATTAGTATTATAAATAAATGTGTCTTTGTTCGTTGTTCAGTTTATTCATTTTGAAAGCTGTTATCTTAATGGTTGCCAATACTTGGATAAAGTTATTATTTTGGTTGCCAATCCTGATTGGGGGATAATGCCATTACAGATTGTTGGTTTAGCTCTGTTAGGTTGTATCTTTGTGTGTAGTTAGCTTTGGTATGTTATGGTTGGCATTACACGTTTCATAGTCCCTAATTCTTTGTCGCACTTTGATTTGTGTCTAACCCTGCTGTTTTCTTGCAGGATGTCAGGTATTAGAAGTATTGAGATCGAGCTGAAGAGGTTGAGAGATGTACTCATAAAGCTGAGGGGGGACGAAAAGAAGCTCAAGGAGACAGGACAGGATGGACGCTATCTCATCCAGTTGTCGGATGAGCAGAGGGAGATCCTTCTCACGCAGTTGTCGGAGGAGCAAAGGAAGCTGAGGCAGCAGCAAAGGAATCTGAGGTTGGAGGAAGCAAAGTTGAAGCAGCAGCAGAAAGAATTTTATTTGGAGCATGGTTTTCTTGCTGCTGAAGAAGAAGAGCCCGAAGTCCCCAGTCAGGGGGAAAGTGTTCAGGGCAACGACAATGGCAGTGTTCACGGTGTCAATGGCGGCTATTACAGTGATGTCTATGGCAGTGTACCCAACTACTACCATGATGGTGAGCCACATGGTCATGCTGATGGAGACTATGTGTACCATGAGAGGGTCATCGTCACCACCAAGCACAACGACGACGAGCACAACGACGACGAGCAGTACGTTTGGGAGTCCCAGGCCAGAGGGTCGTTCACTGTCACTCGTGATACATCTGGGGAGCAGCTTGGCAGGGGTACTAAGATCAGACTGACTGTTCCTCAAGGATGATCAGGTATGCTGGAAGCTGGGTCAATCAATGCTCGTTATTATTATTATGGTATCTGTTGCAATGCATGATGTAATCGTTTTCTAATTGCATAATAATAATCCAGTATGCCTGTGTTTTGTCTAGCTGTCCTTTTAACTATCCTGTATAACCGATACTGATAGTACTACAGGGCTTCTGGTTACTAGTAATTGTTCTTTTTTGGGACTAGATAGATTACTGTTATGCCTGATCTTATCTACAAGAACTGGTAAAGGGACTTGTGCTAATGTAGATGTACTGATGCAACCACCATTCTTTTTGGTTCATCAAGTTCACGCAAAATTTGCTAAAAGAAAAATGTCATCTCCACCTTATTTACTTATATATGGGGGGATGACCATAAATGACATGCCACTATATTTAGTTAGCAGATATGAAGTAAGGCATTGGTAGAACACTTGCATCCCTTTGATGGGCGTTGTTGCTTATAGGTTATAGCTTAGCTTATCTACATGTACCTTGATATTCCATCATATACAAATATCCAGGAAACAATTCAGCATGCTCTTCTGCAAACTGTGATCTTAATTATAAATATATCTTTCTTATTAGGGAGATGTTTCCTGCAAATTGTGATCTTAATTATAAATATAACTTGCTTGCTAGATTATTATATTTGGGACTCTAGAATAGCAATTTCCTTTATATGTCCATCCATCCCATATTGTTGTCCTTGAATATTATTTATTATTTATATGTATGATAATTTGGCTACATTGACCTGTTGACTTGTGCTTATGTTTAGTTTTAATGTGGGGATTATGTGGTGCCGGTAGCTCATCTAATCTAGTCTACATGTTAATCATATAAACTCTTATTAGTTGCTGACCTATGATTCATTCTGGTATTTTCAGTGTTTAGGGCCAAAAATTCAGCATGCTCTTTGCAAGGCTGATCTTAATTTAAACTAGCACTTATATAGAGTGATACTCAACATAATGTGTGAACTACCACTGTCTTGGATTGACAAGTTCATCAATATCTGCACTACGATATTAGTGTTGTGGCATGTCACTGTGGCTACAGTATTTTGTGCTACTTAATTTGACATGTAAAATGTCTTGTAATGGGGGGATTGGTTTACATATTTTCTGAGAGATTTGTGCGTTAATTTTCTTTCTAGGATACACATTCATCTCTGCTGCACACAATGTTTATAAACAATCAAGTAAATTTTGTATTTGAGGTTCCACTTGGTGATTTTGCTATGAATTATTATTGTATTCTTTGTAAATCCTTGTTACAACTAGAAATTCTTATATTAATGCTTGTTTTGCTATATTAATTGTGCAATATGCTCTTTGTTAAGATTACAGTATAAGTTACATGATCTCATTCTCCTGTTGATTACCTCATTGTTTCTTCAGTAACATGTTCGTTCATTTTGTGTAAAGAAGTGATTTGTCGTAAAACCAGCTAGTTTTGCTTGAACTCATCTTTGAACTTTCTGTTTGCAGTTGGAATACCTTGAGGAGCATCGCCTCAAGGATCTGGTCAAGAAGCACTGAGTTCATCAGCTACCCATCTCCCTGTGGACTGAGAAGACAACTGAGAAGGAAATTTCTGATGATGAAGATGAGGATGAGAAGAAAGATGCTGAGGAAGGCAAGGTTGAGGATGTTGATGAGGAGAAGGAAAAGAAAAGGAAGAAGATCAAGGAGGTTTCGCATGAGTGGTCATTGATTAACAAACAGAAGCCCATCTGGATGAGGAAGCCAGAAGAGATCACAAAGGAAGTATATGCTGCCTTCTACAAGAGCTTGACAAATGACTGGGAGGAGCGTCTGGCTGTGAAGCACATATCTGTGGAGGGTCAATTGGAGTTCAAGGCTGTTCTTTTTGTTCCTAAGAGGGCCCCCTTTGATCTCTTTGACACCAAGAAGAAGCAAAACAACATGAAGCTCTATGTGCGCCGTGTGTTTATCATGGACAACTGTGAGGAACTGATCCCTTAGTGGCTGAGCTTTGTTAAGGGTATTGTTGACTCTGAGGACCTTCCTCACAATATCTCTCGTGAGATTCTTCAGCAGAATAAGATCCTGAAGGTGATCTGGAAGAACCTTGTCAAAAAGTGTGTTGAGCTCTTCTTCGAGATTGCTGAGAACAAGGAGGACTACAACAAGTTTTATGAGGCTTTCTCCAAGAACCTCAAGCTTGGCATCCATGAGGACTCGCAGAACAGGAGCAAGATCTCTGAGCTTCTGAGATACCACTCCACCAAGAGCGGTGATGAGCTGACCAGCCTCAAGAACTATGTGACGAGGACGAAGGAGGGACATAATGACACTATATCACTGGTGAGAGCAAGAAGGCAGTGGAGAACTTCCTGGAGAAGCTGAAGAAGATAGGCTATGAGGTCCTGTACATTGATGAGTATGCTATTGGTGAGCTCAAGGAGTTCGAGGGCAAGAAACTTGTCTCTGCGACCAAGGAGGGTCTGAAGCTGGATGAGACCGAGGACGAGAAGAAGACGAAGGAGGAGCTGAAGGAGAAGTTTGATGAGCTATGCAAGGTCATCAAGGAGATTCTGGGCGACAAGGTTGAGAAGGTGGTGGTGTCTGACCGCGTTGTGGACTCACCATGCTACCTTGTCACTGGTGTGTATGGCTGGACTGGCTACATGGAGAGAATCATGAAGGCGCAGGCCCTGAGGGACTCGAGCATGGCAGGCTACATGTCGAGCAAAAAGATCAACCCAGAGAACTATATCATGGATGAGCTCCGCAAGCGTGCTGAAGCTGACAAGAATGACAAGTCTGTCAAGGATCTTGTGATGTTGCTGTTCGAGACTTCTCTTCTGACCTCTGGCTTCAGCCTGGAGGACCCCAACACCTTAGTTATTTGCTTCGTAGCAGTCCTTCGACGCAGTTGTCCCGTATCGATTTTGTGTTTGGTAGCTACGGGAGGGTGGATCAGTTGTTATCATGGTAGACTGGTAGTGTGGTACCTTGTCGAACAGTTTGTGGTGCTCGTAAGTCGTAATGCGATATCATTATTACTACTTAATGATTTTCAATTTTCATATCGAGTTTTATTTTTCTTGCGTTTTTGTCTTGAATTTACTCAGTAACGTATCAAAATGTTATAGTGTTTCTCCCTCAACAGCCGAACAGTATAAGATTTAGCTCTCTGAAGCTACTTTGGAATCGGCGATGTAGCCATCGAATTCTCTGTTTCAACTAATTTCATTCAGCTTTGCAAGCTTTCTCTTGCCCCACAGCACATCAAGGATGTTAGTATATTCTGTAAGTTTTCTACTTGACTCAAAAAGTTGTACATTTTTCAGACCTCAGATATAGTTTGTCCATGGCTTACTCATTATGGGTGTTTAACAATTTCCTCTCATCCATTTGGACGACAATATTTGCATAAATATGTTAATGTTGAACTATTGTAGCCATCTTTCGGTTTGCAATCTTAAAAAGTGTGCATTGTTCAGTTACAATTCTTCGATTTTTCAAAATCAATCAGATTACTAGCTGTGAAATTATCATATTATAAATGTGAATGTCTTCATACATTGGGAGATGTACTTCATATATTTGAGAACTTGATTTGATTACTAAAGTTCATGAGTCCATGTTGAATGACTAAGCATCTAAACATTGTCAGAGGCGCAATCCTTTTTCTGGAAATTATTTCACCTGAGAAGCATGCATTTACTTGGACCTGAACATAGATATTGGTATCTTCATGAATCTGATCGTTTGAATTGAGCGTCGTACGCTGCCTCTTGCGTTTAATGGTCTCATTGTGAGTATGACTAAATTCTCGAATCGACATGATTTCCCCTCTTGATAGTCGACTACAATCCTAAATGTGATCACATTCTCCATAATGTCTCGATTACCAAACCGGAAATGCCCTATCAATTTATATCTTTGCTTTGATCTTCATGGGCCAATTTTCATCTCTAAGAGCTTGATCCTATTCACCACTCTGGCGGATCCAGAGATGAGTCTCTCGGGGGCTAAATAAGTAGAGAGACCTAAAAATTATGCACGAGGGGGCTAAATATGTATAGAGTACTAAAAATCATACATTCAGGCACTTGCTTTGTGAAAAGCCGTTTCTTTTATTTTTGGCCCGCCCCAGGCTCCAGCCCCCAGCCTGGGGCGTGAATCCACCCCTGTATCACCATGTCCACCATGTCCATCATGCTCCTTCACCACAGGTGTTGCTAGTCTATTCATCATCCACTTAGAGAAACAATTAGCAACATAGGTGTCATCTATTATGAAAACCAAACAAGTTCATGCGGGCACCACTAGGACGTCCCGACCATGGTAGGCCATGAGAGACGTTGGGTGGGACTAGGAAAGGGCACGCCAAGCCCTAGGTTTGGGTGGCGTGGGGAGGGAGGGGTTCGACGCGGCCTATGCCAAGGTGGGGCGGCACGGGGAGGAAGACAACACAAATAATTGCGAGGAGGAAGAAAATACACGAACTACTCATTTTTCACTAATCAGCTCGTAAAAAACTCATCAAAATATACATTGACGTGTTTCTTTACAATCAATATGTCAAACAAAGATATTTATGGGTTTGAATCGATATAAGAAAAAAATTTAGATTTTATGTGAAGTTTACAACAATATACCAATTTATTTTATTCTATTTCGTTATTAAGCTTAAGGGATAAATAAATACGGTAATAATGAAGAGGCATATTTATTTATTTTTGTTAATAATAAAAAGGGTTCGGGGTAAAGACCATATTCTTTTTTGCAACAGGAAAAAAAAACCTCCACCGGAGCTTGGAAGCAATATGTTGAGCTATTTTCTTTTTTGGGGACTACGCCGTTGCGCATATTTCTATTGAGCTATTTTATTTTCTTTTTTTTCGAAAGATATTACCGGCTTCGATTGATAAGTAGAGAGCAAATTATGTACAAGGCAGCCAACGTGGTGTAAACCACCACGAAAGCGAAGCCTACCCACACAAACACAACAGGGCAAACGACGACCTAACTAAAAAATAAGAGACCGAAGCTCCTGAAGCAGAAGGCCATAGTAGTCATCGTTGCCCACCTCAAGCATGTTGCAAGAGTAGCTTCGACTTCCGACCCATGACCTCAAGACCTGCCACGAGACAACCTGACCGAGTCGATTTCACAACAATGCCTTCAGGAAGGTTACGACGCCGATGCGCCGCCGTCGCTCGTCCAAGAATGGACCGGGTTTTTCACCCGTGTAAAATGCTGGGATGCGACGCTCGAAACAGGGAGAGCGGCGCCCGCAGGTGTCGCCGTCGCTAGGCTTGCGCCCAAGGTATCCCTAGTATCCACGTCGGCCCAGATGCCGGATCCCAGCTTGCCACCACTGCCGTCGCCGCCGTCCATCCTGCAGAAGCCTCGCTAGAAGGGCATCGACGCGCCGACTACGCATAGCAACAGAAGCTGCATCAGCCATGTAACATTCAGGATGTTAATCATGCATTAGCTCTGCACATCACCGGCATAATCATATCATTTGCAGTGCATCACAGTTTTGACATGCCAATTCACCTTGATGCTCGATTATGCCTGAACTGCTTGTGTTTGTGATAAAGTAATACAAGTGTTTGATGATTGACCACTAAAATAATCTAGATATGATTAGGACACCAAATGAATCTAGGGTTATGTTAACAACTTTGGTTAATCATGTTTCTACATGTGTTGATCATGCTAGGCCTATAAAAGTGCTTGCTTTGACCGTTTCAAAAGAGCTAGATAGAAGCGTTGCAAGGCGATGCGCCTTAAACCTTTTCTTTGTAGGATTTTATAAGGATCAAAAGACCCAATACTCACTTTTCATGAAAATGAGTCGAAGATTTCCAAAAGGGCAGAAAAAGAGTGTTTTAGGGGCTGTTTTTCTATTTTGGTGAATTTTAGAGGTATTTTCATTTGGAATTTTATATCTCCAAATATATTGGGAATCTGGCCAAACTTATTTTAGACCAAATAATCTAGTCTTCAAGAGGAATAACTTTCATGTAGAAAGTTTGTTCTAATTTGGCGTAGTTTGGGAGATATAGCACAAACAAGTTTGTATACCGTGTAATGGAAATGGTATTTCCGTGACGGATAGTCAACGACCGTCAGGAAAATTACGTAGGGGAAAAATATCTCCCGGCCGCGGACAGAGCTCGCGTGCCGCGTGGCGCGGCTGTCCTGCCCGACCTGGCCACCTTGGCCGCGTGGGGAGGATGCCGGCCCCTGCTGCTCCCTCATTACCACCCTCTCACTCTGTCCCTCCCCACTCCTCCTCCTCTTTCCCTTCTCGTCGCCGTGGCGCCATGGACCGGGCCGCCATGGCCGGCGCGAAGCCGCGCCGTCGCCACCGCAAAGCACCGCCACCGCCCAGCTCGCTGCCATTTCCTTCGTGCCATCGTCGCGAACCCGCAGCTCACCTCGCATCGCGCCTTCATGGCTCGTAGCCTCTCCACCGGCCAAACTTGCCGCCGCCGGCCATCCTCTTGAGGTCGCCGTGCGCACTTTCCCCTCGGAGCACCCTCGCCACGAATCGAGGCCGCCGCCGTGATCCCCCGCTCGGCGCGACCGCTCGACACGCCTCGGAGGGCCACCGCCGCAGCCAGAGGTGCATGCCGCCGGAGCGGCCAGACTCGGAGCCGTCCGCCGCCGTGGCCAGCCCACCACGGGCTGCCGCGGGCCTAACCAGGGCCACTCCTGGGTGCGCGCGGGTCCCCTGAAGCTTCGCCGCCCGTCACCGGCTACGGAGGGTGGCCACACCGGCCGGAACGGTGAGCCGGCCGGCCTCCTCTGCTTGCCATGCGCGAGGACCTCACCTTTAGAATAAGAAGAAGGTGAGGCACCTTCTTGCAAAAGCAGCAGACTTAGAGATTAACAGATGTACCCCTATGCAATTCGGGCAGAGTACAGGAGCTTTTCTGAAAATGGCTTGTCCTATCCGGGATTAAAGAAAAGGTTTTCTAGAATTTCATAAAAACCTTGTGAAATTCATAGAGGGAGCTAGGGTTGTCCAAATTAGGTGATTCAAGTTGCAGTATTTTTCTTATTAGATGAGCTATGCATAGAAAATATGAAATGCCATGTTTGAGATACTTTTATATTGAGTTTAGATTTAATTCTTGAAATGCTTGTAATCTTAGAAAATGCATAGTAATTCATAGGTTGCTCAGAAAAATGTGATTCTTATTTTGTTAGCCTTGTATTGTCATGCTTTATCTATGATAATTATTTTATGCATGCTTGCTGTGTAATAAAATAGAGTTGCAGTTCAAGCGTCAATTGTTGCCCATTTCCAAGATAATTCATAAATGAATTATAGGGGCATGGATTGGAGTTGATAGTTTTTGTAGTCTTCTTATATGCCAGTAGGTAGCTCTGTATATGATTGATTTCATGGTTTGGTCAGGTTGGTAGTGCAAAGTATTTATAGGTCCTTTGTTTGGTGCTGCCATATCTTTTTTGTGTAGGACAGTAGGATCATCCAAATGGGGTGAAATTTGGATGATGGACTTGTATTGCCATGTGTATCCTACTGTAATTTTTGTACTACCTCCATTCCAATTTATAAGACGTTTGACTTTTTTCACCAAAAGTTTGACCATTCGTCTTATTCAAAAATTTGTGCAAAATACCATATCTTTTGTTATGGCATGCTTTATTAATAAAAGTTTTTCAAGAATAACTTAAATTTGACAATACTTGTAATTTTTTTTTGAATAAGGCGAGTGGTCAAACTTGGTATTGAAAAAGTCAAACGTCTTATAAATTGGAATGGAGGAAGTAGGAGTTTAGGATGTGTCTAGCTATGGGTTGCTGTTTAACCCATAGGTGGTTAATTTAGAGTCGATTCCAAGATGCCATGCCTAACCTATTGATAGGTTGGTTTTCTGGAAAACTTGTCCTTATATGATAGGTAGCTGATTAGTGTATCAGTCTACTATCAAAATTTGGTGGTCATTGGATCAATAATCTAGGAGTTATAGCTGTTGCAATATGGTTGGCAGCATTGTTCAAATGCTGTTTTGTCAGGACCCAGTCCTGATATTATCTGTTTTAGGCCTAGCTAACTTGAGAATTAGGTTCTGATGTCTTGAGATGATTTATGGGAAATTTTATAAGCTTTCCAGATTATCCTCTTTTGTGTCCATATGATTTATAAATCTACAGTTATAATTTATTTACTAGACTGCCAGTTGTAGGTCTCTAAGTGCTAGTGAAGCATGATTGTGTGATGTTGTGTGTAGAGCATAACGATGATGACCCTTAGTGATAGGCTATGTATGGATGATTGTTAATTAGTATGTCATGAGGATTGGGTTAGGATGATTGAATAAGTATAGGTTTTTGGCTTTACTGGCTTGTTTGCTAGTGATATGTGTAGCCGATTAAATAAGCTATTCACCTGTGAGCATCTATCATCCTTGATCAATCACGATCATGCATACACCAACGATTCACGTACTCATATATATGCACATGCATCATTCCAGGATTGTGTGTAGAACATTCGTCGTGGAGTCGAGGATCCAGAAGGACAAGTCGCGAACGGAGATCCGCACGAGAAGTGATCCAGAACCAGGAACCCGACATGGAATAGTCGAGTACCTGGGGCTCTAACCTCGATCTTCTAAATAAGGCAAGCCCCGGAGCATCCCTCCTACGTTTGCAAATGATTTACTTTGCGTCCTTTTATTATTTATGATGCATTAAGTTATAGGCGTTACTTGAAACCGTAGCTATATTAGAACTACCTTGCCACCAGAAATATCCTACTTTTACGTACAGGATCGATTACATGCTTAGGCCTGCTATTTAAACGATAGAAGCTGAGTGATCGACTATCACTCGCGAGGTAGGTGTTACTACCCCTTGGGATTGAGCATAGTGAGATGTTGGATATGAACATAACCATGTGGCCATGATAAATCACCTCTAATATACTATGGCACACGAGCGTCCTCGGATCATTTTGAACAATGCCTCACAGATAGCTGGAAAGGCCTGAGTGCCAACCGCGAAGCCTAGAATCTACTTGGGCCGGGTTTCAACTTCCAGGTATCCATGCTGGCGATGGTTGGGGAGTAACAAGGGCCCGGAGAGTGAGTCCTTAAGATGGGGCGGTGTCATTTGATGGGCACGCTTACCTGTTGGCAGCGCGTAGTTTCCTTGGTCATGGTGGTGAGTTGTTGATCCCGCTTCTTTTCCCGAGTAGATCAAGGTGACTAAGGCTGCTCTTGCAAAGCATGCCTGGTTTGTGTGAGGAATACCCCGCCAGCTGGTTTGAAATCGATTATAATCGCCATCGTTTCTGGATAGCGAATAACTTGACTGAGCAGTTACGGTGCCGCAAATAAGATTTGAAATGCGAGTTGGTTATGTTCTCTCATGATGGTTTAATGATTATTCAATCAATGCGGTTATGTTTAATAGTTTGATTGCTTCTAACTAAAATATGAGTAGTTGCAGGTGCTAATGTAGTAATGGCAGGATCCAACTTAATTGGATAAGCTAGAGAGTTCTTTTGTCACTAAATGATTATTAATAAGCTCACCTTTTTGGCAAAATAAAGGAGTCGGCTACCCCACCATAAAGCCTGGCATCCACCAAAGAGTCTTTATTTTCTTTTAGTCGGGTAAGTCTTGCTGAGTACAACGTACTCAGGGTGCAATTCCCAATGTTGTTGTAGATTTGGAGATTACTGCCGTGGAGACACGGTGGTCTTATATCCCACTACGGAAGGAATAGACTTCGGGCAAGTCAACTCTTATACCTCATCTACCTGCTGTTGATGGAGTCGACCCTGAGCTGGCACTGTATTTAAAAGTATAGGTGTGAGTGTGTATTATCAAAAGTGTTTTCTTACGCTTTTATTTATGATTTTGGATTGTAATAATCCTATGTGCGAAATGTAATTAAAACAGGTGAATGGGAACTGCTGAACTGTGGATTCAGGTTTGTTGTAGAGTCGTTTGAAATCCTTCGAGATTTCACGGACTACGGGCTGGTTTGGTTACTAAGTTCTAATTGAGTTGCCACGTCAGCTTGATTAGTGCTTTGTAATTAAATTAGTTGGTCGGTTCTGCTACAAGCCAGCCCCGCCGACCAGACCTCATGCCGGACGCCGGCCTCACTCCGCCAAACGCGTCCCACCTGCCGCGTGCTGAAGACGTCACCGGCTGCCGCCGCCGACTGAGCACCCACCAACGTTGATGCCAACATTGCTGAAGTGCTAAAACCAAATATTACTAGTGCGAAACTGTTTGGCAGAATAGTAATACTAGATTTTTGTGCAATTTAGAAAATAATAATAATATAATTCCCTTATTTCATTAGATTTTACAAACATGTAAAATATAACCATATATGTAATGAATCAAACTACTGTCGAGCAAAATGGAGAATTGATGATAGTGGTGGGCACAAGATGACGTTGACGCAACAATACTAAGTGCACTGTGAAAACAAGTTGGATGAACAAGCACATGAACAACATAAAATAGAATCAAATGACTGAAGAAGACAAGGATTTTTCTTACCATTCCGCATTTCATACACTTGGTAGCGACAACGGTGGTAGGAAATTTGCATAAAGGTGAGCACGACTGATCTGTTTATTCAACAGGCACAACCTCCCCACCAGTAATGTCTTGAGCTGTACCATGAAATAATGTATCCTTGGAATCTGCTCAAGCTCAGCTGCGTCTCATAGGATAGCTCGCAGGAGTAAGTAGCCATCGCCTGCACCACAGAAGTTGATGGAATAACTTCCAGACTCGGGCAAGGGGATTGGGATTATTGTCTTTTCATGCTTCCACTCTTCCGCACTATCATCGTTGTCTTTCCAAGCCTTACAGTAGAGGTTTAACATGCCATAACCTGTGGTTACGAAACCAAGCCTCCCTTCCCCTGCCTTAAAAATGGCGCTCTGTCGACTGTGGCGAACAAGAGGTGTGCACACCACAGAGAATTCCATCTTGCATGTGTCAAGCATGAGTACCTCACTGAACAACTCAAATGCCCTGAGGAGGCTTCTGTTCGAATGGTAGCGGCAAGATGTGTGCAAGAATTTAATATCTCCAATAAATTACCATCCATTGAATGTGACTCTACGCCATTGACCAGTTGCCGAAGAGAAAACGAAGACAGTCACCTTTATTTTCTCATAACTATAAATCATCCTGATCACTCCGAACGACGATCCCTCCTCTTGCTCGCCTGTTGGAGTGAAGAAACTCGGCAAATTGTATTGGGTGCCGAGCGTGAACGTAACTACTGTTAGGTACTTAGGTCGGCAGGGATCGGGGCGGGGCGGGGGGGGGGTCCGGACATATACCGGCGCTGTAAAGGATTGCACACCATGACACACTACTACAGAATTGATTAACCGCAACGAAGCCTAGAACCCCTCCGTGACGGGCCTTGTTTTGCCCGTTGCGGTAAATCCCACTATTTACCATAATAGGCATTTTTTATTTACCGTGACGGGCCCGTCACGGTAAATCGATTTACTGCAACGAGGAAATACCTATTTTCCGTGGCGAACGTCCTAACGTGCCCGCTGCGGTAAATCAATTTACCGCAGCGGGCAACCTCAAAAGCCCCTCACCGTAAATCAGGCCTAACCCAAAAGCCCACAACAACCGACCACTTCATCAACATATATAATGAAGTCTTAGGGTTTTCTAGCAGCAACTCATTCCCTATCCCAGCCGCAGCTCTCCTGCGCTCTTCTCCTAGCTAGGCCCTCCTCGCCGGGAGCTCTCCCGCGCCAAACCAAAGCCTCCTCCCGCGGCTCTCTCTCCTCGCCGGGAGATCCTTCCACTCCAGCCTCCACTCCCTCATCCTGCTCAACTCTCCCTATACGGCCATGGAGGCGAACACCACCTTCCAGTGCGAGCATGGCGAGCTGGCGAGCGTCAATGCGTCCAAGACAGATCCAGGAGGCATCCCCATCCCTCCCCGATGACGACGGCGGCCGGTGGATCCGGTGGATGGCGGCCTCCACATCCCTCTCCAACAACGGCGGCCGGCGGATCCGGTGGGAGGCGGCCTCCCCATCCCTCTCCGACGACGGCGGCCGACGGATCCGGTGGGAGGCGGCCTCCCCGATGACGGCGGCCGGTGGATATGGTGGGGGGCGGCCTCACCAACCGCGGCCTCACCTTCCCTTCACCAGGCGGAACCAAGCGGCAGCGGCAGCCCGGGTAGAGGCCCAGCGGTGGATTTGGCGGTGGCGTGGCTAGATTCACCGTGAGCGTCTGCTTCCTCTTCTCCACCGAGTGGATCCAGGCGGGGGACCTGGCGGCGCTCCTCTCTCCGACGAGGTGCGACGGCGCTGATATGGGTTGGGAATGGGCTCGTCGGTGGGCTTGAGAATGGGCTCGCCGACGGGCTCTGTTTTTTTTTTGTAATTTTGAAATGATTAACCGCGCGGGCATCCTAACTTGCCCGTCGCGGTAAATACATTAACCACAACGGGCAAATGCGCCCACTGTGGTTTGGTCGCTATTTACCGTGGCGTTGTGGTGGTGATGGGCGTGAACGCCCGCTGTGCAAAATGAAAATAGCCCGCTGCGGTTATCTTTTGTGTAGTAGTGACACCAAGAGGTCGGAGGAATCCGAGCACAGTAGCAGGTGGCCCCGGTGGTGTCGTGGACCATCCAGGAGCCGAGGTCAGGGAGAAAGAGGCAGGGTGAAGTCAGCGGCCTCCACGAGGGCACAAGCGGCAGCGGCGGTTGGGTGTGGGGGCTCGGCGTGGTAGAAGGAAAGAGAGTGGAGAGGAGTGGGACCTCCATTACAGTCGAAGAATCCGATGACGGACTGGTGGTAGAGGGACCGGTTGCGGCGGATGAAGCGGATGACGCAGAGGAAGGCGGTGTAGGCGGCGGATGCGCGGAGGAAGATCTCACCTAGAATGTCATCGGTGAAGATGTTACACTTAATCTTGTTTTCGTAGTCCCCAAAAACTCCATGGTTGTGAGCGAGTCTTGAGGAGCTAGTTGGTAGTGTTGGAGGTGAGGCGCAAGAGTGTGTGCATGCTTCTATTTTTAGTTTACTAGCTGTTTAAATGACTCGGTTGTCACAGAGTTTAGGGAGTGACTAGTGGAGATAATAGTGTGTGGTTGCATGCAGAAAGTAGTGAATGTGATCTGCATGTAGGAGCCTTGTGCGGTGTGGTTCGGCCGGGTTGTGCGGCCGAAATGTGTGGTGTGGCCAAGCCCTCTAGGCTATTTAAGCCTTTGTTATTCAAGTGTTCCGTGTGGCAAAGAAATAAAAGTAAGTGTGTTTGGTGCTGGTGTGCAGCACCGAAAATTTTCTTTGTGTGCTACCGCTCTTGTGTTCGTGTGTTGTGTTTTGAGAGATTGAGTGAGTGAGAATTCCAACAATTGGTACCGGAGCCGGTTGATTTGCGGCGATGTTAGGTGAAGGCAAAAGTGTTGTAGCGCTAGCAAGATCAAAAGTGATGTCGGTGCATTATCCAATGCTAACCGACACCAACTATGGTGTGTGGGCTGTGAAAATGAAGATCATTCTTCGTCATCTCGGTGTGTGGGCAGCGATCACGGGCGAAGTTTCAGCCGAATAAGAGAAGGATGATGAAGCTTTAGTGGCTATCTCTCAAGCTGTACCTGATGCCGTGATGATGTCCATTGCGGACAAAGAAACGGCCAAGGAGGCTTGGGAGGCTATAAAAGAGATGAATGTGGGAGAAGATCGAGTGAGGAAGGCATGTGTACAAGCGTTGAAGAGGCAGTTCGACCGCATGTACAAGGCGGAATCAGAGACAATCGTGGAGTTTTCTCAGAAACTCACCATGATTGTGGGGGAGATGCGCTCTCTTGGAGCCAAAGTGAAGGATCGTGTTGTCGTGGAGAGACTTTTTAGTGCCGTCCCCGACAAATTTCTTCCAATCGTTGGCACCATTGAGCAATGGGGAGATATGTCCAAGATGTCCGTGAGCGAGGCGATTGGGCGCCTGCGGGCCTTCGAGGAGACCTCAAAGGGGAGACGCCATGGCAAGGACGGTGAGCCGCAGCTGCTGGTCGCGCATGTCGAGATGAGGCTCACGTGTGCGGAGTGGGAAGCCATCGTCACCGAAGAGAAGGCGAACAACGAGTGCTCCAGCAGCAGTGTCAAAAAGAAGTACCGTGGCAAATTCGACAAGTCGAAGATAGAGTGCCGCAAGTGTGGTAACTTTGGTCATTTTGCTGATGAATGCAGTGAGTCAGAAAATGAATAAGGGAATGTCACATCTTGCCATCGCTGATGCAGATGATGAAGAGGCGACATTGATGTGAAGCCAAGTGAAGGTGCAGGAAATAAAGATAACAAGATTAGGGGGAGATTGTTAGACTTAATCTTGTTTTCGTAGTTCCCAAAAACTCCATGGTTGTGAGCGAGTCTTGAGGAGCTAGTTGCTAGTGTTGGAGGTGAGGCGCAAGAGTGTGTGCATGCTTCTATTTTTAGTTTACTAGCTGTTTAAATGACTCGGTTGTCACAGAGTTTAGGGAGTGACTAGTGGAGATAATAGTGTCTGTTTAAATGACTCGGTTGTCATAGAGTTTAGGGAGTGACTAGTGGAGATAATAGTGTGTGGTTGCATGCAGAAAGTAGTGAATGTGATCTGCATGTAGGAGCCTTGTGCGGTGTGGTTCGGCCGGGTTGTGCGGCCGAAATGTGTGGTGTGGCCGAGTGAGGCCAAGCTCTCTAGGCTATTTGAGCCTTTGTTATTCAAGTGTTCCGTGTGGCAAAGAAATAAAAGTGAGTGTGTTTGGTGCTGGTGTGTAGCACCGAAAATTTCCTTTGTGTGCTACCGCTCTTGTGTTCGTGTGTTGTGTTTTGAGAGATTGAGTGAGTCAGAATTCCAACAGAAGATCGGTTACGACGCTGGGTTGCCGGCGTCCGGATGCCGTGGCGGCTAGGACGTTGCACAGCGATGGGGATTGGCGTCCGGTGGGCAGAGTGCTTAGCCCCACTCTCGTATACTGAGACTGCTGGCAGTTTAACGGGCTAGGCCATACCTAATCGAAGAACACGCAATATGGGCTGGACCTACTCATGCTTTGCACCAAAAACTAGAAGACATTTTTGTATTTTGTACACTTTGTACATATTTTAGGGGAACTACTAGACCTAGAACGTTCTACGCATAGAACGCCCGCGCTAGTAGGGCCCGACCCTCCTCACGCTCTCGTTCGAGCATCACATCACACACAGTCTCCCTCCCGCACCCAACCCCGCGGCATGCGTGCCGCCCACTCCGTGCCCGGCCCCCAATAGCATCCGCGCGCCACGCCCATCTAAATAGAACATGCAACACCTGAAAACACAACAAAACACACAGACAAAAAAAGTGAAACAAAATTAAGAAAAAATGAAACAAAGATGAGATGATGTTGAAACAAAATAAATTTACAGTAGAAACACTTTCAAAAACTGTGAGAAATAAAAAAGAAACAAATAGGAAGCTACAACTGAAACAAAACTGAGAAAGTAAAAGAAACATCATGAACAAAATCGATTGAAACACTTTGAAAAACTGAGAGAAATAAAAAAGAAACAAATAGGAATCGACAACTGAAACAAAGCTGAGAAAGTAAAAGGAACATAATGCACAAATAGATTGAAACAAAGGGTGGCTCGGTGTTGAACCAAGGCAAGGAACCCTGTTGAAACACCGGTGAGATATGGGGGGAGGAAGGAAGGAGGGCCTACTCGCCAGAACCCTAGGGTCACAGGAGTTGGAGGAGAGGGCAAGGAGGGGACGACAAAGAGAAGAGGCGTACCTGGCCATAGCTCCGGTGCGAGAGGAGAGAACACCGGGACGAGGACGCGTGCGGAGGAGGAGAGCCGGGGGGCACCTCGACCAAAGGCAAGAATCCGGCGGATCAACCGCCGCATCTGGCGGATCCGGCAGATCCCCCTAGCGACCACCAGTACCGCCATGGCCGGGTCCCGCTCCAAAGCCGTCGCCATGGGAAAACGTAGGAGGGCGTGACGGGATCCACGACCACCGCGGCCGGAACCCGTGGATCTGCGGGCGCCACCGTTGGATCTCGTGGATCCGCGAGCGCCATGGCCGGATCCAGCCTGGAGGACCGCCCCTCGCCGGAACCCTAGGTCATTGAGTCGGAGATGGAGGAGAAAAAGGGGGGCGCGAGGGGAATGGAGGGAGCGAGCACGAACAGGGTGCGCGAGCGCGCGGTGAGCTCACCGAGAGGGGAGAGGCGCGCGGTACCGGCTGGAGAGAAGAAAGAGAAATGGAGAGAATGAGACGAGAGTGACGAGCCAGCGTGGAGAATCCGAGGGTCATGTCCTCCCTTTCGCGGACGGGTGTACGCGCGAGTCCGGCACGTGGATGCGTGCGTGTGTGTCGGACAGGCGGGAGGCCGCGTTCGCGTAATGGGAGGACGTATGTAGATTAGCATTACCTTTTTTTTTTATTCGCAAGTTATGCCAAGATAATACTATATATATATTTCCTCAAAAAAATTACTATGTATAATAATATATATTGGCTGGGCCTACTGATGCAGCTAGGCTGCAGATTCACAAATCCTTTATCCTGATCAAAAGAAGAAACAAAGAAAATCACAGATCCTTTATCGCTTTCTCATCCCGAAACTCCACCACGGACAGCGCGACGGGGACCTGGTCCGGGCGCGCCCAGAGCCCGTCGATCCCCGCGGCGTCCCCGGCCACCCACTTGTTGAGGAACGCTACGGTGGCGCCGGCCACGAACCGTCGCATGGGCGCCCTGGCGCCGCCGCTCCTGCAGACGGTGCGCGTGAGCAACCCCCTGGCGCCCGGCGTGTCGTCGTCCATCATGTCCGTGTGCCCGTAGTCCCTGGCCACCAGGTGGCACGCCGGCGCGGCGCGGTCCAGCTCGTCGTAGAACGCCGCGTGGCTGACGCCCAGGGGCGCGCACGGCGGGAGCAGCGGGCCCCGGGGCAGCTCACCGAGCCCCGTGCCGATGACCATGGCGGGGAGCCCCACGTGCAGCGAGCAGTTCCTGCCCGTGAGCACCGGCGGCGGCGTCTGCTTGCCCACGCCCATGCCGTCCACCGGGTCCACGGCCACGAGGGCCGCGAGAGGGAGCGCGAGCTTGGGCGCCTTGGCTTTGCCCAGCGCCAGCGCGAACGCCACCTTCCCGCCGCGGCTGTGCCCGGAGACGGACACCTTGGTTAGGTCCGCGCGGACGCCTGGTGGCAGAGTGGATGCGAGACCGCTGGCGAGCCAGTCGATGACGCCCGCCGCCGCGTTGATCTCCTCGGTGGTGTCGGCCCCGGATATGGTGTACATCTGCGTGCACGAGCAGCAGGCAAACCAAACTTAACTCTTGTGGACCTGATGAACTACTGCTTCTACATATCGTATAATATTGGTACCTGAGGTCCGACGACGATGAAGCCATGGGAGGCGACGTGCTGGAAGAGCTGGGAGTAGAAGGAGTTGACGGCGAGGTAGCCGTGCAGGAACAGGAGCACCGGGTACTCCCCGGCCTCGCGCGGCGCGGCGACGAGCAGCGGCTTTGGCGGCAGGCTGTTGGCCGCGCCGGACGGGGGCGTCCGCGCGGCGGGGCACCTCGACGGCGCCCTGGCCTCGTCGAGGCGGGTGAGGCTGACGCCGTGGCCGCCCTGATCGAACACGCCTCCGGCGTTCTCCTCGGACCCCATGGTGCACTGGTGGAGCAAGAGCAGCAGGCAGTAGGCCAGGAACACGCGCACCGCGGACGCGAAGTTCATGTGTAGTCGTGTAGATCAATCACTTAAGAGTGCAGTGTGCAGTATGCGAGTAGAGGGTAAGACCGAGTAGAAGACCCGGGAAGGCAGTAAATAATCGGTGATTACTGGGAATCGTGGCTGATTGGCGACCGACCATGCATGCATGCGGCCGGGAAGCACCTTATCTGGAGGGCTGCCTCGATCTGCAATTCTCTGCATAGTACAAGGCAGTTCCTCGCTGGATCGATGCTCTGAATAGGACACGCCGACATTGCTATCTTGGACAAAGTCCCGTTTTCACATGACAAAAGACAAATATCAAAAGCAAAGAGTTGTTGTCAAAAAAAAAAAAAAAATATCAAAGCAAAAAGTTCATATCATCTGTCTCAACTATCGCAAAAGTGATTCGTCTATCTCGATAAAAAATAAAAACCCAAATTTTAAAGTCTGATTTATCCCAAAAATGACCTAGGTTTCTTTAAGACTCCCAACTTCGAAACTATTAGACTTTGGCTATGTTTAGTTCGTGCGTCATGAGGTGATGCACCATAAGATTGATCATCTCATAAGTTTTTGTGGAGTTAACCCATTCCTCATGCATATTTAGCTTATGTGGAATGAGGTGGTGATGGATGAACTCATTTCATTCCACCGAATGAAAAAAGCGAGGAGTGAGACAATAATGAACCACCTTATTCCTCAAACCAAGCACACTATTAGGTCGCCAAACGGGTTTGGCTCTATTGATATGACCGGCATTACTTTGGTTATATACATAGGCATCTAGCAAACACTGATGTATTTTCCGTGTTTGTCTTTGTGTCCTCATCCTCGAGCAACTGTGGCCTTAAGTGTTGATTACTCCACCAAAAGGCATAACTGTGTATCACGAGCTAAGGGAAGAAGTCATGTTGCAGCAAAATCATACCTTTTTTCTTAGCTCCATCATCAGTTTAGTGCCTCCATCGGGTGAAAATAAATTGAGTCAATGCAGACTTGCAGAGGGTGCCATGTAAAATATGAGAGGCAGACAATATCTATGGCACACAATATTTGGTATGTACAGTCACTGAAAGAGTGGTGTAGCCTACACACATGGACCAATCATTTATGTAATGCAGCCTACTACATGCATGGACCAATTATTTTATTCCAAAAGCAATCTAAAAAACAACAACAATCCATGGAGCAAGTATATCAAAACTGAAGACAGAAACTGGATAATTCATAGATGCAGGGGATCCTGCCAAAAAAAGAATGTGCTTTAGTTCTTAGACATAGTTATTCGGTGTTACTATTGTTTTTTTGAGGGAGCAGGAGGGGTTTGACCTCCTACTGGATGTTCCGTGCTACTAGTTGGGTCCGTTTAATAAACCACGTCGGCAAATTAAGGTTTTATTGTACACTCCCTTCGTTCTAAATTGTAAGTCATTCCAAAAATCTTGTAGAGTCGAAATATCTCAACTTCGACCAAAACTGGCCTTTGGTGCATCTCAACCTTAGATGCTCAATAGAGAAAAACTTTGCTGAGTGCCTCACCTGACACTCGGCAAAGCTGGCCTTGCCAAGTGCTAGGCAGAGGCACTCGGCAAACCTTGATGGTGTGGGGAGCGTCGGCTGTCACCTGACGCCGTTTTTGCCGAGGGCCATCTTTACCGAGTGTTGCACTCCGCAAAGATGGCCTTTGCCGAGTATCGCTCTTTACCAAGAGCCAGGCACTCGGAAAAGGCACAGTTTGCCGAGTGTTGGCTTCCTTCTTGTGTCTAGGTAGCCACCCGCCGGTCGACCCTACACTACAGGAATCCGCGGGTTTGCCGACAGCTGAAAGCTGTCGGCAAAGCCCCTTTTACAGTCGGCAAACAGTTTGCCGACAGGATTTTCCTATTCCTGTCGGCAAACCCCTGTCGGCATAAATCCTGTCGGCAAACCCGACTTTGCCGACAGGAATACGGGCTCGGCCGGCGTCCTTTCGCCGACGGCCCACGTGGTCTGTTTCGGCGAAGGAACGGCGCCGTCAAGTCGGCCGCCGCCCGTTTGGTTCGCCGACGACCCACGGCTGTCGGCAAAGTCGACGGTTGCCGACGGCCATGACCACAAGGTCGGCAAAAAGAGGCCGGTTGCCGACGCCGGATCCGTGGCTGTCGGCAAAGAGGCGAGTTTGCCGGCGGCCCGTGACCGAAGGCTGTCGGCAAAGAAATTAATTTTGTTAAAAAAATAAACATTCATTAGATGTTTTCCCACACCAATACATTAGCATATCACCATATCCGCACCAATACATTCAAATTAGAACAGGTGTGCCAACGGACAAATAATTGTATAACCTAAATTTCGTTGCAAGAAATTAGCATATCACCAACACACATTAGAACCACGAGAATAATTATATTTGCAAGTCTTCGGGTCAGCTAATCACTGGTTAAATTGATATGTCAGCCATGGGTCATAAGCATGCAGTCTGATATACAACAAATTATTTTGGAACACATTAGTACTAAACATGTGTAATCAAAAATAAATGTTTTTCAAAAAGAACATTAGACTATGGCTTATCTTACACATTAGCAATTCATGAATAATTAATAAACTTCATATTTAAGCCCCATTGCTACTCAGCCATAGAAACAATTTAGCCAACTGAGATAGCACAAATATGTAGCCGCAGCTACCATTTTATTCTATCTATGAAATGCTGATAACTCAAGAATAAACTTGTAGCATCAAAGTGAAGTAGGGACAGTAGGACAGTTGCTCAAAATGCCTCACAACACCACTGAAAAAATGTTCAGTAGTAACATATTCAGTTAGCTGTAAGGACAGTAGGACATTTGCAAAGCTCATTGTATTCAAATCTACAAAGCTCAGCTATTTCAGTACAATAGTTGACGACTATATAATAAGATGAGAAACACAAAGTGCGAAAGAATACAAAAGTTGAAAGGTGTGAAAACTTGGCTCAGATTTGCCCCATTGTCATCATGTCGCTACTAAACTGGTTGCTTATACAAGCCATCCTAGCCTAGTAGCATAAAAGTAGGGGGCAATTTGATCATCATCGCCGCTGCCTCAGCTTAAAAGTAGGGTTCCATCACTGCATATATGCCACTGCCTTAGCTTAGAAGTAGAGAAGTAGTATAGAGAGTAAGGTTCTTCTCAGTTCAAATCTTCTCAAATGTCATCACAAAGAGTAGGACAGTAGGACAATAGTGTAAAAGAGTAGTAGGATAGTATACAATGGTAGAGAAGTAGAACCTCAATTCATAATGTCATCACAAATTCAGTTAAGTGGACAGCATAGACAGTACACACATGCCTCAAAATTCAGAGGTAGTAGTAACAAAGTAGTAGTAGAATTCAAGAGGGTAGACAGTAAGATCCTAGAAGAGAGTAGAATTCAAAATGACATGTTTAGGTTCAGTTTAATAGGTAGTAGTAGTAGTAATCACAAAGTAGTAGACAGTAAGACAGTAGAAGAACTAGCATAACAGGTTCAGTTTAAAATGACTAGTTCAGAGGTAGTTGATAGGTCATGCCTGAACAAAGTAGAGACAGCATAATGGACAGGTTCAGTTAAGTAACTGATCTAGAAGTTAAGATCAAGCTCAATTCTTCGATTAACTACTGCATACTGTTAGATTTAGGGCTCCCGAAAATGCACGAGTATATCTGTTATAGTAACAGATATACGTGAAATTCCAAAGCATAACAAATATTAATCTCATGCATGGCAGTATATATATAGTCAAAAACAGATCTCATAACAACTCACGTAATAAGCGGATGTGCCGTTACAAGTGCTAGTGCATTTCATTATCAATCCTAACTGCCCTAAGCACTCCATCAGAGTACAGGCACTGGTAATTATGTGAACTACATAACAGTTGTGTACATAATAGTTGTGTACATAAACCTCTGATGAAAGATCATTTGACTACATAACTAACCTATTTAGGGAGTTAAAAGGAATATAATTACAGTCAAATAGTGCAACAAGACAAGTTCCTCATGGACCCTAGGAATTACCAAGACTCTACAAAAGTTCATGTTCCTGCCAGTACACGGGAACTTGATCACTTAATATGTACATACCTATGGAGAAACATCCTTCAACTATACATAGTTCAATGTGAACTGGTTCAATCACCAGCATAGGCAGTGGCATATATGCTCAGATCATATATATCGCATCATAGGCAGCAAAAAACATCCAAAATTCATCTTAATCGCATCAGCATTGCATTGCATCATCGAAATGACAGGCAAGCATCATAGACAGATAAGAACAGGGCGGGCAAAACCTGCGTAGGGTATTGTCCAAGCTAGGGGTCTCCGGCATGGAGGAGATGGTCCACGCGGCGGCGACGAGGAAGAGGACGGCGGAGCTTGCGGCGGAGCTAGGGTTCTCCGACGGGGAGGAGATGGTCCACGCGGCGGTGGCGAGGAAGAGGATGGCAGAGCACCCGACGGAGCTAGGGTTCCGCGCGACGAGGTCCGCGCGGCGGCGAGGTCCCGAGTTGGTGGTGAGGTTGCGGCGCCGCTTCAACCCGGTGGCTAGATCCACGCGGCGGCGAGGTCGACGGCACCGGTGCGCGGCCGCTTGAACCAGGGGCGGCGGTGAGGTCCACGCGCCGCCGGGGAGGAGGTCGGGGGGCCGCCTCGCGCGCCGCGGGGCCGCCTCGCGCCGCCATCGGGGCCGCGCGCCTCGCGCCGCCGGATCGAGGAGGTCGGGGCCGCCGCGCCCGCCGAATCCGGGGGAGGGGGGGCCGCCGCCGCGCCTCTTGGGGCCCGCGCCCGCGCCCGCGCCGCCGAATCCGGGGAGGGGGTCGAGGGCCGCCGCGCCTGCGCCGCCGGGAGGGAGAGGGAGAGGTGGGGGCGGAGGCCGTCGGGAGGGAGAGGGAGAGAAGGGGTGGAGCTAGGGTTGAAGTGAAACCCTAGCTCTGTTTATATAGGACGAGCCTCCTGGGCCTCCTGGGCCTAATGGGCCGAGCTTTCTTTGCCGACAGCCCGAGCTCCGAGGCTGTCGGCGAACTTTCTTTGCCGACAGCCCGAGCTCCGAGGCTGTCGGCGAACTTTCTTTGCCGACTGTATCCAAGTGCAGTCGGCAAAGAAAGTTTTAAATTTTTGTTTTTTTATACATTTTTTTCTGGGTCCTTCCTACCATAATTACATCTTAAATTCAAAACTTGGGGAGGTTTTGAGTTATTTAGCTATATTTCATTAATTTTTTTTCCTCACTTGAATTTTCCCGCATTTTTCAAGTTTGAACTGCAGGTGCATGAAATAGTGAAACTTTGGCCTTTGAAAAATGATATTTATGGTGGGGAGTGTGTTTTAAGGCTTTGTGTACCAAATCTCACCCAAAAGTTCCAAGTCCTTGTCCACGTAACAAGATGCTCCGAGAGTGGTAGAAGTTTTTTAAATTATATAAAATCCAAACGAAGTCGGAAAATCACGAAACTTGTCGGGGTGTCGTGTTATCGCATGTGGAGGCTACGATAAAAATTTGAGAAAGTTTGGAGCAAGTTGCAGTGTCACATGCTCAAAACCCAGACATCTCCACATGTGATCACAAGTGAGGTGTGTGGAGATGTGTGGGTTTTGAGCATGTTAGCCGCAACTTGCTCCAAATATTTTCAAATTTTTTTATAGCCTTCACATGCGATAACACGACACCCCGTCAAGTTTCGTGATTTTTCAACTTCGTTTGGATTTTATATAATTAAAAAACACTTTTACCAATCTTGGATGGTCGTGTTACGTGGACAAGGACTTGAAACTTTTGGGTGAGCTTTGGTCAACGGTCTTAAAACACACTCCCCACCATGAATATCATGTTTCGAAGGCCAAAGTTTCATTATTTCATGCACCTGCAGCTTCAAACTTGAAAAATGCGGAAAATTCAAGTGAAGGAAAAAAATTAGCGAAATATAGCTAAATGTTTCCAAAAAGGCCCAAATTCAAACATGTGATTATAAACAATGTATCTAGGCAAAAAAAAAATTTTCAAGTCAAAATTCGAAAAAAAAAATTTGTTTGCCGACAAGATAGAGTTCTTTGTCGGCAAAGAGCATAGTTTGCCGACAAATTTGACCCGGATCACCGGGCCGTCGGCAAACCCCGGACTTTGCCGACTGACATATAATGGCCGTCGGCAAACTAATTTTCGCCGACGGTTGTGGAGCTGTCGGCAAACTTTGCCGACAGCCCTAACGGCGTGGGTCGTTGGCTCGAAGCAAACGGCGACGGCCCGTTTGGTCGAGCTGCCTTCGCCGACGACCTTGGTTTGCCGACAGCCTGGGCTTGTCGGAAAAAACCATCTTCGCCGACAATGACCTTGGTTCGCGACAAATTTTGGTAATGGGCTGTCGGCGAAGTAGAGTTTGCCGACAGCTGTGTTCGGCTGTCGGCAAACAGCTGGTTCGCCGACAGCCCAGATCCTGGCTGTCGGCAAACCCCTGGGCTGTCGGCGAACAGCCAGATTCCTGTAGTGCTATTGGATCAGGATTCTCCTGAGGAACAGAAACAGCACCTGCAACAGCAACGGGTACAGATGCCGCATGTACAGGATAGTCCCTCCCGATGCTAATGACCTGACAAGCTTGGACTGTTTGTCTTCGTTGTCCCTATCGACATGTACTTATTGCTTGTTGGCTTGCTTTTTCGTACAACACTGTTGTCTACACTTAATCCTACCCATTACAATGATTTAGACTACGAGCGTTGTTTTTGATACCATGTTTGTTCACGGACCACATCCATGCTTTTGCCCTGATCGGCCATAACTTCCTGCATCGAGTAGGGTCGGCCTTACCAGCACCACTTGCATTTTTATAACTGAATGCTCACTTCTCATCAGATCGCAATACATCATCCAATCAACAATCACACACCTCGTCGACTTTCCCCAAGATCTACAGGACTACATTAGGTATGATACATCCGTCAATCAGTATTCTTGCTTGTTTAGCGGATCAAGTTTTTCCTAATGTTAGGTTTCTGATCTATCCAGCCCCTTCTTATTTAGTTTTCTGCTCTTCAACTTATACAACAGTGGCAGCAGAGTCAGCTACTACAGCTATGGGTCCAAATGAGAGACAGACAAGGACAAACATAGAGAAGAAGGTTCTCACCAAGACAGCGCCCTGCAGGCGATCTGAGCAGGCGTGGAGCCAGCACCACTGAATCCCCTAGAAGCCGAACCTGCATTGGCAGCTAGACCAAAGAAGATTTTTTCGACCAAAGGCTTTTCGCCCAGCTTATATTGAAAGCTTAACCACAGGTTCACAAAGTAAGTTGGGGATACCAGCTTAGACAAAAAGGGCATACAAACAAGTTTTCACCCTCTCCTCCTCTCAAAACACCATAACTAGAACATGACATAGACTACTAAAGAAGAACAGTGAATATAAAGTCTTGTTGGTCACATAGCTCTCCATCAGTAGACTGTGTTCATCTCATCACTCCCTCCTCCAGTAGTTGCACCAGCTTCTCCTTCTTCGTCTTCACGCTTTCCTTCTCCTCCAGTACCAACCATTGCCGTAGCTGACTCAGCACATGGAACGCCACCTATTTAGGAGATTTTATCACCGTGTTAGAGAACACAAGGCCGTTCCTGTGTTTCCACAGCGCCCACCCGATTGCCCCCATCATCCACCAAACCCCTTGTCTCCCCCCCCCCCCAACTATTTTCTAGTATATCATGCAAAGAAACGAAAGAGGTAGGAATGTAAGCCCAGGCTAGACTATCTCTAATCCAGCACCAGATGTAAATAGCTATGGGACATTGGAAAAGTAGATGCTCCACAATCTCCTCCTGTTCACAGAATTTGCAGGACTCTGCCTCGTCCCAGTTTCTCTTTCTCAGTTGTTGTACCGTTTGAATTCTGTCATGCCATGCCATCCAAAGGAAGTTCTTCACCTTCAAAGGAATCTTCCCACTCCAAATTTCCATCGTCCTTGTATCCATCACCCCTGGGTTGGTTATCAGTCTATACATACTTCGAGTTGTATACTTGCCATTTTGATTGAGCTTCCAAGTCACCCTATCTTCTTCATCATTTAACCTCACATCCCTTACCAAACTCATGAGATCCTCCCATTCATGCATTTCCCTCTCCCCAAAGTTTCTTCTATATCTAAGTTGCCAATTTTGTCCTCTTGCTTTCCTTACTTAAATCCCCTAATCATGGCATATTCTGAACATATTTCGACAGATGAATTTCAGCTCCACTTCCCCAACCCACACATTAGACCAGAATCTTGTTTATGAGCCTCCCCCCACTATATGATCCTTGCCTTTTTCATACCATTCTTTGACAGCATGAAGCCCCTGCCAAAATTGAGAGCCCCCAGCACTTTTGCTTTGGCAAAACCCTTTCCCTTTCAAGTATTTCCTCCTCAGCAGCTCCATACACATGCTATTCTCCCCACTCTCTAGCCTAAAAATCCATTTACACAGCATAGCATTGTTCATTGTCGTGGTGTCAATAAAGCCTAGCCCCACAAAGTCTTTGGGTTTATCTAGTGCATCCCACCTGATCATGTGATACATTTTCTTGTTCCCCATCCCCTCCCAGAAGAACTTGCTCCTGCATGTGTCAAACTTTTGATGTACCCCCTCATACAGGTGATAGAAACCCATTGTGTACATTGGAATACTGGATAAGCAAGAGTTGATTAGTATAGATTTTCCACCAGAAGTCAAGTGCCCACACTTCCAAGTAGCCAGCCTCTTCTCCATCTTCTCAGCTGAACCACTTAACTCTAGTTTCTTGAGCCTTTTATCAGTGATAGGAAGGCCTAGATATGTCATAGGAAACTCCCCCAACTTGCAGTTAAAAGCATCTGCCACCTCCTGACTCTCCTCTTCACTCAGGCCTACTGTGAAGACTTCACTTTTTGAATAGTTTACTTTTTGAATAGTTTATCCTCATGCCAGACATTTCCTCATAATAGAAAAGTAAAAATTTCAGATTAGCTATATCCCCTGTGTCATGTTGCAGGAATAGGACTGTATCATCTGCATACTGCAGATGTGTGAGCCCCCATCCACCAGATCTGGACATACTCCATGGATCACTCCTTTTTCTTTTGCTGTTGTTAAGATTTCAGCCAGAGCATCAGCAATTAGGTTGAACAACAGAGGGGACATTGGATCCCCCTGCCTTAGCCCCTTGTAACTCTTGAAGTAGTTCCCCAGCTCCCCATTCAAATTGATTGCTACTTTACCTCCCTGCACAGCTTTAAGCATCCATTCAATCCATTTTCTGTCAAAATTCTTCTTTGTCAGGACATCCAGCAAGAAACTCTAATTGACCCTGTCGTAAGCTTTTTCAAAATCTAATTTGAGGACAATCCCTTTCCTCTTTTTTACTCTTAAATGATGCAACACCTCATGAATAACAAAAACCCCATCCGAATAAATCTCCCAGGAATAAAGGTTGTTTGGGACTCACTAACAACTTTCCCAGTCACATGGTTTAGTCTGCTAGTTAAGACTTTAGTAATGATTTTGTAAACTACATTCAGCAAACAAATAGGTCTAAATTGTTTGATCAGATTGGCTCCTTTTACTTTAGGCAACAAGACAATAACCCCATAATTCAATCTTGCCAAGTCCAGCTGGCCATTGTACAGACACTGCAACATTTCAAGAATCATCTCCTTCACCTGGGGCCAGAAAGCTTTGAAAAAACTGGTTGACAGCCCATCTGGACCAGGTGCAATGTTTGTTTTCATCTCCTGGATAGCTTCCTCAAGTTCCTTCATGCTAAAAGCCCTGGTTAGCCATTAGTTGTCCTCCACACTCATTGAATATCTACTTCTCCACCCTTCGTGGCCAAGGTGGATTTTAGGTTCATTCTCCCCTCCAAAAAGTTTCTTATAGAAATCAGTAATGTAGGTCTTCAGCACGTCTTTATCTTCAATGATTGTATCCCCATCCACAAGGCTTTTAATCAGACTTTTTCTTTTCCTCCCATTTGCCATGTTATGAAAGTAGCTAGTATTGGCATCCCCCTTCAGCAACCAATTTTCACCTCCCCTTCTTTGCCACATGATCTCCTCACTCTCATAAATTCTCACCAGCTCATCCTCTAGTGTATTCCTTGTAGCCCATTCAGAATCACTTAAGCTCCTCATTTCAGATGCTTTATCCCAATTCTCAAGCTGTAGCAGTATGTTCTGTTTTAGTTTCTTCTGATCACTCCCCCAATTCCTGCTCCAGCCTTTCATGAATTTCCTTAGAAGTTTTGATACTACATTCCAATGGTCTAATATGTAATTTTTGAGTCTTGTAGGCCACTTCTCAATCAGCCACTCCTTAAAACCCTCCTGAGTTAACCAAGCATTTTCAAACCTAAATTGTGTGGCTCTTATCCTCTCCCCATAATCTGTACTTACCAAAAGAGGGTTGTGGTCAGATCCAATTCTAGTCAAAGACTTTTCTGTTACAAGTGGGTAAAGTTCTTCCCAATCAGATGTCATGAAAACTCTATCTAAGACTGACATTGTAGGACAGATTTGCTTATTTGTCCAGGTAAATCTCCCCCCATACCTGTGTATCTCCCTCAGATTGGAGTCACTTATGAATCTATTGAACATCTCTGCCAAACTATTATTTATGTTTCCATTGGAATTTTCAGCAGCCTCCCTGATTAAATTGAAATCTCCCCCGACAATGACAGGATTTTCCATCTAGATTACAAAATTGATCAGTTCTCTCAAGAAAGCTGGTTTGAGATCAATTTGAACCGGACCAAAGAAGATACCAAGCTAAGAAGAGAGGGAAACATACAATGATCTTACTCAGGAGCTTCCTTTCCATCAGTAATCGGCTAATCGCAGCAATCAAGCAGACCAGCTATAATTAGGTGCCTATAAATTGAAAGGCCCAGTGCCTCTGCATGTAGATACCATTTCAGCTAGCGTCCAGTGTTAGCGTAGTTACGTGATTTGATCCAGGCTTAGATATATAACTATGTTGACATATAACTACTAGTATAATGCCCGTGCTAACGCTATGGCTTTATCTTAGGGATACACATGAACCAAATGACGAACTATTTTTTCCATACTTCAACTTTTACACAATTGTATCTTAAATTTATAGCTCGGGAAACATTTTTACATAAAAAGGCATAATCAAGCTATTTTTGCATTGACCATTTAATTTACATTATACTCCTTAAGCATTCCTTGGAGATCTTCAGAGGTAGAGGGGAACCAGACGCCAGCGATGGTCACCGGAGCTGGGGTGCTCACCTCATTAGTCCTCACATTTAGAATATTTTAAGATCATGATAAGTTAAAAAAGACTAATAAGAATCTGAAGCAAAATGCAATACCTAAGCTAATTAAACCTTCACACAAAAAAATATAGGAGGTGCACCACAGAGAGGAGTCATGTAGTCACTGCCCAGTCTACATTCGCATTTGCTCCTTGGGACCAGGCAATGGGACCGTGGAACTACGATGCCAGGGAGAATTGCCCAAACAGATAAGGGTTCGCGTGCCTCCCACCGGCTGGGGTCGTCTTCCTACCGTACCACTGGCCGGGGTCACCGATTGTTTTGCTATAAAAAAGGGCTAGAACTATGTGTAGTGCTTTTAGAAGAAAATCCCACAAAAGAAGGATACCAGTTAGATGTAACATCTCTACTATAATTCAAGTTCTAAGCAAAACGCTCTTCTAGTACGATGCTCATGCTAATGCTACAAGTTCATCTCAGGGATGCACATGGAAACAACCAAACTATAATATTTTTAGTTTAATTTGAAAAACACTCATGCATTCTGGAGATTAATAAACATGTGTTTGAGGTCACCTGCTCGTGAACCCAGCTCAACCTTGACATGTGAGTACATTCATTCTTGCATTAAAACCAGCATGTACATGCTGAGCCAGGTATAAGACAGCCAGCAAATAATATATCTATATTGTGAGCTAACGCATCTTCTATCCTTGCCGTTTCTAAGTACATTCCTCTGTATCTTAAAGGGGAAACAACCTCCAGCCTTCATGTTCTCATCTTCCTCAAGCTTCTGCCTACAATTGAGATAGGAAGCTGATCACTGCAAAGAAGAAATACGAATTAGTCTTAGTTCAAATAAATGTGAATGAATGTCATTGAGATGTGTTGTTACTCAAGCTGACACTCTGCAGAACATTATAAAATATAAGCTACTGCTAGACAAATTGGATGAAGTGATTGACAACTATTGGTGAGTTAGCTACTGATCAACACATTAGTTCAGAAAATTTCAAGAGTTCAAAGGGGGCACCTTTTTTTACACTAATGATCGACATTATTAATGGTGATTGAAATTTGAATAGTATCATCTTGGCTCTCTCTTTTTTCATTAACACATTGTGCTACAAATATTTATTTTGAACCAAAATAAGTTTATGATCCCTGACATATTCTCGTGCCTGTTCCACCTGTCGACCTGAATGGATATCTGACAATAAATTTTCAATTCAGTTGACCCAAGAGAATACAACATCGGTTGCTATTTGGTTCTAGAAATTAAATGACAATTGAAGTAGACGGTGCGATATGCAACAAGAACTCTGCTGCGAGTTATTGTGTACTCAAGCTAACTTTTGACAACAAAAAAAAACATAGTAAGCTAAATAGCGCTATATGGCATGCCATAGTTGCACGATAGATAAACTGCTCCAGATAATAGTACCTGAATTTCAATTTTCTTCAACACTCCAAGTTCTGTGCTTTACCATCCATCTCTTATCATGTTGTATGTCCAGATCAAAATTGTTGTGCTTTACCACCTTCTTCACTATCAAGTTACTGAATCCATCGCAGAAGAAGCGTTCATACCTGTGTCGTAGTAGAGGAAGCGTTCATCCATACTGAGGCCACTAAAAAGAAAGAGGTAGCAGTTTGGAATTATTTTTGGTATTCAAAACATGAAGCCTGGAAAAAGCAACAGTTCAAAATTTGTAGAAAAATGCACATAGCCATGGCAGAACAGTCTCAAGAACAAAGGAATGAAAGTTACACGTCTTGTGTGGAGAGTAAAAAAGAGAAACTGACTTCTGTGTGGTGGCAAAAGTGTAATGATAAACAGACTTTTGAGTATAAGTAGCCCTAACCTGCTGAGAAGTTGATTCTTGATGTCTGTTGTGGTTGTCTTCCTTTTTAAAAGCTTTTCATTTATCAGTCTCATAATTTTGAGTAAAAAATTCAGAACCAGTAAGGCTTAAGGCTGCTTGCTCCCACTGCAAATTGATCGACACTCACAACTTCGCCTTATTTTGTCATTCAGAACTGAACTAAAACAGCCCGCAGCAAACTACACCGAGCATCCTATGACATTTGGCTCTGAGGGCTTCACAAGCCAAGCCTAGCTTCGGTTAAAATCTTTAGAATACAGCTAGTTTAGTTCCACACCAAAAATCTCGATGGTATAGTGTGTGCTACTCAAATAAGATGGATTGTGCACAAGGCATGTACCCCACCGACTTTTTCTTCTTTATCAAAATTAGAACAAGTCATTTCGCAAGAAATTTTCATGTAATGAAAAATTCATATATTAGCAAAACAAAATCAAGAGCTACCAAAAGAGTGATAATAGGATATTAAGCAGGCAAAGGCAACAATATTGAGTCGTAGAAGGCAATCAAAACTAATTTATAATTCTACCAGTCAAAACAACATAATGCAAGCATATTTAGAATTCTACCAGTCAAAACAACAGAATGCAAGCATGAACATGAGACCGCCACAAGCATGCGGCCGCGGCACTCCATGTATTTCTAATGTGAATGATTGAAATTCAAAAGAAACCTTTTTGAGCTGAAGGATCACCACTTCACCCACGCAAGGGCAGCCAGTTGTATGCCTTCCAAACATACTATTGCATCTTTTTCCTCCGATGCCCACAATGGAAAATGCGCTTCGCTATTAGAAATCTCAGCCTGACACTCCAAAATATATCAAATGAGCACAAAAAAAATATGCACGGTCAAATAAAATGTGGGGAAAAAACACTTTCATCTGTATGCATGGGAGTGGACAGTCATGCCATATGATTTGATTCCCAATCCAGCTATAAAACATAAGCCTATACTTTGATATTTTCAAATAATTCTAGCTCATGCACTGATTCTCTATTTGCTGTGAATATGTTATTATACCTATACCAGCAATGTAACAAACTAAGGTCAAATTCTTAGCCTGGCAAATTATAGATACCCAATTTGAAAAATACTGTGAATTCTCACCAACACACATGAACATGATCTGAGAAGCAGAACTTAGCATCCTTGCAGTTCAGGCACATGATAATTTATTTTTGATAAAAAAAAAGATCTCTTCAATATGTTGGGAGTTTTTCTTGCCATTGCAGTATTTGTGCAGGCCACAATTTCACGATGATCATCCGCACACAAGAAGGTTCCAGCAGTGAACCTAGGTGGAGTGAATATACCAAGGCTATTTGCTCGGGTCTTCAGATGAAACAAAGAAAGAAAACCATTTAATAAATGAAGGTTTCTATATTAATATAAGAGAGAAACAATCACACAACTCACCTGATTGCCATAAACCCCGCACAGACCGTGGCCGTGACGAGTGCAGAGACGGTGGCGTCATGGCACTCCACAGCCACGATCATCTGCTCGTCCCCTGCCCCTCGCGGCCTGCTCCTGCCCAACAATTGCTCCACCACGACCTCCTTCGCGTCTGGTACTCGCGCCGCCACCGCCGCCTTCGCGTCTGGGGTTCACCCGTGAGGGAGAGGAGAGGAGTCCGCAGCCACGACGTCCGGGGCTCGCGCCGCCGCCTCTTCCTCCGCGTCTGGGGCCCGAGCCGCCGCCGCAGCTGCTGCCAAGTTTAGGGTTTTGTCGCGTGGGACTGTGAGAGAGAAGTGGAGGAGTTACGGAGTCCTGCTTTTTTTTTTCGAAATCAGATTTCCAACCTGCGGTGCTGTACCTTTTCGCGTGAGAAAGGGTCATAGAGGGTGAGGGTGAGTCTGAGGCTGTCTTGTGGGGCCGGGGGTGAGATCCAGGCTTCCCACTCCTTTGGAAGAATTCAATTATAGTATAGATATAGATAGATAGATGTTGCCTTCCATTGTTTCAGCAAAACATTGTTCTCTCCTCTGGCGTCTTCTATATTGTATTGTTCCAGATGGATTAAGGCAGTTCACATATAAGAGCCATTTATTACTGTTCTACACCATCTTCTATTTGCAACATTATATGAAATTGAAAAGCAGATAAATGTTTTCCTCCAGAGTACAATGGAGAAAGTAGATACATAAATATCTTTAGCCTCCAGAGTACAATGCAAATACGAATGTTGTGGCCCCCATTTTTAGTTAGTCAATTTCTTTAGCCATCAAAGGTGATGAGGTGGCATTGAATATACATGGGCGTGAAGCATCCACAGAACATTCGGAAGAGCAACAACTGCCAATCGAATCTGATCTCAAACGACCGCACCGCGAAAGAAACCAGACGTTTACTCTTCACAGCAGCCAAACCACATAAACAGCCTACAATCTACCATGTCCATCAGTTCAAACCAATCCACAGAAAACAGGTAGCAGCCACATGAGTGTTCAATCCACGGGACAGTGCTCCAAAAGAGAGACCAACGACAGCCACGCCAGGAAACAAAATAACTTTCTCTTCTAGACGCCTGCCGGCTCCATCATGCGAGTTTGCACGGCATCACCATCTCCCAAACACTTGGATCATGGAGGAAGCGAAAAGCCAGCACATTCCCTTCTCCAATCTGATGCCCTTCAATGAACTTGTGATCCGCTTCTTTAAAAGCCGCTATTTTCACAGCAATCCATGGTAAGGAAGATTGAGGACACATGGTTTTTACCATAACCATTGTGTGGACCTTTGTGTGATGAGTGATTGTCAACATGCCAACACAAGGCGTGTGTGTGTGAGTCTTACTAACCGTGGCACGCGGCTTCGTGTCAAACAATGGTGTCTCTTGGCTCATGTTGTCTGCAGGTGTCGAGCTCGGAGACGGTGGTCGACGGTCGGTGAAGATCAAGTAGGGCGTGCCGTGGCGACGGACCGGGTGTGGTGAAGGGCGGACGTGAGGCTTGGATCGAGGACCCGAGGACCGGGTGGCCAGCCGTGGTGGGCGGCCGACATCGACGAGCGCAAGTGTACACGGCGGGGGATGCGTATGGGCTACGCTACTCGCGGAGGGTTTGGTGGTTTTGCCTCAAAACCATCGGCGGCGGGTTTCCCCGTTTGCGCCTCAAAACCGGGGCGGAGGTCCCGTGCGGACGGATGACACGTGGCGGCATCGGGGAGATTGCTTGGAAGCAAGGCTACCGGTGAGGAGGCGCGGTGGCCGTCGGATCAAGTGAAGCCCGAGTTGGACCCTTATGCCCCGGCTAAGTGGTGTGGCTCTTCATGTATCCAAGGGCAAAGAAGGAATGTAAAATAGACTTGCCCCTATAAATAAAGGATGAGGGTCTCCCTTCCCCTCACCTCTTTTGATTTGTACTCGAACCGGTTTGTGTGGCAAGGCAAGCGGCGCCTAGTCTCTGCCGTTTCCTCCGGATTAAATCATGTGTCTCGTGATTCTTGAGTTGAATTTGTGATTTTCCGAGATCCCTTTTTGCCTCTTGTGTTCCCAACTCGATTTCTTTGATTTGAGGCCGTTTGAGATGATTTTTCTTGCTATGGATTGATCTAGGACGTGAGTGAAGTGATTCCACCGAAGGAATTTGTCTAACTCCTCACGAGATCGGAGATCCATGGAGTTTTTCCTCTAGGTGTGCTCAAGATCCACTTTTGGGGATTTTTGTGATTTCTTCCTCCTCTCATCGAATTGAGCGATGATCTCCTGGAGATAGCTCCCAACCGCATCGGGAACATGCCCGTGAAATTTGGTTCCAGTTGGTTTTGATTTGGAGGAGAAATCAAGTTTTGGGGACTTTTCCCGTCTTGTTCCGCAAGAACCGGCTAGGCCGACTTGCAAAACCGGCCAAGCCGACTTGACCGGCCAAGCCGACTTGGGTCCAAGGAAAACCGGCCCTCTGGACTCTCCGGCCAAACCCGGCCAAGCCGGCCAGCCGATCGGCCAAGCCGGCCGGGCCAAACCGGCTCAGGGCGCCGGATAGCCGGCCGGGTTGGCCGGAGCTGGCCGAGTCGGCCGAGCCGAGTTTCAAGCCGGCCAAGCCGACTTGAGTGCCCTCGGGGCTGTTTTGGTTGCGTTTTGGTCATCCGGTCTCCGTTTTGCGCCGTTTGGCTCTCTCGGTTGTCTGTTTTCGTGTAGGTCGTTTCGGTGCGGTCTTTGTTTTCCGCCGACCGCACTCGGAGCTTTGCTTTGTCTCACTTCTCCTCGATAGAAGTCGAGATTTGCGTTTGCATCGATTCGATCAAGTAGTGATCCGCCGTGTTCCTAGGGAACATCCACCCGTCTCGGGTCGTGATCACTCTTGCGTTGTGTTTCGGTTCTTGGTGTGTGAATCGGGATATAGGCTCGAATTTCGAAAGGAAATTTTTGAAGCTCCCATTCACCCCCTCTCGGTCGCTCTTTCCTGGTCCTTCAATTGGTATCGGGCCGGTTAAGAATCACTTCACCTTAATCGGTCCGTGATCCCCGAAGGCGACATCATGGAGAACCGTGGGCTTGGAAAGCCACCGCACTTCGATGGCAAGAACTATCCCTATTGGAAGATCCGCATGTCGGCGCATCTCCAAGGGATTGATTCGCGTGTTTGGGAGATCTGTGAGAATGCGGACTACGTGGTACTTGCTGCCCGTGTTGACCAAGCACGAGATCGACCAACACAAGGCGAACAACACCGCGTAACTGTCTTGTTTTCTGCTCTTTCTATGGAGAAATTTGAGCGTGTTTCGATTGTACCATTTGCTCGAGAGATCCGGTCTAGACTGCAAAATACCATGAGGGTACTTGCCTATGTCAAGACCGAGACTCTATGAGACACACAAGAGAGAGTATGAGAACTTTGTTCAAATCGATGGTGAATCTATTGATTCTTTGTTCACTCGCTTTCAAACCATCGTGAACAAGATGAGGGCAAACAACCCTCAGATGCCCTATGACGATCATCAGAGAGCGCTTAAGCTTCTATATGCTCTAGATCGGAGGGTTTGGGAAGTAAAAGTCTCGGCGATCATCGAATCGCCCGGCTATGAGACTCTCACTATGGATGAGCTGTTCAGTAAGCTCAAGTCCACCGAGATTGACCACCAGACGCAGGCGAGGATCAGAAATCCGTACGCCCTACCATGGCTTTGGTCTCGTGCACGGGAGGTTCAAGTTCTTTGACTAACCCTTCACGGTGTCTTTTGCCTTGTCTTCTCGGTCTCGGCTACGGAGGAGCGAGATGGAGGCTCTTGGGGACGACGAGCTCGCCTTGGTGATTAGCCGGTTCTCACGGTTTCACAACAACCGTTTGAATCGCCGGCGTGGCATCACCAAGCAAGGATGCTTCGGGTGTGGAGATCCCGACCACTACGCGCCAACCTTGTCCCAAGGCCGACAAGAACCACTACAACAACAAGAACGACTACGGCAAGCGCAAGGACAAGCACGAGTCTTCCACACCCAAGTACAAGTACAAGTACAAGGGAAGATTCGACAAGGAGGCGGTCAAGAAGAAGTTCCCGGAGAAGCAAGAGGCGAAGCGGCGAGCCTTCCTCGCATCCCTCGGCGATCTCGACGACGACTCCGACAACGGCTCAGCCCCAAGTGATGATGAGGCCGAGCAAAAGGTCGAGAACAAGTTCAACGGGCCGTGCTTCTTCGGCCGACTCCAAGCTTGGAGGCTCTTGCACCATGGCACTCGACGAGTCTACCCCAAGCATTGAGAAGAACGACGACACCGAGCCCGAGGTAGAACAAAATCTCGAGTCCCTTGCTCTTGAGGTTGATAACTTGACTACCACTTTGCTTAGTCAAGATGCTTTGCTTAAGCGTCTTGCTCGTGAGAGAAAAGATTTCAAGGCTAAGTGGGAGCTTGTCTTTGTCAAAGAGCTAGAGTCTGTTAGGAAGTCTCGTGCACATCTCGATGAGTCCGAGTGTGATGCTTGTGCCATTCATATGGCGAACCTAGCTGATGTGCGTCCAAGTATGTGGCTTTGGTAGATGAGCTTGATGAGGTTAAGGCTAGGTCTCTGCTTTCGTGAGTCCTTGCAAATCTTGTGATGAGTGAAGTCGAGCTAGGTGAGAAAATGACTAGGATTGCCATGCTAGAGAAAACTAGTCAAGTTTCTAGATGTGCTTGTTGTGAAGCTTTGGAACTAGAACTAGACTCTTGTAGGCATGACAAGAAAAGGGCCGAAGAAGAAATCACAAATCTTCGGTCCATGCTCGGTTGGTTGTCTTGCGGTGAACCACGGCTTGGCATGATGATGAGTCGGTTCAAGAGGGAACGACACAACGGGATTAGGCTTTGCTATAGGTGGGAAGGGTGAAAATGTTTTTGGTAAGGTTGGTGAACACGGTGGTATAAGTGCATCGAGAAATCCACCAAGCCTTCCACTACTCCCAAGTTGATCAAAATCACTCCACCTCGGCCTAACAAGCCCAATGTGAAAGATGGTGTGTTTGAGGAACCTCCCAAAGCTTCACCTCCAAAGCAAGTGTGGACTCCAAAACCAAACCACCTAAGGAACCCACTTGACACACTTCCCGACATCTCTATTAAACCCCCTCCAAAGAACAAGCAAACCCAAAGAGTGATCCATACCCATGAGAGAGTGAGTCAACCACCACCCAAGAGAGGTGTATCACCGTGATTATTGTCACCATGATGGTCACTTGTTTGAGTTTTGCTTTCGTAGGAAGAGAGATGAGCGGCATGAGTATGAGCTTTTCCATAACTCTACTCATGGTGTGTTTGCTCCACGTTTCTAGAGGCACAGTGCTAGGCCAAGAGGTGCAACACCTCAAGGACCTAGGCCTCAAGGTGTGAGACCACGAGGTGGTCGTGCCTGGCGGGGTTCAGGCTTTTCTTATGACCTTGGATCTCGTGACCGTGGCTTTCAGTCTTAGAGGATGAGCGGACCACGTTTTTCTCGTCGTGGTGATCGCTCTACTCAAATGGGACATGGCATGCATGATGCTTTTGTTAACACTTCTCGTGGGCGAATGAAACAACACCGGTTTTCTCCTCGGTTTACTAACCCCGAGTGTTGGATCATTTGCTCATCCCATGTCTCGCTATTGATGCGGGATGAAGGGCCGGAGAACACGTGGCTAGTTGATTCCGGTTGCTCTCGACACATGACCGGAACTCAAAATGGTTCTCCGCCTCACCCAAATGAAGTGTAGTGAATACATTACATTTGGGGATAACAAAGCAAGGGTAAAGTGCTTTCACGTGGGTCCATCCGTCTGAATGAGAACTTTGTGCTTAAGGATGTGGCCTTGGTTTCAAATTTGCACTTCAATCGCTTTTTGTTTCTCGGCTTCTTGATGACGGTTTTGAGGTTCGATTTAAGCCAAGACTTTGTCGTGTTCTTGATGCTCAGGAGAACCTCATTTGCAAGATTGTGCCTTTTGGGAAAGTGTTTCGTGCTGATTTTTCTCGCTCATTTGGTCTTTCCCGCTGTTTGATGGCAAACTCCTCCTCAGAGCTCTGGAAGTGGCACCGCAGACTTGGTCACTTGAGTTTCGACTTGCTTGCAAGATTGAGCTCACTTGATCTAATTCGGGGTTTGCCCAAGCTCAAGTTTGAGAAGGATCTTGTTTGTCATCCGTGCCGTCACGGGAAGATGATTGCAGCTTCTCATCCTCCCGTGAACCAAGTGATGACCAAGGGGCCCGGCGAGCTTTTACATATGGACACCGTAGGTCCAGCTCGGGTCCGGCCGATGGTGGAAAGTGGTACGTGTTGGTCGTGGTTGATGACTTTTCTCGCTATTCGTGGGTCTTTTTCATGGAGAGCAAAGATGAGGCTTTTACTCATGTTCATGACTTGATCTTAAGGTTGCAAAATGAGTTACCAAAGCATGCCATGCGAGCTATTCGCAGTGACAATGGCACTGAATTCAAGAATACTCATTTTGAGACCTTTTGCTCATCTATAGGTCTTGAACATCAGTTTTCCTCGCCATATGTCCCACAAAAAATGGGATTGTTGAACGCAAGAATCGGACCCTTGTTGAGATGGCCGGGACGATGCTTGATGAGCATAGGACTCCTAGGCGCTATTGGGCTGAAGCAATCAACACGGCTTGTTATGTTTCAAATCGCATTTTCTTCGAGCTTTTACGAAGAAGACCTCTTATGAGTTGCGGTTTGACCGTTTGCCAAAAGTGAGCCATTTTCGGGTGTTTGGTCAAAGTGCTTTATCTTGAAGAAGGGAAACTTAGACAAATTTGAATCGAGATCTTCGACGGGATTTTTCTTGGTTATGCATCTCATTCGCATGCTTATCGAGTACTTAATCTTGAGACTAACCGTGTCATGGAGACTTGTGAAGTCACCTTCGATGAGACCGCACCTTGTTCTTCTTCTCGTCTTTGAGAGTGCGGTGATGAGGAGATGAACAAGAGCATTTTTGTGGAGGAGGAGCGGGACGATGCTGATTGGGGTGATCCCGAGCCGACTCCACCGGCTGCCCCGTTGACCTGCGCGACGACTACTTCCGTTGACGGTCCCACTCCCACATCTTCTACCACATGGGGACCGTACGACGAGGCTCCTCGGCCTTGTTCCAAAAATACCCGAGGGAGCTCCACTTCTTGTTGAGGGGAGGCGTCTTCATCAAGGGAAGCACCGCGACACATTCAGCATCGCCATCCTCCTTCAACCATGATCGGTAACATAAATGAGCGGGTCACTCGCAACAGATCTTATGAGATTTCGCACTTTGCACATTACGCTTTTGTTGCAAATTTCGAACCCAAAGAAGTGGTTGAGGCATTAACTCGATCCAGTTGGGTGAATGCCATGCATGAGGAGCTTGAGAACTTTGAGAGAAACCAAGTGTGGGTTTTAGTGCCACCTCCACCTCGGTGTCATCCCATAGGAACCAAGTGGGTGTTCAAGAACAAGCGAGTGAGGATGGGGTTGTGGTGAGAAACAAGGCTAGGTTGGTTTCTCGGGGTACCGTCGGAAAGAGGGGATAGATTATGAGGAAACCTTTGCACCCAAGGCCCGTTTAGAAGCCATTAGGATCTTCCTAGCCTATGCAGCTTCGAAAGGTTTCAAAGCTGTATCAAATGGATGTAAAGAGTGCTTTTCCGAATGGGTACATAGATGAGGAAGTGTATGTGAGGCAACCCCCGGGCTTTGAAAATCCCAAGCATCCCGACCATGTTTTTAAACTCCACAAAGCCCTATATGGTCTCAAACAAGCCCCAAGAGCGTGGTATGAGCGTCGAAGTCCTTTTTGCTGGGCAAGGGTTTTACCATGGGGTCGGTTGACAAAACCTTGTTTCTCCTCAAGCATGGCGGTGACACTCTCTTGGTGCAGATTTATGTCGATGACATCATTTTTGGTGGTTCGTCACATGCTCTTGTTGCAAAGTTTTCGATATGATGAGCGGGGAGTTCGAGATGAGCATGATGGGTGAGTGACGTTCTTTCTCGGTTTGCAAATCAAGCAAACTCGAGAAGGGACATTTGTACATCAAGGCAAGTACACGAAGGATCTTCGAAGCGCTTCGACATGGGTGATGCCAAGCCACTTCAAACTCCCATGTCGACCACGACCGCCTTGGATGCTGATCTAGAAGGAGAAGTCGTGGACCGAAGGAGTACCGCAGCATGATCGGGTCGTTCTTTGTACCTGACGGCGACAAGGCCCGACATCCGGTTCGCCGTCTGCGTTTGCGCACGCTTCCGGTCTTCACCGCGCACTTCGCATCGGCGGCCGTCCAAACGCATCTTACGGTACCTTCGCTTCACTCCCGAGCTTGGTCTATGGTACTCGACCTCTTCATCTCTTTCTCTTTCGGGTTATTCGATGCGATTATGCGGGTGATCGAATTAAGAGAAAGTCCACTTTGGGAACTTGTGAGTTTTTGGGTTCGTCGTTGATCTCTTGGTCTTCTCGCAAAAGTCTTCTATTTCCCAATCCACTTGTGAGGCCGAGTATGTCGGCTTGGCTGCGCGTGTTGTTCTCGCTTGCTTTGGGTGGTTGCTACCTTGAGAGACTATGGGTTGAACTTTCGGAAAGTGTCTCTTTTCGATGTGACACTAGTGCCATTAGCGTTGCTAAGAACCCAAAAGTACTCCACTCAAAAACCAAGCACATTGAGATCCGATATCACTTCTTGAGAGATCACCAAGAGAAAGGAGACATAGACCTTCACTGTGAGAACCCATGAACAACTTGCCGATATCTTCACAAAGCCCCTCGATCAAACCCAGTTTGCCCACTTGAGAGCGGAGTTGGGCATTTGCTACCCTTTTTAGTGTAGGGTAGCTGTATCTTGATGTATAGTATGGTTTTTGGCTTTCTTCTCTTGCTTTTGGTTATCTGGCCTTCTTTTTGCACCTTTGTATCATAGTGCATTTCATCATGTATCATATTATCCTTATTGAGCTTCATGACTATAGCAGTTTTTGATTACATTCATGCTCTTGCTAGTATGTCTTGTGTATGTATCTTGGAGCTTGCGGCTTAGGCTTCTTCGATCACTTGTTATATGTTATGAGCTAAGCCCGTTTTCTAAATGTGAACTCGCTTTAATCTTGATGCAACTCGAAAATTGTTCACCTCGAGATGGCAACTAGCATGTGTAGGTTTTGTGAGAACCTTGTTGCTTTCATGTGTATGCTTGAGTTGCTATGTCTCATGTTTCTTGAGTCATTCACTTAGCTCGAATCTCTTGATAATCTTGTGCTAAAACTTGATGTCTAAGCTAAGAAATGATGAAAAGCTTTTGAGTTGGATCTTTTACGTCCCTCGGCAATGTCACGAGATTGCTTCTCATTCATTCGAGTGAGATGAACTTGGGCATTGTAGTGCTAGTCCACAACCACTCGTGACGAGACAGCTTCCCACTTGCACTAAGGGATGAACTCGGCGTGGTTGAAAAACATGATAAAAACAATCTTTTTGGCGGACGTTTTTGATCCTCTCGTATACACATGTCTAAATGAAACCTTGTTAACTACTGTTTTAACTCTGATCAATGTTGTAGTTACAAGTGTTGTTAAGTGTATCTTTGAGACATGATGTGTGACCGTTATATGGGGTAGTTCACTCTTGTATACATGTGTTAGCACTTGTTTGATCTCCTGCTTACATGTGCCAGGTGCTATTCTTTTTGGTGAACACCTTTTATAAAATGCACAACACCTGATCAAAATGCTTATGTTTCATACTCCGTACCGCTTGATCAGCTTGAGCATTGGTTTTGTCTTGTGCCATTTGCTATACACTTGCCATACTTGCTAGATCATCCATGTACTCAAATTGCTATACTTGTGAAGCTCTGTCATTTTGCATTTCTTTCATGGCATGATTTGAGGGGGAGTTGCAGTCTCTTTTGATTTAATCTTGATAAGTGCATGTGCCAACAAGGGGAGAAACATCCACAAATCCGAGAGCTCATTTGTGAGTATGCTCATTTGTGAGTATGCATTTGTCAAGGGGGAGTTGCACTCCGGTTTGAGCTGTTTTTGCTAGATGTGTTGAGCCGTTGCCTCTTCTTGAGGGTTTAGCCGTTTGTTCTTCGGTTTTCTTTGCCTTGCTAGTGGTGTTGAGCCTTTTGCCTCTTCTTGAGGGCTAGCTTTGGTTTTCTTGGTCGCGTCGAGCCGTTGCCTATGTCTTTGGGGACCAAGTTGTGACTTTGCTTTGCTCATTGCAAATGACCCGTTTTACGCTTTTCTTTGGCTCTTGGTCATTTGGATGGGTTGTCTGCGGTTTGTGTTGGTGTTGACAATGCACTCATCAAGGGGGAGATTGAGGACACATGGTTTTTACCATAACCATTGTGTGGACCTTTGTGTGATGAGTGATTGTCAACATGCCAACACAAGGCGTGTGTGTGTGAGTCTTACTAACCGTGGCACGCGGCTTCGTGTCAAACAATGGTGTCTCTTGGCTCATGTTGTCTGCGGTGTCGAGCTCGGAGACGGTGGTCGACGGTCGGTGAAGATCAAGTAGGGCGTGCCGTGGCCGACGGACCGGGTGCGGTGAAGGGGCGGACGTGAGGCTTGGATCGAGGACCTGAGGACCGGGTGGCCACCGTGGTGGCCGGCTGACACTGACATCGACGAGCGCAAGTGTACACGGCGGGGGTGCGTATGGGCTACGCTACTCGCGGAGGGTTTGGTGGTTTCGCCTCAAAACCATCGGCGGCGGGTTTCCCTGGTTTGCGCCTCAAAACCGGGGCGGAGGTCCCGATGCGGACGGACGACACGTGGCGGCATCGGGGAGATTGCTTGGAAGCAAGGCTACCGGTGAGGAGGCGCGGTGGCCGTCGGATCAAGTGAAGCCGAGTTGGACCCTTATGCCCCGGCTAAGTGGTGTGGCTCTTCATGTATCCAAGGGCAAAGAAGGAATGTAAAATAGACTTGCCCCTATAAATAAAGGATGAGGGTCTCCTTCCCCTCACCTCTTCCATTTCCATTTCCTCCTTTTAGGATTTCCTTCCTCTAGTTCTTGTGTGAGAGAGAGGTCTACAAATCTTTTGATTTGTACTCGAACCAAGCGAGTGTGTGGCAAGGGCGCCTAGTCTCTCGCTGTTTCCTCGGGATTAAATCATGTGTCTGTGATTCTTGAGTTGAATTTGTGATTTTCCCGAGATCCCTTTTTGCCTCTTGTGTTCCCAACTCGATTTCTTTGATTTGAGGCCGTTTGAGATGATTTTTCTTGCTATGGATTGATCTAGGACGTGAGTGAAGTGATTCCACGAAGGAATTTGTCTAACTCCTCACGAGATCGGAGATCCATGGAGTTTTTCCTCTAGGTGTGCTCAAGATCCACTTTTGGGGATTTTTGTGATTTCTTCCTCCTCTCATCGAATTGAGTGATGATCTCCTGGAGATAGCTCCCCAACCGCATCGGGAACATGCCTGTGAAATTTGGTTCCGGTTGGTTTTGATTTGGAGGAGAAATCAAGTTTTGGGGACTTTTCCGTCTTTGTTCCCGCAAGAACCGGCTAGGCCGACTTGCAAAACCGGCCAAGCCGACTTCGGCCCGCCAAGCCGACTTGGGTCCAAGGAAAACCGGCCCTCTGGACTCTCCCCAGCCAAACCCGGCCAAGCCGGCCGAGCGTCGGCCAAGCCGGCCGGGCCAAAAACCGGCTCGGCCCGGCGGATAGCCGCCCGGGTTGCCGGAGCTGGCGGAGTCGGCCAGGCCGAGTTTCAAGCCGGCCAAGCCGACTTGAGTGCCCTCAGGGCTGTTTTGGTTGCGTTTTGGTCATCCGGTCTCCGTTTTGCGCCGTTTGGCTCTCAGGTTGTCTGTTTTCGTGTAGGTCGTTTCGGTGCGGTCTTTGTTTTCCGCCGACCGCACTCGGAGCTTTCTTTGTCTCACTTCTCCTCGATAGAAGTCGAGATTTGCGTTTGCATCGATTCGATCAAGTAGTGATCCGCTGTGTTCCTAGGGAACATCCACCCGTCTCGGGTCGTGATCACTCTTTGCGTTGTGTTTCGGTTCTTGGTGTGTGAATCGGGATATAGGCTCGAATTTCGAAAGGAAATTTTTGAAGCTCCCATTCACCCCCCTCGGTCGCTCTTTCCGGTCCTTCAAAGATTCTTTGATTTTGTGTTGGATGGATGTGATGACTTGGTGATGCTGAGCGCGTACGTCAAACCACGTGCATTTGACCTGCTGAATTATCTTTGACTTGAGTTATTACCACACAAACAAATCCAATGAAGTTGCATTGCATCCTCCCGCGCGCCACTGCTCACTACTATAAATATAGCCACTGCCGCCGCACCACATGCATGTCGATCGAATGGTAGATCGACTATTCACAAACAATGGAGGGCAGCAATGTTATGGTCCTCGCGGTGGGCGTGGCCATGCTGCTCATCGTCGTCTCCAAGCTCAGATCTCTGTTCGCCACAAACAACAATAAGAAGTCGAAGCTCAACCTTCCCCCGGGGTCGTGGACGCTACCCTTGATCGGCAGCGTCCACCACCTGGTTAGCAACCCATTGATCCACCGAGGGCTACGCGACCTCTCGCGGAAGCACGGGCCGCTCATGATGCTCCGGCTGGGCGAGGTGCCCACGCTGGTGGTGTCGTCAGCGGAGGGGGCGGAGGCAGTGACGAAGACGCATGACATCGCGTTCGCCGACCGCCACACGAACGCCACCCTGGCCGTGCTCACTTTCAACGGCACGGATCTCGTGTTCGGGGCTTATGGCGATCGGTGGCGGCAGCTCCGCAAGATCTGCGTGCTGGAGCTGCTGAGCGCCGCGCGGGTGCGGTCGTTCCAGCGCGTCCGCGAGGAGGAGGTGGTACGGTTCGTGGGGAGCCTCGCCGCGTCCGCCGGCACTGGTGCCACCGTCAACCTGTCCAAGATGATTTCTCGATTCATCAACGACACCTTCGTGAGGGAGTCCATCGGCAGCCGGTGCAAGTACCAGGACGACTACCTGGATGCCTTCGACATGGCAGTCCGGCAGACGTCGGTGCTGACCGTGGCCGACCTCTTCCCGTCGTCGAGGCTCATGCAGATGCTCGGCACGGCTCCACGGAAGGCGCTCGCCTGCCGCAACAGGATCACCCGCATCCTGGACGAGATCATCCACGAAAAAAGGGAGGCCATGGACCGAGGCGACAAGAAAGAGAAAGAGGATGGCTTGCTCGGCGTCCTGCTCAGGCTCCAGAAACAGGATACCTCGCCCATCCCGCTCACCAATGACACCATCGTCACGCTCATGTTTGTAAGTCTATCATATATATCATGTGCATGCAGCTGCTCAACTTTAATTCTTTCCATCCTACTCCTACTAGGATTTGTTTGGCGCCGGCAGCGACACCTCGTCCACGACGCTCAACTGGTGCATGACGCAGCTGATCCGCCACCCGGCGGCGATGAGTAGAGCGCAAGCTGAGGTCCGTTAGGCCTTCAAGGGGAAGAGGAGCGCACTCACCGAGGACAACCTCGCCGCGGCAGAGCTGGGCTACCTCAAGCTCGTGGTCAAGGAGACTCTGAGGCTGCACTGCCCGGTGCCGCTCCTGATCCCACGCCGGTGCCGGGAGACGGTCCAGGTGATGGGCTATGACGTCCCCAAGGGCACGGCCGTGTTCGTCAACGCGTGGGCGATCTGCAGGGACCCCAAGTACTGGGACGACGCCGAGGAGTTCAGGCCGGAGCGGTTCGAGGACAAGAAGAGCAGTGGTGGCCTGGATTTCAAAGGGACCAGCTACGAGTTCCTTCCGTTCGGGTCCGGCGCCGTATGTGCCCAGGCATGAACCTCGGGCTCGCCAACATCGAGCTCGCGCTGGCCAGCCTTCTCTACCACTTCGATTGGAAGCTGCCCAGCGGCATGGAGCCCAAGGACGTGGATGCTGGGGAGGCTGCAGGACTGCTCATAAAGAAGAAAACTGGACTCATCTTGCACCCGATTATCCGCTTTGCACCAGCTTGCGCAAGTGCTAGTGCATAAAAGTTCAAAATTTGAATCCTGCGCCTAACATTATAGTAGGGTTCCAAACATTATAGTAGGGTTCATGATACATACATATATGCCACTGCACCAATGATCAATAAGACTGATGGGAATAGCTCCACTCATTATTTTAGTTTTGTCGTTGTGACTCCACCCAAAGCTTTCTAAAAGAATTATTTATAAAATTCTATATTCATGGCACATAATTTTGGACGACAAATGGACTTAAAATGATAAGGGGCGACCACAACGAAGATAACGAGATTCCGGCCAGTGTTGCTGATATGATGCATGGTGAGTAATGCAAAGTTGTATTCGTCATATGTGTGGTATATGCACTAGCTAGATTACGGGAAGGACGAAAGTTATGGGCTAGCAGAAAATTAAAGTTTCTTCCTGCTTGACACTTTCCTTGACTGGCCGGAGGTTGGACGATCTTTCGTAAAACAAGGAAATGCCTTATCCACTACACCATAACCCTTAATCAGCAACTGACTGTCATGCTAAAAGTCATTAATTAGCATAGAACGGTGAGTCGCTAAAGGTTAGAGATGGACGGTCCGTTGCTAAAACCAAATACGGCCATAGACGGTCCGTCGCTATAATTTTTTTCTTTTGCGGTGGACATTCCGTTGCTATACATCAGCAACAACACCAGATTGTCTGTGCCTATAGAAATTTTACATTTGTGTGCGATATTTGGTCCCTTCCCGCTGTAATTTTGGCCCAATATGACCTACACCCTAACTCATCCCACGTACACACACACACTCTATCCATTCGGCGCCGCCACCGCTCCTCACGGCCACGTCTTCCTTCGCCGCCCATGCCTGCCTTCGCTGCTCGCGCGAGCCCTGCCGGCAGCCTGCCCCGCCGCCTAGACACCACCGCTAGTCTCCACAGCCCCATCCCCGCCGGCCTCCACACCCCCGCTGGCGGCCACATCAATCCTTGCCCTCGTGCATGGATGGAAGGGCCTTGACGCCGGCCACCCGCCTCCACAAGCCCGCGACCCGCCGGCCTCATCAATCCTTATCTATAGTCTCGATGTACTTAAGAGTTTACTCAGCAGCTGCCACTATTGCATCCGAATAACAATTGTTAGTCCTTGAGCCTTTCTCCAAAGCAACCACCATGAGCGACCCAAACATAGATCTAGCTAGCTTGGCCCAATCCTCCCTATCTCATCATGCGGCCTCGCTACCATAGTAACATATTACTTTAGGTATATGTAGTTTTGTTTGTGGCTTGCCACTTTCTCCCTCCTACCTAGTTGTCGTCAACCTTTTTTTAGATAATGGAAAATTTCTGGACTCAGCTTCTTTTGGGAAGAAGTATCAGTCTAACCGTATTACAACAGCACATTGTACCTACTGAGAAAAGAGTTGCATCTATCTGCTCGAAAGTTACGTTGTACCTACTGTCGTTATCTTTTCCATTATCATGGATATCAACTAGCGAGCAAGTGTGCTATTTGCCTATTTTCCACTGCCGTTTTGCATGGTCACCAGCACTATAAATACCCATGCAATCTTCACCTCCTACTCATCCCATCCTTCAAGTTCACCGAGCTTGCTAGCTACTACAAATGGCTACAACCAAGTTGGAAGCCCTTTGCTTCATTGTCCTCCTTGGAATTGGAATGGCAAATGCTACAAGGGTAGCAAGATATGTTGTTAGCGCTGGTGGTGGAGGAGGTGGTGGTGGAGGGGGAGGCAGTGGTGGTGGTGGTGGGCAAGATGGTGAGTTAGGATATTGTTCTGGTTTTGGTTATGGTGAAGCTGGCGGGTATAGGTCTAATGGCAGGACATATGCTCAGGGAGGCGGTCAGGGTGGAGGTGGCGGTGGAGGACAGGGCTCTAGATCTAGTTCAGGTTCAAGTTCTTGGTACGGTCAAGCCGTTGGGTGTGGGTCCAATGGTGGTGCATATGCTCAAGGAGGCGGCCGGGGTGGAGGTGACGGGACGACAATATGGAGGGTGCAGGGTCTGGTTCCAGCTAAGGTTAGGGTATGGTCGGACTGGTGGGTATGGTCCTTATGGGGGAGGCTATGCTCAGGGAGGTGGCCAAGGTGGCGGTGGCGGCGGAGGACAAAATGGAGGGTCATGACAAGGCTCTGGTGTTGGCTCTGGGTATGCATAGGCTGGTGGATATGGTCCTTATGGTGGTGGATATGCTCAAGCTGGAGGCCAAGGTGGTGGGGACGGCGGAAGTGCTCCAGGTGGCAGTGGATATTGAAGAAGCTCGGGAGTGGGTCCGGGAGTGCTGGCAGTGGCCACCCATAGAACTTCGTGAAGGGAACTATTTGTGTAATGACTCTATTCTGCTACATGGTTACTTAAGAAATGAGGAATAAGAAATAAAAATCCTTGTTATGTTTGGTGTAATAATTTCTTTTGCGAACCTTTGGTGTAATAAAATTAGTGGTGCTTCATTCGGGCTGTGCAACTTCCAATAATAATGTATGTTTATTTTCGTCCTTCTTGTGTGCACTTATATATATGAAGTGAATCTTACATGCTGAGGTTCTCAAGTCAGGCATTGGAAATGAGAAATACTGAACATTTCTGTTAACACGAATACAAAATTATACAGTGATATATATGCGTTCATGCTGTGTATACATATACGCCTTTCCGGCTTCCCGGTAGCAACACATGGATCTATTTCATAATATCCTGAAGAAATTCTAGAACCTAAAGTATAGCTTGATTGAGTAGCACTCGCAAGGAGGTACAAGTGGAAAATGTGAGAAATACACATCGTGACGGCGACAAAGCGTACAGAGACGCAGGCGCGCACAGTTGTTGATTTTCTGTTTCGCGGCAAACCTCGTGGGTTGGTTGGTTTTCTGTTTCCCAGCAAATCTCGCGGGGAAGAACAAAGACCCTGTAACGCAACGTAATCACACGACCTGGACCATAGCGACGGCGGGGATCAGCAGCATCAGTAGCAGCTGCAGAAGATTTGGGGACGAAACGGATCCTGCAATGCAAATGCACACAGCAATGGCAGCAAAGAATCAGGTACTCGATCGGGTCATCAACAATGTACTCGTACATAAGTTTGACTTTGTGTTAGCTGTGCACGCCATCGCGCGCCAAGAAGGCCCGAATAACTCCACAAATAAACGAAAAGAAGCTGAGCCTAGTGAATCATCAGTTGCATTGCCTTTTGTGCCGGAGGGAGGAGCAGGTGGCTCCGCCGGGCGGTGATCACCGGATGGAGCTGGTGCCAGAGGCGGAGCTGGAGCTGGAGCCGGCGCCGGGGGCGGGCCGAGTCCCAGGTCGTAGCACTCCTCGCCGAGGAAACCTGCGCGCCAGCCGGCAAGCAAAGCAAAACCTATATAAGTTGAAGAGAATAAGCTAAAACTACTAGCTACTTGGCTGCTCGATCGGGTCATCTCATCGTACAGTTGACGCAGGGGAGCGTGGTGAGATTGAGCAGGTTGGCGTAGCCCGGCCGGCACTCGCAGCTGTAGCTGAGGCTCAACGGTCGCCGCCGGCGGTCTTACACGTGCCGCCGGCTCCGCAGCTCACGATGGAACAGACTGCACCCAACAAGATAGAGAGCAGCACAATATAAGATGATGGCTCATGCTCGATCCAAGGAAAGAGCTTACCGGCCACTACCGAAGACGAAGGAATGGAGGGGCGGCTCCGGCTAGCCGGCTATGCAGCTTACCGTCCGGTATGCCCGTTGGTGGCAGCGGCGGCAGGTTGATGCCCAAGTTTAAGCAGTCGCTGTTGAAGGAACCTGCATGTATCACGCAGAAATTAAACTAGCTACGTAGACGGTAAACCAACCATCATACTAGCTAGCTCCTGTAGTACAGACTACAGAGCAGAGAGGACAGGATCAATATAACGTTACAATGAGGGACGATGCAGGGTGAGAAAAGGATGATGTCCAGAGCACGGGACCAGCCAGGTCGCAGCGGCACTCGTAGTTGGGAGGCAAGAGCCCCGGCGTCTCGCTGCAGTTTCCTTGCCGCAGTTGGCCGTGTCGCAGATCGAGGCGCCCCCTGCGTGGACGAGCAGCGCCAGGACGAGGGGCAGCAGCAGCCGCGCGGGACGAGCAGCGCCAGGGGCAGCCACTGACGCCGCTGCCGCCGCAGAGCATCTCGCTAGCTCACCCATCTTCTACGTTAAGTTCTCTTTCTCCGGCCAACTATGATGCACGCACGCACGTGTCTGGGGCTCTGGGCCGTGGGCTCGTACGTCCCAAGGAGAGGTGGGCCGCCGGCTGGACAAGTTAAATGTTCGCCGTCCATGGCTAGCCTCGGGTGGAACGGAAGCGGCTGGACCGTTGCTAGGTGAGGTCGGAGTTGGCAAGGCAACGCGGGTTCACCCTGACCTCGACTGCAGTTTGTTGGTTGGCAAGAAACCAAACTACTCGTAGTAATAAGCGTGTGTCTGAACCTTCTGTTTTGGACGCACGCCCAGCAGAAATGGTCCACTGGTTTATATTTATTGATATAGATATTGGTAGACGCCACGTGCCACTACCGACGTCGACCGTGCTTGTCGATTTGTTGCTTTCCTAGCTGGCGCAGAACAGAGAAGAAAGCGTCAATCGTGATGTCTTTTTCCTTAACGGAACTCGCACTTTATTACCAAGAAAGCGTACGTGACGATTCTTTTTAACAGAACTTGCACTTTATTACTTCAAATGGAGGTTCATTTTGATCATCAGCCGGAGAGTATCAATCAGAATATTGGATCAACCAAGCCAAACGAACAAGCTCCGGCACACACGCATTACAAGAACTTGACACATTGACAACATCAATCCAATCCAAGGCAATAGTAGAATGCGAGCCTTTTATAGAGAAGTCACTTAAGTTACGGTCTTTATGGATTTAGAATCAAAGAAGCAGAAGGAATGAAAGTAACCAAAGGATTAGAATACCCGAAATATTGAAAAATTCTTGAATATAAGAAATTCTTATTCTTTAAGCAGATATAACAAGTATAAATCCTGTTAGAACGGTCGGAATTTTCAACATGCGATAGTCGGATCTGTGGCCGAGGCAACGATCTGTCTGAAGGAGGCGGCGCGGCAGTGGCGGCGGCTGGAGAGCGAGGGACCGAGGGAAGAGATTCAACCTAACCTTTGTTGCCTTTTCCATTAATTATTCTGCCTGATATATAGGACGGGAGCTACAAGGCGTTAATGGGCTCGGCTTATTGCCTTCACCTCTATGTAGAGGTTTAGTTCTATAATAGTGTGCTGGGCTTGCGGCCCCTTAATTCCTCCTAACCTCGCTACTATTTTACGCGTTCGCCTCTTGGACATTTGACGATTGTTATATCTCTCCCCCGCCTCGAGAATTAGCTCGTCATCGAGCTAGAATTTTAGAAAATATTTTTTGAAGAGGCTCAGTTCTTCCTATGTCATCTCTTCCGGCTACATCTCTTTCCATAGTATTAATATTTCAATCTTATCTCCATTAGCTCGACCTCAAGCATCACTTTTGGTGTTGGTGATGTTGTCCCATCGCTTCTGTTGTCCCATTCAGGAAATTCAACTAGTTCTGTTGGAGAAAGTCCATGACAACTTAGTCCCTTTTTGTCTGCATAAACCATGCATGTAAGCAAGGAAAATGGCACCTTGCATGGGCCATTATGTGTTTTCGATGTTTGATGAACAACACGATAATTTTGACTTATGTCGTTTTACTAATATATACAAGGAATAGTTCAATTGGATGCAAGGTTAGCTACTTAGCTTGAGGCAACATGGAAATCAAAGTGATGAACACCTCAAGCAAGACATTAGAAGACATGTTAAAACTTATTACAAGACATGCTAGAACACTAGGTCAGCAAAGTACAAGAAGCCTAGACGCAAAGACACTAATGATATTTGGTTTGACGTCATGTTTTTTGGCTCACCTCAGCTTTATGTTTTTTGGTGGCCGATCTGGCCAATAATTTTGTTGCAGCCGATTTCTTCACCCAAATTTGGTTGGCCGATGGTTATACATGCAACCTAGAAAATAATAGGTGGTAGGGCATGCTTGGTTGATGTAATCTTATGGTTCGATCTTCCGATAGGTGTGGTAACTTCAATTGGTGGAGAACTCACGCTCACAATGTTGGCTAAGAACTAAGTTTTATTTGGACCCCTCACAACCATTACACCATAGCTCCGTTAGATATCAACTATGCATAACGCGATTGACCTTACAAATAAAACTTTCTTTCAAGTGAATAAAAACAAAAGTGTCACAGGATTGGAACCACGACAAGCATCGAGTTTGTTCATCAAAGAGGTCGACGTGGGGTCTCTAGTGGCTCGACACTCAAAACACGGAAGGGGAACAGTTGGTTTATCCTAGTTTGGACCTATGAGCCCTACATCTAGCGGTATGGTTGCCTTCATGTTAGGAATGATCAATCAAGGGTTTGCGACATGCAGATTGAGAGAGAGTTTGGCAAGGGATTGTGTTGTGCTATCCTAGGGTTTTTGGTTTCACCTTGGGTTGATCATTCTCCAGATCACCGGTCCCATTCTATAGGAGCCCTTGCCTCCCATATATACCGAGAAGGGCATAAGGCGTACAAAATTGAGTCAATTTTAACCTAGGGATTCTTTGCCTAGTGATGTAGTTCCTTGGTTTTGGCGCCCGAGGGGCCGATGGCCGGGCTCGAGCCCTCAGCCTCTCGGGGCTTGGAAACTCCCTTGTCCCGATGTGTCATGCTCGTTGTGTGGCCTTGCCTAGGCAGTGGCTACCGTGCCTTGCGGCTTTGAACTGGCAGACGGTGTGCAGCTTCTGGGCACCTAACAGATTCCTAAGCCCCCTTTTGGTCTTGGCTCGGGACATTGGTTGATCCTCGAGCAAAGGCCTGGGCAGTGGGGCATGGCTTAGGCTCGCCCTCGGCCCCCATCCTTTGTGATTCCTAGGGCAATGCCCGAGCCCCCAAGCCCCAAGTTGATGGCTCCTGGCTTGTTTGGGCTCGATGTCCTGACATCATGGGGCTCCTTGGTGGATGGTGATCCGTGTGGGCCGCATGCGAGCCATCTTGGCTCCACCAGAGGGTATGGGTGAGCGTATCTAAGCACCACTCTAGAATCCAAGATAAACACCAACTTGATTTGGACTGGGTTTCGCCACGATGCAGAAGAGTTGGACGCTCACGTTGGTCCTCCTTGTTTCCTTGGCTTGTATTTGAATGAGTGGTATCCTCATCACCATAAGAATCACGCCTAGGTCTGACGTTGCTGCCTAGCCTGGTGTACCTTTCTTCTCTCCATCAAATAGTAACAACAACATCACTTTGTGAATGTGTAATTAATTGGCTTCACCCCAACTCGTTAATCGAGCAAGAAAAAGCAAATTCGTTAATTATATATTACTCCCTGATTCTAAATTATAAGTTTCTTCAACGCTTTTGGTACATCCATTGGAACGGAGGGAGTATATAAATATCTGCTAATACAAATTGTCAATGACACAAATTCAACCACACGTTTTGCGTTGTATGTGTAAGAGAGGCGACGAGCCCATAATTCGTTCCGCCGTGCTTTTTTGTGTAGTCTCACCAAATAATTGGTCGTGATCATACAGTACTGGTATTTTTATATGTACACACATAAGATCAATCGTACATGTACAGTTACTTTTCTTACAAGACACTCTCTGCTTGTTGGATTCGCTGTAAACAGTGCCACACTCTAGTCCAGACGACTATATACTATTCCAGTATTGGAAGCTCACCCCCGTGCGCTCGATCTGCCACTCGTGTGTTGTAGCTACACGACCTGATGAAGAAGAAGGATGGCAAGCGAGAGCAGCTGCTGCAGAAGGCGCCACGACGAAGCAGAACCTGCACCCAGTACAAATGATCGATTGCGCGATCAGTAAATTCAAGAAGCCTTAATCTGTCTCGATCGTGTTGGATCAACGTATATGATGAAATATAAATTACGAATGGCTTCTGTCACGAATTCTCGATGGAATCGTGCATGTTAAGCGCGAAATTATGTATGCGTTGCCATGCATTAGAATGATAATAATTAGGAGGCGATGAAATTGCCTTTGGGGCGGACGAGTCCTGATTACCGGGTGGTGGTGCTGCTGATAAAGGCGCCGGCGGTGGTGCCTCCGGGCCGAGCCCCACCTTCGAGCAGTCGTCGCCGAAGGCACCTACGTACAGTGTAGTATATATATTAAGCATCTTATCTCAAATGATTAATTTGATATGCGTTTGTATATATTGATATACAGCTGGCGAACAGATGAGCTGATGAACAACATACAATTAATAAAGTTGGGTAATCACATAATAATATAGAGACACATACAGTTCTTCATGCAGGGGAGCATGGTTTGGTTGAGGAAGTTGAAAGTGCCCGGGTCGCACTCGCAGGTGTAGTTCATAAAGCCCGTGCCCTTCTTTGCAGTGTCCCGACCCACAGTTGGATGGCCACGCAGGCTGGATACAGAAGAAAGAGAGAGTCGAGTGAGTGGTCGATGAGCGTTCCATCATATCATCATATCAATATGATAGTGATAGAGCACTATGTAGATGCTATACTCACGGTCGAAGAGGGGTATTCCCTGGGGAGGCGTCAACAGGAAGCTGAAGTTGTAGCACGACTGGTCGAAGGAGCCTGAAATGAAGCAACAACGAGATCGATCGGATCATGCATATCGGAGGAGAGCGAGGTTCAATTCATTCAATCTAGCAACATGTATATATACCTAGTAATTGTTAGCTAGTAACTAGTAATGAGGATCGATCGGACTTACAGTTGGGGATCATGCAGGGCACCCAGTCGAGTACTGTGAGGTTAAGCAGCTTCGGCTGGGACCACCCGGGGTCGCAGGTGCACTTGTAGCTGGCGGTGACCAAGGGGATGGGCCCCGGCACCTCGGTGCAGGTGCCCCTCGCCGCACTTGGCCTTGTCGCAGATCGTGCTGCTGCCGTCTAAGCATGCATCATACCATACCAATATCCGGCGTTAGTATGGTCAGAACCACCGGCCGGCAGGCCGGCGATGCGAACGCAATGCATCATATCAGACGCAGAAAGAAGAGGAACTCACCGCCTGCTACTCCTGTGGCGGTGCAGGCAAGTAGCAGCGCCGCCGCCAGGAGGAGGAGCACCACACCTGGGCTCCTGCTGGTCGCCACCACCATCTCGGCAACCGGCCCAGCTGCGATGATGCCTCGGCAGGTAGCTGTGTGCGTGGCTCCGGACGGACGGACGCATGCCAAGGAATGCCGGCGCGCGCGACGGACATATATATGTGCAGCACCAAGCTAATTAATCGGCCTTGGGCGCAACGTCGACGATCCGCATCCGCCATAAGCGATACGAGAGCGGCGCCGATCCATCGCAGCTGGCAAGGCAGCGCGACGGCGATCGACATGCATATGTTTATTTGCCCAACCCAAGGACAACGACGATACATCGCCTTCCTTCCTAGGACTTGTCACCTGGACTCGTTCGTCGCACCCGTGAAGCAGGCGTTTGGACGTAGCATCTTTGCTTCGGAACCTTCTGTTTTGAACATCTACATGGCAACCTGAGCCAGACATCGATTTCAACATAAAAAGATGCTAGTACGATCCAAAGAGGAGGCCAGCGTGCCATCAACATTGTACCGGTTCTAGACTTTGTCCAAAAATTGAATTTTCTAGCCAACGTAAGGACCTATGAAATTAGCGCCAAATAGCCTTAGAAAGATCTCCAAGAGATGATATGCTATTCTTGTATTATATGCTATATTTAGCTTTTTGGAGCAAAAGATGAATTCCAACAGCCGTATATCTTTGCTTTAAAATAGCAAGTTTACTATTTCTAGAATCTCTCATGGTAAATATAGCTTGCATGTGCCATTTGCTATCTAGTTTTATCATAGTAGAAAGACTGTTGGAGTTTCACTATTTAACTAAGCCCAATGACAAATTAGGTCGTTCTTGGGATGGCGCCTCCGCGTATGTAACTCAGTTGTTTTTCATCTCCTTTCTTATTATAAAATCAAAGCCGGAATTTTCCGATCTTTCAAAAAAACTGTTGGAGTTTTCTATCTTTACAAAGTTTTCTATTTAGTGTCAAGCATCTTTCTTCCATTCCAAATTATAGCAGTATTCCAAGAATCTTGAGTCAAAATTTTTTCGTTTGACCAAATTTATATTAAAAAATAATAATAATTATGATGGCAACTAAGTACCATTAGATTCTCCATTACTTATATTTTCATTGCATACCTAATTGATGTCATAAGTTATTATAGCTTTTTCTATAACTTCGGCAAACTGGAAACGCCAATTTCCAAGATTCTTTGAATGCTCTTATAATTAGAATGGATGATGGAGTAAATTATAAGTTTAGCAATCCATTTTTAACAAATCTCTTGAAGTTGCTCTTAGAAGTTAGAAAATCAGGCAAGATTAGCATTTCTCCGGCCCAACGAAAACTTGGCCCAGAAGACAAAAAGACTTCGGCTCGCTAGGACCCATATATCCTGAATTTGGTCCGTCCAATAAAAACCCATGGTCAGGAGAGAGAAAACTTTTGGACCTTTGGGCAGACTTCGGCAATAGTACATCAACCCAAAACATTCCAACTGCTTTGGTTTACTTGCATGATGACTGTGAGTGACACGGTTTCAGCCCTCACCCAGCAACAAGTTAAGTCTGTGTTGTGTGTGGATAGAGTGATAGTAATTGTGGAGGCAATTTGAATAAATTCTCTTCGTTCATTTTTGTTGTCGATCGATCGGTGCCGGGAGTTTTTCTTGGCTACGAACCAGGAACTAAAGGGTATCGAATTTATGATCCAGTGAAGGATAAGCTCATGATCGGTCGTGATGTGATATTCGATGAGAAGGTAGCTTGGAATTGGGAGGAGACAACGAGCGGAAGCGTGGGCGATGCGGCTAACTTTGAAATATTTCGGGTGCGGTGCCTTGATGACACCGTAGCTCGTCCGACAATAGGAGCAGATGATGATCTCGTTTCCGAACAGGCCGGTTGGGAGCCGAATTCACCTACAGTATCAATTCCAAGCGCAGGAGGTGGTGCATCGCCACACACACTGCCACATCACCAGATCCAATGGGCTACTCCACCATCGCATGACAGTGATTTTTCAGATGGTGCTCCACTCAGATACAGGACCATCCCCAATCTGCTAGATACAACCGATGAAGTACAGGACTTCGAGTATAGCGGCATATGCTTAGTAGCTGCAGAAGAGCCGAAGTCAATTCAAGAAGCGTTGTCAGAGCAGTGTTGGAGGAAGGCAATGGAGGAGGAGATGAAAGCCATTGAGGAGAACAAGACATGGGTTACCTGTGATCCTTCACCTAAGCAAAAGGCTATCGGCCTTAAGTGGGTGTTCAAGGTCAAGAAAGACCCAGAAGGAAGAATTGTCAAGCACAAGGCTCGCCTTGTGGCAAAAGGCTATGCTCAGAGACAGGGAATTGATTTCGATGAAGTATATGCCCCTGTTGCCAGGATCGAGACTATAAGAGTTCTGCTTGCACTAGCAGCACATGGTGGTTGGGAGGTTCACCATATGGATGTTAAGTCTGCATTTTTGAATGGTGATCTATTAGAGACAGTGTTTGTGCAGCAGCCTCCAGGTTTTATCATTGGCAGTTCAAACAAGGTGTTGAAGTTGAAAAAGGCACTATACGGCCTTAGATAGGCACCTCGAGCGTGGAATGCTAAACTTGACAAAGAATTGATTGCTCTCGGTTTTGTAAGGAGCAAGTTGGAGCATGCTGTGTACAAGAGGAGCAGCAGTAAATCTTTTCTCATTGTCGGTGTTTATGTTGATGACCTCATAATCTCAGGATCTTCAGTTGGAAATATTCTAAAGTTCAAGGAAGAGATGAGAAGGAGGTTCAACATGAGTGATTTGGGGCTCCTCAGTTACTATCTTGGGATAGAAGTCAAGCAAGGAGGTGGTACAATCACTCTAAGCCAAAGTGCATATGCTCTGAAGATTCTGGAGAATGCTAACATGAAGAATTGTAATTCATGTGATACTCCAATGGAGTCAAGGCTGAAGCTCGGCAAGTTGAAGGGAGAAGATGCAGTTGATCCGACAGCCTATAGAAGTCTGATTGGCAGTTTAAGGTACATTGTAAACACACGACCAGACTTAGCCTATGCTGTTGGAGTGGTGAGCAGGTATATGGAGGCGCCAGGAAAGGAGCACTGGCTAGCTGTTAAGTGTATTCTGAGATACCTAAAGGGAACCGTTGGGTATGGATGCATATATACAAGAGGAGGAGAACTGCAGCCCATGCTTTGTTGGGCTATAAGCGACAATGACTTTGCCGGAGATGTAGAAGATAGAAGCATCACATCTGGTCAGCTGTCTACTTTCTTGGCAAGAGCTTGGTGACATGGTCGTCAGAAGCGAAAGATCGTCGCGCTTTCATCTTGTGAGGCTGAATACGTCGCGCGACGCAGCAGCGGCGTGCCAAGGAATCTGGCTGAGCCGACTCATAGCTGACATGTTGGGAATGAAGGAAGCGACGGTGGAGCTACTCATGGATAATATGTCCGCAATTGCTCTCACGAGAATCCGGTGCATCATGAACGAAGCAAACATATTGATATGAAGTATCACTTTCTTCATGAATGCATAGAGGATGGTAAGGTGGAGGTGGATCACATCGGGACAGCAGATCAATTGGCTGACATCTTCACCAAGTCGCTGGGGAGAATTAAGTTCACAGAATTAAGGAGTGCTTTAGGAGTCGTGGAGGTGCATCAGACTTAGGAGGTGATTTGTTAGATAAGTTGATGCAGCACTTGTAATCGGTCGTTTCAGTTCGTGTTCAGGGGTGAGTCAGTTAGGACCGACCGTAGTCGAGTCGTGCCTCGCTACGATGCGGTCCGTAGAGTCTGTCATGGCCACGCCATGACGTGCGGGCGCACGGGACAATCATCGCGGGAAACGGTGTTTGTACCCGATACGGCATGGCGTGGGGTCTTATATATACATGAATAAAGGGACTCAAAGGCTGTCACGTTAGCAGTAACAATTCCAATCTTGTTCGCAAGTTTTTACATCTATCTTAGTTCTAGCTCTCGCTGAGGAGTCGCCGCGGTCACCACGCCGACGTCGACGTTCACGTTCCAGCCGATCAAGCTCAATCGGTTCCAACAAAAATGTTGGGCTCTATGTACTTGTAAACTCGAGATGGGTCTCATAACCATTTTCTTTGATGCATTTTGTATCATATTCTGTGATAACCCTTTTGTAAAGGGATCTATTAGTTTTTTCTGTTTGAATATAAGCAACAACTATTACTACAGAGTTTTATTGAGTTCATGCATCCTTTAATGTTTCTTGTTGACCTCGATAGAACTGTTGACCTTAGTAATCACCATTTGTTTACTACGGTTCATAAGGATAGCTGGTATTGGTTTTTCAACCACTAGCAAGTCCAATAAGAGCTCACACGGCTATTCTGCCTCTCCAAAGCAGTCAAGTTCTACCTTCATGGTTGGATTTGTCAAAATGGTATGTTTGAAAGACCTACATGACACAAAGTAAACACATACCCACTTGTGGTGTGGATCTGTATGTAATCTGTTATGGTACACAAGTATAAGATGAAGGAAGAAATTGTAGGTTTCTTTTTTCTGAGATTACACAGACCTGTGTCTACCTCTTATGGGCTCATATCATGCTGGTTTTAGTTGGGCATAGAGGGCAATTTGGGCCTACCTCGTACAGGCAAGGATAATATTTGAGTTCTATACAGGCAATTTCGAACCATGTTATAAATTTTCAACTTTTTTTCTCTTCGAATTTTTCTAATAACTGAAGAAAACAAGAAAGAGAAAGTCTTAATAAATCTACAGGGAAGGGAGATATATAGAATATAATTTGTAAATGCTATAATCGTTGCATTCATGTAGGTAATATTTATAGTAATGTGTATACAATTTCTGGTTACACCTTATTTTAAATCTCGATACTCATTAGAGAAATCAGATATGCCAAAAATGCACAGAAGATTTTATTCTCCGTTTATTTAGTGCTATAATATATATATCTGCAAATGTTCTCTATAAAAGAACTCACATACAAGTTCGAAAGTAATACTGTTCTGTCTTTTCTCGAGAATTGAGAGGCATAGAAAGCATCATCGTCAGGACAAACAACAATGAAGCACGTAATTCTTTGCCTGCAAATCTCACTGCTACTCTCCAGCTTCTCCTACTCGATGCAGGCCCAATACACCTCGATTTTTAGCTTCGGCGACTCCTACACCGACACCGGCAACAAAGTCATCCTCTCCGGCCCGTCGACGCCAGGCCTGCTGATCAACAAACCTCCGTACGGCATGACCTTCTTCGGCCATCCCACCGGCCGCCTCTCCGACGGCAGACTGGTCATAGATTTCATCGGTAAGTTTCTTCCACGGTGTGCGACCGAGCGTAGTTTCGTCTGCTCCTTATCTCGACGCCGGCCGGCAATGTAATGCAGGCATGCATGATACCTGATCGATTAATTCGCGCCCTTTTTGTGTGCGGTGTGACGATGTACACAGCCCAGGCACTCGGGCTGCCTCTCCTTCCGCCATCGCTGTCGAAGAACCAAAACTTCAAGCAAGGCGCAAATTTCGCGGTGGCTGGCGCTACGGCGCTGAAAACGAGCACCACGAGCCCAGCATTCTACCTGCAGGCCGGCGGCGGCAGCGCCAACAAGCCGCCTCCCAATAACATTTCACTCAGTGACGAGCTGGGGTGGTTCGACGCCATGAAACCCACGCTCTGCGGCTCACCCCAAGGCACGTAATCAATTCGTGCAGTGTTCATGTCCGTTTTTTTTTTTTTCTGTTCGTACGTACACCATACTACTGATACTACGTACGTTGCTGACGTGCTCTGTATGCTCTGCAGCATGCAAGGAGTTTTTCGGCAAGGCGCTGTTCGTCGTCGGGGAGCTGGGTTGGAACGACTATGGCGTGATGCTGGTCGGCGGCAAAAGCATCGCTGAAGCGCAGTCCTACGTGCCTCGGATCGTCGCAACAATCGTTGCTGCCACGGAGGTACGTGACTTAACTGTAACCGTACATGAAAGCATGAATGATCCAACTGTAGCTTTAAGTCTTTAACTGGTCGTGTGCACGCATGCAGAAGCTGATCAACGACGGCGCCACGGCGATCGTGGTGTCCGGGATCTCGCCGATGGGCTGCGCGCCGGGGAACCTAGTCCTCCTGGGTAACCAGAACGGAGCCGGCGACTACGAGCCGGACACGGGGTGCCTGAAGGGCTTGAACGATCTATCCAAATCCCACAACGCACAGCTGAGCGTGGCCCTGAGAACGCTGGGCGGGAAGTACCCCGGCGCGCGGATCACGTACGCCGACCTGTACGCGCCCGTGATCGCGTTCGCAGCGGCGCCGGCGCGGTTCGGGTTCAACGGCGCGGACGGCGCGCTGAGGGACTGCTGCGGCGGCGGCGGGGGCAAGTACAACTTCGACCTGAAGGCGGCGTGCGGGATGCCCGGCGTGCCCGTATGTGCTAACCCGTCGGCGTATGTCAACTGGGACGGCGTCCACCTCACCGAGGCGGCGTACCGCCGCGTCGCCGATGGGTGGCTCCGGGGACCCTACGCCAACCCGCCCATTCTCGGCGCGTAGCGATGCAGTCACCACTCTCACCAGTCGGATATGTGAACACGTGCATAAGAAGAGTTGCACAACGGTAGACGGGAACCAGACGTGTGTTGGGTCGTTGTCTAAAGATGTGCCAAATTTAATCATCTCTCTCCAACACCATGTGAAAGACAGAACCGTTCCCCGCTCTTGACCTAGGGCTACAGTAGCCCTAGGGCGATTCGCGGGCGACCGAGGGGAGTTCGGCGTTCCCGCCGGCGATTCGGCCGGCCCCTCCCCTCCGGTGGCCGTCGGGCGCCGGAGGTGGAGGGGCCGGTCCTCGCCGGGTGGGTTGGAGCCCCGAGCCCGCCGGCTAACGGCGGCGGCGACGGCGACCCGACGGAGGCGACGGCGTGCTCGTGCCCGGCGGTTTCAAGCTCGTGGGGAGTCGGTCCTCCAAGGTGGTGCGGTCGACGTCGGCGGTGTCCGTGCGTTCCGTGCCGGCCCGGAGGTGGTTGTGTCCCGGCGACGGCGAAGAGATGGTGATGACGCCGGCGTTTCGAATAAGGTACTCCGGACCTCTTCCCATCCGGCGGCGATGTCTTCGGCGGCGTCGGTGGTCCCGTGAGTGTTAGGTCTAGGTTTAGGTTAGGATGCAGTTTACGGATCAAAAGGAAGATGGTTTGCGATGGAGATGAAGGAGGCGCTAAAGGTCTTTGGAGAAGGCCGATGGGCTTGGGAGGCGGCGAACTCGGCATCCGGCCTAGAAGTAAGCCCTCCTATGCGGCCGCCATCTTGGTGTTTTGCGACGTCAAGCGTGGATCTGGTGTCTTCGGCGGCGGCGAAGTGGTTAGGGTGGAGCGACAAGCGGGAACCCGAAGCTTAAGGGAAGATGAACAGTAGTCATAGGGACTTCTTTGTAATTTTTCTTTTTGGGGTTTTTGTTTGTAAAAGTGTAATATCTTCCTACTCAAAAAAAAAAAAAAAAAAAAAAAAAAGATGTGCCAAATTTGAGAGATTTAGATTATTTTCCTAAAATTATAATCTGAACACGTGCCAAATTTGAGAGGAGTTTAGAATCTTTTTCCCTAATAAATACTAGAAAAACAGGAGTGGCCATGTGTGCAAAGCTCTAAACTGGGTCCTGAGCACGTCCAGATCCAACCCTATGTTGGGCCATGCTCAACCATAGCCCAACTCGTTGCGCTTTACGGAGTAGGAGTACTCGTTACCTACTTGGACTGGTGGGCCGGGACTCTCTTTTCACAGGCGTGGCGTTTGCTGCAGACTGCAGCTGCAGACACGGAGGATTCGGACGCCACTGTAGCGTAGTGGCGGTACACGGGCACCATCTGCATGGCAATCGGCCTCGGGCCCCTTGCAAAGCTGCAGACTGAACTTGTCCATGCAGAGTCCCCAGAAGTGTCTGGGCCCTACTCGCGTGGGGAAAAGGGCCCAGCCCAGAAATAAGATATTCGAAAGCTGAGCATCCTCCGTATCCCCCAGGGCCCCGCTGTCGAGTGTCGACCAGAGAGGAGAGCTTGTCGCTAATCGTATTCTTTGTTTGCTTGGTGTACAGTAGCGCACAGGATTTGTTATTTACTACTAATAAATCTACTGTATAACAGTAGAGATTACGATCTACTGATCTCGTGATGCCTGTGAGATCCTGCTAAGCATTGCATCAGCTAGTGGTTTCTGGTGTTACAGAACAGTAGTGTGACTTTGACAGTTGGGGCGATGCAGGTGAACTACTAGTGCTGCCGTGCTGGCCGTGGCCTACACAGCGTTGCATTGCATGATGCTGGCATGATTTTTGGTTATTATTGGCAGCGCGCACCCTACCAAAGTTTATGTCATTTACGAGCACTGAATGCCCATAAATGAGCAGTAATGTGTAGGAGTACGAGTAGTCTGTACTGTCGTAAATGAGCAATCAGAATGGAACAGCATAGCAACAATGTTCTTCGGACCTGTGAATGGTTGCCACTGACCGCTGCTGCTTCTGATGTGGACTATGGAGAGAGCATTGCAAGTACACCTCACAAAAACGAATAATAGGAATGGAGATGAGTGACCGAGAGCCAGCCTCCACGCCCCCGACGGCGACCGCCCCGGCGCCGTCGCCCACCGCCGCTTCCCCCACCAAACCCCATCGCCCAGCCCCCCCATCACCACCACCAGCCGCCGCTGCGCCGGATCTACCGGGCCATGCTGCTTCCTCCGCGGAGGGACCCCCGTGTCAGCCAGATCCGGTGGAAGTAGAGGTGGAAGACGTCGAGCTACTGGACTGGGATGAGGAAGACATTGATGGCCATGTGTCTGAAGCTACTGCTGCTGCCGCAGCGGCCGTGGAGGAGCAGCTTACCCCGCCTCCCAGTCCGGGGTCTGCGACGGAGGCACGCGCCGGACCGGATGCAGAGGCGCTACCGGCGGACCCAAGCAGGACAGGCGCAACGGACGCGCCCTCTTCCAAGACTAGCACTCTTCAACCCTCTGTGCGGTGCATCGCAGGGGGTCAGGTCGAAATTGGTGAAAGTTCCAGCCGAGCGGCCGGGGACGCCTTCAATGGTCCTCTGCCGGCGGGCTCTGCTGGGGCATCCGAGCACGTGACGATTCATTCGACGGACCGGCGGGGCGAGGAGGGGAACCGCTCCGCCGAGGAGCGCCGCGGAGGGAGCACTTACTCCTCCTCCGCGCCAGCGCCGGAGCCGGCCAGACGCGACAGCGACAACTCCAAGCTCTGCCATGGTGCAGGGAGCTCACCGACGCACGCCGCGGACCAGGTACAACAAAGTTGCCGCTCTCGTTTCCCTGCATCTGAGATCTACAGGCCCGAGGCGCCGAACGTTCCCATTCGGGCACCGGCGGCCAGGAAGAGTTATAGCGACGCCGCCCGTACCCCGCCACGCCCCCAGCCTGTTCGACCTCCGGCGCGACCGAGGGGCAGAGTGTGGCGCCCAGTCAAATCTCCCTCCTCCGCCTTCAATGCCACCGGAGGGAGGCAGGGTCCGCCGGCGGGCTATAAAAACACCTTCGAGGGGAGGTGCTTCCGGTGCCTCGCTAAGGATCACAAGCTCGCCTCCTGCCGGGATCCTCTTCGCTGTCTTGCTTGCCGGGGTTTGGGGCACCTTGCTCGAAACTGCCCGGTGAAGTGGCAAGAGGGTCATCGACAGCCGATCCGCGAGAGGGTCCGCTTCCCCAAGACAAGCATCCACTCCAGAATCGGTGAACAGGTTCCCCCTCCAATCCACAGCCGTCTCTCCTTCCCGCCTCTCTCCGGGCAGGCAGACGAGGGCGGAGGTGTACCGGCGGGGGGAGAAGGCGCATCAGGAAGGAAGCATGGTCTACGTTCCAGGGATGGCGGAGAACCGCCCCAGGGAGGGGGCGGCCGTCGTGCTCTCCACCACCTCCCTGACTGGCGAGATCACCAAGCTCTGCGCCCGGGCCGTCCTCCTCGTCGCCCGGTCTGACATCAAGTACCTCAACATCACCAGCGGGGAGGTGGCCCAGGCTTTCAACCACCGCCTGCGCGTCCAGGTCCCGCGCTATGAGGCGGTCGTCACGCGCCATCGCCCGGAGGACTTCCTCGTCGTCTTCGCCTTCCCGGCGCAGCGCGAGGCGGCCATCCAGGCGGGCGTGGTCCGCGTCCGCGGCGTGGACTTCGACATCCTGCCGTGGACGGAGGAGCAAAGCACGCGCGCACACGCACCTGGTGGTACCGCGTCGCGTCGCCATCGACAACTTGCCTATGCACGCTGGAGCGCGCGGGTCGCGCAGACGGTCTTCAGGTGATGGCCGCCTCCTTGACAAGGTGGAGGCGGCCACGTTCGAGCGGGAGGCAACGGAGCTCTTCTTCGCCGGGCGTGGATGTGGAACCCGGACTTCCTTCACCGTTCCAAGACGATGACCATCTTCCCGCCGGGGCGGACGATCGCAGCGGCATCGGGGCGGCCACTTGGCGGAACACGGTGGTTGCTCCCCCGCCGGTGGGTCGCACGTACAATCTGCTCATCCACATCGACGGGATTGAGGACCGGACTCCTCCGCGCCACCGCACGCCCTCCTCCGGCGAGTGGCTATCGTCCTCCGAGTCGGCGGAGTCCGAGGAGTACCCAAGATCTACGTGTTTGAGGACCGGGTGCCGGGGGTCATCGGCGGGCGCGCCGACCACCGGGCCCGGAGCACATCCACCCCCGCGGCCCACGCCCGACGTCGCCGGAGGATGATGATGACGGCCGTGGTCCCGGGGTCCCCAAGGGACTCCCGGAGCGCGGCAAGCGGCGCTTCGGTGCGGTGCGCCGGGCGGGTGGACACTCGGCGCGGGGAGCAGCGAGAGAGCGCACTCGCTCACCGGCGGAGTACGAGCGCGGGATGCGGGTGACCAGGGAACGCCAAGTGATGATCGCGCGGCCGGAGGGTAGAGCGTGGTGACGGGGCTCGCCTAGAGCCGGGGACCCCCGCGCGGGGAGGATGCGGATTGGGAGCGCCGTCGCTCGCGTTCCCCGACCGGGACACTGTCACGACTCCGGCCATGGATGTTGCTGCCGTCGCGGCCGCCAAGATGGGCGGCGACATGGGTTCGGCCCTTCGTCCGGGGTGCTTGGATGTTGTAGGCTGGTGCGCCATCGCCTCCGGTGCAAAGCACCCGGACCCGATGCTTGACTTCTACACTTTGGCCAGTGCGGGGATGACATCACTTTGGAGCCGGGAATGTTGATCTGCTGCGGGTTGGGACCCTATGTGGGGGAGTACGAGGCACTGCGCCCGGCGGTTCACCGCCGGGTGGCGCTGTCCTTCTCGCCACCACCGTCACCTCCTCCGCCGTTTGTATGAGCCACTAGCGCGTTCGCCCGACTATGTTCCGTCTCGGGCTCGGGACAAGACGGCGGACTGAACGAGGAGCGGCGGCTCGGGTCTCGCCAATGTGGTGCACTTCGGCCCGGATCACGGTTGACGCGGGAGATCGGCGGGGAGGTCAGGGAGGTGGCCATCTACGTGCGGGGAGGCGGACATGTTCCTTGAGGCGCGCGGAATGCAATTGTTGACGAGCATCTTCGTGCCACGTGAGCGGCCGCCGATGGACGCACCGGAGGCCGAGAACAAGGGGAGGGCAAGACTGCGCCGGGGAAGGAGCCAACCGGGAGGAGTATCGGGCGACGGCGAAGACCCGGTTCGGTGCCGGTCTCCAAGAGGGCCACTCACCGTCTCATCAAGGCCTTTGGTCCAGGCTGCTGCGGGAAGAGCTTGTGGGGAAGCGGGCGATGGAGGAGTACATCAAGTCCTACGGGGCTCCCATGGCGAGGAGCGCATCAAGGCGGTGCGCATGCGACCTCGGCCCCGGACGGCGGCCCGGCCACAGGCTCGCTGCGGCTCGGGCGCGGCGGAGCGGGGAGATGGCGGTGGAGATGAGCTCATGGTCGACACCCGGGGTGATTGACGGTTGTGTATCTGGTTTCATGTTTAGTGTCCTCGAGCATCGGTGGAGTAGCAAGGTGGTCGAGGGGGTGTGTCCTCTCGTGTGTGGTGTGCCCCGCAACTATAAAGGGCGTTTGGTGTAGTGGTGTGTTGTGCCTGCTAGCACGGGGGCGGTTTTAGTTTGTTGTTCGGGGTAGGGTGTGCTCGAGTGCTTTGCAACTTGTTAGGGTCTCTAGGTCTCGGGTTCGAGTTGCAAGCAAGTAGTAGTGGGATTTGCGGGCCATGTCCTGATGCCCTGTAGTGGTGTTGCAGTTTGGTTTCCTAATGAGTAATGTGTTTTCAGTTATGTCTTGGAATGTCGGGGGTTTGAATGATGCAGCGCACCGGAGCTGGTGAGGGAGAACACAATCTGCGCAAATCCTTCATTGGTGTGCCTCCAGGAAACCAAAATTAGCTCCATGTCTTCAGTAATATTGAGAGATACCCTTGGAGGTAATCTAGCAACTCACTGTACACTAGATGCATCTGGGACCAGGGGGAATTCTGCTTGCATGGGACCAAGAGGTGGTGCAGGTGTCTGATTTGGCAGTCAGGCAGTTCTCAATTTCAGCAATGGTCAAAGTACAAAGTGGAGACACATGTTTTTGCCTGACAACTTGCTATGGGCCGGCTGATGATGCCAGGAAGGAAGATTTTTACAGGAAATGTTATTGAGCAAACCAGCAGCAGGGATTCCTTGGCTAATTTTAAGAGATTTCAATCTGATTTACAAAGCAAGCGACAAAAACAACCTCAACCTCAACCGAAGGCTGATGGGAAAGTTCGGGGCTGCTCTGGACAATTGTGAGTTGATGGAGATATGCCTACAAAATCGTCGCTTCACTTGGTCCAATGAAAGGCAGCAACCTACACTTTGGTCGGGCTGGACGAGCGTTCTGTAATACGATTGGGAGGTTCTGTTCCAAGGCTATGTGCTCCATGCTCTGTCAACAGGCGCTTCGAGATCACTCTCCGATCTCGCTCACGCGCCAACAGGCCGTGCCAACTAAAGCAAGATTCGATTCGAAGATCACTTTGGATACATGTCCCAGGTTTTAAGGATATAGTTCAGCAAGCATGGTTGAAGCCACGGTCCGGTTCAGCACCGTCGGTTATCGGGAAGAAGCTTTCGAAACAGCCAAAGCTCTCCGGCTTGTGGAGCAAACCCTTGTTCGGCAAGGTACGGCTACTGACTACACATTGCAAATGAAGTCATTGGGAGGCTGGATATTGCACGGGAGGACAGGCAAACTGTACGTGGATGAAGTTCAGCTAAGGAAGGAACTGAAAATCGGGCTCTTGGGACTAGCGGCGTAGAGAGGTCAAGAAGGAGACAGGCTTCTAGATTCATTTGGCTCGGGCGGGGATGCTTCTACAAAGTTTTTCCATATCAAAATGAGCGGTAGAAAAAGAAGGAAGCATATCGCTTCTCACGAAAAGGAATGATGGGACTCTAACATGGCAACATGAAGAAAAGGAACAAGTTCTGCATGACTACTTCTCGGGTATTATGGGTACACGGGTGCAGCGATCAAGGAACTTCAACTGGAACGTCTCAACCTGAGCACGGTGCAAGAGATTGAGGGTTTGGAATTGGACAGGCCATTCACAGCTGAGGAGTTAGACAGAGCGGTAAAGGGATTGCCAAATGACAAAGCGCCGGGGCCGGATGGTTTCACAAACAATTTCTACAAGCATTACTTGGGGTATCATCGGGTTGGACTTCTTAGCTGCTTTCAACGCATGTTTGCTCACCACGGTGGGGCGTTGGAGCATATTAATGGCGCTCATATGGTGCTGCTGCCCAAGACAGAGGTTACTTCTGAACCAAAAAATTTCAGGCCAATAAGTCTCATACACTCTTTCGGCAAGCTGTTCAGCAAGGTGTTAGCCAGCAGGCTGTCGTACTACATTGATGATCTTATTGCTCCATGCCAAAGCGCCTCATCAAAAAAAAAGGTGCATCCAGGACAACTTTATGTATGTTAGAGGGCTGGCAAGGCATTACCATCGAACCAAAACTCCTTCGTGCCTAATCAAACTGGACATCAGCAAAGCATTCGATACAGTATCCCGGGAATATCTTCTACGAGATGCTCACCCACAGGGGCTTCGATAACGGGTGGACTGAATGGTCGATCGCTATGCTCGAACATCATCTTCATCGGTGCTTCTCAATGGCAATCCTGGACCAAGAATCTTACACCGTAGAGGGCTCGAGGCGGGGTGACCCACCGTCACCATATCTCTGCTCATTTTAGCTATGGACGCCCTCAACCGTGTCTTTGACATCGCTACTGAGAAGAAGGAAGGCTATCACCGCTCGAGAGGTCGACACGCAAAGCTAAGACTTTCACTCTATCTTGATGATGCTTGTGATCTTCACAAACCCAACAAAGGACGATATTAGCTGCATTATGGACATTATGTCGGCCTTCGGAGATGCCACGGGGCTAAGAATCAACATGACCAAGAGCACGGTGGCGCCTATTAGGTGCACGGGTTTAGACATGGATGAGGTATTGCGGCTGATTTCTCCGCGCCGGGGTGCGGTTCCCTATCCAATACCTCGGCTTGCCATTAACACTTGGGAGAATCGGGATGGTGCATCTACAGTACATTCAAGATCGGGCAAAAGGGAAAATGGCTGGATGGCGGGCAAGTTGATCTCGATTCTTTGGAGAAGGAGCTTGTCAAGTCGGTGCTAACCACTGCCGGTGTATCGATTACAACAATCAAGCCGCCGAAAAAGTTTATTAAAGAACTAGACAAGGCTAGAAGGCGGTTCCTATGGGCGGGAGACAATCAACTCACCGGAGGTAAATGTAAGGTGGCTTGGCCAATTTGCTTTGAGACCTACATTAAAAGGTGGACTGGAATCAAAGACCTCGAAGCTTTCGGCGGGCGCTTCGGCTCGGATGGCAATGGTTTGCATGGGATGACAGAGAGAGGCCGTGGAAGACTTTGCAAATTGAGGCGGATGATGAAGACAGGCGTCTCTTTAACGGGGCAACCGAGGTGGTTGTGGGAAATGGTCGGCGGCGTTGTTCGCACTCACGATGGCCGCATGGTCATGTGCCGGGTGATCTTTTCCCGCAGCTTTTCATTCATAGCAAGAGGAAAAACGGGACGATGAGGCATTGCATGACAATACATGGGTTCGGGATGTCGATTACAACATGAATGCTCAGCTCATTGCGCGAGCATAGACCTATCGAGAGATGATACAAGATTTGCCTCAAAAACGCCGCAGGGACAAGATAATGCGGGCCGTGTCGCCAAGTGGGTGTTATTCCGCGAAGTCGGCCTACGACCCGCGGTTCCAACATCTTGAGGACTGTAATGCTTGCAACCTACACTTGGTCCACCGGAGCGCCGCCGAGATGTAAGTTTTTTCCGTGGCTTCGCTAAGAGATAGGTTGTGGACTGCAGCTAGACTCCAACTTAGACAATGGCCCAATGAGTATTTACATCAATTGTGCATGAGAAATTTGGAAACATCTTTTCACTGTTTGTGGAGTGCCCAAAGTGGTCGATCGATCTGGGATAGAGTCGGGAGTGGGCGAAGGTAAGGTGTTTTCAGCCAACAAGCATGGGGCAATGCAATCGGTATGAAGGAATGGTTCCTCCAAGTGATGCATACCTTACCGTCAACGATCGGAAAAGGGCCAAATCACTTGCTCATATTGGTAGCCTGGGAAGTATGGAAGGAAAGAAATAATAGGGTGTTCGGGAAGGAGGCCAAGCCAATGCAAGGTATCGTCGAAGCCATCTATGGTCGGGCATCGGATTGGGCTACGGCCGGCAACAAACACATTCAGTCTTTGCTCCCGGTGGATGAGGGTGTGCCGGGGCACGGTTAGGGGTAGTTGTATCTCGGTTCAATGTAAATTAGTGTAAATGTTGTCCAGGGGTGGCTTAGACCCTACTTAGGTAGGCTCGAGCAAAAGAGGGGGGAGCGGTGCATCTTGCGCCGGCCATTGTAATACTTCTTTCTTCTTATCGATGAAAAGCCGGAAACGGGTCTTTCGAAAAAAAAAAGAGAGAGCATTGCATCAGCCATTGCAATTCCAGTTCTTTGCTAATGGTACTGGGAATTTTGTGCGTACTAGGAACAAGAAACGACTCAGTTACTGTTTATTGTCGTAACTCGTAACAATCTGTCACGTTGTGCGTGCCTGCCTGATCCCAGTGAGCACCGCGTCGCTCGCTGTGGTCGGGGCCGCCGGAATAATTGAGCTTTGGCCTTTGGGAGCGTCAGGCCCTGGTACTGGAGCTACACCACACATGAGCACGTGAGCTGAGCTGCGTGAGCATGAGTGAAGACAGGACGGACGGGTTTTTCGCGGCGTGGCAAAAAAATCAGACAGACAGGCGGCAGGAGGACCCGCCACAATTACTGTGGACGCAGTACTGGAGTAGCCGAGCTCGAGCTGCTGTGCTGCTGGCTGCTGCCGTGCTGCGTCCACCACCCACCTCCTATTCACATCACACACATCGGCCGGCATGGCATTTATCCCCCACCTACAATCTCAGGCAATCCGCCATTACTGAGCCTGAGCCCCCATCGCCCATCTCCCCATCCGGTCGTCGCACCTCGCAACGCCCAAGCGCCACCACCCCCTGTCCGTCTGTTCCTCTGCCTAGTGCCTACTCCGTACTACCTAGCCAAGCCCAAGCGCAGCCGCACCTGTGGTGGCTGTCTATCAATCAGTGACTGACTGACGGACGCCACTGCCGTGCCACCACTCGCTTGCTTCATCCAGCCGTCCCGGCGGTGTGCTGTACTGGTAGCATCACCACCGCCACCGATCCCATTCCTCCCATGGCGGACCACGCCAGGCTGCAGCCCGTGCTCGCCGCCGTCCTGTTCTGCTGCAGCTGCTTCCTCATCGCGCAATGCCGCGGCGGCGGGCCGCAGAACTACACCTCCATGTTCAGCTTCGGCGACTCGCTCACCGACACGGGCAACCTGCTCGTGTCCAGCCCGCTCTCCAACCACATCGTCGGCCGCTACCCCTACGGCATCACCTACTTCCACCGCCCCACCGGACGATGCTCCGACGGACGCCTCGTCGTCGACTTCCTAGGTAGTGGAGTGCATTTCCTTCAGTATCCGATCCGAGTGCATTTCGTTGTTCCTGACGGTCGCGACTTGCTTGTTGTTCTCTTTGCAGCGCAAGCGTTCGGCCTGCCGCTGCTGCAGCCGTACCTGCAGTCCCGCGGCAAGGACCTCCGCCGGGGCGTCAACTTCGCTGTCGGCGGCGCCACCGCCATGGATCCGCCCTTCTTCCAGGAGATCGGCGCGTCCGACAAGCTCTGGACCAACCTGTCACTCAGCGTCCAGCTCGGATGGTTCGAGCAGCTCAAGCCCTCACTCTGCAGCTCCCCAAAAGGTCCGTCCGTTCCTTCGCATTGCATGCCTTCCAATACTCAAATCCGATTTCACATTTGGGATTTTCAAGTGTCCCAAAAAAAAAAAAAGAGATTCTCTAATGACTAAGATTGAAATGAGCGCTGATTGCAATGTCTTTTTTGGTGCTCGAAAATCTGTTGACACAACAGAGTGCAAGGAGTACTTCAGCAAGTCCCTGTTCCTGGTCGGAGAGATTGGGGGAAACGACTACAACTACGCTTTCTTCAAGGGCAAGACCCTGGACGACGCCAAGACCTACGTCCCCACGGTCGCCGCCGCCGTCACCGATGCCACCGAGGTCACCCACCGAATCTCGCTCCCCATTCTTTATTGCATCTAATCCATCTCTCTGCATTTCGCACTAAACAATTTGGGAATCGCTACTCACGACAACAAACAGAGGCTGATCAAGGCCGGCGCCACGCACCTGGTGGTGCCGGGGAACCTGCCCATCGGGTGCTCGTCGGCGTACCTGACCCTGCACCCGGGCCGGAACAGCACCGACTACGACGCCGCCGGCTGCCTCAAGACGTACAATGACTTCGCGCAGCACCACAACGCGGTGCTCCAGCAGAACCTGCGCGCGCTCCGGGCCAAGTACCCGCAGGCACGGATCATGTACGCCGACTACTACGGCGCCGCCATGTCCTTCGCCAAGAACCCCAAGCAGTTCGGTGAGTGAGATTGCGAGAGCTTTTCCAATTCGACATCATCAGACGTGTTCATCTCATAACTGATCGGATAGTCTGAAAGTGACACGGAATGGTCACTATTCTGAGGTAGACTAGACATGGCCCCACCACGATCTGCAATCCAATTGGAGTTCAGATTGAGTGGCTCTTTCAGAAAATAAAAAGGGTTGGGGATCTAAGCTAAAACCTGTTCGGCCATCTCCTTTCGAGAAAAGGGAGCTATGTCTAGCTTATTGCTTGCTTTTGCTACAACGAAAGGCATATGGTCCTTTTGGTCAGTCATCTTCAGATTGCAGTGGCTAACACATGGATGTGAGACTGAAGAATTGAATCTTGACTCTTGAGCCGCTTTTACTGTAATTGGTAACCCTGCTTTCTGTGCTTAATGAAAGATCAGAGCACCTGCCTAGCTTGCCACCCCAAAATAATAAAAAAAAAAACTGGAGTGCTAAACCCATTTCTTTTAGACTACACTGATCTAGGCAGTGATCCTTCCATCCACGTAAAATCTGAACATTGGATTCTCAGTCTCCACTGTTAGGAGCCATCTAGAAATGTCTTTGTTGAGGTTGCAGAAGTCTACTGGCATCTTGGGCTGGTTCATTTTATCCTTATGAGCATTTATTTGGCACACACCAGTAAATTGATTTGAAATTCCCTTACCTAGTACTAGTAGATGTCACTGTCAGTCCAATGAAATCTGCTTCATTTTTCTTGACAAGATAATAATCTTGTTGCTATATTGATGAGTTCGTTAGCAGCTTGGTGAACTATCAAGGTCTGTTCTGTCCTATGTATAGGGAAATGAAAACGATATCTTCCAACTGTTTATAGACTTGGACCTCTAACTTCCCCTAACATGACAGATCCATCCAGAATTCAGTTATTCGGTGGTCTTGTGTATGTGAGCATATAACAACGACCTGATTAGTCATGGACAATTGACCACTGGGATGGAATGTGGACTGTTATGCAGAATTTTGAATTATTTTCTCAATTCATGCTACGTCCTAATAACTCAGATTCAATGTCCAAACAGGTCTGCATGGTAGCAACAGAAGTTTATTAGCCCAAGTTTTATGTGGATATTGTAGTTCTTCTAATCTTCTGGAATTTTGGGTTCAAAATTCAGTTCTCACTCTGGCTATTGTGTTCTGAGGTTCCAACAAGCACGGGCAAAGATGCAGAAGTAGAATCCAAAAGCAGGACACACGGACTTGACGGAGTGATTACATTTTTAGATAAAGGATAAAAATATCCGGCCTCTACGTCCGTAGACGTACACAGCCAATTATTACGAGTTGTGAACAAATAGAAAGAAAAGGAGAGCCAAAGTCTTAAAACAAAAGACTAGGACTACTGAAGAAACGGGGTGATTACATACATTTTGTGGAGTATTTGGAATGAAAGAAATCGGAGAACATTCCAAAAACACGGGCGATGCAGGAGCTGCAGCTGGCCTTCATCATCCTATCATGGAAGACATCAACTTCTACAAGTGGTCCTTTGAGGAAATATAGGCCATTGTCTGTGGGTTGGGTCTATGACTCCATGTCAGTTGGTTGCCTTGTGAACCCTCCATTTTGGTAGATAACTGCAGAGTGATGGGTGCTCTTGAATCTTGACATCACTACTTGCGTCTCCTTCCTCCTTTTTTCTGGCATCTTCTATGTTTATTCGCCTTGTTGTTTTTTTTTCTCTGTAAATGACCTGATCTCTTTCTAACATATTGGCTCAGGAATTCTGCTGTTGATGTTTCAGAGGAAAAAAAAAGGAAAACATGGTGTTCTGAACCTAAACTACTCTGTGGATGGATGCAGGGTTTACGGAAGGGCCGCTGCGGACGTGCTGTGGCGGCGGTGGGCCGTACAACTTCAACCCGAAGGCAAGCTGCGGCGTGCGGGGCTCAAGCGTGTGCACGCACCCGTCGGCGTACGCCAACTGGGACGGCGTGCACCTTACGGAGGCCGCCTACCACGCCATCGCCGACAGCATCCTCAACGGCCCCTACACCAGCCCGAGGCTCCTCTGATCCGGATGATCGATGAAGCTCATCGTCCATGGGCATGGTGGCAGCTCATCTCACCTGTAGTAGACTGTAGTAGCGGTGGCAAGAATGGCCGTGAGCTGCTAGCTGTGGTAATTAAACGACTGTTGTATGTACTCCTACTACTAGTAACTAGTGTGACGGTGTTGGGACTGCAAGGGTAACTTCGTAACTAAAATGATGGAGTTCTGCGTACGGCTTCTCAACTTGTGGATTTGGTGTGGACTGCGTCGTGAAATTGGTTCATCTGAGGTAGTACTTTGTCACTGAATCACTGGCAGGCGCCGGTGACTAGTGCTGAAGCTTTTCCTAAAAAGACTAGTGCTGAAGCTGCTCTTATCGTCTCTTCATGCCTTCCAAGTTCCATAGAGTCGAACTTGAAACTGCATTTCCCTAATGCTAGAATTAATGTTGTGGACATCAGGACCGCACAATGCTTCGTTGGACAACCCGAGTATGGCGAGTCCGGGAGACTACACAGAGGACAGGAAACTACTGAAAACCCTCCTAGGGTGTGTTTGATGCCAGCGCCCTGGGGAGCCTGGCCCATGAGCCAGGCCCAGGCCAGCCAGAGCCAGGCCAACGGGCTGCAGCTCGCCATGTTTGGTTCCCAGCACTTTTCAGCCTGGCCCAAGTTGCGCTGGTGTTTGTTCCCGGGCCAAATGGCCGGCTGGAGGCCAACTGCCACCAACTGCCGGGCCGAGCTGGTGTTTGGGGGCGAGCCGGCCGTTGCAACCGCCAGCAACCGCCAGCAACTACCACCCTTCACCACCCGCCAACACAAATCTCTTACCCAACATTTCATTGACAGAAGCATAGGATAGGTAATATTTTCATGAAAATGATCATCATTGGCCTCACAATTAACACAAATTCTTGATCATCGGCCTCAGAATTAAACAAGTCTACACATAATATGTTCTTAGCTCTTAAAGAGCAACAACACACAATGAAACAGTCCTGACATCAGGCAACAGGTTACACCAAACGGTGCAGCCAAAAACCAAGCAGCAGCATGACAATAGAGAGCATCGGACCATCTTCCACGACCCACTATTATCATGATGAACATTGAGAGGAACAGGAGGAGCAACAGGTTCAGAATGCAATGGAACATGGTACTGATGATCACTCATGTACTCTTGCAAAGCAGAAACAGCAAGAGCATGGCTGTTATATTTTTTGTGAACAATGCCAGATTGCCCAATGATGTACTTGCTGCATTCTGGCCAGCTTAGGTAAATCCCAGCATGCTTTCCATTGAAAATGACATAGTAGGAAGCCATGATCTCTGTAATAAACATTGTTAGCCTCAGTTTATGTACATATTATATTGATGTATGCTGTACAATGACATCATAGGCAGTAAGAATAATGTATCAAGTGGCCTCAGCTTTGTCAACTGGTGGGGTTGGTTATGTTTGAATCATTGGTGGCTTTTTGTGCAAAACAAAACTCCAAACAGCAAAAAAACAGTGAAGAATCAAAAGAAAGAAAGGAGCCACCTCATCATTACTGTTTTGCATCATTGGCCATTAAGTTTGCCCACAAACACCACCAAACTGACTCAAGTAATCCAAATCGAGAAGAAAGAAGGAAATTCCAATTGTAAATGAGAATTGCAGCACATAAAGAGTACTTAAATAAGGCAGCCAGCAGAGGCCACCAATAGTGCATTACAAAGCCAAATTTGCCACAACATTGTGGGCAGTACTACTCCTCTCCACTAATGTTAGTCACTATCCTGCCAGACTAACCCAAAAGAAGTCAGCTATACCACTGCACAAAAGCTACACCTAGGAGCCATCAAAATGGGAGAGGGAGGGAGGTGGAGGAACTATACATCTCAACAATCAACCCCCTCATGACCTTGCCGTCCTTTATGGACGAACTACATGTAGTAGTTCTTGGCAAGGTGGGTCCTCATCCGATGTCCCCGTGGACCTTCTCCATCTTCACAAAGCCCGTGGCAATGGCCTTGTTCTCAAGCGGTAGGTGTAGGTCGTGATGAAGGCCTCGATCTTGAAACCCTCCATCTCCATCACCGCTAGGTACAGTCGTGGTCAACATGACCAGCCCCCCGGTCTCCTCGTGCACTAGCAACATCTCTAACAGCATCTGACATGTTGGTCATCAAAAGAATCTCCTTCCCCTCTTCCTCTTACCTCCAACAGCAGACTGGGGCTTACCAGAGGTGGCCTTGCTGCCCTCAGGGGCTCCACCTTTGCTTCTTTGCTCTCAGCCATGTTAACCCCAAGAGGCTCACCAGACCCAATTGCATACCTCCCAGTGGCCTGGGAGTGAGCAAAGATGGCCTCCATCTCAACATAGAACCTAATGGGACAGTTAAGGAATTCAGCATCCTTTGGGTGGTCCTGCAGTGTAGGGTAGAGTTAAGGAGAAGTAAAGGGTAGGTAAGATAGGAAAGAGAGGCGGTTCCATCTACCTTGGTGTGCCCCGGTAGTGATCCCGCTCAAGCATTATGGCATGGACATCATTGTCCCACAAAGCAAGACTAAGATCCTTCGGCCTTGCGTATCCTTGACCACTTCGCCTCCACTTCCTCGTGTGATTGTACACCCGAGTTGGGCTCACAACATCACCACCGTACTCCTTCGGATCTTGGCAACATGGTTCACATCTTTGTCCTTGTAAACCTTGTCGGGCCTAGTGCCATCATTCACTAGCCGAGCCATTCTCCTAAGGACAAAGCCGTAGGTGGTGTTGTTCCACCTCATGATGCCATTGGAAGCCGCAGTATCTTGGTGCCGCAACAAGAGGAGCCGGAGCCCCAACGTGCAGCCTTGGGAGCATCAACATCAACCACTCGGAGCACCAAACACCGCCACCATTGCAGACACATTCACTTGGGCAAAATCCATCCTAAGCCGATGTCCAATACAACATTTCAACAAGTGTAAGAACAAGTACTAGTATTTAAAATGGTGGCCTCGGATAATTATCACAAACAAGTCATGGTGGTCATATTAAATAAATGAGGAAGTCCAGAAAAATGAATGAGGTTGTAGTGGTCATTAGTGCTACACTCATCCATGGAAGCCATCACAATGTGCTTTGGTCCACATTAGTTGCTTCCTTTCGGATGAAGGTAGCACTTATGTCAACTACAAAAAAGTGCAACAAAGCCAAATTAAAATCCACCAACAGCCACCTTCAATAATAAAGCATTGTCAACATCATTGGCCACCACGATCACCATGGAACAAGTAACAACGTATAAACCAACAGAATAAACAAATTCCAAATGAAGTAAGATTATTACGAAATTGTCTCGGTTGTCCAAAGAACCATTACATAAAAAAGGTTCCAAATCCACATGTTCCAAGCAAGGGCCAACAAATTCACAAATGTGACAACATACATGCAATGCTCAGGTCCTATAGGTGCCCCTAGAAGCCCACATTGCATTAGCAATGTCATCTCTCCTCCGGGTCATGGCCACGAGTCCTCTTCATCCCGATCCGGTCAAGCGGGGGTTATTAGGTGGCAGCCGTCCTCATCGGCATCATGTGGTCCATGCCAAATCCTAGAATCCAGTTGTGCAAAATGCAGCATGCAATGACTAGCTTCACTTGGGTCTTGTAGGGGTGGAAGGGCACATTGTAAAGGATCCTAAACCTGCACTTGAGGCCACCAAAGGCCTCTCCACACTCACCCCGAGTGAGGAGTGCCTTAGGTTGAACAGCTCTCTTGCATTTGATGGTCTCGTTTGTCTTTGCGTACTCGAGCAGATGATACCTAACACCCCTATAGGGAGGTAGGAAGCCATTGCGGCATGCATACCCAGCATCTACAAGGTAGCTTTTACCTACAAGTTTAAGTGAATGCAAGGGATAATAAGTGACTAGCGCTAACTCTACAACTAATAATTACCTTAAAGTGTGGGTTCCATCTAGGGCTCCCAAGTATCTTTGGATGAGTGGTAGAGGAAGGAGGCTTGATCATCTCATTCCTCAATTCCCCAACAAAGAAATGTAACTGGTGAAAGTTTCGTGGACAGCTCTCTATGGACCTCGGCAAAGGACCGATGCACAACCCTAAACCTTTGGTTGTGACCAACAATGTGCAAGAACATAGCAACCCGCTCCTCTACACTACAACCAGGACTCTCGGGAACTAAACCCTCGTCTAAACAGATCACACGAGCAAAAAAAGGGGCTCGCTCATCCTAATCATAGAAATACACTCCCGTCGGTGGAATTGTATATGGCACTGGAGAGTGCGCCGGCTCCGGGCGCTCGGCATCACTTCTAAGTGCATACGAGAAGTGGGTTAGGCTCGGGGGACAGGGGATAGGACTCTTAATCCTCCGGCTACAAAGGAAGTCATAACAACAACCAAAGTGGATGCTTGCTTGGCAAGAACCTCTCTTCTCGGGCACCATCCATCTACGAGCATGAGCATGGTACACAAACATAAATAAGTTGACACAAACTCGGCATCACCATGGAAATGGAACAAGCATATATTCAAACAAAGGCACGGCTACATGCAAAGCATGCCTCCCGGTGCCTACCGGACATCATCATCGACAAGTAATAGCCCAACAAAATGTACATGTACGAGCCCACCGTCGGGTTACGCTAAAGAACCGAACCACATAACAGGACCGCATGAAACAGATGGAAAAACAACATGAACATGAACATTCATATGAACATGAACATAAACATCAAGAACAGGGACTGCATGAAACCGAGATGCATAAAGAACATGAACATGAACATTCACATGAGCATGAACATGAACATAAACATCGAACAACGAACGCATCAAGAACATCATGAACATCATCTAAGCAATAGGTACGGAATACAAGAAGAAGATGAACATCAAGAACAAGAAAGCGGGCGGAAGAGGAACCCTTCGGGTCTCGGTTTCACCTCGGGGTGGTCGAACGAGGAAGCAAGAACCGAGCGGCGGACGAGGTAGCAGATCTGGACGGCGAGGACGCAGATACACCTCACACCAACCCGGCGCGGCGAGATCCGGATGGAGGAAGACGAAGAAGACGAGAAAGACGAGAAGAAGACCAGCTTCCCCCAAATCCGCAGCTGCGGCTCCGGCAGCAACCGGATCCAGCAACGGGGAACGGAGAAGAAGCCCGCCGCGGAAGAAGGACCGCTCGCCGGACCACAACCACGCCTCACCGCCGCCGCCGAGTCTAGGGTTTCGGTGGAGAGGGATTGGAAGCGGAGGGAAGGGAGTGAGAGAGGGAGGGATGGGCTTTATAGGCGAAGGGATTCAGCTGGTGGAAATGGCGCGCGGAAGTTTCACGCTTCCCGCGCGAGCCCGCGCGAGCGCGCGCCAGCCGCCGCCATCGCCCCGAAATCGCCGAGCTCGCGCCGCGGAGAGCCTGGCCCTGGGGAAGCGAAGGGGGCGACCGCTTCCCGGGAGCCAGGCCGGGAGGGGGCTTTTGCTCCGCGCGAGCCAGGGGAGGTGGGCCCAGCCACCAAACACGGGCCGTTGCAGCCCATGGGCGCAAGGCACACCTCCGGCCCGCTATCAAACACACCCCTAGTTTTTCTTTTTGGGTCAGGGCGGCGTGGGCAAAACTTCTATTTACAGATTTGCCCATCTCGTTGGGCCAAGGTGATCTTCACACATCGTCAGGACATCATGGGCCCTTGTACCTGTTGGGCTTGTTTGCCATTGTTTCTGGCCGGTGAATACTCAGCCATAATAGATACATTTAAAAAAAAACATACACGGTTTGAGAGGATACGAGCATGCATGTACACTAATCCATTTTTTCATGTACATATATATGACTGTTATGTTGTAATCATGGTTGTATTATTCCTTGATACTTGAAATCTACACACTTGCATGTTAGATATGTTTAAGTTGCATGTTAAATATGTTTAAGTTCATGTGCACAATACTAGCATGCAAGTCAGTTCTGACTTTTTTCCACCATAGAGGTATGGAGTTGTTACTGCTGATGCATGTAGACACGTACTAGGCAGTGCAACTTGGTGCTTAAGTTTAGCTCAAAACCTTGCTGATGCTCAAGTAAACAAGTAAAGGCCGCATCCATACAATAGGCAGCTTGTTCTACCATTCAACAAAATTATTTGTCACTACCCCCACAGTACCGAGTGTCGAGGGAAAGTTAGCAGCCAAGGATTGACTAACATTTTACTTAAGTGTGGCGGCAGCTACTTGCCTAGCTAATGCGTCCTATCCGTACGGATACAATGTTCCAAACTGATGCAGTGGTCAGCAAGGTAAGCTATATCCGCTTTGCAGTGGCTCTATTATTTTTAGTACATGTGTGTACGTGAGCATTTGTATTTATAATTGTAGCTGATGTCCGGGAAAAAAATTAGTTCATATGCAATTTAATCAAGATTCAAATAATAGACAGCTCAAATAGAACTCTGGTTAACTACTCCCTCCGTAACTCTGATCTGTCCCAAAATAAGTGACGTTCGTTTCTCGAGAAATAGCTGTCGGCAATTATATATTAAAGTATATTAATATTTATGCTAATTAATTAGTATCATAGAAAAGATCTTTATATATAGTTTTTTTAAAAAATATTTAAAGATATAAATATTGCACATATTTTCTGTAAATTGAGTCAAACTTGTGGTACAAAACCCCAAAATAATACTTAGGCCAGTTTCAATGGAGATTTCATGGGAGTGTCATGCACATTAAATAGACTGCCATGTCAGCATTTGCATTAAATTGCATGAAATTGGGAGGAGAGAGAAGAAATTCGTTTCACCATGGTGAAACTATATAGCGGTGTTTTCAAAACATTGGAAAGTGTGTGAAACCCCCATTGAGAGTGTTATTTCATTTCATCTGCATGCATGGAGGAAGGTCATTGGTGGAAGAGAGGAGAAAGAGACAATGGTGGACCCATAGAAGTTTTAAATAGTATGTGAAACTGTGCAATGAAACTATGCATTGAGGGAGTGAGTTGTTTCGTATCAAAATTTTAAAACTTTAAATAATATGTGAAATTGTGTAATGAAACTAGACATTGAGATTGACCTTATTTTGGGACGGAGCGAGTAACTGGACCCGCCCATGCAACCTCTAGCTAGCTAGCAAATGCAAAAACGACAAATCTAAGAACCGTCAATTCTTAGTAGCTTTGCGGCCGTTGCGCTTTGAGGAGTGATTGCGCAAGAAATATGTCTTTCTGACAAACTCTCTATTTATATATAGAGTGAATTGCACTCATCGTATAACAACTATCTTTATGGGGTGCATGTTAGTCCAATATTTTATAATTTAGTCAAATTAATACAACAACTATTTAGGTGAATATTAGCAAAAATGTCCGTGCATTACAACGGGAATTTGGAACACTTAGTTTGTTGTATAGACACCTATATACGCCCATGCGTGAACGGCAGAAAAGAGACACCCGAAAAAAAAAATCTACAATTGTTATGAAAAATAGGGGTGGGGGGGGGGGGGGGGGGGGGTGTTCAATATCAAACATAGTCAGCCAAGGAGAAGCTGTTAATATTCCTTTTTTCATATTAGTTAGTTTGTATCATCATCATCATATACTCAACTTTAGTATCCTAATAGAATATAACTTTTCTTTTTCCATAGATGTAATTTAATGTTCATGACATATTATTAACATGTAATTATTCTTTATTTAATTGATTGTTCCTTGCTACGTATTTCATTGCTCAATCTGGTGGGTAATAGTTATTAATTTTTTCCTACAAATGTGCATAACTAAACTCTTTAATTGCTTTCCTTTCTCACAAACCGAGAACCAAACCAAACTTTTTTTTTCGATTTTCCTTTTTCGCTTGGGTTCCTAGATTTGTATAGATATATGTTGGTTCAACATCTTCTAATCTAATTAAATTTCACGAGAACTTGGTTTATTGGTGCGTATACGGTCCAAGTGTTGTCCACTTGAAACATCTTCGAGGCACTAGCTAGCTAGCTCCAACGTTTTTTGAGAGATCATAGCTAGCTCCATCGTCCCAGGCATCAGTCCGGAGAGGCTCGATATCAAGCAATACTGCTTTGCTTTTTTGCTTCCCAAGCTAGCGCAAGCGGCTGCCCAACCATGAGGCTTCTTCCCGTGGCTGTGGCGCCATTCCTGCTCCTCCTTATCTTCCTGCTCTCGTGCCCTCGCGGCGCTACTCTGGCGAGCACAAGCGCTTCACCTCTATAATCAGCTTCGGCGACTCGTACGTCGACACCGGCAACCAGGTGAGGTGGGAAGACCCCGTCCTTGAGAACCTCCCCATAAGGAACCCACCCTACGGCGAGACGTTCTTCGGCCACCCGTCCGGCCGCGCCACCAACGGCCGCATCGTCCTCGACTTCATCGGTATGTATTGTCGCTGCCCCTAGTATTGGAGAAACTTCCAATCCAACTAACCTAATTTTTTAAAAAGATTCAAATTCCTCTAAAACGAAGGGATCCAAACGGCCCCTCACTTTTAATCCTTCTGATTACGCATGTGTATATGCAGCCGATGCTTTGGGTCTACCTTTCGTGCCGCCGGCGTTGTCCAAAGGGAGAACTTTTCGACAGGTGTAAACTTCGCGGTGGCCGGAGCGACAGCGTTAGATTTGGCGTACCTCCAGGGGTACAACATCGTCGTCGACGACCCCCCGATCAACAGCTCCCTAAACGACCAGCTCCGGTGGTTCGAGAAACTGAAGCCATTGCTTTGCCGACGCGCGCAAGGTAAATTAAAGCTACGGGACTTGCTAAGGTACTTCGGACTCCGGCTACCCATAGGAACATAGGATCTTAAACAAATCTTTTCTTTAAACTCAGGAACTCTCCATTTTCATTTTCATTAAAAACAGAAATACAAAAGAGTTTTAAGAGGATGACAGGAGGGAAGAAGAGGGAGGAGGATTCTTAAACAAATCTTTGTTCCGTGAAGGACCGAAAAACGGCGACCAGAGGGGGTGAATGGGAGCCGTAAAAATTTCTCGCGAAATATTTAGGCCACTATCCCAACTTCACCGCCAAACGCTCAAAGCAAACCGTGATGTCCACGGCCCAAAAGTGGGTGGGTGTTCCCTGCAAACACAGCGGGACACCACAAAGCCGTGCAACAAGCGGAAAACAAATCAGAGCTCAGACGAAGAAACCGTGGATGAAAACGTGGGCTCGGAATTATAGACCTGAAAATCGAGCAACTAAAATTGGGAACTCAGCACAACTAGCAGGTAATTCTTGGCAGTCCAGAACAGCAGCATACTACCGAGATCACTAATTCAAGCAATAGGAAATAGACTAATCAAAGCAAGGATTAGTTTGAATAATTAAAATAGTCTCTACACTATTGCTTGAAAGTGACATCTCTGAAAGCTTTGATTCTCATTCACGAGCAAACCAACAAGAAGGAAAGGAGCACGATTATGAATCACGTACTGAAACTTTGGTTCCTGGAGATGCAGTTCATGAACTGGACGTGATGTAAACCTGCAAATTTGAATGCCCAAATCCTGCACGAGCTACTGAACCTGCTGAATGAGATGCTAAAGGAAATCGTGCAGTAGACGAAAGAGATTGACGAGCAGCTGTCTGTCGGAGTGCTTGACGAGATGAGCTGCAACCTGTAAACGAAGAAAAACAGCAGCTGCTGTCCCTATGCTCCTCAAGCTATCGATGCTGAAATGCAGTGACAAAACAACTAGAGGAAAATAGAACACGAGCTACTGTACTTGCCACTTCAACCTGAAAACAGAGCTGAGTTCTAGTGCTACTACTAATGCTCATTAGCCAACATGAGCAAGCAACAGAAACAATCAATTATCAAGGCAAAAGGAATTTTCAGTTTGCTGCAGCTACCTGACGAACCAAGCTGCAACTCCTGTACAGCTAGGAGGCACAAACTCCACTCACGAAATAAGCAAGAGTAAATAAACCAATCAATCAATGAATAGCTAATGATGATTTGAAAAGTTCATTCACTACTGCCTGATAATGACTCGTCACAAAAGAGATGAAATTTTCCCAAGCTGCTGCTACTGTCGTGTGCTAGAAAGACAGGAACAAGGTCTGAACTTTAAGCAGCCAAGGCACGAAGTAAGCTTCTGATATTCAGCAGATGAGTGCAACGATTAACCAGTAATAAAAAGAACTGCTGCTCCTAGAGTTCGATCTGCAATAGATTAACACAAGCACTGCTTACCTTCTTACCTGCTTGCCGAGGTGCAGCTACTCTCTTGCCAAGTTCAGCACGATGAACAATTGTTGCCGAGCTACAGATGGACGAGCTGTTCCTGGTACTCGATGAGTTGCACACCGGCTTGCAAGAGCTGAAATCACCAAGCCTCAAGAGCAGAGACAGAGATGGGCGACTCGCACGCCCGGGATGCGGAGTCTTGGCACCGGCCGGGCCTTGACTCACGAAGTGCTTGAACGGCGGCGAGGATGAGACGCCCGCGAACTAAGCGAGAAAGGGGAACGGCCGACGGTGGGTCCGCTCGCGCCGGTACCGCAACAAAACTTCAAAGAGGGAACTGCAGGACAAGCACGCACGGTGCTGTGTGGACGCGGTGCCGGGACCAAGGAAGCGCCGCTAGATGAGCTCGCACGGTGCGAGCACCGGCGGCCGATAGCGCTGCCGCCTGGTGTTGTGGAACCCCGAACCGACGAATGACAAAGACGAACGGATAAAAGAGGTGCCCAGAAATTTGACCAAAACTCGAACAAACTAGAACAAAAAGCTCCCAAATTTCGCACAGCTGATCACAACGTAATAGATGAGCATACTTCAAGAGATCATCGCCCAATTTCTATCCAATCTCCGGGAAACTCAAATCGAGCCCAAGAACACACTTTTCGCCCCAAATCGGAAATCACTTGATTTCTTGATGCACGAGTGAAATTGGTTCGAATCATTTGGTGATCTAGTTCATCACTCGACAAAGCATCAATCGTCCAAAGAGAACGAGCTAAATCGCTCCAAATCCGAAGAACAAAAATCTCTTCAAAAATAGCTCCAAAAATAGGAGAAAAAACAAAACTCAGATTTAGAGAGGGGAATGAGAGATGCACGAAAATTGATCCTTGGATTACTTCATGATATCCGGTTACAAGACAATTCTAGCAAATCAAAACTATGGATGGCAAAAAACTCAAGAACAAGAGCCACTCCTCTCTCTAACCCTAGCCTTCTCTCAACTCCACACAAATGAGAGTGACCATCCAAGGATGGCTGCCCCAAACAGCCCCTTCACACATATATATAGGCGCATGTCAAAGACCAAAACACCCTTACATGAAGCACACAGCCCAAATACCCTCTAGGGGTAAAACCGTCCATGTTTTTCTTCATCGATCCGACGGCCACCGCGCCTCCTCACCGGTAGCCTCGCTTCCACGCGATCTCCCCGATGCCGCCACGTGCCGTCCGTCCGCAACGGGACCTCCGCCCGAGTTTTGAGGCGCAAACCCGGGAAACCCGCCACCGATGGTTTTGAGGTGAAACCACCAAACCGTCTGCGAGTAGCGTAGCCCGTACGCATCCCCCGCCGTGTACACTTGCGCTCGTCGATGTCCCAGTTGTCAGCCACCACGGCTAGCCGCCCGGCTTCAAGGTCCCTCGGTCCAAGCCTCACGTCCGCCCTTCACCGCACCCGTCCGCGCCACGGCACGCCCCTACTTGACCTTCACAACCACCGTCGACCACCGCCTCCGAGCTCGACACCCGTACAACACAAGCCAAGAGACACCGTTGTTTGGCACGAAATCGCGTGCCACGGTTAGTAAGACTCACACACACGCCACTTGTGTTGCCATGTTGACACCGCTCATCATAAAAGCGCTACACTATGGCTATGGAAAAGCCATGTGTTCGCAATCTCCCCCTTGATGAGTGCATTGTCAACACCAACACAAAACCAGAGACAACTCATCCAAATGACCAAGAGCCAAAGAAAAGCTGAAAACCGGTCATTTGCAATGATCAAAAGCAAGAGCAAAACTTGGTTCCCAAAGACATGGGCAACGGCTCGACGCAACCAAGCAAAACGAAAGCTAGTCCTCAAGAAGAGGCAGAAAAAGGGCTCAACACCACTAGCAAAGCACAAAGCACAAAGCTCGGAGTGCAACTCCCCCTTGACAAATGCATACTCACCAATGAACTCTCTGGATTTGTGGATGTTTCTCCCCCTTGTTGGCACATGCACTTATCAAGATTAAAACACAAGAGACTGCAACTCCTCTCAAATCATGCCATGATAAAAATGCAAAATGTAGAGCTTCAAGAGTATAGCAATCCAGAGTACATAGATGCTCTAGCAAGTATGGCAAGTGTATAGCAACAAGCACAAGTCGAAGCCAATGCTCAAACTGATCAAGTGATACGGAATATGAAACACAAGCATTTTGATCAGGTGTTGAGCATTTTATAAAAGGTGTTCACCAAAAAGAATAGCACCTAGCACATATAAGCAGGAGATCAAACAAGTGCTAACATATGTATACAAAAGTGAACTACCCTATATAACTACACATCATGTCTCAAAGATGCACTTAACAACACTTGTAACTTCAACATTGATTAGAGAGTTAAAACAACAGCTAACAAGGTTTCATTTAGGACATGTGTATGCGAGAGGATCAAAACGGTCCGCCAAAAGGTTGTTTTTATCATGTTTTTCAACCACGCCGAGTTCATCCCTTAGTGCAAGTGGGAAGTCAGTGTCGTCACGAGTGGTTGTGGACTAGCACTACAATGCCCAAGTTCATCTCACTCGAAAGAATGAGAAGCAATCTCGTGACGCTGCGTGGGATTTAAAAGATCAACTCAAAACTTTTCATCATTTCTTAGCTTAGACATCAAATTTTAGCACAAGATTATCAAGAGACCCGAGCTAAGTGAATGACTCAAAAAACATGAGACATAGCAACTTAAGCATACATATGAAAGCAACAAGGTTCTCACAAAAACCTACACATGCTAGTTGCCATCTCAAAGGTGAACATTTTTCGGGTTGCATCAAGATTTAAGCAAGTTCACATTCGAAAAACAAGGTTTAGCTCATAACATGTAACAAGTGATCAAAAGGAGCCTAAGCCGCAAGCACCATTATGGATAAACAAGACATACTAACAAGAGCATATATGTAATCAAAACTGCTATAGTCATGAAGCTCAACAAAAGAAGTATGATACATGATGAGATGCAATGCAAAAGTAGAAAGGATTCGGCTCAACATCAAGAAGCACTTAGGAGGGTTCAAATAAACATGAAGGCACAAAAGAACCAACTCCCCTCGGAAAAAGCCAAACTCCCCTCAACCAAAGACACCTAGCAAAAGAAAAACTAGAAAACAAAAGGCACAAAACCACAAGAAAAAGCTCCAACTTCAAAAGAAGGAAAACCCAAAGGAGCCAAATGCAACCAAAAGACATGTCCACCCAAAAGCAACCAAAATCTTGACACATGGTACAATGCACAATGATGATATCAAATAGGGAATAAAAGCATGTAACATGGTACTAATTAAAATGGGTAAAAACTTGGGTTAGCAAAACATGTCAATAGGGTACATGTAACTATACAAAAGCTAACTAAAAAGGATATCTAATGAACATCATACCAAGTATAGAATTTAAGCACATGGTAAAGCATGGTAAAAAGTTCATGAGGATCACACACTAACATGAAAAGTGGCTAATCCACCAAGATATACACAAAGCTAGCATGGCATATGATACACAAGACAAAACAAGCTAGACTAGATATAAAAGCATGATACAAGTATAATACATGCAAGATATATACAAGAGAGCAAATGAATAACTATCTCATACCACAAGTAAGAGAACATGAATGTACAAGGTATGAGTGTGTATGATAGCTCACGAGTGTGTGTAGACGCCACAATAAAGCACATGGCTCTTGGAGGCCATCGCAATGGGTGTAGAGAACCATCAAGTCTTGATCACACCATGCAAGGATCAAATTCCACAAAGCACATGTTCTCCACCCCATATCCTCATACCTACACACAAGAGGATAAAGTAACCCGAGTCTTGGATCCCGAAGGGTTAGCAAGCATATACTTGGAAATCCAAGACTTGGTCACACACCTAAAAGATGTACTCAACTTATCATGTGTGTTAGCATGATGCAAGTCATGGTTCTTATGCATTTTTAAACATCTTTGAAGCATTCCTCGAAAGGACAACTCGAGAAGAAGAACGAGCGGTACCAAGAGAAAAGAGGCAAACATCTCCCAAAGTCTTATGAGAAGAACCAATAGAAGCATCAAGAGAAGCATGTTGTGGACCAACACAAGAAGTACTAGAAGCATGTCCACAATCATGACCTAACCCACTAGAGGAGTCATAAAATCCATCGACCAAAGAGGCTTCTTACTAGGCTCACAAGTGTTCATACCATGAGAATGACAATGAACTATCAAAGGCCTAGAAGAGTGAGCTCGCGCATGCGTTTGGCACGCCGATAGCAAAAGCTCTCTTGATGCCCATCGTTCCCACAAAAAGAGCAATGGTACAAAGGCCTATCGGAAGGCACACCATTCTCCATCAAGTGAGAAGTTGCTTGGGACTTAGGGCAAGAAGCATCAACATTCAACTTGGTGCCAACACTAGGAGCACACGTGCCATGAGAGAGGCCACGTGGCTTCCTAAAAGCCTTAGCTCAACACGTCGCTCGTGTTTGACACGGCGACACCCGGCAAATCGAATGAATGCCCATCTTTCTTGCAAAAGGTGCATTTGAAGATTGGTTTGGGGAACATGAGTTCCAAAAATTTGAGAAGCACCATTGCCATTAGAAATCCCATGAACATCACCCGAAGAAGCAACAAGCTTAGGACTAGCTATGGAAGAGCTATCCGAAGCCTTATCACAAGTGCCACCATCCAAAGACTCACGCGCAACACAAGAGTTCAACTCCAATTGAGAAGAAGCAATTTTAGAAACAACATCGGAGTTGGAAAAATCGCGAGAATCTAAAGACTTAGCACAAAGACTCTTGCATCTTTTAGTCAAAACCTCATTTTCAAACTTGAGGCGATCACAAGTACCACAAGGAGCATTTTTCAAGTTTTCCATCTCCTTCTCAATGCACTCGGCATATGTGGTACGCAAGAGATCAATCTCTTTCTCAAGGTTAGCACTCATCTCATTGTGCTCAACCAACTTGGCTCATATCATCGCGCATTTGTTTCAAAACCAAAACTTCATTTTCACATGTGATGTGAGTCAATTTTAGTTCATTAATTTCAGCAACCAAAGACTCACAAGAAACACATGGCAAAAGAAGCATTTGACTTAAGCAAAGCATTTTCTTCTCTAGCCTTATCAAGATCCTCCTCATACAAGTCAAGACACGAAAGACATGGCATAGAGGCATTGATTTTTAACTTCTTATTTTCAGATTTTAAACATGCAAGAGAAGAGCTCAAATCATCATTCTTTCTAAGCATGTTATCACAAGAAGTGCATGGAATTAAAGCACAAGACTTCCAATGAGAAAGACCACATTTCAACCTAGCAATTGAGCATTTCAACTTCTCATTCTTTCGATGCAAAGTAACACAAAGCTCATCATTTTTAGCACAATGCTCAAGACATGTATCAAAACGGTGGATAAGTACAAAAACGCTACTGACAAGTGTACCTTTCTTGGCCTTGCCAAGTTCGCGCACAAGATCCTCCACCGAAAGCTCATCATCATCTAGGAGGCCCAACAAAGCATTCACCTCGCGTTCCTTTTCAAGCGCCGCATTGCGCCTTCTCTGCATGATGTCATCCTCCACTGCAAGTCTATCATTCAAACCTGAGGACAAAGACTCACAAGAAGAAGAGCTTGGTGCCATCTCTCAAAGCACCGTTAGTGTTAGTAAGAACAGGCACAAAATCGATAACAAAAGCGGAAAACAAATTCACCCTCAAAACAATGTCGCCTCCCGGATCACGGACCGATTAAGGTGGAGTGATCCTTAACCGGCTCCGATACCAATTGAAGGACCGAAAACGGCGACCGCGAGGGGGTGAATGGGAGCCGTAAAATTTCTCGCGAAATATTTAGGCCACTATCCCAACTTCACCGCCAAACGCTCAAAGCAACACCGTGATGTCCACGACCCAAAAGAGTGGGTGGGTGTTCCTAGGAACACAGCGGGACACCACAAAGCCGATGCAACAAGCGGAAAACAAATCGAGGCTCAGACGAAGAAAACCGTGGATGAAAACGTGGGCTCGGAATTATAGACCTGAAAATCGAGCAACTAAAAATTGGGAACTCAGCACAACTAGCAGGTAATTCTTGGCAGTCCAGGAATAGCATACTACCGTAGATCACTAATTCAAAGCAATAGGAAATAGACTAATCAAAGCAAGGATTAGTTTGAATAATTAAAATAGTCTCTACACTATTGCTTGAAAGTGACATCTCTAGCTTTGATTCTCATTCACGAGCAAACCAACAAGAAGGAAAGGAGCACGATTATGAATCACGTACTGAAACTTTGGTTCCTGGAGATGCGTTCATGAACTGGACGTGATGTAAACCTGCAAATTTGAATGCCCAAAATCCTGCACGAGCTACTGAACCTGCTGAATGAGATGCTAAAGGAAATCGTGCAGTAGACGAAAGAGATTGACGAGCAGCTGTCCGTCGGAGTGCTTGACGAGACAGAGCTGCAACCTGTAAACGAAGAAAACAGCAGCTGCTGTCCCTATGCTCCTCAAGCTATCGATGCTGAAATGCAGTGACAAAACAACTAGAGGAAAATAGAACACGAGCTACTGTACTTGCCACTTCAACCTGAAAACAGAGCTGAGTTCTAGTGCTACTACTAATGCTCATTAGCCAACATGAGCAAGCAACAGAAACAATCAATTATCAAGGCAAAAGGAATTTTCAGTTTGCTGCAGCTACCTGACGAACCAAGCTGCAACTCCTGTACAGCTAGGAGGCACAAACTCCACTCACGGAAATAAGAGTAAATAAACCAATCAATCAATGAATAGCTAATGATGATTTGAAAAGTTCATTCACTACTGCCTGATAATGACTCGTCACAAAAGAGATGAAATTTTCCCAAGCTGCTGCTACTGTCGTGTGCTAGAAAGACAGGAACAAGGTCTGAACTTTTAAGCAGCCAAGGCACAAGTAAGCTTCTGATATCTTCAGCAGATGAGTGCAATGATTAACCAGTAATAAAAAGAACTGCTGCTCCTAGAGTTCGATCTGCAATAGATTAACACAAGCACTGCTTACCTTCTTACCTGCTTGCGAGGTGCAGCTACTCTCTTGCCAAGTTCAGCACGATGAACAATTGTTGCCGAGCTACAGATGGACGAGCTGTTCCCGGTACTCGATGAGTTGCACACCGGCTTGCAAGAGCTGGGAAATCACCAAGCCTCAAGAGCGAGACCCGAGAGATGGGCGACTTCGCACGGCGGGATGCAGGTCTTGGCACCTGGCCGGGCCTTGACTCACGAAGTGCTTGAACGGGGCGCTCGAGGATGAGACGCATCGCGAACTGAAAGGAACGGCCGGCGGTGGGTCTGCTGCGCCGCCGGTGCTGCAACAAAAACTTCAAAGAGGAACTGCAGGACAAGCACGCACGGTGCTGTGGGACGCGGTGCCGAGGGACCAAGGGAGCGCCGCTAGATGAGCTCGCACAAGGCTCG